>JAFIRS010000552.1:0-653148 GCA_018342105.1 Gonioctena quinquepunctata
GGTGATTCTGGTATGTCCAGTTCGGATTCTCCAGTTTTTGTTTGTTTCAGATCTGGCCTCTCCAATGACAAGTAAGTCAAGGGGTTCGAGGTTCAGGATGATTCCCATTGCAGCTGTTGGAGTGCTATTCATTGCACCCGTGATACAGAGACAGGCAAGCCTCTGGATTTTCCCAAGGTTGGTTTTGCCTGTCTTTGATTTGTTTTGGCCACCATAAGAGTGAGCCATAGTTATCCTTGGTCTTATTACGCTGTTAAAGCCAGTGCATGGCTTTCGGTTTGAGCCCCAGGTTTTCAAAAGCTCTCCTGCACATCATGGAGGTTATCTTGCTTTTGTTGGTTACATGTTGAAGATGCGGGCTCCAGGTTAGTTTCTTGTCAAGAATCAGCCCTAGATATTTCACCTGCTCTACTACTTGTAATGTTTCACCGAATAGTCTGGGAGGTATGGAGATCTCCATGTTTCTCCTCCGGGTGAAGGGAATTAGTGTTGTTTTGTTCGATTTGCCCTTAGGCTCTCTTTGTTACACATTCCTCTACTGTCCCTCAGTGCATTTTGCATTAGCTCTGGAGGTTGTTTGAGTATTCTTTCCTTGATGAGAATGACCAAGTCATCTGCATACCCTTGAGAGTAATATCTTGGTTTATTCAGAGAAATTAGCAGTTCATCTACAACCATGTCCCAGAAGGAGAGTATGCCCTCCTGTGGGGTCCTCTGGAAATTTCCTCGAACATGTTGGTTTGGACCAGTCTATTGTGGAGCATTGAATGTATCCACCTGCAGGTGGTTTCGTCAATACCTCTTCGAGTGGCCGCAACCATACTTCCAAAGGAGGTGTTGTCGAAGGCTCGAGTCTAGAAAGTGCCATGGTGAAATTTCTTTGTTTGCTGGAGACTTTTCAAGCCTTGAAACAAGCTGATGAAGTGCTGTCTCGCATGATTTTCCTGTTAGATAGGCATGTTGGTTTTGATGTAAAGGCCGTTCTACAAGAGCGGTTTCCCTTATGTTTCTATCTATCAGTTTTTCGAAGCCTTTCAGAAGAAATGGCGATAGGCTTATTGGTATGTATGCCGTTGCCTGGTCAAGAGTCCGTCCAGGTTTCGGAATAAAGACCACGTTTACAGTTTTCCAGGTTTGAGGTAGCCATCCAATGCTAGGCTCAGCCCTGTACAGTCTGCACAGTTCTGGTGCTAGATATTCAACTCCGCTCTGAAGTAGTATGGGGAAATACTCCATCTGGGCGGAGACTTTGAAGGCTTGAAGGAGTTTTATTGCCCACACTACTTTTGAATGAGTTACCGTTCGTTTAGCCACTTCCCAGTCCGCCCTTTTGCCCTCAAATGAAGGTTTGCAGGGATTTCATATCTGGGGTTTTGATTTGTGGTGACAGTGGATCCTGGGAAGTGTGTATGGAGCAAGAGTTCTATAGTTTCCTTCCCAGTGTTGGTGTGATTGCCGTTGGGTTTTGAGAGTCCCCAACAGATTGATGGAATCTTTGGAAAGGATGCGGTGGAGTCTTCATTCTGAGGTTTGTTCTATGTCCTCACAGAACTTCCTCCATGACTATCTTTGTTCCCCTCTGATTTTTTTTATTGAATTCTATGAGAGTTTTGGAATGATCCTCCCAGTCACCAGTTTTTTTCGCACGATTGAATAGTTTGCGCGTTTTATTTCTACGATGTGTGAGTTCGGTGTTCCACCAGCTCACTTGACCTTCAGTGGTGCTGCGCTTCAAAGGGCAGTTGTTATGATATGAAGTTATTATGGCCTCCTGTAACATTAGGGAGGTTTGCTCTATTTCATGAATTGTATTTGAGTTAGGTTTGACATTTTTGAAATTTGTGAGATTTGCCCTGAGCTCCTCCCGGTACCCCGGCCAGTTGGTTTTCTGGGATCCCGACACATAACTGCAGGTTCATTGGCATAGCCAATCTCCACTATATGTGTCGGTGATCTGAGTTTGAAGGTTCCTCAGATACTGCCCATTTGCCGACGTGCCGAACCACCAAAGAAGAGCCCAAAGTGATGTCAATGATTTACTGTCTGTTACGGGTTACGAAGGTTGGCTCATTGCCTCTATTAAGTACTTCCAGGTTACTGGAGACAATAAATTCAAGCAATGACTCACCTCTTGTGTTCGTGTCGGTGCTCCCCCACACTGTGTTATGGGCGTTTGCATCGGCTCCGATGATAAGCTGGAGTTTGTGGTCCTCACAGTGTTTAACCAAGGCCCTCACTTGTTCTGATGGTGGAGGGCTTGTTGAGTCATAAGGCATGTAGACGGAGGCTAGTATATGCTAACAGAATTCTATCAGATTCAAGACTTTCAAATCATTCCTGGCAATAATGCAGGATCCGGCGTTTCCACAGTTTGGATTATAAATAAGCTTACCCTTGGATGTTCCGAGGCCTGATACTCGCCCTTTGACCAGCCATGGTTCTTGTATTAGGGCCACGTCGGTGTTGCCCTCTGCAAATATTCTGCACAGGGTTGCAGTAGTAGCCTTACTATGCTGCAGGTTGGCTTGAACTGCCCGCAGCATCAGGAATGTTCCTGTTCCGGCTAAATAGCTTGAAGTTAGCCCCAGGAATGCTTTTATTCCCCTGGCTTGCAGGTTCTTCAAGGAGGTCTCATCGATTTGAAAGACAATAGTTAGACCCGAGGCCTCCTCTTGTCTCTTGATGACAAGCCATTCTTCAGTATCTATCCCCATGTTCTGGGTTTTGATGAGCTGAAGAATCTTTTTGGTTTCCATTTTACCAAATGGCTTTGGAATCCATACCACTACCTTGGAGGTATTCAGGATGTCCTTGGCTAGCCCTACTTTTGGGACAGCCCCCTCCCAAGGTATCAGTCCGGGGATACTCTCGAGTAGCCAGGATTTAGCGGTTTCATCCGAGCATGTCAGGACCAGCACGCCCTTGTGGACGTAGCTGTTCCTGAAGTTCGGACCCTTACCCGGCTCACATTTGAAAATTTCCCCGGTAATTGCTTCCTGCAGGAGAATCCCTTGGTCGTCTGATAACTGGTGATCTGGATAACTCTCCAGAGCAACAGCCATCTTCAGACCTCTTGTGACCTCCCTATAGCTGCCCTGCTCAGTTGGGTTAACTTGGGCAGAGACAGCCACTGGTTGGTCAGATCTAGGTTTCTTCACCCTTGCAGTGCTCTCCGTGGAAGAGGGTTGACTTCTCTGTGAGCGGTCCCTCTTTTCGTTCGGAGTTTCTGGCTGCCTGCTGCTTCCAGCGATGCTGGGAGTTCGTTCAGGGAAGCCAGTTTTTGCTTCTGGGTGTGGATCGCGTCGGTTGCTTCGGCGTTTCCTGGGTTTAATTTCTTCCCCAGCTGCCTTGGCCTCCGCGATCCGCACCTGTCTTCTAGCAGCTCCTGAGAGCTTTTTACGCGCCAGATGTAAACGATTTACATCTGACGCGACGTGCCTTAGGGCAGGTGTTTAATACGCCCAATAAAAGGGGGCGTGAAAAAACACACTTACTTAACAGATGGTCACCATAATAAAATAACAAACAAATGAACAAAGGACAAATTTCGTCATCTACACTTCACATATATGTTATTATTATGTCGTGTATAACAATTTGTTTTCTCCAAAATTCCTGAAAGAAAAAAATTTCAACTTGGTTCACTTGTCAAGGTTCATCAACGTGCTAATTTAAAGTTATAATTTTTCATTTTCGTAAACCAGTGGCGTAGTTATGATGGTATGTGGTCATATGTTCCTTCATATTTCCTTGGGACAAGTGAATGGACAAATGAGCGTTTGACATCAGTTCGGCTCATCGATACTCAACCCAAAAGTCATGTGCCTAAAATTAGAGGTTTCTGAGGTAATTGAGAAAAACTGAAGATATGTCTTCATTAGACATAATTTCCTATATGCAATAATCGCATAATGCTAATTTTTCACAACATATCGGAATATGTGTCAACCTCCTGAACATTTTTTAATGTTGGGAGAATCGGAAACATAGTACGGGTGAGTCGGAATGAGAACGATAAGTCCATTTTTTCATTCATTATATTATTTGATCGAATCGAATAATTGTTTTTCTTCATCAAAAACATGTTGATTGGATAATATTTTCCTAGATAATTCAATAAGAAATGGCTTTGATAATTATGCTCCAACATAAACTTCAACAAATTAAGAGTACTTATCTTCAGTTTTTCGCAAACATTATCTCAGGCCTTAGGTAAGTGGAGTATTATGAATTTGTTTGTCAGTTGATTTGTCAAAACAATCATATGCAAGAAAGTATGGGAACTGTTTTGCCCTGACTACGGGGTGTTGGGATTTAACCCACCACACCTGTAATACCAGACGTTATTCGTTAGGTTGGAAAAACGGTATTAAGAGCAATCGACTGTCTGAAGAAGGTCGATACTGAAACTAGGTCTGGAGCGGCTCAGATCTGATTTCATTTCTCTTAAATACCGGAACATGGGCTGTTTATTCAGGAAGTACTACCGTTCAGAAAGATTCGAAAGGTTATTCATAAAAGAAAATAAATAAAGGACTGCACTCATAAAATGTTAAAATGTAAATATATATTTAATAAAACTTCACAATTCCTCTCAATCGTCTATGGACGAATGATAGGAAACAATATTCATACAAAGAAAACTAATTTAGCGTATGGGCAGATAATTCTGCAATGATCGTCACAATAGAAATAATTTTACTAAAAGAAATCTTGCAATCAAGTGCTGCAAACGACTAACAATAATTCTCCTTTTGAAAACTTGGTGATCTTGGAAACTATGGACATACTTTATAGACACATACACATTTTAATGGGTTGGGTTTTGCCATAAACATAAATACAGAAATACAAACATGAGACTCACCCTGTTTAACACTTATTCACTGGAGTAGTTTTAAACGGCAATTAGCTTAGAAGTTATTATTATCAGTCCGTTTTCTCCCGCGTCAATCGGTTATTCTAATTAATTCGTCCGGTATATTCGTATACAGATAAAGTTTTTCTAAGTGATCGTGAACCATTGAAATTGCGGAATCCCGTTACTATCTCTGTTTTGGAAGCTTTTACAATTTGTGGAAACTATACTGTTCACTCGGGTTTTTACTAGGAGCTTCAATACTTGATTTGAATCGGCTGAGTTTCTATGTTGGCTGAATTTTACTACATTTTATACCGCACTTTTGGGAATGACATGTTCTCCGAAATATTTTCGTATAATATAAGTGATTACTGAATGAGATACTGCTTTGAACTAACTTGCATTCTAACCTTACTTTGAGGTTACATGCTCTTTGTTCACTGTCGAACACCGAAATGAATTGAATGAATTGAATATTGACATGAAGCTCACGTTTTTATAGTGTCGTCCGCACGGGAGCTAGTAGGCGGAGCTTAGGTTGTTGTGAAGTCGTAAAACTGATAAAGGGTCTTGTTTTGTTTCTGTCATACGCGGTGAATTTATGGCGTCTAGACGGGTGTTAGAATTATGGATATGTTTCGGTAATAAATAAAACTGATTTTCTAATCTCGCTGGGAATGTACCCAGTAGCAATCAATAATCGTTGTTTACGCTTCTAGTTGAATGATTTATGCGTCCGATCTACAAGGGATGTTTCTTGGTAATTATTTTTAAAAGCATTTTATTTGTCTCCCGATAACAACGTATGGTTTTACGAACGTATGCTTATCAGCTGTTTCAGTCTAGCAGGTGGTCCATATTGACCTTTACTGTTTATCAAGAATATTACGTTGTTTTGTATCGTAGAAAAATTTTTCTGTGCTTACGTGGCATAACATTTCGTCCCAACCCTTTACAAAAAAGATTTGACAAACTCAAATTTTTTTTTTTTCAAAATAACATCACGTTCACCAACAATAAGCAAAATGTTTTAACTTGCTGTAAGGTAATCCTATTCTAGCGACAAATTTTATAAGTCTTACTTTGACAATTACAATGGACTACGGTTTACATCTTCTAGAGGATAATTATACTCTATTACCAAAGTTATTTACCTCACTTCTCAGTACTTAATTCTAATTTTCTTAAAAATAACATGCAAATAGTCATGCAAACACACAATAAAGTCTCTTTCTTCCATGGGGTAATTTCCATACTGTAAGGGTATGTACTCGCCTTCTTCAACGAGGGGATTTTTCTCACTTCTATTCCTGTGGGCATCAATTTAACTCTATCCGTTGGATCCTCTGGGAATTTTTCCTGCTACGCCGCTGGTTTGGCTAAGGGTACGTATCAGCGGTACGGGACTATTTGTTCCTTTGTTTATCTTCTCTAACCATATGGCTTTTGGGGATTTTAGGGCCTTCCATACAATTTTCGAGTCAGTGATCCGTGATATGTAGTCGGTATCGGGAGCTAGACAGATAACACAGCCGGTGTTTTCTGTTTCAGTGGCAAGTGCATTCGTTGGCGTAATGTTGTAAATGGTGTTCGGTGTCGGTGGTCAAATGGTGGTAATTCATTCGTTTAAAAATCTTCGTTTCTGGGAATCATATTTGTGCGGTACCATTAACACAGGTGATTTGTGTGGTGAATTGTGTCCACTGAATTCTGTGCGGAGTGCTTGAACTCAAACCACACTGTGAATTCGCACTGCTCTAGGAATCTGCTGGTCTCATCATTTCGCTTCGCCATGCTGGATTGTCACTGCTGTTTGTTCAGAGATATTTTCTTGGGTTTCAACAATAATAGTCCACGATATTCCTGTCAAAACCTTCCCTATATGCGCGGTTAGTAAATTTTATCATTATTTATTTAGGTACTGTACAATTATAAACGTCGCGATGTTCTAGTGTGAATATTCTACCAATCCGTAAACACATTTTCCGGAAATCGTGATTATATTATTTATCTGTATTATGTAACTCGGCGATTCGATATTCTTTAACTGTTTAGCTTTGCTTGAATTTTCCTTTTTGGTTTTTTATAGCCTGTAATCCGTACAGTGTTTCATTTCAGTTCTATCGACCATTCTTCGTTTTTTCTATGACCTGTAATGAACTATATCCGTCTCAAAATAGCTTTGCTTGAATTTTCCGTGGAATTTACTGTCATTATTTTACATCCAAACACTTGCTAAAATTGTCCCTGTTCGCGTTTCACGTTGTCAGTTGATTCTCTTATATATTTTTTTCAGTTTGTTCCCGTACTATGATACAATTAATTTAATTCCGTTTTTCATTAAGGTATCGGTAGATTTCGTATTTTTATTCATTCCAATTTTTACAAGTTCATTGTAGCTATAAATATGTTTTGGCAAATTAACCTTCAGGGATTTTTCAATTGTTTCTGTCTTTTTGCAGTCTGCTGAAACTATAATAATTTACATACTATATATACGTTCCTACATTCTGGTGCATACTGAAAATTTTCTTGTTTACTGATATCTAACTGAGTGAACCAAATTTATCATGGGGGTCATTTGAACAGTGCCGCGTGTCATGGGTTGTGTAAGGGGGAATTTATTTTCAGAAATGCTTTCTTCATTTTCTTTGGACATTTCACTTGGCTGACATTTTTCTATATTTTCGGCATTAACTATTGGTAATTCATCTGGCATATTTTCTTTAGTTTGTACTAAAACTTGATCTAATTTTACCTCATTTTCTTGTGTCGCTTGTCGAACGCTTCCATTCATATACTTGTTGAATCGATCATCGTTTATTATTTGACTCTCTGTTTCTTTCACTGGTTGGAGTTCAAAATTAACGTGCGATGTCTTTTTTAAATTAACTTTTTTTCGGAATTTTTTTGGATTTACTATACTTTTTGCTTGAACTTTACATACATTCAAAAATCTGGGCGGTAGGATTTTGTCCTTAGGCAAGACATTTTCATCCTTGTGATTTACGACTGTAGAAAAAATCTTATCTTTGGCGACTGTTATTCCTAGGTGCTTGGCAGATTCCAACTTCCTGGTGGATAGAGCATCTCCCTTGGGTGATCTATCACTTAAACTATCTTCCAATGATTTACTATTTTCTACATTTATCACCTTCCTTCGATTCCTTGATGCATTAACCGTTGCAATTTCCGTTCTCCCTGAATATGTCTGGCTACTTCCTGAATATTTTCACTTTCAAAAGCTTTCATACCAACTTTTTCCATTTTCTGACTATAATTTTCTCATCCTCGCTGTAGTGCTGTATGGGCAATGTTCCGTTACATCTCTCCGTTCCTTCAGGTAGGAAATGCTCGTACCTATACGTAGGCATTTCCACTTGTCGACTGTCACTTGTGACTATCGGTCCTAATGTACAGAGTGCGTCGGTTTTTCCATTTTCCATAGGTGGCACTTTTCTAAATTCCTCTCTTTCTCTTGTGGCTCGTTTAAACGCATGTTTCGCTTTTCTCTTGTTCCAGACGATTTTCCATATTCTTCAATTTCAACTATTTCTTTGCAGACTAGCGTCTCCTTTAAATCACCAGTCGCTGACATTTTTGAAACTGTTTTTTCTAAACCTGGTGTCACAATTAAATCACCGGTCCCTGATATCTCTATTTGATTCGAAGTTGTACATCTCGTTTCATGGCATGAAACTCTGTTTAAGAATACTTCGCGGATTGATTTGGGCGGGCCCTCCCTCTTCAATTCTAGTTTTTCTACAGAATTCATCCAATCGTTCATCATGATCGTGACATCTCTCAATCGTTTTTCTACTTCTTCAAATCTCTTTGCAACTTCCTCTGTTCGTCATCCCGATTTGGTTGGCATATGTGTTGGATTTTCTTTTTCAACTCGATAATTTCCCCTGATAAATGCATTTGATTTTCTCTCCAATCAATTTGCACGTCATATTTTCGTAAAAAATCTAATCCCAGTGTTATTTCAGTACTACGATGATCATTTTCAACTATTAAGAATTCATGTTTCAGAATTTTTCCTTCCTTTATTTTGATTGGTAATATAACCGAGCCAATATAATGAGTAAAATTTCCTTGTCCATTTCTGAGGTGATACGGCAAATCATAATTCAATTTCATACCTCTAACAATATTAATATGAGCCACTGATACTTGAGATCTCATATCTATGGATATATGCCTCAAAATTCCTGCTACTTCCAAATTAATTACATTTTTCTGTTCATCGTCGATTAGTATATTTTCCTCTTGCCTCTCACTATCTAAATAGTTTTTCCCCGCAGCTTTCATCTGAGGCTTGTTGAAAGCTGCCATTCCATTTAAATTCCTGTTATATTTTGACATTTTTCCATACTTTTTCCATTTATTGACATTTCCATAACTATTTCCTGTTTGCTGTCTGTAATTTATTCTCCTAATATTTCCTCGTTCATTCCTGCTTCTATGAGATTGAAATCTATTTTCTTTCGAATTGTTAGAAAATTCTGTTCTATATTTATTCATTTTTCCATATTTTTTAAATCTTTTTTCTTTAGCGTAGTTGGAAAACCATTTTCCTGAATCATTTAATCTCTTATTTTGAAAACTATTTCTATTTGGGCAACGATATGACATATGTCCGAATTTTTGACATGTTAGGCATACGCAATTTATCATATAACAATCTCCTGCTGTGTGACCTTTTCTGTTACAATGTGTGCACAATATTATATTCGCATTGAAAGTTCTGAAATTCATATTCGGTGTATTCGTAATTTGCTCAATTAATTCTTCTTTTTCTGCTAATTTGATGGCTTCTTCTAAACTGACAGGACTTTCAGATAAAACTTTTTTTCTAACAGGATCTAACAATCCAATGGCAAATTGAACCAAAATATCCTGCTCGTATTTTTGCTCTAATACCTTGTCAATTCTATTATTTCCTGTGAGGTACCTTATCTTTGATGCACATATTTTTAATCTTATGAAAAAATGCCCAACTGATTCATTCTTTTCTTGATAACAATTCAAAAATTCTTTTTGTGCTTCTCCAGGTAATTTCAATTTGCTAAACTGCTTCAATAATTTCTTTTTGATTAATTGCCAGTTGTCGGTATTTTGTAATTCATCTTCTGCTTCAATAAATAATCTAGCGATACCTTTCAGTTTTAATCTAACTATAGAACTTATTTGACTGTCTGTCCATTTTGCTACAGCTGCCAAATTCTCAATTTCACGAATAAAATCTTTGATTTCTGTTGTACCATTATAAAAAGGTATATTATCCAAAGTGATAGTAATTTGCGGTTCATACCTAACCCTCGGCACTGTTGTCTGAGTTTCCATGATTTAATTATTTTGATAAAAATCCCCATTGATTGAAAATAAAACTTCAATTGCCTTTTCGAATACTTCCTGAGTTTTTGATCGGTATAAACGCTATATCTATTTATTTTCCCAATATCGTTTTTGCAAAATAACAACGATATTATACTAAACTATTTTCACAATTTTTCTACTCATTTACTTCTGTTCAAATTAGTCTTTTTCCACTGACACTTATTTGTAAAAATAAAAATAAAATATTTATTAAAAAAATTCAACTTCAATTTTGTTTGACACTTTTTTCTGTGGAAAATATCATATATGCGTTAATGTACTTCCTTAATTATTACTCGCACACCTGACATCAATTGTTTTGCCCTGACTACGGGGTGTTGGGATTTAACCCACCACACCTGTAATACCAGACGTTATTCGTTAGGTTGGAAAAACGGTATTAAGAGCAATCGACTGTCTGAAGAAGGTCGATACTGAAACTAGGTCTGGAGCGGCTCAGATCTGATTTCATTTCTCTTAAATACCGGAACATGGGCTGTTTATTCAGGAAGTACTACCGTTCAGAAAGATTCGAAAGGTTATTCATAAAAGAAAATAAATAAAGGACTGCACTCATAAAATGTTAAAAATGTAAATATATATTTAATAAAACTTCACACAATTCTCTCAATCGTCTATGGACGAATGATAGGAAACAATATTCATACAAAGAAAACTAATTTAGCGTATGGGCAGATAATTCTGCAATGATCGTCACAATAGAAATAATTTTACTAAAAGAAATCTTGCAATCAAGTGCTGCAAATGACTAACAATAATTCTCCTTTTGAAAACTTGGTGATCTTGGAAACTATGGACATACTTTATAGACACATACACATTTTAATGGGTTGGGTTTTGCCATAAACATAAATACAGAAATACAAACATGAGACTCACCCTGTTTAACACTTATTCACTGGAGTAGTTTTAAACGGCAATTAGCTTAGAAGTTATTATTATCAGTCCGTTTTCTCCCGCGTCAATCGGTTATTCTAATTAATTCGTCCGGTATATTCGTATACAGATAAAGTTTTTCTAAGTGATCGTGAACCATTGAAATTGCGGAATCCCGTTACTATCTCTGTTTTGGAAGCTTTTACAATTTGTGGAAACTATACTGTTCACTCGGTTTTACTAGGAGCTTCAATACTTGATTTGAATCGGCTGAGTTTCTATGTTGGCTGAATTTTACTACATTTTATACCGCACTTTTGGGAATGACATGTTCTCCGAAATATTTTCGTATAATATAAGTGATTACTGAATGAGATACTGCTTTGAACTAACTTGCATTCTAACCTTACTCTGAGGTTACATGCTCTTTGTTCACTGTCGAACACCGAAATGAATTGAATGAATTGAATATTGACATGAAGCTCACGTTTTTATAGTGTCGTCCGCACGGGAGCTAGTAGGCGGAGCTTAGGTTGTTGTGAAGTCGTAAAACTGATAAAGGGTCTTGTTTTGTTTCTGTCATACGCGGTGAATTTATGGCGTCTAGACGGGTGTTAGAATTATGGATATGTTTCGGTAATAAATAAAACTGATTTTCTAATCTCGCTGGGAATGTACCCAGTAGCAATCAATAATCGTTGTTTACGCTTCTAGTTGAATGATTTATGCGTCCGATCTACAAGGGATGTTTCTTGGTAATTATTTTTAAAAGCATTTTATTTGTCTCCCGATAACAACGTATGGTTTTACGAACGTATGCTTATCAGCTGTTTCAGTCTAGCAGGTGGTCCATATTGACCTTTACTGTTTATCAAGAATATTACGTTGTTTTGTATCGTAGAAAAATTTTTCTGTGCTTACGTGGCATAACAGAACATATCAGTGAATCCGCGACATCGATTCGATCAAATAATATGATGAATGAAAAATTGGAGTTATCGGTCTCATTCTGACTCACCCGTACTATGTTTCCGATTCTCCCAACATTGAAAAATGTTCAGGAGGTTGACACATTATTGCGATTATTACACATAGGAAATGATTTCTCCACTAAGGACATATCTTCAGTTTTCCTCAATTATCTCAGAAACATCCACTTTTAGGCACATGGAATGTTTTGAGTTCTAGGTTGAGTATCGAGGAGCCGAACTGATGTCACACGCTCATTTGTCCATTCACTTATCCCAAGAAAATATGAAGGACCATATGACAACATACCATCGTTACTACGCCACTGGTTTACGAAAATAAAAAATAATTACTTCAAATTAGCATGTTGATAAACCTCGATTAGAGTACCAAGTTTCAAATTTTTTCCTTCAGGATTATTGGAAAAAACAGATTAAATCTTAATTGTTTTCGTACTTTCGACACCCTGTATCTCAGAGGGGATGCATTTTAGGACGTACCTTGATAACAACTTTTCACCTCGAAATGAGGTGGGGAATCTGTAGTCGGAGTTTGTCGGTATTATTCTGACTCACCCTGAATACAAAACTCAAATTTGGCAAAACACCATTTGAATATGGGGTTCACAAAATTATCTACCCCATCACTTATGTTTCTGATTTCGAGAAATTAAATATATGAAATCATCAAAATCGGAGTTGTTTTGATGGATTTAGAAGTTTTGATGATTTTTCCGCTCCATCGATTCGACTAATGAGCTGAATATCTTCGGAATAGTTTCAATGCCAGTTATCTAAAAAGATTACACCGGCAAATGAAGTTCTATGTCATATATTATACTGAATGACAGATTCGAATGTATTTCATTGTAGTATAACGGCAACGTTACATTACAATTTCGAACAATCGCTCAACTACTTAGCATAACACCGCGGAGAAAATTGTGATCAATTTCGCAATTATTAGCTGCATTGCTACTGATATTTTCGATCTGAAAGATAAGCAATAACTATAACAACCGCTATTCATTTTTTGTAGCTGCCTACCTCTTTGCAAGCGGAAAGACATACTTCACTTACGAACTCACGTGTAATGATCGCGCTTACGGCGGATATATACAGGGTCTTGCAACTATACTACAATCTTCCTCAGACTGTTTGTTTTGAAAATATTTCCTAGTGCATTAATCCTATTTGGGAAATATATTTCAGGAATATTTTGAAATATTATTGTGAAAAATCATAGCAGAGTTGACAGTTTTATCGCGTTCTTATGGGGAAGACTTCAATTGAAATTATCTAGTCAAAATCTAGTCAAACCAGTTCGATCCGATAAACAACTCGTTGGTGCATGATATTTTTTTCTGCGCCAAAAAGTATACTATTAACTGTGGACAGATCTAATCACCAGGGTATGCCAAATTTTTTTAGAAAAACTCAAATCTTCCTTCAAAGTTTATTTGATAGGATTCATCTCCAATTAATTTCTATAAACAATAATTCGTCATGAATAACAAAAACGGTTGCAATGTTTTTTTTATATTCTGAATAAGAAAACAAGAAAACACTTGACGAATCCATGGACTAAAAGAAGAAGCAGATGGCGGAAACGTCGTTGATACGGTGACCGAATTCTTTAACAGCATTTTGCCAGTACAGATTCTGAAGAATAACTACAATAATGTCATTTGAGTCCAAGAATGTCTAGACAAACCATGAACTTTAACACTAAAATTCGTTTCAAACGTGGAAAAATGGGGATTTTCAATGGCAAAAAACTTTATATTTTCGAAGATCTACTCGAGGAAATCTTCGAAATATCGAAACTAACCAATCTGCATCTACAAGAGTATGGTCGTCGCAAGGAAAGGTACACAAAATTAAATTCAGAGGATCTGAATATTGATTAAAGTGGTAAGACTATGATTTCAGTATCTCATGAGCTGACTTATTCATAAACTATAGTACGCTTTTTTTATATTTGGATTTTTGTTTTCGCTATTTGAAAGTTTCTATTTGTCAATACACATTGTACGATCCACATAAAAAGGTACCCTAATCTAACCTAACCATTGGTTTTTTGTGCCTAGTCTTACATATATGGGTTTCGAGATATACAGATATACGAAAGCATGAATAATTTTTTTGACATTTCAATATTAGTCTGTCTTCACTGGATTTGACTTATTCACGGAATATGTTAATAAAGTTCTTTTTAATTCTCAAATGACGTACCTAGTTCGTATATTTGGAAATACAATATATCCACTGTGTATGAAATGAGTATTAATGGTAAATCTCCGAATAATCTTGTTATCTGACAACATTGCACGAGACACTATCAGTGAGTGGGAAAATGACGGGAGACATCATTATGATTTGGTAGGTAAGAGACGTGCATGGTTTTTTTGAACATGCCAAGAATTTTTGTATGTAAAGTTACAGTCCACATTAAATAATAACAAAAAACAAGTATACAACTATCAATCCTAAACATGGAATGAGAGTTGGATAGTTCAATTTTATCTGAGAAAGCACTTTTCAAGTTCAACATATTCCAATCACCTCTTAGAGGAAAACCATTGTTTCAATGATGATTTCGAAATTTCACACATAGAAAATAAAAGTATTAAACTGAATCAGTTGGAAACGTTAATAAAGGTATTAAACTTGATTTGAATAATTCACCACAGAATTTGTTTTCCGAAATTAAACACTTTGTAATTATTATAAATGAGGATATATTGTATGTTTTGGGAGATTATTGTCGGTACTTACCTCGTTAGAGGTAATTATCGATAATAACCTTAAGTAGTAGGTATAGAACTGTTGGCCATTGTATGTTTAGTTCATTGTACATTCACCTGAAGAAGCTACTGTGCTAGCAAAACATGTTGTGAATTTAATAAAATTCTGTCGAAATCTAATCGTGTGTTGTGATTTAAAATTCATATGCAGAATATTGAAAAAGTCGATTGAAACTGAGAAAACAGCCACCCCTGAAATATAAGTTCAATGCGGATAATCAAAATCGTGGAGAATGTTGAAATACCCCGATATCACTGAAAATTATTGGGAAAATAACCCAATTCGATCTATTGATTTAAATATTATGAGTAACTGTTTTCCGAATAGTGTGGTGAACTCTCCTCAACACCATGATAATCCATGACTGGGTAAAAATAAAGATATGTTCTCTGACTCAGTTTTCCTCTACCAAAGTTCCGATGAACTGTGAATGAATGTTTACGTGGGATAAAAACTCAAGCCTAGGGAACCGATGATGTTGACTTGACATTGTTCTCGATACTTTTTCCCCATTTGGGCCATCACCTAAACTTTGTGATATACTATTCCCGCCCTGATGTGGTTTCATCGGCATGGAAGGATTCTGGTGGTGTTCCAATTTCAAAAGTGAATAACCCAATAAAATACTTCCTCCCAATTAGTATTTACTAACCATTTCGAAGGTCATCAAGCAAGTCATTAGGGATCAGTTGACTCGGTATTTAGAGAACGATTCATTATTGTCACCCACGCAATCCGAATTCTGGAAAAAGTACAACCGCTGCCTCTTTCCGAATTACCGTTGATATTTTCATCTCAGACATGGTGTTTGGTCCTTGATTTCAGCAAATCATTCAATAAGCTGGAACTCTCCCTTCTCCTGAAAAGAAAAAAAACTGAAATATTTTGGATTCGATGCAACTGCTATATTATTCATCGTCAGTTATCCATGACGACGTCGAAGGGTCCATTGAAAACAGCGTTCCTCAAGGTAGTATCTTAGGCACTCTAGTCTATCGATACGCAGACGACACTCAAATGTATCACTTATTCGATTTGTTACATATGTTTCATATAAATGAAGATCTGGACTTGCAAGTTGCTGTTTGTCACGGAATAATATTAGACGAGACTAAAACAAAAATAGTTGTTTCGAAAAGAAACCCTGATAGAATCCCAACTGATCCAAATTTATCAATGCAAACTAATGCAAAAACTTAGGGTTGTATATAGATTGTAATCCGGGGTATATTGTATCCCTACGATAGCCCTTCTTTACCGTATTTTGTATTAGGTTATGTATATCGAGTCATCACTCATGAACAAATGATCTTGAATAAATATACGTTTTGGAACGAAGTTCCTCTACGCCACTTGCGGTAGGTAGGACTGGTAGAAATCGTCACGTAAAAAAGCCCCTTCCATGCGACTGTCTCTCTCTCTCTCTCTCTCTCTCTCTCTGTCTCTTTTTATTATATACGAGTCTGTGATAATCGTCTATCCCTTGCTCATACGATTCCGTAGGTGTACGAAATCATCCGAAGTGCTCTTCTGCTTGCGGGATATTTAAAATGTTACATGAGCAGTAGGATATGTAGGCGAATACGAGTCGGATATTATCGTTGAGTGGTAATACGTGGAAGATATTGTAGTTCATTTAATATTTATATACAACGTGTGTTTAGATGATTATATCCTTTTTTGTACATAATTTCTTGTGTTTTTTGTATGCTGAAGTTGGAATATTGGTTTATATTGAATATGTGGCACGTTGATTTGATATAATATAACGAATAAAATACCTTTTACTGTGGCGCAGGAATTTGGAAAAAGGATATATAGGTATAGTATTGCATGGTATAATGACAATTAAATGTGATGGAATAGAAAACGTCAACTTTCAAAGGGAAAAATGTTGAGAAAAAAAAACACAAAATGGTGGATACATGAGATCGATGGCAACATATTCTGCTACCTCGATATTAATTGATTCATTGGATCGTTTGGAACCATGGACGGAGCATAACGCTTTCTCCTTACGTGTCGAAAATATACAAATATAAACAATCTAAATCTCCATATCGAATAAGTCGAAGAAAACCTGGCCAAACGAGTGACCGAATGAAATGTGTTTAAAATGTTAGTACTCACAGCAAACAATATATATATATATATATATATATATATATAAATATTTATTATATATATATATATATATATATATATATATATAAATACACATAAAAAATTGGTCGTGTTGAGGATTGAACCCTGAACCTTTGGCTTGGTAGACCCTCGTTTTACGGCAGCTCCGTTTGGCCTTTGAAATTATTCCTGTATTTGTAGCACATGAGCGTTGTGGAATTCAATATTTTTATTGCGTCTGGAAGATTTCGGAGCAAAGTAGAAAATATATTTGTTATTTGTTTTTTTTTTCAAATCATGAGTTATATTGTCTCATTATTGTAATTTTGCAATGAATATTCGAGAAATGGAAAGTGCAGCAAGTATGTGTAATACAAACTTGGAAAAGTAAGTTAATAAAATTGTGTAACTTGATACAAGTATTTACTTTTTACATACGTTCAATGTACATGTGATTCGAGTGCTTACTATTTACTATTTATATACATTACAAAGAGACAATAGTGAAATCATGCTCAGCGTCAAAAAGAGTATCGGTCCCCTGACCGCACACGAGTTTTTTTATATGATTTACGGAAGCATTGAAAAGTAGCAGAACAATTTTGCTACCTCAAGGGCCACCTGTGGTGGCCGCTTTTTTCATAAACTTATAATCGAATGAAACGCATATCAGTGAAGTAAGGTCCCAATGAGGCCAGATAAAAGTCGTACCTATATAATTTCAATGATAGTATTCCATCACCAAGCCTGTGGTACTCTTCAGAGAAATCCATGTATATGACAGCCTTCTGCGATCTTCTTATTTTTGAGAATGAAATCGATGAAATTATATTTCATTTTTAGCAACGTTCTTCATATATTCGCTGGAGAAAAATGGTTTCATCTTCTTCTAACACAAAGGTCGTATCAACAAGATCCTTCTTTGGAATGATTTTGAATAATAGTGATGGATGCTTGGTTATGACTAAGATGTATAAAAACCATAGTTTTCGAACTGATTCTATATTGTTTAGATTTTTGAGGAGACACCACCTGTTGCTTCAATAGAGTTTCAATATCTGTGGTGGATGGCGCCGTCCAAACATGTTTGTTTATATCCTCTCTTAATGTCAAAACCTAATTTTTGACATCTGCAGCTTCTTATATGAAATTATTTTCTATTTTGTCGGTGTCTATGCGTTTTTCCGTTGATTTGAAATCTTGCCCACCTCATTTTGTAGTTCGCTTTTCAAAAATTACATCGTTCAATAGTGCGTGAAATGGCCCCATTTGCATTTTGTGTGGTCAGTCTAAAGCCGCAGATTCGAATATACACCTGTGAGATGATTTCAAAATATTCTAGTTGCACCACAATGATATGAATGTGGTTGCACATTGAAATAAATCCAAATAAGTACTCACATAATTACCAACATAAGCATTCAGTTAATCTCAAACTCAAAAGGTACAAAATACGAAAAACAACAACACGATGCTTTCTTTATGCAATATTCGGGGACTTCTACCGACGAAAAAATCAACTGAAAAGCAAAACATAAAATAAACCTTCTCAGTCTTAATGATAATTGAGCTCCTAAACTAATGTGAGTAACTAATTTTGAGTTGGCGCCAAACAAACAATTATCGAAGATCATTATATTACTTTGAAGAAGTAATCAAAACGCCGCTGTGCATCTCGCTGCCATCATTTTACTTTACCTAATTCAATTGCTAGTTTGTTTGGCGCCGACTCAAAATTAGTTACTCACATTAGTTTAGGAGCTCAATTATCATTAAGACTAAGAAGGTTTATTTTATGTTTTGCTTTGCAGTTGATTTTTTCGTCGGTTTAATTTTTTCTTAAAAAGTTTTTATTTTTTTGTGGCTGAAATCTACTAGTTACTAACTACTTAATTTTTGATTACTTCCAAAATACTTACTTACCTAGCTTACTTCAACTATTAACTGTTAAATAATATGATTATCTAATTTAACTATTTATTGTTATATAATATAAATTATTTTTGAATGTTCTGGTTAATTGCTTTCATCACCTTGTATATAATTCCATCCTTTCATAGAATGTATTTATTGTGACGGATGTAGGAGGATCTGTCAATGTCAACTACATATGTGTGCCAATGTTCACAAGTGAAAAATCAATCATCCCCCATTTTGCTATCCATAGGGGTGGATTATTTCATCCCAAATTGAAATATGATTAACTATGAGGTATACCCTATCTAATAAAAAAAGAATTATCCAAATCGGAACCAAAATTCAGAGGGTGAACGATCAATATCCTCCATTTTGCTACCCTTAGGGATGGATTTTTTCGATCAAATTCTAATGGGACCAACTTCAAAGTACACCCTATCCAATGAAAGAAGAATCATCGGAATCGAACTGCTCTGCAAAAAGTTATGCGTGATCATACATACATACCTTTTTCATTTCGTCGGTTAAAAGAAATCTGAGGAAATAAATATATCCTGTGTGGTCTGTTGTTACAGTTTACTGAATTAAAACCGAAATGAAATTGGCGCCATCTGAAAAGTTACTAATCTCTATTATCAAGTAGGCCAAGTGCCGCCAAGTTGATTCCAAACTTTTACAGGTATAAGTGCAAGCACCAGGGTTTTTAGACATCTTAGTTCTGACATTCTATGAAGTATATACTCAAATACCATAGCAACCCATACGTCTGGTTTAGTACCTGTCTGTATAAGAAACTGTTGCAGAAAGATACAATTTGGCATAGCTATGAACCCCACTGACCTCTTCATTGACATGTATGCGGATTCATAAAATATCAAGTGCATTCTTATAAACTTCGCCGGAAGCTCTTATGTTTTTCCAGGTGGAATTCTACTCTTCGTTTTTGTTATGGTACAGGCGGCAAAGCGTAGACGCAGGACCCTGTATACTTATTTCAGTAGTGTAATGCCTATTATGTACGTGTAGCCTGATTTATGTTCAGGGTACCAATGCGATTTCTATTTTTGATTTACCGATAGAAATATGCTCCCACTTAGTTATTAGTCGAAGCAAAAATATAAATTGTCATTCATTCGCCTACTGAAATATTGTTTTTTTTTCATTTTAACCTACGTTGGAACATTAATCATTAGATTATTTTAATTATGAGTTTTCGATAATATGTGTTGGTTGGTCGATTGGTTTGGTGAAAGGTGATCCAAGTGTTCGTTTCAGAAATGTCTAGTCCCATTGATTCGTAAATGTAATCATTATACAAGCTTGAATTTAGTTTCACCCGATGTCTGTCTGTCAAATTACACAAGTTAAATTTGATCCACGTCTAGTTGTCCGATCAACGTGAAGTTTGACATTTGTTTATCATTCCGGTGACAATGCATTATGGTATTTTTGCTAGAGAAAAATCAAAATGGCGTCCCCAATATGGCGGCTGAGTTTTGTGATTATGGTTCGATTCCATTCAAAGCTGGTATGTGGGGGTTCTAGGGGACAGAGATCACGAATTTTTAGTAGAAATTCATAAAGGCGACGAGTTTTGTGGTTATAGCCAGATTCCAATAAAAATTGGTATGTGGGAGTTTTTGGGGTCGGAGTTCATCATTTTTTTGTCGAAATCCACGAATTCAAGATGGCGGCTCCAAGATGGCGACTTTTGTGATAATAGCTCGATTCCATTCAAAATTGGTGTGTGGGGGTTTTTGTCAAAATCCTTGGAATTAAGATGGCGGCTCCAAGATGACGACGTGTTTTGTTATCATGGTCCGATTCCACTCAAAATTGGAATGCCATTTTGGGGTCGGAGAATATAATTTTTTGTCAGAATTCAATAATATGACGGATTTCATGAATGACTAAAAATAATTGAATAAAAACTGACTGAAAAAATTAACACAAACTTTTATACAAATGCACTAAAAAAAAATCCTATTCAATATTTGCGGCAAGCGCTTTTGAATCTCCCACTCTCTACTATTTTTAAAATATCGAATGTAATTTCTTTATTCGAAACGAACATAACGATGGGTGACCAAATAAAATGTGAACACCATTTTCAAATGTCTCCTAATCTGATTTTGAAGCAATCATATACTCAAGACGTAAAAAGTACTTTCGAACAATTATAAAGAGACAGATCGAGAGGACAGAGAGAGAGGCAGAGTTAATTATTATAAATAAATCTAAATAACATTTTTAATCGGAATCGATTCCAGAAGGAAAAACTATAAATATGAACAGGGTGTTCATAAACTCAAATGTTTGATCCCGAAAGATAAACTTTAGTCAATATCTTGTGTGATCAGTGTTCGAAATTTCTCAAAAAATCCACGTCAAATTTGGTAGGAACAGAGTCCATATTCCCCACAAAATCCCCACATAATCATACCAAGAAAAAAAATCGATAATATGCATTCATGTATTTTCATTCGGTGATTATTTCTTGCCATAAATTTCTTGTTAATTTTTTTTTTGATGAATTAATTCCTTCTCTGGTAGCCATTGAAGATATTACAGTATCTGTATGTAGGCGATTTCTGTTTTCATGTAAGATCACTGATTTTTTTTTCTACGGATGCATTTGCAAATGGCAACACAAGCAATAAGCAGATGGCGATTTTCTGCTTGTTTAATTAACGTTATATTCCCGAAAATAAAACATTCATTATTGATGAAAAAGTTGTTCCAATTAGTCCCAAATTAATGTATTTGTTCAACCATAGCGGGTTCACAGGTATAATAATTTTTTTTTGGTACGTTGTTTCTTAATATTTTTGTCAAGCCGTAAAATAACTCTCCGTGAGAAGTTATCTCCATTTCTTTGTCTCCATCTCTGGCGTTATCAAAATATTCCTCACGAATGTCACTGTGTCTTCCACGGAATAATAAACATTTTGGTGGAATGAATTATACCTGTTGACCTTGAGATGATCTGGACATTTTTTTTCAAGATGAATTACGCAATTCATGGAAACGCGCATTTTTTTATTGCTGAAAACGCGATCTTGGCTGATATTGTCGGCAACTGTTCACTTAAATCTCGGCGATTTGCACTAAGATAATTGTACATTTTATGGTATTCACGAGATTTCGGTTTCTGGAAAAGAAAATATCCAACAATGTTTTATTTTGCATTACATGTGTTTAAATACGAATAGTAAATGTTTTTGTGCAACATTTCCAAAAATGAAATGAGTCTTTTACTTTCACTTCAGTAAAATCCTACTGGAAATACAGGGTGGCCCATCAAAAACTTGATAGGGGGGTTTTGGGTGATAATATCGTAGATGTGGAAAAACGCTCGGACAGGTCGATTTTAGTTTCGTGGGGGACATTTTGTTGTCCTACCTGCAGCACAGTCACTTCAACCTTCGAGCAGTGGGGTGAACAACCCCTAAAATTTGAATAGGTAATGGAGGTCGAGTGGCACATCGTTTGAAAGCTCGTTAAACTCTCTAAATAACGGTGGTCAGTTTTATAAAGTTGTGATGTACCGTTTGTGAAAAAATATTATTTTTTTGTAAATAAACCTGTATGATATTTAGGAACTACAAATTGTTGTACGTCACAGGACAACACAGTTGCAATTTTTTGCGATCTATCATTTGTTTGCAACGATACTGTGAATGTTTTTGCTCGGTATTTTATCTGAATAGAACAAACAGATGTGTCTCAGTTGATTACTACAGGTGATTTCCATTCGATTGTGGTATTGTACGTCTAAACTATTCAAAACTAGAAAGAAACAATGGTGTACACAGTTGCAAAGAGGGTTGAGTTGATTGAACTGTATTGTGAAAACAATAGATATGCGAAAAGGGCTGCTGAACGGTTTGATCAACAATATGGAAGGACTGTGTTGCAATAGTATGTGTATCAATTACTTACAAAATTCCGAGAAACGGGATCGACAACAGTGGCAATTTTGGGTCTTGTTGAGCTTGACCATATGTTGAGTACAAGACAGCTAGCAACTGTTTCAGGTGTCTCACGAACAAGCATTTAGCGTATTTTCAAACCCCACAAATTTCATTCTTACAAAATCAAATTAACACAAGAACTTAATAAGATGATTTTGATCGGCGTTAACAATTCTGTGGGGTAGTAAGTGAGCAGGCGATTGCAAATCCACAGTTTTTTTCCAACATCTGTTTTAGTAATGAATGTTCGTTTTTTATAAATGGTATAGTTAATCGCCATAATTGTCGATATTGAGCTGATTCTAATCCCCACATATTTCACAAGGTACATACGCAGCATCCCCAAAAATCAAACGTATGGGCTGGTATTTTATTTTGGTAATCGTATCGTTGGCCCTTCGTTCTTAGAAGGCATTCTAACAGGTGAACGGTATCTGGAACCGCTTGAAAACACCATTGAACCCATGTTAACAAACATTATTGAAAATGACCAAAATTATCTGGATCCTTAGATTCCCTAGATTTGATCTGTGGGGTCATTTGAAAAGCAGAATTTATGCTACTACAGTCGAAGATTTATGGCAACGAATCACAAATGTACGAGAACGTTTTCAGCAGAACCTATATTATTGCATGGAAGTTGAAGGTCCGCATTTCGAACATTTTTAAGATGAGACTCATGTAAGTAAATTCAAGTCTACACTTAATATGGTTCATCCCAATTGAAAAAACTGTACACCGTTGTTTAGAGAATTTAACGGGCTTTCAAACGATGTGCTACTCGACCCCTAAGCCATATTTACGTTTTAGAGGTTGTTCACCCCACTACTCGGAGGTTGAAGTGTCCCCCTCGAAACTAAAATCTACCTGTCTGAGTGTTTTTCCACATCTACAATATTATTACTCAAAACACTCATGTCAAGTTTTCGATGGGTCACCCTGTATATGTTTTTCTCCACACATCATACATGTTTGACATCTATATCTGATGTTTATCAGTTAATTGAACGAATTTATCAGTCACCTCCGCGATTTAAAAGGAAAGGCTGTACATCTTCCACAAACACTTTGAATATATTTTTTATGACGGTAGTTGAAAATATCACTCGAACGATCTTATGAAACTAGCGAATTCACATGGATTTATTATTGATATTCATAGGAAAAACTATTATAGTAAACATAATTTAATGCCTTGATTTTATAGCGATCAATGGAATACATCTCAAATGCACAATAAATCTCAATTGACAGGAAATGGAGAGATCGATACCTATAGCCACCATCAAACCTCTATAAAACGTTCATCAAACTAAGATGACTCCAAATGGTATTCAAATTTTTATTAGGACTGAAAACTTTTTTATGAATAATTTTCAAAAATGAAATGAATACCATTTCTGGAAATAAAAACCGGGGATTTGAATAAACAGTTTGAAAAAGCTGATATAAACCCTAAAAACACTTGAAATGTTATCGACAATAAAATAGGAAATACTTAAAATAAGTTACTTACATTAGTTTGGGAGGTCAGTTATCAAGACTCAAAAGCTTAATTTTATTTTTTGTTTGTCAGTTTCTTTTTTGGTCAGTATAACTTTTTGTTGAAAGTTTTTTTTTGTGGCCGAGATCCACTAATTAATACCTTTAGGCTTCTTGATTACTTTTAAAATACTTACTTACCTTACTTCAACTGTTACATACAATAATTACCCCAAAGACGAGGTAGCTGCTGTAAACCCTTTGGGAGTTTTTTCTCCACCATCATATTAACTTCATGTCTCCATTACATTGTAGTGTCATCAGAACTATATATGTCTGCCAAGTTGCAACATAATCGGTTCACAGAGGTGAGTTTTTTCAAATGTGAATGGGACCAACCTCAAAGTATACCCTATTCAACAACAACAAAATCTGAATCGGATAACCCAGATAAGTTATGCATGGTAGAATCAGTTAACAGGTTAAAATTCAGTGAGTGAACCAATAATCATATCCTATTTTCCTACACTTAGGGGTGTTTTTTTTCAAATTTGAATAGGACCAACTTTGAGGAATACCCTATTCAGTAAAAAAAATCGAAAAGAAACTACTCTGTAAAAAGTATTTTCATCGGTTAATAAAAGAAAAACATCAACTGTAAATATAAAAAAAAATCACACATTCTTTCTCGAACCGGATATTTAATAATCGTCTTGCACCCAAACATAGAATGGTATAATTTATCATGTGAAAAAATGAATCCTGAAACAAAATAGAAGTTTTTTTTAAATTAAAAATGATTTTTCTATGATAAAGCATCAACCCCATCTTTACGTATATGTTAAAAGGTGAGATTATTTCTGTCCATGTGTAAAATGTAAATTCCCCATGCTTACACTATCTTTATCTTCATTGCGCATTATATTGTGTTTGAAAAAAATGATACCGTATTGTACATAAATCTTTATTTATAGCAGCAAACTATAAATCAAACACACTACTCCACACACAGAACTAATCGGACTTGTTTTCGTCCACTTATGCTAGATATTGAATTCAACAATTTGTTTGTTTTTTTTATAACTCTTGTGTAAATAAACGATGATTATGAACGAAATAATTGAGGTTATTTTCGATGAACAATGGGGTACCCCTGCTCTAGGATTATTTACTTTTATCTTTTTTCTTCAAGCCAGTTGAACCTACAAATGCAAACATTTTGATTGGTAACGTAAAATCCTCTAACTCAAGTGGATCTGATGAAATATCAAATAACTCACTTAAAAAAATCCATTGTAAGTTCATGTGAACCACTGGTTTTTCTTATCAATCTTTGTTATTCTAAAGGAGTTCTTCTGAAATGTTTGAAATTGGCTGTGGTTCAACCATTATATATAAAAGGTGAAAGGGTACCGCTGAAATTATTTGAATCATATTTGAATGGTAGAAGTTAGGTTGTTAGACTAAATAATGTTCTGAGCAGGCAATTAAATCAAGGTGTACCTCAAGGCTCTGTATTAGGAGCCTTATTATTTGAAATTTTTGCCAATTATCTAATCAGTCTCATGGAGAAAAACCAACATGAAATATTGTGATACTCAGTCGAAACCACTTTATTAGTTTTTGAAAAAAGCATAGACATGCTACTGGTTGAAACAAGGGTTTATGAAGATATTATTTGGTGGTCAGAAAAAAACGTTCTATTACTAAATCAAAAGAGTCACAATATTTTTGGGCACTCCAATGAAAAGCCACCCCTTCTATTCGAAAATACAGAAGGAGAAAAAACTTGTAGTTGAGTAAAACTTTCAGGAATAATTTTTGACAAACATCTGCAATGGGCACATCATACAGAACTATTATCCAGTGAAGTGAGTTGCTACAGCATAAAATATATGAAAAACCACCGCAGTAAAACTGTCTTGCTTACGCTGTACTTTGCACACTTTACTCACACATGAAGTATGGTATTTTGAATTAGGGAAACAGTTCCGGTATGAATCGAATTTTTATTCTTCAAAAGTACGTAATTCGAATTATTCAAAGTATTGATATGAATACCAGTTCTCGACAATACTTTACATGTCTTGGTATACTAACAGTTTACAGTTTATACATACTGGAAGCTTGCACTTACATCTATAAGAATAAAGATAAGTTTTCAATAGATAACAGTCACTGTTATAACACCCGTCCCAGAAATCGCTTACAACCTGATTATTATCGCACGTCGCTTTAACAAAGGAATTTTCATTTTACTGGTTGTAAGCTTTACAATATTCTTGATAAATCATCCCTCAATTTATATATTTTTGAATCAAAGCTGAAAAAAATCCTAATCAGAAAGTGTTGTTACTGTTTAGTTAGGTAGATTTTGTATAGGTATACATGTATAAGTACATCTGTTATTGTTAACTTATACCTTCTCAATATAACTGTCATTTTTATGTTTTTGATCATTTATGAACCTGTGTGCATTTAAATGATTGAATCAATATTATTATTGTTATAAGAGTATCGAAAATATGACATTGGATCATTTATTCAAATATGAAGAATTGGAATACGCATATATAATAAAAAATATTGATTTAAAAAAAATCAGGACATAAAACAATATTGATGATGTGAATATATTTCATCTGAATATAATTCATTCCAAATCATCCAATTTACAGAAAAACTTTTTAACAAAAAATTAAACTGTCGAAAAACGGAACTGAAAAGTAAAAAATAAAATAAACCCTTTTAGTCTACATAACTCAGCTCCCAAACTAATGTAAGTAATTAATTTTGAGTCCGCGCCAAACAAACAAGGAAATTAGTTAGGTAAAGCGTAAAATGATGGCATTGAGATGCGCGGTGACATTTTGATAAGTTTTTTGAAGTAATTTAAGGATCCTCGTTGATTGTTTGTTTGGCGCCGACTAAAAATTAGTTACTTACATTAGTTTAGGAGCTTAGTTATTGAGACTAAAAAGATTTATTTTATTTTTTGCTTTTCAGTTCCGTTTTTCGTCGGTTTAATTTTTTGTTAAAAAGTTTTTATTTATCAATTTTTTGTGGTTGAAATCTACTAATTAGTACCCATTTAATTTTTGATTACTTTCAAAATACTTACTTGCCCACCTTACTTCAACTATTAACAGTTAAATACTATGATTATCTACTTTAATTATGTATTGTTACATAATATCAATTATTTTTGGTAGTTCTGGTTAGTTCATTTCATCACTTTGTATATAATTCCATCCTTTCATAGATTGTAATTATTGTGACGGATGTAAGAGAACAAAAATAATGACAATAGCAATCTGTCACTGTCAACTACATATGTGTGCCAATGTTCACAAGTGAAAAATCAACCATCCCCCATTTTTCTACCCATAGAGGTGGATTATTCCATCCCAAATTCAAATATGAACAACTATGAGGTAAACACTATCTAATAAAATGAGAATCATCCCAATCGGACAACCCAGTACGAAGTTATGCTTGATAGAATCGGTTAACGAACCAAATTTCAGAGGGTGAATTTCCTCCATTTTGCTATCCTTAGAGAATGATTTTCCTTTTCAAATTCAAATGGGACCAACTTCGAAGTACACCCATCCAATGAAAAAAAACATCAAAATCGAACTACTCTGAAAATGTTATGAGTAGTCATACATAAAAAAAATATACGCGTCGACTAGAGAACCTCCTCCTTTTTGATTTCGTCGGTTAAAAAATGGACCACTTTGTCCAGTCTAGAGGTATTCATCAATATTGAGATATAATTTTTTTATTTTCCATGATATGAAGCTTCCGTAACCAGAGCTTGTTCTGACTGGGATTTATATTGTCATAAAATGTAATTATGACGGTAACTAAGTTGAAGACTTTCTACTTTGTAGTAGTAAAGTTTTGATTCACCATTCATCTTTACTGGGATTCCCACTCACAATCGACTTTTTTCAAAACTATTTCACACGCGATTGCCTTAAAAATCACAATCTTGTGGTATCACTTTAAAATATCGGTAACACGTACTCGGCATCCTCGCAGCCAGTACTTGAATCCTGGAATAAAAACGCCTCCCTCATTTCACGTCGACAGTATATATACATTACTACATTACACCGACCTGTTTACCTAAATAGGTATTAAAATAAAAAACCTGCGGTTGGAATTATATTGTAAAATGATTATGGTAAATTACCAATTTCCTTCGCGTATCTATGACCCATAAAACTGGAAAGGAGAAAAAAATAAATCGATTTTGTTCATCGTGACTTGTAAATCAACACATAACCGTTATTAAACTTCAAAAAGGGGTTCCATAAAGTAAAGCATGCCTTGAACACAAACCAACTTTCACTTGTTTACTATACTCAGTAAATATATGCATGATATCTCAGTTTGATCGCGTAATCGCCCAAAAAATAAACATTATCACAAAACAGGAAGTCCAGTTTTTGACTACCTAATGAGGCTGAAAAGCCAGACGGTATATTGAGATTAATCGTAATCTTACTGCTATTTATACACACATAGGTTGATAATTTATGTAACACTTCATTATTGTGCTTTTGACTAGGTGTTGCGTAAAATATCAGTTCATTGGCACCTATAGTCACAGTGAAGGAGTTATGTAGTGCAAATCAGAGAGGATACAGATTATCAATAATCTCGTTTTTTGACAGACGAAAGAAAAAGTGGAGGTTCTCTAGTCGACGCATTTATTTTATTTTTTATGTATGGCTAGGGGATATTTATCGTTCATCCCCTGAATTTTTACCCGTTAACTGATTCTAACACTCATAACTTTGTACTGGGTTATCCGATTCAGATGGTTATTTTTATTGGATAGGGTATACATCAAAGTTGATGAAATGTGAATTTGGAGAGGAATAATCCTCCCCTAAGGGTGAACCGATTCTGTTGAAACTTGGCACATATATGTAGTTCTGATGACACTACAACATGATGGATACCTGGAGTCGATCGAGTAGTTCGTTATAAGTGGATTTTAGCCACACAAAAAATAAAAAATTTAAACTTTTAAACAATTGAACCGACAAAAACAGAAATTGAAAAGCAAAAAATAAATAAATTTGCTTAGTCTTGATAACAACTGAGCTTCTAAACTAATGTAAGTAACTAATTTTAAGTCAGCGCCAAACAAGCACAACGAAAATCATTGAATTTCTTTAAAAAAATATCAAAACGCCGCCGTGCATCTCGCTGCCATCATTTTACGCTATTCTCTCATTCTCTATCTCTACCTTATTGTCCTATATTGCTTCCTCTCGGCGCATTCAGGACATCCCTCCTTGCGGAAAATCCGTTTGCATCCGGCGTTCAACCGGTGTAGACAAGGAGGGTATTTTTGTGGGGATGCAACGTGTCTTGCTCTAAGCAATACTGCATCCCAAATTACTTTGAAACGGCACAACAAAGAATGTTTCATTCCCACAGTGTTCTGGGTAGGCCTTGTTACTGACTCCATACGCCACCTAGGAGCAGCACTGTTAATTTGAACGCAACAGCGACTCGTCGAGGGACATCCTCAGCCCGGCTACAAGATTTATAATTTAAATTCTCACTACTTATTTGAATTAAAAATATCTGCCTGAGAATCGATCCCGGGAAATCTCGGCCACGAGACGAGAGCAAACCCACAGCGCTATCCCTCATCTTTATCTAATTCAATTGCTAGTTTGTTTGGCACCGACTCAAAATTAGTTACTCACATTAGTTCAGGAGCTCGGTTATTATTGAGACTAAGAAGGTTTATTTTATTTCTTGCTTTTCAGATTCTTTTTTCGTCGCTTTGGTTTTTCGAGTTGTTTCATCTAGGATATGTCTGTGTCTCTGTCCGTTATCCCATTTTCCCTTTATCCCGTTTTTCCGTTATCCCGTTACCAAATTACCCCGTTATATCGTTTTCCCGTTATCCCATTCTCCAGTTACCCCGTTTTTCAGTTATCCCTTTTTCCGTTTTCCCGTTATCTTTTCCCGTTATACCGTTTTCCCGTTATCCTGTTATCCCGTTTTTCCGTACGTTATTCCGTTTTTCCGCAAAAAAAATTGCCAAATCGGTACAGCCGTTCTCAAGTTATGAGCTTACTAACACAAACAGACTTTTATTTTTATTATATATCATATATTCCTAACAAAGAAATTTCCAAAAACTTTTCTAAAAATCCTCTCTTTTCCTGAGTATTACAAATATTCAAAAAAACAATTAGCCAAATCGGTCTAGACCGTTGTTTTTATAAAATAAAAAAATAATTTACCCTGACCGGGATTCGTTTCTGTGACGTTCTGTTTGGTAGGCGACAGTGTAACCGCTGAGCTATTTCTTCGTTGGTAATAAATGATAATAATAACGTTTATTCGGATACAAATTCAACAAAATATTTTATAAACTATGAAACCAAATAAACAAGGAGGGAAACCGCAAAGCCATTGGTTGTCCGCGGTGTAATTGATTCATTGAATATAAAATTTTTAATTAAGTATTACTTCACAAAATCATTATCGATAGCAAATAAAGCCTAAGATTATAGAAAATACAATAAAATAAAACTAGAGAAAAATTTACATCGAGAACTTATTGAGAAAGCTTTGATGATAGATTTAATAAGGATGAGGTGGGAGCTATAAAATGAATGAGGAATTTGAGTTAACTGGGACTAGGTGACTGTATTATTTATAATTTGGTGTATTTTCAGTCTTTCCACGGAGTGCAGGAATTTTTCGACTTCAGATCTGAAAATATGGGGGGGCATTATATTTCTAATGGTAAGGGGTAAGAAATTGTAGATTCTGGAAGACAGAAACATATGACTCATCTGACTAACAGTCTTTGTGCTGGTGGCAATGGTCGAGGACATGAAATTTTCGAAATATTTTTTATGGATTTTATAGCTTGTGAAAACTCTGTTAGTAATTTCTTCTTTTGTTTTTTATTTTCTTAAATAAAAAAAAAATATATTAAAATTTGGCAAAATTCAAATGGCTTCTTACTGGCGCCATTGCGGAATATTGTGACGTAATCACCCGATCAACCGACAGCTTCAATCAATTTTGCAACGTTGACATATTTTCAAATCATGACATTGCGAATAGTTTTCTAGTTCTGACATTTATAGTTTAAGAAACTTGGCAACATTGCCGTTTAACGTCACAATCAACCCGATTACGCCTATTGGCTGCTCGGTCGTTAACGTCACAAAGAGCGCCAATATTAATAGCTTCAAAATTTTTTGATTTTCAAAAACGAATGAGAATTGCTGTTGAAATTTGACTCAAAAAATGTTTCCTGGGTACATTTATATATGCGTAATGTATTTTAAAGCAATAACAATTTCTCGTGTCTCCAAAAAATATGAGCAATAGCTCTTTTGATTCGGAATGCAATTATGAGAAAAACAAAAAGAAGAGGTTCAGGTTTTTGGGATTAACTCAAAAACTATAAGCGATAGCGATAATATGAAAATAGATTCGTGAAAAAGTTTTGTCTCCCGTAACTTTATCTCCATTATTTATAATTTTAATTTAACGCTGAAAATAGGGCTCCGCGCGACTGCTACGACATAAAGAGAGTACATCACATACAATATTTTTTTTATTTAATCAAATATCAATCCAAAAATTTTAATAACGATTGTGTGTTTTTAACATTCGAAAGAACAAGGTCTCGTTGAAAAAAAAATTTTTTCAACAAGTTATGCATTTGTTAATTAATCCTTATTTTTCGGACCTCGGTTTTCATAAAAAACGGCATAAATGTTTGAATAATGGCTCAAAAAATACTCGCTTCCTGGTGCCCTTGTTATATATATATATATATATATATATATATATATATATATATATATATATATCGGAATATATATCGGAAATAGTTCTTGGAGAAAATTTGTTGAGGTTGGTTTCAACTCTAGAGTTTCACTTGTGACACCACATAGAGTACACATTTATATTTATATAATTTCAAACAACGCTAATGTGGTTGTAGTAACTTTAAACTTCGTTTTATTCCTCGTTCTACGTTTTTTTTTCCTTTTGTATCACTATTTTAGATGAATATGTTTAACATCATTGAAACCAACCTCAACAAAATATATATATATATATATATATATATATATATATATATATATACTAGCTGACCCGACAGACGTTGTCCTGTCCAAATTTCTATGTTCCCTAAAATGTTTTTCCCGAAAACTCTCGTCCGCGTAGAATTTTTTTTTTCTATGTTTTCCTTTATGTTGTTCCATCTAGACTATGCTTTTGACTCCTTCCGCTTCCTGTTGTCCCGTTATCCCGTTTTCGTGTTATCCCGTTTTTTCTTCATCCCGATATCCCCTTTTCCCGTTATCCCCCTTATCCTGTCATCCCATTATCCCGTTTTTTTGTTATCCCGTTATTCCCGTTATCCCATTTTCCTGTTATCCAGTTTTTTCTTATCCCGTTATCCGCTTATCCTGTCATCCCGTTTTTTCGTTATCCCGTTATTTTCGTTATTCCGTTTTCCTGTTATCCTATTTTTTCTTTATCCCGTTATCGCGTTTTCCCCTTATCCCCTTATCCTGTCATCCCGTTTTTTCGTTATCCTGTTATTCCCGTTATCCCGTTTTATATTTATCCCGTTATTCCGTTTTCCCGTTATTCCCTTATCCTGTCATCCTGTTATCCTGTTTTCCCGTTTTTTCGTTATCCCGTTATTCCCGTTATCCCGTTTTCCTGCTATCCCGTTTTTTTTTATGTATATATATATACATACGTAACAAGATCACATTTTATTTTGTATAGTATAAGTTAACAAAAAATTGAAAATTAAAAAAGAAATTGTTAAAAAAATGTTTATCCATATGTTTTGCTATTGCTGTTTTGCATCAAACAAAGGCACTTAATTACATTCGAACATTTTTCAGAACATTTGTTCGTACATTGTTTATAAACAAATTTATAAGTTTAGTATTTAAAAAAATAATTCAATCTGTTGTCTAGATAATATAATGGTTTTTTAAAAACAATATTTTTCTTAAAAAAATTTCTTATTGTTTATTATAGTTTTTTTATATTTCCATTATTTAAATAATTAGTTAAAAATTATTTTTTCTCCAAAAATCATAATTGGCATTTTTCAATAGAATAACTAAAAATAAGAAATAAATTTTTTTTTTATTTAAAATATCCTAATAAAAGGCAATAAAACAAATACACAATACACTCAAAAGCCAGATCGTTAAGGAGAGGAGAAAGTAGTGAGTATGTTCACAAATCTAAATTGAATCATGTTGAAAATGTCCCAGAAACTCCGGGACTGAGTAGAAGCAATGCTGTGATAGGAATTGTTCAAAATCTTCCTTGAATAAAGACGAGTGAAGGGATTTCATATACGTTAACAAAATGTTGAGTCAGTATTCTAGCGAGTTCCTCTGGGATATTGATAACCTGAAACTAGGGGAACTCATTAAATCTGCATTTCTCATTCTATAGTTGTGAATTTGAGACTGAGTTACTAATTTCTTCGCTTGTTCGTGTATTTCGACCAGATTCTGAAGAATATATATAGATGGCAGAGATAGTATCTTGAAGTGAACAAATAAATTCTGGCAGTGGTCTCTACATCCACAGTTTGCCATCATTCTTAAGGCCTTTTTTTTGTAGACGGAAAATTTTCAAGGATTTTGGGGAGTTGCTCTATAAAATAGTGCCATAAGTTAAATGTGAATGGAACAGTGCAAAATATATGCATTTGAGTCTTTAAATTAATATGATGTTTCAGCTGACGTAATAGGAATAGTGAGCTCGAGAGTTTGTGCTTTATTTGGTCAATATGACAATTCCAGTTCAGTCCCAGTAGCTTGACTCTTTTGTTCTCAAGTACAGAAGAGTTTGTTAGAAAAAAAAAAGAGTTTTGCCATCATTTAATTACAATTAATTTGTTTAAAACCCAAGTTTCGCTTCATTTTGAATATTTTCTATTGATCCGTATCCTTGTGCGTACATAACATCGTTGTATCGTCAGCGAATAAAGTACATTTTTCCGGAGCTAAAAATTGTGATAGGTCATTAATATAAATGATGAAAAGTAACGGCCCAAGGACAGATGCTTGCGGCACTCCATGCATATTCCTTTTTAGTTCTGATGTGCAGTTTCCCACTCTAACAGCCTGGAATCTATTAGTGAGGTATGATTTTATGAGAGTTAGTACAACTCCTCTCACTCCATCGAAACTTAGTTTCTCAAGAAGAATGTTATGAGAGACCCAGTCAACGACCTCAGAAAGATCACATAACATGACTGATGTATGATGACCGTTTCCAAAGCCTTGACTATATCCCCCATCACCATCAGTAGAGCTCGCGCAGTGGAGCAATTTTTGCGAAATCCATATTGAGAATCGTGAAAATAAGCATCCATTTCAAAATATTCAGCCAGTCTTTTCTTAAGGACTTTCTCTAGAATTTTTGAAAAAATGCCAATAATAGAAATTGCACGATAGTTACAGACTTTTTTATAGAACGGTATAATTTTTGTGATCTTCAATATATCCGGGATGATACTAGTTGAGGGAATCACATTTATGAGGTGCGTTAGTGGAACCAAAATTAAATCAATAGTATCCTTTACCATTCTGCTATTCAGGCCGTAGGCATCCAAACATTTCGAATTTTTGAAGGCAGTAACCGTTTCAAGGATTTCGTCGGGAGTTACCGGTTTGAGGAAGAATGATTTGGAGGGGGGCGGGAACTTTATGTAGTGTACAGCTTCTGGTAGGTTTGGCAGGGAATTAATGATATTTCCAGCGATGCCCAATGCGAAGTCATTGCATTCATTTGGAGAGATGTCATTAATGGGTTGAATCAATTTGTCTTTATTTTTCTCATTGTTCACGATCCTCCAACTGGCTTTGGATTTATTTCCAGAGGACATAATGAAATCCTCATTAGCAGCTTTTTTGTAAACTGTTTTTATACAAAATTCAATCATCGACATGAGTATACAAGTTGCACCTATTTTTAATTTCTGTTAATCTCCGCCTCATTTCCCTAAGAGAATCATTATTTATTAATTATCTTAGTTTTTTTCAATGGAAAAATATCATCTAAATTATTGGTGTACGCAAGGACAAGCCGCCTCGCTAAGAAATTGACATCTAGATTTTCATTAAAAATATTCCATTTGAAATTCTATAGCTCATTTCTCAACTTCTTCATATATATAAATATATATATATATATATATATATATATATAGAGAGAGAGAGAGAGAGAGAGAGACCGGGTAGTCGTTGCTGACTAGTTAGGGATGGAACCAGTAAATAGTGGGGTTTTGCAGCAAATAAAAGAGAACTCTTTAAATATTTTGTTTAATACACCTCACTTGAGATTGTAACCAGTCCAAGTGTAACACCCCTTATCAACAATGATAACAATGATATTGATACTGCCCCAGCACAAGTCATGTATACATCATTACCTTTCTTCAAAGAAATGACACCGAAATTTTTCATGATCTATCAAACATTAAAATTGCAAATAATACCGTCCTAACTATTAGGTCAGTTCACACAAAAATTAAAGATAAAGTACCCATAACTTCACAAACGAATGTAATATACAGTATTCCTTGTCTAATGTGTGATAAAAATTATGTTGGTCAAACCTCAAGATCATTAGGCGCTAGAATCGTTTCCCACAAAAGTGATTGCAGATTACACCCAGAAAGATGCGCATTAGCAAATAATGTGAACAAGTTTGACCATCATATGAATTATGAATCCACAAAGGTCTTAGCTGGTGAATCACACTCAACAAAAAGATCCTTCCTAGAAATGGCCTATATTTTTGAAGATAGCAACTGTATAAATAAAAAAAAAACAGATATAAATCTTCTCAGTGAAATTTTCTCCTATCTATTGCCGTTGAATAAAAAGTTGTCAAACAACGACCTCACTTTTAATTTTTCCAATCTTTAATCATACAAAAATAATTATGTTGGCAACATACAATTGGCACCACTGTTATCAGTCTCAATTTGGTTTTGTCCCATCAGAGGGCATGTCAAGTACCTAACCTGTACTCGACACTTCTTCTCACATGGGGAAATAACAGTCACCAATAGAAATTGTAATAATTCTTATTTTAGTACTTAACTAGTTATTTTAAACTGTATCATATCATCATTCATCCTTCGTAATGTGTCAACCATTATATTTCAACACCTGTATAATAATTCTCAACAAATATGTAAGTCACATTCAACCTATATTTAAAAAAAAAACTAACTTTAATTTCACACCTTTGTAGTTTCCCTGATGATGGAAATAATTAATAAAATTTCCGAAAGCTTGGACAACCTTTAAAGAGTTCTCTTTCATTTGCTGCAAATCCCCACTATCTACTGGTATATATATATATATATATATATATATATATATATATAATCATTAGGAATATGTAAAACGAATCCTTCGATTTTGGAACGGAAAGAATTGTTGTAACTTTCCACGTTGAAAATTCGAATATACATTACATACGTGAATTCTGGTAGTTTTATTCAGTTTCAAATGTGATTTGGGAAATATCCCCATGAAATATCATTCGTGCTAGAGGATTTCATCGCGTTTTTTTAATAAATATTTCTTAAAATACTTGAGATTAAGGAATTTCTAATAATATTTGCAGTTTCAAGTTGAAATTACATTTAAATGAAAATATTGTTAATTTCAACTATACTCCAAATTTACAAATATTTTTAACGTATTTAACATTCAACTTCAACTAAAATCAGAATTCTAATTTTAACTATTTATATGATTGAAAAGTTCAAGGTATAATCCTGGTACAATCCTGTTCTACAAATTTTAAGCTATAGTGGGAATTCTCGCAAGGTTTTGTCTTAAATAATTTGAAGACTTCCCAATACGTATATAATGAGGATAACCAAATAAAATTATGGAATTTGTTTTACTATGACGAAGAGGATTGCGATGTCGTCCTAGGAGAGGAAAAGGTATCAGATTAGCAATTACTGAAAGGAATCAACTAATTGATGATTTGATTAACAGCTGGCGGCTGGGATGATTAATTGATTGTGACTAGATTGGGAATATGGTCAAATTGATTTTCCCTAGGGAAAAAACGTTGAAAGAATATCCTTTATTATTTGTCGACTTGTTTGTCATTTAAGACATCTGTGGGAAAGAGTAGATCTTGAGGTTGAAATAACATTTTTTGCGTTTGTGGTTTTTTTATTCCCGGGAAGTAAACATTATTAATTTTTATCTGTTCTCAGAAGGCAAATTAGTAAATTTGCCTCAAAGCATTGCTGCATTTTTCAATACTCAATTAGGTAGAATGAGGATTTTTTTTTTACTTTTCGATAACGAAAGAGAAATTAGGCTGAACACCCAATTTCTGGAATGTATCTTTGCTTCTTCAGACTTTGAAGTTCCCTCGAAATATTTATATTTTTGCACAATAAATTGCATAGTATATGTTTTGATAAGCAATTGTCATAATCTGGCCAGGCCAGGCCGTATTTTGTATGTCGTACCAGCATTGGTAACTCGAAAAGGGAGAATGATGCAAAGTTGGTTGAATGAGACAAAAGTCTCGTAATTCAGGGTGCAATGAATTTATGTCTCCAAATCGAAATTATCACTCACCGATTCCTAAATATACGAGGTAAACGGCAATTTATCATCATAGAAATATGAAAATGTGTTCAAGAAACTTACTCTGTTGTTTCATAATTGCGTATTTATTATATTCTGACCATCAAAGTTCGACCAATTAAAATTCACGAAATAAAAAAGAAAATCCTCACTATGCAATTGACTTAATGAAACAATGAACTTGAGAACAACTTGTACTATCAACGATGCCCACAAAGTCTAATGATGTATGCGAATTGGCCCCCACCATTTCTCAAACACATTTTCGCTGTGTCAATTTTGAAGCATCAGTGTAGTGATAGCCGTGTATGCTTCCTCAATTGAATCTTGGGACCCTTCCATATTCTCAAAAGTCGAACTAAACACTTCGTCTTTGATGAAACCCCATATTGAATAATGGAGAAGAGTGAGGTCAGGTTAACGCGATGGCCATTTAATAGGGCAGTTGTTTCGTATACATCTTCCTGGCATGGTCCTATTGACGAAATTTTTACAAATTATTTTGCAATGCGGAGGTGCTGCGACGTGTTGGAAATATTTGTAGTTCCTGAGGATATTCGAGGATGAATCTTTCAAGGAATTGGTAAGACTTTCTAATAAAACTGAAGATACGAATCTCGTCAAGATAGTGTCAAAAAGTAGGTACCAACCTGCCAGAACTTTCTTGAAAATTAGTTGCTTTTTATAAGCATTTTTCCTTGTGGAAATGATCATTTTATCAGATGTAACATGAAACTTTAAAAAACTCACCTAATACGCCGATTTCATTAATACTACCAGATCGAGTGATAGGGTAACTTTTATTTTTTATATCACAAATGCCCCACTCAATACGAAAAAAACTTATATAATTGAGCTGACGACACTTTCTCAACATAGTTTCTGAAGGGAAGACATTCTCAATAGAATATTGAATAGAAAGAGTTTTCTGTGAATTGAAAGAGTTTTCTTTGAATTGCAGATTATTCCACATCTGATTTTATGATCACCCTGTTCATATTTTCAAACAAATGAATCCATAGTTATTGCTTTTATGTTCAAACAATTCACCATTTGGAATGATATTCATCAAGTTTATTTGACATTTGCTTCCTTTTATTCCATTGCTTACCATATATTTAATTGAGTTTAACACAAAGACACACAAAATTGAATTCAAAATATCTTTCTCTTATATTCATCGCATTGGATTTGATTTCACGTTGGATTTTTTCATTCAAGATTAAATTATTTATTTTGTAACTTGAAAAGAACTTTGCAAAAACTTTTTAACAAAAAATTTAAACCGACGAAGACATCAACTGAAAAGCAAAAAATAAAATAAACTTTCTGAGTCTCAATGATAATTGAGCTCCTAAACCAATGTAAGTAACTAAGTAAGTAAGTAAGTCGGCACCCAACAAACCAACAATTGAATTAGGTAAAGCGTAAAATGATGACAGCGGGATGCACGGCGGCGTTTTGATGACTTCTTTCATAGATAATGATCTTCGTTAATTGTTTGTTTGGCGCCGACTCAAAATTAGATACTCACATTAGTTTAGGAGCTCAATTATCATTAAGACTAAGAAGGTTTATTTAATTTTTTGCTTTTCAGTTGATATTTTCGTCGGTTTAATTCTTTGCTGAAAAGTTTTTATTTTCATTTTTTGTGGCTAAAATCAACTAACAACTATCTACTCAATTGACTCCAGGTATCTATTATGATGAAACATTAATAATCCCCTATTTTTCCTACCCTCAGGGGTGAATTATTCCTTTCTGAAAATGACCAATTCTGAAGTATACCCTGTCCTTTAAAATAAGAATCATCTGAATCGAATAACCCAGTATAAAGTTATGAGTGGTAGAATCGGTTAACGGGTAAAAATTCAGTGGATGAACGATGAATATCCCCTATTTTTCTACCCTTAAGGGTATAAAATAAAAAAAGAATCATGAAATCGAACCGCTCTGTGATAAGTTATGCGTGATCATACATAAAAAAAATAAACGCGTCGGCTAGAGGACCTAATCCTTTTTGATTTCATCGGTTAAAAACAACAAAAACCCAGAATTCTGAATCCAAGGAATTTCATTCCATTCATTAGCACAAATTCTAGGTAACGATTTGGAAAATTCACTCTAAATTGATCTCATTAAATACAACTTATTTTGGAACTTTTTCATCTCCAACTTATCAAATTAGTTTTCCATATCAATTTTTTTTTTATTGTAATCATATCGGATATTTTCATTTGTCGAACCATAAACAGAATTCAACATGTGTATAGAGTACACGTCATCCGACATGTTTTTGTGTTTGGCTTTTGTTTTCATTTTCAATGTGACATACTCAACATGAAAGTCTTTTAACGTTTTCAAGAATATTTTAAACTTTTAACAATTTTCTACTTTCAAATCCCATGTGAACAACAAACTTATATTTTGCTGATTTTTTTTTGTGTCAAGTCCATACATTGATGTAGCTCCCTTTTTAGAATTTTTGTTCTACGTTTTTGGCTGTTGATGTACCATCCCTGTTTGAAACGGAGAAATAAACTTTGTGGAGTATGACTGAGAGTTTCCTTGGAACATTCCATTCCACTTCGAGATACGATGGACTTTTTTCAGAAATTAAATTTCCGTTCTAGTTCCTTCGAATGCTGCATTTTTCATGCGCCACCCAAACTTCTTCCTTTGCTTCTTCTTGTACCGTAGCAACTGCTTTATTTGCTTCCTCTCGTATAGTATATTCCATTCTCAGTTGAATAAAGTCATCTTCGACTCAAAATATAGGGTACGTTCAAAATCGTACATATTATAATGTTGAATTATGAAAAAATTCGGAAAGAGAAATAAATATGATTCCCTTTATAAAGTATACAGTAGTCCAAATTAGGTGGAAACTATTTCCGCGTAAAAACCAGTCGATAACTTCGCAGACCGCTTATAGCATAAATTACCGTAAACTACTATAGATTATTCTTCATCGCGTTTGGAGTATAGATAATAGAATTAGTAGAACAGTGGTGTGGTGTGTGTCTGGCCAGAGGCAGCCAGCATGTATGGTGAACAACTGCAAGAAAAAAATTATGTAGTAGTCGAAAGTACCATCCACATAAAATTTCTTGCTCAAACAAATCTGCTTTAAATTTGTACAACAACCAATGGAAGTATTTAATACTAATCATTTATGATTCAATGGGCCACATAGTTTTAAATATTTTTGTCGGGTCCGCCTAACAATCCGCATACCGGTTTCAGGCTTTTTGGCCCTCATCAGTACGGAGAAGTCATCAGTCAGATATCCGGAGAGCTCTGGAATAAAACACAATCGAGCTTATCAGAAAGAAACATTTGCAATCAATTTTCATTTTTATGGAAGTTTTCATAGATTTTTAGGTGAATATCATTCAACGTTCTGCGTGGTATTATTTCAATTTATATTGAACCCGTTGTGAAGATGACTTTGTGTTCTCTATTTCTTAAATATTAAAATGTCAATATTAATAATCTGTTTTGAAACCCATCTGTTCATGACGTTTTTTGCTACGAGTAATTTCTGGTGAGTTCCTTTTTTTGAAAAACATTCATTCATCTGTATGTATCAAAAATCAAACAACTGTCTGATCAATGCAAATTTACATCTTCATTTGTATCCCGATAATTGTTTTTACTGAAGTGGTTAGTAATAATTAACACGCAAATCAATACTGGCAGTTGCAATCAATCATTACGAATTCAACTCAAGATCAAAATCTTTCGATTCTTCCGGCGATAACTTCGCACTCTATGTCGCTTCCTCAGTCCTGGAGGGGTGCAATCACCTCAATAGATATTTACCCAATTTGACTGAATATTTAGGGAAATTAGAGGTTTCAAATTGAATAGATAGATCAAATCATTCATTTGTTTTTGCTGGACAGATATGCCGTCTTGTCGTTTCTTCATTATATGGCCCATTGATTGAAGCATGGTGGCCACTTTTTCTTTATGTTTCGAGATGAAGTAGGGAGTGGAATTCCCTATCACCAAGTTTTTAACAACTTCCTACGACCTCCCACTTAGCCAGTCCGCCCCTGGCCATATTCATCAAACAAAAAGCCGCTCAAATAGTAATTGAAGGACGTGTGTTCTTCGTGATTATTCGATATATAAAGGTAAATAAAGATCTCAGCGTATGCCGATGTTTTTTCTGTGGTTCGTCTTCGTAACTGATTCAAGATTGTGTTCATGATCTCCCGTCGATATTTTGGTAGGGTTCGAAAATAATTCTTATAAATATTGAGTGACTTAAATCAATCTCAGTTATCGTTTAAGGAGAGAGGCCGAAAATATGATTTTTGATCTGCCCGGAACGAATAATAATTTGTAGAACTGCATTTTACACTGTTGATGAAATTTCTACAACTGCTTCAAAACAACCCAGAGATTATAAACCAAACGAAATATTTACCACAAACACTAGCAGTCTATATTTTTAAGCCGTAAATTCAGAATTAGAATATAACAAATAATTTTTTATGTAGGGGAGAGTCGGGTAATGGGAGTCAGCGGGCAATGGGAGTCACCCTCACATCCACGAAACAGTACATGCGAGCGACGCGTAAATATCGTCCTTACCCCCCGCTCTGGCCCTCGGCGAAGGCTCGAACGGCTCGCGCCAGTCAGCGCCCGCACCACTGAGAAACGACCGTGATTTGTTTTTGTGCTCCGCTGATGTAATTTTACGTCAATGCAAATTAGAAGGTAAGTGCCGAATATGTTGCAGTATGCGATTAAGACATTTACACGTACTTAGTTAGACGTTCAAAATTGTGATGTGCAGTTCAGATTATATCAGTGTATTGAAGATTTTTTTTATTTTTATTTTTGTCTCATTAGTGTAGTTGTGGGAAATGAGAGTCAGGTGACTCCCATTACCCGCAAGTGATCACTATTGCCCGCAACTATGCATGTTTAGTTACGTTATTTTATTTCTTTCTAGATGCCGAAAGTACGAGTCAGGACAACTGAAAAGGCTTCTTGGTCTTCTGATAGCCTGGAAAAGCTTACAGCTTATTGATGGAGGTTCTTCATAAGAAATGCTGCTAAAGTAATGGGAATCTCTTTTCAAGTCCTCAAAAGATGGTGAAAAAGGTTCTGCCTTAGGACCACATCTAGGATGATTCACCGTCTTTAGTCCTGAGGCAGAAGCCGAGCTAGCAAACTTGGTAGAGAAAATGGCAAATATTTTCTATGGTTGCACTGCTAATCACATCAGAAAAGTGGCTTTCGAATATGCTGAAAAATTGAATTTGAAGCTCAATTTCAACCAAGCTTCCAAAATGGCTGGACGCGATTGGTTACATGCGTTTATGACTAGAAATAACATTTCTATTCGGAAACCGGAGGCGACCAGCATAAATAGAATCACGGCATTTAATAAAACAGAGATAAGTCTGTTCTTTGAGCTACTTGGGCAGCTGATGGAAAAGCACAGATTTGTTGCAAAAAATATTTATAATTGCGATGAAACCGGTATTTCAACGGTTCAAACTCCCGGAAAAATGTTGGCTACAAAAGGACAGAAGAAAGTGGGATCCATAACCAGTTGGGAGAGAGGAAAAACATCACCTTGTTGTGTGCTATGAGCGCTGCAGGTGGGTACATTCCACCTATGTTTATTTTCCCTAGGAAAAGGTTGACTCCTCTACTCGAGAAGGATGGTCCAGCAGGAGCGCTTACAAATGCTCAGACAACGGTTGGATCAATGAACATCTCTTTTGAATGGTTGGCGTATTTTGAACAGCACACTAGCCGTCTGCAGATGAACCCATCCTTTTAATACTAGACAACCATGCTAGTCACATTTCTCTTTCCGTCTACGAATATTGCAAGTCCAATCACATTCATATATTGTCTCTGCCACCACACGTCTCATAGAATGCAGCCCCTGGATGTTTTTTTTTTGTCCGCTCAAATGGCCTACAAAAAATAATGTGACTTATTTTTAAAAGCCATCTTGTAGAAAAGATAACCCCTTGTGACGTAGCATTCTTGGTCAGGAAAGCATTTAACAATGTTGCGTCTATTAGTAAAGGAGAATCGGGGTTTAGATCAACTGGAATATTTCCACTAAATCGAAGTATTCACTGAAGAAGATTTCTCGCTGCAGAAATTCTTCAATCTGAGACCATTGCAATCGAAGATTGCAATGAATCTCTCGCAGCTACAAGTATGATTCCCAGCACATCAAAAGAAATTCACTCACCAGTTCCGAACACTTCAAAACAAATTGATTCACCAGCTCTTAGGATGTCTAACCAATTAGTAGTCCCACTTGATTCTGAAACAGATGTTGTACCACCAGTTCCTGGCACGCCAAACCAAATCAGTACTACATTGCATGATTTAATCAAGTTGCCAGAGAAAACACCTATTATTTATACAAGACAGAGCAGAAAGAAGCAACACGCTACAATTTTAACTTCGACACCAATAAAAGAAAATCTGTTAGGAATAGAAAATAATAAAATGAAGAAAAAAGGAGGCAGAGGAAAAGAAAAGAGATGGAAAGGCAAAGGACAGGGAAAAAAGACTGAAGATACAGAACTAAAGATACAGAAGAAGGGTACTAAAAAGGCAAAGCGCCAAGTATTACAAGAATAGAACGAAACTTCTTTATCAGATGTTGGCTCTGACGACTTATGCCAGGACGATGAGGATGACGATGCAGAATATGCTGGAAACAGATGCCTAGTATGCGACGAATTCGGAAGAAACAACGAGATGTGCTTCAGATGTACCTCATGTGGGCTATGGGCTCACGCGGAGTGCACTGAAGGAACTCAGCTGAAGGTTATGTCTGCGATATGTGCTAGATTTTCTTTGACTCCGATTGCCCCCAGGGTGATCACCATTACCCCTATGTGAAATGGGAGTCAAATCTGTTTTTTTTTTAACTTTTATAATTTCCAAAGTTGATTGGCAAAATGACTGAAATTGATCTCTAATGATAGTTCAATAGGTAAATAATGTTTAAAGGCGGTTGCAATAAATACTTTATATTTAATTAAAATTTTATTTGGGTTCTCGCTTAAGTGACCCTTATTACCCTCTATTACCCTACACATCAATTGATAAAATCGACGTAGACCAGGGCTGAATGAAGCCTTTGAAAATGATAAAAAGTGAAAAACAAATAGGATAAAACCCATTGGGAAAGGAAGAGAATATAACAAAAATGAAAGGAAAAATAATTTACGGGCGATCTGAGGTCGGGAAGTGGAAGGGGGTGAGTTTTTAAGGGTAAAAAACTGTTTATCTCGATATCCGGCAAAACTACAGGTCCTATGTAAAAAAGTTAAGAAGAAAAGTTGTAGGTAATAGACAGATCTACAACTTTTATCGACTTTTTTTCACATAACCCCAAAATTTATGTGAAAAATTCAAATGACCAAGTTTTTTATTTTTATCTTTCACAAAAAAAAAAATTTTTCCACGAAATTTGGTGAGAACTTACCTCTTTATGTCCCAAACACACTATTTTTTTTTTATTTAAAATATTAATTTTTTTACCTTATTTTGACTTAATATCGAAAAAGCACCCTAATTTTCAATCGAAAATTATCACATCAATATATCAGCTTTTTTTAAAAAGTCGGTGGGCTTTTTGTTCGTTGAAATCTCTACTTTCTGATGGTGTGAAAAAATATACATTACTATGGTACATGTTCTCAGAAAATGCAAAAAAACGAAAAAACTCGAATTCGAAAATTTAATATGACATCTACAATATTTCGAGAAAGTTGTAGAATCTTCTTTAAATTATATGCGTAGATGCCTATTTATTGCTATTTTGAGATAACTCATATACCTGAGTGACCTACGGAAAATGTTTGCCCATCAAAAGGTATTTCATAGAGAAGTGGGGAAGGGGCTAGGAGGGTCTGGGCCTTGCTACCTGTTATTTCTTTGCATTTTCTGAGAACATTTACCATAGTAATGTATATTTTTTTACACCATCAGAAAGTAGAGATTTCAACGAACAGAAAGCTCACCAACTTTTTTAAAAAAGCTGATATTTTGACGGGACAATTTTCGATTGAAAATTAGGGTGCTTTTTCGATATTAAGTCAAAATAAGCTAAAAAATAAATATTTCAAATAAAAAAAATTACAGTGTGTTTGGGATATAAAAAGGTGAGTTTTCACCAAATTTCGTGGAAATTTTTTTTTTGTAAAAGATAAAAATAAAAAACCAAAAACTTGGTTATTTGAATTTTTCACATAAATTTTGAGGTTATGTGAAAAAAGTCTGGATACAAAAGTTGTAGATCAGTAGGAGATTTAAGCCGGTTCTGGCTCTCCCCCCACCACTATGACGTCACGTGTGACCTTGAATGGTTGCAGGTGTGCAATGTGTGTGTGTTTGACCTTGAGATTTGACTTTGAGATTTGTCATTGAGTTTTGACATGGGGTTTCGTCGACTTTGAGATTCGACTTCAGTTTTGACCTTGAGTTTGACCTTGAGATTCATAACATTAAGTTTTGACTTTGAGATTTGACCTTGAGTTTTGATGTTGGGATTGTTTCGGCAACCTTAAGATTTGATCTCGATGTTTGTTTGACCTTGACTAAAGTTGTGGTGTAGGCATACATATTCTGTGTAGTCATGACCTTCATGAATCCTTGTACTTCCAAGCGAGGAGGCGTTTGTCCTGTGAGAGAGCTAAGAGTGAACTGCGAGTATTGATGAGTGCGTTGAATATCAAGAGAATCTCCTCAAAATCCATACAGATTGCGCATCGCATCGGACTTGTTGTATGGTGGGGGTATTTCACTGAAATATTCCAGGAGAAGAGTATTTCGAATCAGTGTCTCCTCCAGTGAGCTATTGAAAACAAGTTGTTGAAATGTATTCGTGTGATTGTGGTAGAGCTTTCACCCGTAGTGATAATCTTCGTCGACATCAACGGGAAACTTGCCAGGGAGGTCCTTCCAGTGAAACGAGTTAAATTTGAACAATGGCGATGACTCACCACCTGCACCACTCTATACATGTAATTGTTGTAATGTGACATTTCCATATTGTCAAGTCAACTCTCACAATAGAACACTCCGCATACAGGACGAATTCATGTGTTCACTTGGGAGGTGGTGTACACCTCATTAAAAAATGCATTCAAGTGTCGCATTTCCAGCTACAGAGTATCTAGTGAGAATATGTATACAGAGTATGCACCTTTTTTCAACGATATCAAGCCCAAAGTACTCGAGTTATTGGAAAAAAACATCAAACTACACAACTCCATCAAGGTCAACATGGAAGTATTTGGAAGTTATGTCATTCAAACACAGGAATTGACAGATATAAAATCATTCAATTCTCCCAATCGTATAGCAGATCGATCAACTGATTTGAATGGATTATTTGATGCGTTTCGTGACATTATAATTGCCCAAAGTAGGAGTTTGAGGAGCGTGATTCAGGTTTGTAGTTATAATTGTTGCCAATGATGAAAGGTTTAATAAAAGTAATTTTCAGGATGGAGTTGTGAAAAAAAATTTTGTTCCTTGAGGTGAACATAAACAAATACAGTCCACTTGGCGGATCATCATACATGAAACTTCCGAATTCATTGAGAGAAGAAAAGGTGTTGTCAACATAAAAAATGAAGACCAATGCTGCTTTGCATGGGCCGTGACATCTGCATTATTCCCCACTAATAATAATGTATCGGAGGTGTCATCCTATCCACATTATGAGACTGTCTTGAATGTAACAGGTATGGATTTTCCAGTAAAATTACGTGATATAAAAATGTTTGAGTATTTGAATGATATTTCAGTCAATGTTTATGGTTTGGAATCTAAGATTGAGAATAAGAGAGTCAAATATGAGGTGATTTGGGCCCCTGCGATACTCTCAGAGAAAACTCAGAAGACATGTCAATTTATTGCTTATCACAGATGAGGTGGGAAATAGTCATTATTGTTGGATAAAAGATCTCTCAAGATTGGTGTCAAGTCAAATTTCAGCTCATGAACACAAAAATATTTCTGTGATGGATGTTTATTGTACTTTTCGAATGAGCGATTACTGTTGCGTCACCAGATGCACGATTGTAATCATGTATGTACAACAGTACCGCAAACTGATTTCAGAATCAATAAATATGGGAAAATGGTGGCCGGTAATACATTAATGTTTGAAAATTTCGAAAGACAAATGAATGTACCTTTTGTAGTATATGCAGATTTTGAATCGATTCTGAAGCCTATACAAACCACCGAACCGAATCCCGAACTCGCGTACACGAATAGAACCTTCCAGCACGAAGCTTACTCATTTGCTTATCTGATAAAATGTTCCTTTGATGATAAATTAACGAAATTTGTTTCATATAGAGGTGCTGATGCGGCAAAAGTTTTCACAATGCGAATAGAAGAAGATTTAAGGAATATATATATAATCATTTGAGGTAGTCAAACCATGACTAAACAAACCCCAGAAGAGGAAAGGGAATTTCATAATGCCACCACTTGTGGTATATGTGAAAAACCTTTCACAGAAGGGGATGTTAAAGTCAGAGATCACTGCCATCTCACGGGGAGAAAAAGATATCCAGCAGCGCACTCTGCCTGTAATTTGAATTTCAAAATACCAAATTTCATCCCCATTATATGCCATAATATGAGTGGTTATGATTGCCATATGTTCATTAAAGAATTGTATGAGGAAAAGGATAAGGTTGATGTTATTCCCCAAACTAAGGAAAAATACATTTCGTTTACAAAACATCTCTACACACATAGCTATCAAAGTAAAGAAGGAAAAATTAAGAAAAATTTTGAAAATGAGATTTATAGATAGCTTCAAGTTCATGTCAAGTTCATTAGAAAAGTTGGGTGCAAATTTGAGTGATAAGCAGTGTATAGAGATGTTAAAATGTTTTCCCGATAAAGAAAAAATTCAATTTAATGAGGAAAAAAAGTGTTTTCCCATATAGTTTTGTAGAGCACAACATCAATAAATTTGGGATCATCCTAATTTACCGACAAAAATCAGTTTTATGACAATTTGAATGAGGAACATGTATCAGAGAAAGATTATATGAGAGCCGAACGTGTTTGGGCACTATTTGAATGTAAGAGTCTTGGAGAATATTCGGATTTATATTTAAAATCTGATGTCCTACTACTATGTGATATTTTCGAGAATTTTAGACGGATTTGTTTAGATACATATAAGTTGGATCCAGCTCAATATTATACTGCACCTGGATTATCTTGGGATGCAATGTTGAAATATACAAATATTGAACTTGAACTGCTAACTGACATTGATATGATAAATTTTTTCAAAAAAGGTATCCGTGGAGGTATTAGTCAATGTAGCGATAGGAAGCATATAGCAAATAATAAGTTTATGCCTGATTTCGATCCCAATGAGCAATCATCATTCATTCTCGTACTCTGTATTCACTCTGATGATATTATCTAACATCTGATTTCCCATCAACGACTCCACACATTTTATAAGAGACATCCCCACCCCATTTCCAGTAGATGGGAGTGTGAAGGTCAGTGCGCGCTTGAACATCAGCACATTCATCAATACTCGCAGTTCACTCCTACCTCTCTCACAGGATGAATGCCCTCCTCGCTTGGAGAGTACAAGGATTCATGAAGGTCATGACTACACAGAATATGTATGCTTACACCACAACTTTAGTCAAGGTCAACAAACATCGAGATCAAATCTTAAGGTTGCGAAACAATCCCAACATCAAAACTCAAGGTCAAATCTCAAAGTCAAAACTTAATGTTATGAATCTCAAGGTCAAACTCAAGGTCAAAACTGAAGTCGAATCTCAAAGTCGACGAAACCCCATGTCAAAACTCAATGACAAATCTCAAAGTCAAATCTCAAGGTCAAACACACACACATTGCACACCTGCAACCATTCAAGGTCACACGTGACGTCATAGTGGTGGGGGGAGAGCCAGAACCGGCTTAAATCTCCTACTTAGATCTTTTTATCACCCACACCTTTTTTCCATAGGACTCGTAGTATTTCCGGAAATCGAGATAAACCGTTTTTTAATCTTAAAAACTCACCCCCTTTCACTTTCCCGACCTCAGATCGACCGTAAATTATTTTTCCCCTCATTTTTGTTATATTCTCTTTCTTTTCCAATGGGTTTCATCCTACTATTTTTTTTTGTTTAAAAAATTATCGACCCTGGTCTAACAAGAGTTATATTATGTCAAATTATGCAAAGTTGCTAAATGTCATGAAAATCAGTCTGAATACATAGAAGTGGTTTATCACGTTCGCTACCAAGATCGTAAAATTCTGAATACCGAGTGACCCCAAAAAAATATATTTTATTTTGAGATAAAATTACATTAATTGCACTGTGAATCGATGTAGTGAAAATCGGATGTAGAGAAAAGACATTTGAAAGGACTTTTGAACCCGACTCATATATGAGACACTGGTCTATTATATTTATGAATTTCTCTCTGATAGACCATTTATGAGCCACTCCAAAAATAATAATTTCGACTGTTTTTTTAATTTCTTCTGTCACAAACGAGCATATATAATGTTAAAACTAAATTAGATCATCGATTCATGGTATTCACGAAAACAAGGGTCAAAAACCAATTTTTAATTTCCTTACAATCTTCACAGACAAAATACGACTGAGTTCTCTTCTAAAGTATGAAAGTACGCAAAAATCACAGTTAAATGAAGTATATAAGCTGAACTCAACTTAAAAGTTACGACATTCCCTGTATATACAATTATCTGTAAAGATTATCTGTTAGTGACTGAGAGGCCATCCGACATACTGACGAGCCAGACCTTCCTATAGACCACTGCAATTATTTATTTTTTATTAGTTTTCCAAATAAAATGAAAAGAAATGCCACAAATATTTCTTCGCTGTGCATTTTTTTTATTACTACCATTCATACGGTAGTGTAAGGAAGTTATGCAAAAATGTAGCAAGCGATTGTTTATCAATGACACGATTATCAAATAGTCAAATATTAATGTTCATTTTTCATGAAATAATAATTCCAAAAGAATATATTTCGAAGAAAACGTGTGCTGTCACTACAAAACTACAAAATGTTCTATAGTTTATTGCGTGACCTAAAATGTTTTTAGGATTTTGATTATTAGTTGTCTGAATAAACGAACTTCGGTCCGCTAAAGTGTTGCCATAACGACTTTTAGTACAAGTCCGCCATAGTGGCATTTTGCGAACTCTTTTCAGTATCCAAACCAAGCATTTTGTGGAGCGTGTACAAAAAAATAATTTTTAGGAATAAAAAAAAATCTGTAAAATGCTACTTTTCATGGCAACACTTTACGAACTGAAATTTATTCATTCATAAAACATAACTGAACATTAACGGGTGATAATAAATACTATAAAAACTATGAACCGATAACATTTTGCCGCAGAAAAGCTAGGAATTTTGATTTTTTCAGAATAAAATTGTAAACAAACAAGATACAAAAAATTCATTTTTATTCTTAATAATTCTTAAAATTCTTTTATATTTATTGTATGATAACAATTTATATTTCATTTATTTCAAATCTCACTTACCATTCAGGATTACCACGAAAAGGGCGACATCTAGCATTCACGATTCGAATGTCAAACTAGGGAAAACAGTATGGAAAACAGTATTTTGATGTAAACTGAATAAATTTGCAATTTTTTTTCAAATTTGAAGTATCTTTCTGAATGGTTGTCATAATTACTCACAAGTTCATTATATTCAACTATCTATATCCCCATAATACGTTACTATAATTGGATGCCGGAAAAAAAACACAATTTGTCCAGCTTGCTTGTATCCAGAAGAATATGCCATCCAAATGGATATCAGCTGCATTTTGTTGATGATACTTTTTATTGTAGAACCTCTCTCAACAACTATAATCAAAATTTTACAATAAATTCTATATTTTCAAAATAATTGTTGAATATAAAATTGGTGGCAAATTCGATGGAAGTTTGTCTTAGCTTCATTTCGTTATTGATTGGTGAAGCAAAGTTTGGCGGGAAATCAATGTATAATGTATAAACATAAATGAGACAAACATACATACATAATGATGCAGTGTGTTCTAATGGAGAAGGAAACTTAAAATGATGCTTGTTTTGCGCCTGGCTGCAATCACAGAGACTCAAGTGATTGCAGTTTCTACTTAATGCCAAGAAAAGAAGAAGATTTAAAAAATGTGGATAAAATACTTGGCATAGTATGTTTCAAAGCCATTCAGGAGATGAATTATGAAAATTACTGTTTTGAACGTGAATTTTCAGTCCAAACCCAATAAAAATAATCGTGTGTGTTGTTGTCACTTCAAAGGTGGTTTGAAGGAAAATGGACCTTGATAATTCGTAATCCAAGGTCCAAATTACACATTTCTAAATGTTCAGATGAAAGACTGTTTTCACGTCGTTGAATGCATTTCATATCATCCTGAAAGTATCCATTTATAACAGATAGCTTCATAATCCTCGAAGCTATTATACAGTGTGACCCATTTAAAATGGAACCACCCCTGTAGAATACGCATTTTTCAGTCAATCTCAAAAATATTTTTTTCTAATATTAAGCATCAAAAACTGTATCTTGACACAGATTTTCATAACTTTAGTTTCATTTCCAAGGCACTCTATGGTTTTTTCTTTGTCAAAAACGGCAAAAGTTTATTAGGCATTTTTTTTCCAAATTTATACCACAGGATTCGTAGTCGTTATTAATGAAAACCATCGAAATTTCATAAAAAAATATTGGTTAACAACGAAGTTACAACAACTTTAATTTTGGAAACAAAGTATTTGATTATGATTTTTATTTAGATTGCAGACATATTTGAAATTTGGCAACACTGCCGATACAAAGTAGAGCACAGGTGAATTTGTACAGCGAAAATCCGAAGTCAAATGCTTTCTGTTTTATTATTGAATAAATAATTTGGATAGGTACTTTAAAACTTGATTCGGTTCATTTCGTTTTTATCGGCTATTGAAAACTGCATAACTTGAAAATGAATTTTAAATTTTCTGTTATTTTCGAATTCACTTATAACCTTAACTTAAATGAATAATTTTGAGGAAATATAATTCAAAAATCCAGTGGCGTAGTTAGATTTTTATTAGAAAATCGCTTCCACCAGAAGTTGCTCACATTACCATACTTTCAGGAGTTATAACTGTAGAACGGAATGAGCTATTGACTTTGGATTTTCGCTGTACAAATTCACTGGTGTTCTACTTTGTATCGGCAGTGTTGTCAGATTTTAAATATGTCTATAATCTAAATGAAAATTAATTACAAATACTTTGTTTCCAAAATTAAAGTTGTTGTAACTTCGTTGTTAACCAATATTTTTTCATGAAATTTTGATGGTTTTCATTTATAACCACTACGAGTCCAGTGGTGTAGTCAAATTTCAAGACAAAAATTGCCTAATAAACTTTTGCCGTTTTTAACGAAGAAAAAAAACCATAGAGTGCCTTGGAAATGAAACTAAAGCTATAAAAATTTGTGTCAAGATACAGTTTTTGATGCTTAATTTTCAAATAGAATAATTTTTGAGAATGACTTAAAAATGCGTATTTTACAGGGGTGGTTCCATTTTAAATGGGTCACACTGTATATTGGTAATAACTAAACAGATCACAGTCACAAATCATATCATATCCTCAATCGACTGATTGATTGGTTTCGTGCCCATTTGACGGATAGTCCACATTGGAGGTAAAACAATCTCACTTTTCCGATTTGTTTATGTTGGAGACCGATTTCAAAAAGAATTCAGTAGTTGGATTGCATATGTTATTGTTTAATTCGTAGATGATCATGCCTTCATATTGTGCTGTTGTGTAATGCAAGAATGTTTTTCTTTTTTACCGTTCTCGGTGAACATCCCCTAAACTGGAATAATATTTTCTCAGATCCATTGTCACAATATTTCACTCTAAGGGCCGGTATTATAAACATGTTTTGAAGTTAACTTTAATTTTATCGGTCAAGTTAACTTGAGCTTCAAAATGTCAGTTTTATAAAGGTACCATTTTTTAAATAAAAAGAAGAAGAAGGCAAAAAGGTAACCTACAATTTTTCTCTTGGCAAAACGATCCTGTTGTACTGGAATAAGTTTTCATCATTTCAATGAGAAAATTAACGTAACGTGCGGGTGCAGACTAATCTAGGATTGAGCGAGTTTTTAGACAGACGATGGGCTCTTGAAGAAGAATCCAGTCCCTTCCCAAAATCCTACTGTATCGTCTGTGGGCAAGATAAAAGTGAAAAACAGAACCTTCATAGAGAGTTGTGAGGAAAGAAAACAGAGTTAAGAAGAGAAAAAAGGGATATATTCAACATACCGAAAATTATTCATACAGTATGGAATGGAATGTATGTTATATCCAAAAATCCAGGCATTCTACGCAGTAATTCCACAACGCAGTTGCAACATTGTTGCAAGAGCAAATAGGACAAAGCCAAGTCGGCATTTATCCACCTGCGCTCCAGAAGCCGTAAACAAGGCTCAGTTCTGAGTCAGCACCACCGCATCTATAAGAGGATCCCAAGAACCGAAGAACGTCACTTCTATCTCAAACTTCCATTTTGCACTTCGAATAGTTGTCATATTCAAAATCATTTTTTGTAACCAAAGTATAAAATAAAGTTTATTTTTTAAAAGTCATTTTAGTGAATATCACTACATGTATATCTAGGTGATGACACATTGTTTACTTTTCGAAACATTAATGTTAATATGATTTTAGCCATTGTACACTTAAAACTTGTCGAATCTCTTGTGATTGTTGATTCGATGAACCTGGTGAATATTATGTTGACTATTGTGTGTGTGTGGCCAAGAAAAAAAGTGAAGAAGAGAACCTTTGAAGAGAGTTGAGAAGAAAAAAAAAGAAACTTATAAGTTAAAGAGATAAAAAATACATTTTCAAATTATTCTATTAAATGAAATAAAAAAACGTTTTTGTTAGTTTTATTTTTAATTCGAACATTCACAAGTAATAATGTGTAACATTTCTTCAAAATAAATCCCGATGACTTCACTAAGCTTACAGAAACTCCGAAAAAGATTTTTTTGCAAGTAATTTAGAGCATACTTTGTCTCCTTCAAAGAGAGTTTTCGCAAATGATATTGTCTTAAGATTTAAATACACCACTTCACTAGAGTTTCGAAATGAATAACACTACACAAAAAGTCTCTGGCATTTTTATGTAAATAGAGGATAACAAATTTCCCATGTGACCTTTCTAATAACACTGCTAGCAGTTGACTTGTGAATACCTCCAAAATCTCCAGCAACTACCAAGAATGAACCAGTTGCATAAAATCTGAGTGTAATCAACACTTGTGTTACTGGCTATATAGGATGATTTCTAAAAATATGTATAATTCTACAAGAATTAAAATAGGTACTAGAAATGCTGACCTATTAGTTGGTCTTTGTAAATTTGCTTCAATGTGCCCCATTACCAAGCGTACAGACTCTCTTGATAGTCGAAATCGGTTTTTAAATTATGTTTTCTTCCACAAGGTGAAATGGTCTAACCGATTCCTAAATATCCTTTGTCGCCGAGGGGCTTCAACAATATTCACAGCATCTTCTTCATCATCGGTAAAAAGTTCCTCAAAAATAACGTGGATATCGTTTGCTAACATTTTGCGAAAACGAAAAATCAAAACAATAAAATTGAGGTTATATGACTCATATATATGCAATATTGACAGGAGCAGGAGAATTGTCGACGATCGAAAACCACCATTTTCTACAAAGTTAACTTTAACCGACACCCGTTCCACCCGATAAAGTTAACTGCTACATTTTGAAGTTAACTTTGACATGTGACGTCATCCACAAGTTAACTCCTAGTTATCTGTCGAAATAGTTTTATAATACCCACCCTAAACACAATAAAAACAGTAAACATTTTGATTAAACCTTCTTTAACAAGCTAAACAAAGCGGAAATGTGAGGTTTTTTTATCTCCAATGTCGACCATCTGTCAAATGTGCACGAAACCAATCAACGCACAACAGAAATCATCTACGACATACGGAAATCTTTCGAACTACACTGGTTTCAATTTTAATTCAAGGATATATAAAAGTAGATGTGGTATGAACATGAAAACACGCACTGATGATGAAGGCACCCAATATTTGATTAACATTCACTTTTAGATAGCGTGGTTTCATCTCAAAGTTGAACCTCCATAAAACTGCCATGATTCTAACCTCACTAATATGGTCCATTAGAGAACATAACAACAAACGCAAATGGACTAGTTGACATATTGACACGTCGGTAATAAAAAAAACTGATTCGATATTTCACACGGCCTTCTGCATATTGTATGCAACACATACGCAAATGGCTTTTGCGGACTTTTTACATAAACTACTATTTGTGTATTTCGTGCCAATTATCTATTTTTCGCAGAGCGCTTTCCACCTGGAAGGTCATCTTTAGTGCTTGCCTGAAAATCAAGTGGGTGAGTGGAATTTGGTTGCGTTGTTTGTGAACTTTTCGATTCGAAACCTTCAGCTAACTCTTTCTCGACAGGTTAAAACAAGAAGAATCCATAAAATATCGACATTCAAAATGTAAAACACGTTAAAATTGTATATATCCAAGTTATTGAAGAGATACCAATTCAAATAAAACAAAAGTTCTAATTTTCCACCACAGTAGGTAGCGCCAAAGTTATTCTCAAACAAGCAGAAGAAGAAGAATCATCAATCTGTGTGTGTTCTGTGTTTCTGTGGTGGCAGATGTCACTTTGTAACCTAACTTTTCAGACGTCAATGTAGGGAAATGGAAGCACTGTCAAGTTTTATTCCATATTTTAACGAATATTATTGTCAACTAGTTCTTTTTTCATATGTAAGTCTTCCAAAAAATCCAATCTGTTGTAATTCTCTGAATTGACTTCATGCACTATGTGTGCATTTATATTGGGGTTAAAGTTACATTCATTCACTTTCAATAATGGAGACAGTGGAACCACGAAATTCTTATTAAAAACTAAAACATACTTTTTTACGTAAAACGGATTTGAAGATAATTTTTTTACTGCAATCGGCATATATCCCCCTCCGCGCTATCATCACAAATGTAAGAAGTTAAACGCTGGTAAACCAATATGTTTTGTAGACCCATTCTCATTATGGAAAAATGATTGTATCATTATGTTGAGAGATCTGGTGGTTCCACGATTGGTTTTAAAGGTTAGTCGAACATAACATATTACCAACAAGCCACTCAACCTTTTGGAGAAACGCTCGCGGCCACTTCACTAACGGCCATTTTCAAAGTGAGATAGAACACTAAAATAATGATTACAAGAAAACAAATAGAATCACCATCATGCGTGAAAGAAGTGGACACAGCATAACCTAAGTTGTCTGATATAGCTAGCAAAATTGATTCCGAGTCAATGGGCCTTACGAAATAACACTCGCGGACATTTCGCAAGCGGTCATTTTGCACTTTATAACGAATTCTTTTGAAAATCCTCAATGTCCTTGAGAAGGTCTCGCCCATTTTTAATTCGTGCATGTTTTAATATTATGTTCAATGGAGACAGTCATTGCTACATTTTGATACTACATTTAGATGTAGAAATTATTCCTTGATCATTATAAATGGTGAATAATCCTGATCTTTTCCAACATTTTCACAATAAATACATGAGCCTAAAGTTATTCGAACAAACCTAATTTATAAACTTTGGGAATTTAATAATTTACCCTGCTCACCCCAGCTGCTCTTCTTGTTCCGTCAAAATGAATCGACAGATGGAATATCTTCAAGAATTAATCGCACATATCACCAGAAGTGTCAACAAAAAGACACTATTAGTCGTTTCACAATAACGGTGTCAACAAAACGCAAGTATATTGTGTTTTGTTCCAGGAAAAACTCTTAGTTATACTCCACAATATTTATTACTCTCTCAAACAGGGATTCTACATGTTTCGAACTCACATAGGTCCATCATCAGCCAAAAAAGAGTATGCGAATGTTGGAAGCCTTTCATGTTAGACCTACATACCCATAGAATACACTTATTCAAAATTCATTATCGGAATAAATTCAATTCAGTACATGATGATACGGACGACACTGATGCCATTCTTTTCTATCAGGACGATTACTGCATTACAAAATGAACATATTCTTGTACTCCAAAAGATTGCCTGGAATTAGAACCGACACAAACTCGATTGCGTTGATTGTGCCACATAATAACCTATTCGGTGATATCATATGTTGCCAATATTTCATTGTATCACTAAATTTCTACCAGAATACAGAAAGTAATATGTCCTTTTTTCATATAATAATTAGTGAAATAAAACACGTGTAATTACTAGAAGTTGATTGAAACTCATCAGTTTCTCTGTTCTATTCGTTATTATATAAAATAAAATAACTTGCGTGATATTCTCACCAATATATTGCATGCATTTTCCATCGTTTTTTCATTCACGTGTTTCTGTGAATATCTACCACTTATTTTATTTTATTTTTCAAATCCAAGATCTCAGTACTTCTCGGAGTATGTGAAATATCAGAATATTTCAAATATCACATGTGTTTTTATCTTATACGTGAAGGGCGTTAGTCAACCTACAAAATTAACACACAATGGGATTCTGGCGACAACAATCAAAGTTATGACCTTTGGAATATCGACTTCATATGAACAGAGGTGTGAAGAATTTTTCTCCAATAACTTCCTCATAGAAGTTATTCAACGTTAAACTTTGTCTGAAACTCGCGCTGAAAGTGGCGATGTGGCAACGTCAGAGGTGAGGTTGCATGCGCGGAGCGGTAAATACACTCATTTAGCGAATCAGTTCGAAATAACCAACTAAAATGAGCGAAACTGAATTACAAGATCTCGAAAGAGCTCATGGCACTTATCAATAACGTGAACTCGGAAAGATTTAGAAAAAGTATACGGTATTTTAAATACTCGACACTTAGAGCCCATTCAAGTTCAGGAAATTTTTATTGGTGAATGTGTTCACTGAATTCTATATGAGATACTTCCCCATTGAATCAAAAAAATTTCATTAAATCAAATGTGACTGAAATAAAACGTCGAGTTTTTTGAATGTTGAAGAATATCACTTGACAATAAAAAAATGCCTGTCCTGTTAAAAAAAATGTTTTTAACTATCATTAGAGTTAGATGCATTCATATCCAATCACTTTCAGGCAGCCGTAAACACAATCAGTAACTGGTTAGCAAAGGAGGGACTAAATGTAAATCCTAGCAACACAATGCTGGTTCCATTAACAAGGAGGCGAAAGTAGGAACTGAAAGCCCCAACCCTGAGTGGAACCCCGCTATCTTTTTCCAAAGAAGTAGAATATTTGGGCGTTACAATCGACCAAAGACTAACATGGAGCAGTCACATCAATATCATTCTTTCTAAGGCTACAGCAGCAACCTGGACGTGCCGCAGAGTATTTGGCAAGATAGGGGGATTGAAAGCGAAAGTGATATACTGGTCATACCAAACAATTATCGAACCCATGCATCATTAGTAAATGGGTAAAAAATCCAGCAGTACTCGGCACAAATCATGCTGCCCTGTCTGGAAACCACAGAGGCAATATTCATATGCCTCACTGTAGCATTAGGGGTAATGCCGAACTTTCCGCCATTGCAGTTATGTGCAATGAAGATAGCGCCAATGAGTGCCTTTAGACTTAAATTCTGGAAAATATTCCCTTTGGATCTAGGTACCGAGTTATTCACTATAAATTACCCACCCTAATCGTCGTTCTAATTGCCTGTAGAAAAAAAAGTTGAATGTAATCAAAAATACAGTAACGTTCGGATTTCAGAGGATACTTATTTTTTTAATGGGACACCCTCCCAACTAACATTATAGGCGAATTATACCAAGCAGAGGGGTAAAATGGCTTGAAGAAGTCCTAATTCAGCTATTTCTGATCGAATATTCTACCTTCAACTACTAACTAACTCCAAATAATATTTCTCATTTCTGTGCGTAGCTTACGATAAATATGTGGAGCAAGGAATAAATATGATTTTTGTGTCATGGATTCTTTTCCATCATTCACTATTATCTCTAACATATTGTAGTTTGGCAATGTGCTTGCATTGTAGCCAAAAGATACATATTTTGTTTTTCCAAAATTAATCGTCAGAGACATTTCATCGAACCGAGATTTAATCTTTTTCAGCAGTTTCCCTTACTTTTTTGCAATTTTTAATACTGGCCTATGCCAATTACTTTTCAGCTGGCTCTCGTATTTAAATTTTTACCTCGCTTATCATTCATAATGTCGGAGTGATTCATTAAATTCGTGAAACGCCACATATACTACTAGTTTTTCAGGGCTTTTCAGATCAATCAACATTTCTATCTGGCCATTCCAGCATTAGCAGTCAATAATGAGGTGAGGTATGAGGAATCTTAAAAATCATCTCCGGTGTGGTCGGTCTGAATACGACTTGTCCAGCCTCGATTTATCAAGTAATTTTATTTTGTTTCAATGTAGGTCTCTCAATCTATTTTTTGTAGCGAGGCAATTAAGGAATGGTAATATCTAGAAATATTGAGTTATCAAGAATACAAAGTTGTATCTCAATTATTTCTATGATTACATCGTCTGATTTCGATGTTTCAGTACAAACGTAATTGGTTCATAAACATGACGTTTTCATCTTGGTATGATTTTAATTTCCAATATCGCGAGCGTTAAGAGTGAATTCTTGATCGTTATGCAAATATTTACAAAATGATGAAGGTATTATAATAATGTTAACGGAGACGATGTAACATTTCTAGCTAACACCAATTCTACACGTCACTTGTATGTTTCATTTAATAACTTTATTATATGAATTTAAATTCAATTAGAATTCTCCAATAAATTAATAAATAATGATAAAATTGATTCTTGGTATAGCTTATGCTTATTGACCCGCCCATTCGCGTGCGGAGTGGAAATATATACTGGTTGAGATTAATTACATTCACGAAAGCTGAAAAAAATAAGTCAAGAAATTGAAAAAATCCAATCCCACCGATGATGAGTATGATAATTCTATAAACAAACTATACTATTTATTTCAGGCATCAGTTGGAATTGGGATCAAGAAAGTCGAAGATTTTTTGTAATTGTATTGAATTCAACTAAATCCGCCAAGGGTACTATAACAACTGAAATAAATTCTATGTAGGTCAAACGGAAAGGTATCTGGAAAATAGGATTTCAAAGCACCAAAAAGTGAACATTCTTAATCCCACTGCCCTAGTAAGCATGCTAGGAAAACAATCACGATTATGATTTCACTAATTAAACCAAAAATTTCTAGCAGAACAGTGTTGATACCAGGAGGGTAAAAGATGGACTGAATGCAGCCTCTCACAATTTAATAAGTCAAATACTGAAATATCCATTATCAGTATTATTATTTTTACACAGTTTTATTAAACGGATTAATTTTTTAGCTTGCATTGTGTCTTGTGTGGGTCAAATAAAGTAACTGAAATTTTAGCTTCTTCCTGTTGACCGATTGATCTGAAATTTGGTACTATGTAGTTCTGATGACAATACAATCAAGTATCACTGTAAATCCAAGATGGACGCCGCCACAAAATGGCAGATTACATAATTTTTTACAACCCCCTCATCATGGATATCAAATGAAACGGCTTGACCAGTAGAATATAGTACACCATGAAAAAAATCCGAATTCAAGATGGCGTCCCAAACAAAATGGCGGATCATAGAGTTTAGACAGTCAATACAACCCCCTCAATATGGATATCAAATGATAGGGCTTGACTAGTAGAATATAGTACACCATCAAAACATTACAATTCCAAGATGGCGTCCGAAACAAAATCGCGGGTCATAGAATTCAGACAGTCAATACAACCTCCTGAATATAAATATCAACTGAAAGATCTTGACTAATAAAATACAGTACACCATCAAAAAATTCAAAATCCAAGATGGCATTCGAAACAAAGAGTCAATACAACCCCCTCAATATCGATATCAAATGGAAGGGCTTGACTAATAAAATACAGTACACCATCAAAAAATTCAAAATCCAAGATGGCATTCGAAACAAAATGGCGGATCATAGAATTTAGACAGTCAATACAATCCCCTCAATATGGATATCAAATGAAAGGGATTGACTAGTAGAATACAGTACACCATGAAAAAATTTCAAATCCAAAATGGCGTCCGAAATAAAATGGCGGATCATAGAGTTTAGACAGTCAACACATTAAAACTGAAATCTAGGTATCTAATCAAAACAAAGGACTTTGAATCGTGATTCAAGCATTAATCCTGCACCCAAGTCAAGATTTCGTATCGTTGTCATGGGCTTCCACTGTCCACAAAATGCAAGGCAGCACTGTAGACTACGCAGTTGTGTATTTAGGATCGAAATTGTTTGAGGAAGGACATGCTTACGTGGCACTGAGTCGAGTAAAGACTTTGGAAGGATTGTGTATTGAGGAGTTAGATTACAACAAACTGACAGGAAAAAACCTTGTAATTATGTTGTACTAAATGAACTAAATAGAATGAGAAATGTTACAGTTTTCACGAGCAGTCGGACAAATGAAAAGCACCACTCCCTCATTACAGTTTCAATTCCAACGTTTCGGCGAGAGATCTTGCCTTCTTCAGGGCTTCAATAAATATCATTTTTGTTGTATAAATACAGTATTCACTGAGAAAAGAAGAAAGGTACATGAAAAATGGTATTACAACATGAGATAACCAACTACAAGGAAATAGAACAAGGAACGGAGGGTTTGTTTTCCCACATCACATCCGAAAAAACATATTTAGGAACAATTTTCGAAGTCTGGGAGACAATATTTATGTAAAAATATATGTTCTACAATTTTTAATCGAACATTTTTTCTCTAGCTTCCACTGTTCTGATATAATATTGACAAAACTTCAATTTTTGTAATCCTTGTCCGAGGTTCAAAACATATTAATTTCTGTTGATAGTTTCGAAATGCCTCAAACATACTTATATGACAAATTCAGGGACTACTTCAAATTTTCAATTGGAAGGCGTATTTCATTGGACTAAAGTATTCGTACTGAATATTTTGAATACTTTTCAATTTCGATGGGGAGAATAATAGATTTGATTCGAGAAGAATGGTAAGTTTCTCAATGTTTTTTTTTTCAAAATCAGAAAAAATATTTCTGAAGAAATGTTGCGGCAAATGAAAAATACGTGAAATATTTTTTTTATTCATTCAGTTGAAACACTTGGTGGAAGGAAATCAGATACTTCACATCACATTTTGTAGAGTAATTTTAAATATATGTTCCTTAAATATACAGTGCTCGTCTAGAGTCCGTTCCCTACCTACTAATTTTTGAACCCCGTATATTATTCCATTTTCGAAATATGCTCATAATTCTCAACAGTTTTCTCTGATCCACTCTTTTCTCTGATCCTCCTTTACTCCTAAATTCAATTGTTTTCGAAATATTAACGTTTGAAAAGTGACATTCCGGTTTAAAATAAAGTATCGATTTTGGTCACTTCCGGTAAAACATTTTGCTAACTAAACGTTGTTATTAATTTGTAGTTAAATCTCTTACTGAATTCGACTAATGAGAGGCGTAAAGAGAGTTTATTGAGGATGAACAGTACCGCTTACCGGAAAATCTCAAAGCCTACGAATGTGTTCTCTAAATTCACAATCAAAACAAATTGGTTAGCTAAAAAATTATAATTTATTTTTGAATAACACTCCCATTCAACCCCAACAATTATATCATCAAGTGTTCAATGTGGCCCCCTCCTAAATCTTGACAATAAAGTGCCCTATTATAAATAGCTTCTCTCACGTTGATGAAAGTCTGTTCATCTATTTCTTCACATGTATCTATCATTCTGCGTTCCAAATCTTCTATTGTTTGGCATTCAGTGGAGTAGATTTTTGACTTCAGATACCCCCAAAGGAAAAATCTAGAAGTGTAAGATCCGGAGATCTTGGTGGCCATTCTGTACTTCCCTTGCGACCTACCCCTCGCCCAGGAAAGTTTGTATCGAAGAACTCTCTAGCCATGCGATCGATATGGGGAGGTGCCCCATCCTGCTGAAATATGATTTCACGATTTTCAAACTCTTTCTGATTGTTCAATACAATTTGTCTTATTCGAGGTTCAATTTCAGTTTCTAAAAGATTTCTGTAAAGAACTCCTGTAAGATTGCCTCTGATGAAAATCGGTCCAACAACGCGATTGACCAAAATCCCCTCCCAAACATTCACTCTTTTAGGAATCTGGGTATGTTCCTCTCTATAAATATGCGGATTAGTATCGCTCCAGTATCGTACATTCTGTTTGTTGACTTTTCCATTGAGAAAAAATGTGCATTCGTCTGCGAAACATACACGTTTTAGGAAGCCCCGTTCTCCTTCAATTGTTCTTGTTAACCACTCCCAAAATTCAACTCTCGGGTCTGGATCATCTTCCGTGAGAGCATGCAGAATTTTCATTTTATAGGGATGAAAATTTTATTTGTTTAGGACTCTTTTGACACTTTTTGAACTTACTCCACAGGATTCAACAACTGCAGACGTCGACTGAGTCGGATTGATTACCATTTCAGCAACAATTTCTACCTTTTTTTCTTCTGAAAGAGGCGGTCTTCCTGATCTTGGAGCATCTTTCAGCGTACCAGTTGCTTGGAGCTTATTTAAAAGTTTGCGCAAATATGACCTCGAAATAGGATTTTCGGGAAATCTATTATTGAACATACGGACTGCTAGATGATAATTTCTTCCAGCTTCTCCAAATATCAAAACTCCTTCAAATTTATCGTCGAAACAACGAGCCATGATCACACTTCTCATAAAAGGATTGAGGCGCTTAACGGACTATTTGACAGTTAGCAGTTCAGTTTGACAGTAAACAAGATGTTACCGCGACAACGATTTTTTCCAATGCAAACTTGATTGAAAGCGACATTAGTGTTTTTGGTTGGGTTTGAAATGACCAAAATGTCACTTTTCAAACGTTAATATTTCGAAAATAATTGAATTTAGGAGTAAAGTGTATTAGAGTAAACTGTTGAGAATTATGAGCAGATTTCGAAAATGGAATAATATAGGGGGTGTTCTATTCAAAAAAATTATTGAAGATGGCGCTCAGCCGCCAGTTTAAAACTTTTAGCTGCGAATTTTTCATCTCCTATTTAAGCCCTCCACATTTCGTTGCGATATACCAGGTGGTTCAAAAATTAGTAGGGAGGGAACGGACTTCAGACGAGCACTGTACAGGGTGATTCAAAAGTACTTTGACAACACAGGAGGTGATTCCACACAATATTCTAATACGAATTGTCCAAATAAATATATGTCTGGAAACGCTTCCTTTCCAAGATACAGTGTGTTGAAGTTTTATTTTTATTTTCGTTTTTTTAAATAACTCTCGAAATAGCGACCTCAATTAAACGAAAATTGGTATTGAGAGGTTTTCTAAGGTCTCGAATTCGAACCTGCTGTTATTATTGCTCTTACTCGTAGGGGGGGCGTCACCTACACGTCTTTTTCTTTTTTAAAGATTCATAACTTTCGTTAGCGTACTTCTAGTAAAAAAATTAATTTCTTCATCATATCTACGACTGTGGTAAAAAAATCCTAGATGCAAAGTTAAACTCACCTTTTTCATTGGAGATTTGCCAATATGAGGAGAAGTCACAACCGAAAAAAGGATCAGCAGTTTTCAGGAACCGGAGGAAATCCGAAACATTGACATTCTCGTTACCAGACGTCCCAAGGTATATTTTTGAAACCATAAAAGTCACCACAGTGCAAGTAAAAACAAAACTTTTAAAAAACTTGATAGAACTTTTCCCGAATTACTATAAAGATTACATAACCTACAAAACTAGGTTGAAATTTCACTTGATTATCCCATAATTTCACATTTGCTGTATATATATACTTGCTATGAAGCACTAATCAGGTTATTTATCGCAGACTAGGTATCAATAAGTTTTTCCTGAATAAAGGAACTTATTAACTTGATGAATATCTGCATTATTTTCAATGTTTGATCAACAATAAATTGCTAATTTCTGAAATTGACATCAAGAGGGCTCCACAGTAGAACTGATTTCTGAAATTCCATAGGCGTACCGATTGAGTTAGCTGAGATGAAGGAAATAAGGTGAAAGAATAGATGGAAAGAAGGTAAAAAGTATAGCCGGAGATATTGAATATTTATATGGGTATTTATTTATCAATACGTATAAAAAAGTATTTCAAAAACGGAATTAGCTTAAAGACTTCGAAAATAGCAAAATAATAGTAAAACAAAATAGAACAAAACAAAGAATAGCAAAACACCAAAAAAATATATATATTTGATTATGTCTGATTGTGGAAAGTAAATAAATAAATCATCATAACAATATATATATATATATATATATATATATATATATATATATATATATATATATATATATATATATATATATATATGTGTATATATATATATATATATATATATATATACATATATATTCGACCCGAATTGACCTGGTTTTTAGCGCTTTTGAGTTTGAAATAAAATTGACAGTTTTGCAGAATGTATATTAAAAATCTAACATTCAATCAACTACCTCAAAAATTCAACTATTTTCTCTTACAGTATGATAAATAAATAAAACAAAATGAATAACATCAAAAAAGAAACTCAACATTGTGTATGAACAAAAATGGTACGAATAGGTTTTTTTATTTCCTGTGCGATAGACTATCTGTGAATAATTTGTCTGTAAGCACTGAATATACCTACTTCCCATTCTCAGAAAGGATTCCGCTATCGAATGATGACCTTAATCAATAAATACATTTTATTAGTATAGATGATTCGGAATTGTGTACTGTATACTCGCACTAGATATCTAAGAAGGTCGTGAATCACCAACCACTTGAGTTATCAGCAGGCGGTGGATTCTACGCAGAGTGCCCTAGCCATTAAATTTTGTTCTATAGGTAGGTATAATGATATTGGGTTGAAGTGATTATTAAGATAAATCGCTTGAAGATAATTGAGAATTGTTTATTTATATATAATATATGATAATAATATATATATATATATATATATATATAATATCATATAATAATATATGATATACCTAATTAATGTAAAATGTCAAACTTTATACTTGATAAAAAGTTCAGTTTCTCGATAAAAGGTATTTATAAACAAAATCACTCACGAAGATCAGTTTCACTTTCACTGTCATCATCCAAATTGATAATAAACTTTTCTTTGGGAATTTTTTCTATATCCATATATGACTTTTCCACCTTTTTAACATGGTAAACACACTTGGCCCAGCTGCTATCAGAAATGTTCGCAGTTTCTGTTTGAATAAGAGCTACCACAGTTGAACTCAACGTTGGAGAAGTATTATTTCTTCGAACTGCTGACTTAAGCTGATGCCATATATGTTCAATTGGGTTAAACATGAAAACAGTGATAAGGAGGAAGTCTGAGCACCGTATGTCCCAAGCTTTCAGCCAATGAATCACAAAAATCTTTCTCTTTTATCGAATAACTGCGTGAAACTTCTAGTAACTGTTTTTTTGTGTACTTTTCCTCATTATATATATTATTTAACATATATTCTTGTATAGTGGCTTTGGTGTCATTTAAACATGGTGCTTTATCTAGTCTTCGACTTTATCCACGACGATAATACTGTTGGGTGGAATATTTGGTATGAGTTTATTTTGGAACCAGTCTTCAAATAATTCGGCTGTAGTATCATCATGATAATCGACTAAAGAGTCCTTAATATTCTTTGCCGATAAAGACAACGCAATTGTTATAAAACCATTTTCGGTTCCTGCGTGAATGATCGTAATGCGTTTTCCTTTATTAGACGGCGCATTAGTTTGGCACAAGTCAGATGAGTCTACCCAACTTTTGTTTGGAATATCGTGTGTATCGAACCAAGTTTCATCCAAATACACCACTGTTCTACCATATTCTCTAAATTCGTTTATTGCCAATAAATATTCAAATCTCCATTTCTTAAGGCGCACAGATTCCATTAAGATTTTTCTGCTACTAGTGAGTTTTTTAAATTTTATTCCGTTTTGTAAAAGAGACTTCCTCAAAGTCTCTTTGCAACACTGGATACCAGTTTCATTCTTTTCAAGCCGTTGCATTGGAATATCTTATGTAGGCGAAATTTGCTCTTTATACAAGGCATATATTGTTCTTCGAATTATATCTACATCACAGCCATCTAGTTTCCTTGAACAGCCAAAGTCTTTTCGTTTCTTTCTTTTCAAAATAGGGTTACTTACTGTTTTAAACACAGTGGAATACCGTCTTTTTATCAAAGAAGCACTTTCTTGCACAGCTTGATCCTTGGACATTCCACGTTCCGGAAGGGAAGTATAAACATTTAATATAATTTGTTTCCCATGAGGGTGTAACATTTGTCGACTAGTGGTACTACGACCACGAGTTGAAGTACTAGCTTCAGGATGAGCCCATGGACGCCACATTTTTCACGACACTAAAATCGAATAGACACTTTAAGATAGACACAACTGACACAACGGAATATTAGGTAGGTAATGCCTAAACAACAATAAAGCGAAGAAAGACCGCTTATCTGGGCCACATATACCGTAATAACAAGTATAATATACTTAAATTAATAATAGAAGGAAAAATCGAAGGAAAACGTGGTCCTGGACGCAGACAACATTCATGGTTAAGAAACATACGCGACTGGACCGGTATGAACACATCATCTTTAATTCGTACCACTCAGGACCGCAATAAGTATGCCGAAATTGTCGCCAACCTTCATTAAATGGAGATGGCACCTGCAGACAGAATGCCTAAATCTTGTTTAACTTTCCCCCTTTTATTTCTGAAATTGGAAAGCGGTCAGTTCTCAAAACAGTCTTGTTTTCCAAATCTGGTAGGTACTTCATTTTGTAACCGTAAGTCTGGTGGCCAGGTGAGTAAATTTCATTATTTACACACATTTAAACATATCCTTACCAAGGTTTCTAAATTTAAAACAAAAGCCAAAAATAATGGAGAACCCACTATCATCAAAATGCCAAACTATTTCGTGAGATATTTCAATCCGGACCTGGGAATCTTTTCAGGGACACACACTTTTATTGCTTATCTATATTTCGAACAGTAGGTAATAATGAGGGTCGTCGGCTAATATTGATTTACGACCTTCTTAGATTTCTGGTGCGACCATACTTAAAATTGCCTATGCAAATCATACGACAAATAGCACGCGTCCCACCGTTCTATACAAATATGAAGTGAGTGATCGGCGATCGTGTGGACACACGCACGATCATGGCCGAACTTCCTTTGATGTTTGTAGAAAAACCGACACAACGCCGATTATCCTCGATCGTCTCTCATCATTACAGGCGATCATGCCCTCCTCACGTTCGTGATCGCCTGTATTTGCCCATCATGGCCGATGTCTATACACGTTGCTGTCCGTCAACGTGTTTATGTGACATTTGAACCATTTATTTTGATTTATTCGATTTGATGCGTTGAATAAATCTGATATATTCATTTCATTGCAGAATATATATTATTCCTATCAAATATATGTCATTTGAAATGAATCCGCTTCAATGTATAGGTAAGGGTTTACTACTATCCATATTTCCAATATATAACGGTGAGAAATATGGTTTTCACTTCCAGGATATCTTTTATTATTTTTTATTTTTGCGCCATTTTGATGAAAATTTCATTGAAAAATTATCTCTCCTTGTTCTATTGTCCATCAACCAACTATTCAAAGCAGTTTCCCTAAAATTGGAAACAAAATTTTACGATTATCCCCAATGGTTTACTTGATTCGAGAAAATTTATTTTTATTACCAAAAGAATGTTAATAATGAAATAAACAAATATTTTGTTACATAAAAAAAATTGTTGGCCCAGAAATAATCAAATGAAGGCTTTGGTTTGTGCATATTTCACGACTAAATTTCAAATAAACTTATTATTTGACTGAATGAAATTAATACATTTCATTTGAGATTCGCTGTTCGCATTGAATGTTAATCCTAGAATATTTTTTTGAATTATTATGATGCAATTCTTAGAGAATATAATATTCCAGTATAAACAGTTTGCCTTCTGCAAAAAAATCCTCGCAAGAATTCAATTCTTTGATTATAACATTATTCAAATGTATTGTGCAAAAAATTAAAAATAGGAATTTAGTGCAAGACAACTCATTCTGACTCTTTTTTAATAACCACATCTTCAATTCACAACCTTTCCGGATTCACTATCGTTAAAATGTGGCTCTTTAAATTACGTTCAATTTGTTATAACTTTGATTGTTTCTAATAGTGTTTGAATTATCTTCTATTCCTTCGACCATGTCTAAATTACATGGTTCATTTCGATTAATCATTAGTGCACTTTTCTTCTGATTTTTTGTTCATAAATTCTATTGTGCGTGTGAGGATGTGAGTTCCAAAATGTTACGTTCACACCAGAGATGACTCTACACATTCAATGTCTAATACAGATCAACTTTTATCCATCTGTAATAGGACACTAACCTATAATTTCAAAGTTATTTGAATCATTTCCGTGCACAAGTCGGATGGTTCATTGATCCGTAAGATCTACTGAGGCAACCACTGAAATTCATGGTCATGATCATGGTCGTAATGTGATCATCAAAACAATAAAAGTGTGATGATATAATTTGTTTCTGGATGGACTGAGAATATGAAGAAGAGTTCGTAGTTTTCATTCGTTTTGGTTTTAATTTGATAATTCCACCTGAAAAATATTTAGTAACATTAAAACGCTTTCATTCAAATTCACTAAAAAGTCATTTTCTATATGTGTCTGTCCACATATCATCGAGTGAAAGATTCAGACGCTTGTGATGCGACGTATTCCTTTTATTTATTGAACGTATAGAGTTGAGTATTATTGTTGGTGAGCTGTATCTCAACCAGAGTTACAAGGAAACTATTTCTCCAATTGATACCGCCTTCATTGATCATGTTCGCCACAAACAAATTGAATCTTGTTCGTATTTTGAGCAAAAATTTCTTTCTATCAAGCTCTATATAATGACCTAATAAATTTCTTCCAAAAGTGCCCATGAGGGAAAATAATTCCTTTTTCCAAACGATACTAATTATAATAATAATAATAATAGTAATAATAATAATAATGTTTATTCATGAACTTCAAAGTGAATTTTAAAAAAAAAGGGACTGAAGCTGTATTGGGTACAGCTTGTGCGTGATAGATGGTGTCTGGAATTTTATTCACATATAAACATATAAGGTATACATATGAGACTTTATCATATGGATAAAGACGTAATTATAAGATATAGAAAATAGATATAACGAAACTATAAAAATGTAAAATGTAAAAGTTGAATAAATATAAAATATTAATATAAAACATTGGAGAAGTTAAATGAAAATAAGATATACGTATAATATAAAAAATATGCGTTACGATAATTATAAATGTAGACAAACACTTTCGTTCAAAAGTATCACATAATGATTACTAGTAGTGTAATAAAGTTCTGAAAACTGTTGAGCTTATTCAGTACCTGAGTCCTTCTAATTTATTGTTAACTATATTGTGTATTATATATCTCTCCGTATGTCGTAACCATTTCCTTGTATGAGTTTTGAAGGAGTTGAAGATTTCGATGGATTTCAAGTGATCTGGTAGGATGTTATATATCTTTGGACTCAAAAATTCAATACTACGTTGCCTCACGCTTTTTTCACATTTTGGCACAAAAAAAATCATTTCTCTGCTCCGAGTATAATGGCTATGTTCGATGTGCTCAATTTAATTTTATTTTTGGTAGATGCCAATTATTATTTTGAGACAGAAGAGCTGTCTCGGGTCGAAAAGTTGACTTTCTCTATACAGTGTGTCACCTGAGTAGGTTATTATTTTATTGTAAATAATTCTAATTATCCATTTTTGTAAAGTGACAATATTATGCAAATGACAGTCATTTATACCTCCCCAACCTAGGATCCCGTACGAAAGTTGAGACTGTATCAGAAAAAAATAAATGGTTTTTAAATGAGCTATGTCCAGAATTTCTCTCAAGTATTTGAAACGTGAAAGGAAGCTTCTTAGCTTATTACAAATGTGTTTTGCTTGCAAGTCCCATCTTTGGTGCCTATCAATAATTATTCCTAGGTATTTCATCGACTTCTCTTCAGGAATTATGGTTTCATGATCAACAACAAGATTACCTAGGTTTGGTAAGTTATTTGCGTATGAGGTGAACGGGAGATATTTTGTCTTTTCTATATTAAGGGTGAGTTCGTTGTTTCTGAACCAATCTTTGATTTTTTTGAAATCCAGTTCCGCTTCATTTTTGAGGGTCTTCCAGTCTTCAGATTGATAGAATATTGCGGTGTCATCAGCGAAACTGAGGACACAACCTCTATATCCATTGACAATAAACTATTGATGTAAAGTGTGAATAGTAATGGTCCAAGAACAGTACCTTGTGGCACACCGTATGTGATATTCCTCATTTTGCTAATGGTACCTTCTATACAGACTTGTTGTTGACGGTTTGAGAGGTAACTCTTCAATAATTTGTATGCATTTCCTCTAATCCCGTATATTTGTAGTTTTCTCAACAATTTTTGGTGACATACTGTGTCGAAGGCTTTAGAGAGGTCAACAAATACACAGAGAGAAGGTTTTTTTGAATCAATTGCTTTATATATCTTTGATGTTAATGCACAAATTGCATCTTCAGTTGACTTTCCCTCTCTAAAACTGACTCCCTGAAATTACATCGTGTTTGTCTAGGAATTTTACAATTCTCATTTTCAATATTTTTTCAAATATTTTAGCAATATTTGAAATCAGCGAGATCGGACGATAATTTCCGAGTTCTTTTTTATCGCCTTTTTCAAATAAGGGTTTAAGAATTGCCATCTTCAATAGTTTGGGGAACAATCCTGTGTTGAAACATTTATTAATTAGAAACGTTATTGGAGCAGCGATATGATTACATATTTCTTTCAATGTTTCTGACCGTATGTTATCTCTTCCCGGTGATTTTTTATTTTTTAGTGTTGTGATTATTTTTATTACTTCAGATTCATCATTTGTTTTTTACGTTATTGATTTTTTCTTCAAAATTATTGGGGATATTGATTTTTTCGGCCAAAGTTTTTCCCAAGTCACAGAAATAGTTGTTGGATTCATATGCTATATCGTTTCTATCAGCAATCATTTCATTTTTTCGGTTTGTTATTTGCTCAATTTCTGTTTCAGTTTTTGCCTTACCACATATTTCATTGACGCATTGCCACATGTTCTTAGAAGTGTCTTTATTTTTTTCTATTAAACCTCTATAATAATCCTTTTTTGATTTCTGTAAGTCTATTTAATTTATTTTTATATGCTGTATATTCATTTCGGAGTATAATGTTATGTGGATTGATTTGTGACGTTTTGTATAATTTATTTTTGTGGTTGATAGATATAATTAGTCCAGCTGTGATCTATGGTTTTTCAGATTCAATCTTTGCTACTTTCACTAGTTTTGTGTTGTTTTCTATATGTTTGGAAAGAGTATCCATGAATGAATCGGTCATTTTGTCTACATCATTCAATTCATACATAGAATTCCATGTTTCTGAGGCGAGATCATGTCTGAGTTACTCGTAATTTATAAATTTTTTGGATTTGGATTTGGATGTTTATAGGGTTGGTTTCAATAATAGCTAAATGACGCTTTTCAAGACTGAGCAGTACTGCAATGGGATAGTGGTCGGTTATTGTATATTTGAAAACAAATGATTTGATATTCTCTGATAATTTTTCGTTACGCCTAATATATATATATATATTCGATCTTGTAGTTGAAGATTTGTCGAATGTTTTAAGTAAGAAGCCTCAGTATGTTTTTGAAGAATTGTTTTTCGGAAATTACGGAGACACTGGAGATAAATGAATCCATATGACTTTATATATATATATATATATATATATATATAATATATATATAATTAAATTATTATATATATATATATAATCATTTATCTCCAGTATCTCCGTAATTTCCGAAAAATAATTCTTCAAAAACATACTGAGGCTTCTTACTTAAAACATTCGACAAATCTTCAACTACAAGATCGAACCCCCTCTTTATCCAACTTTAAAAAACAACTTGGAGCCAACTCCGTTGAAACAGATATATATGTGTGGTAAACAACTTTGTGGGTGTGCCATTATTATAGGAACATCAAATGCAGCGTGTAGGTATTATTTTTTTTTTCTAAAATCCTAATAGTCACTAAGTAACTGTTTTGAGAGCCAACTGTCAGAAAGTTTCACCCTCAACAGACAGAAATGCATGCTTTCTCCTATACTGTTCAATGATTACTCTGAAAATATCTATAGATAAGCTGTAGTCAACTAATATACCTTCACTTAACTAAATATGAGAAAGTTACGAAAATTTAGTATCATTATAGTATCCCTCTCTGTCACCAAATTCTACACGAACTGTTTTAAAAAATACGGATTTCTTTCTTTCTCAGATGATGTTTAATATGGCACTGCAAGATGTGTAATTCGGCACAAATGCTTGGTCTTTGAAATAACTTTTTACTAAATAAGAATGTTCCTTCTTGAACTTTATAAAACTATGTCCTTTGAAATTCATTCTCATCAAAATAAATTCGTTACTGTCACTCTTTAGAAACGTTGACACTTATATCATAAAGTAAATAACAATAACATCCAAACAAAAAAGACTTAAATGAAAAATCATTACAAACCAAATTGAAAGAAAATCAACCAATTCACATAAAGGAAATCATATCCAAATTCAATGCCGAATAAGCCATTGAAATTTCACCCTCTAATGCAGATAAAGGCTTCCTCTACAGTTTAAAAAAGGTCTATAAAACTGCCGACCAAAATAAATCCCAATTTTATTGTCCATTAACATTTCTTATTATAGTCCGCTCTTGGAACCAGATCTCCCCCGACTCACAAATACTGTTAACGAATTATAATACCCACAAAAATATCTATATTGAAATAAGAAAAACCTAATATTTTAGTTTGTCAAAACCCATCTCTCGTCCTACCGCGATTTGGCCATATCCAACGATAATACACAATGAAAGGATGGCCTTCGATTTTTTATTTTTGTTTTTTTACCCAAAAATGCGCAAAGAAATTATGACTTTCCAAGTAGGTATACCTATACCATAAAAAGTGAATATCAATACTGCATTTATTGTAATTTGTCAACAAAAAAGTAATACTAGTTGTTTATTAGTGTACAATAATAACAGACATTCCACTCACTTTACTCTTCGTACTGCCAGTATCCATTTTTCCCTTATTTGGTTACGTTTGTAGCTCACGGTGGAAAAACCATAAAATTTCGTAATCGTGGGTGCCTTTTAACGCATGTTTGTGCACCCTACAACAGAGCAGTGGTCACCCGACCACTTCTTTGTTTCCTTCACGTAATTTACATTTGATTCGAGGTTATTTGCGACCGATTCGTTCATTGCCATTAATTTATTGTAGGCGCACTTTCGACACTGTGCCTCTCTTTGATACGAAGCTTCAACCCGCCGAATCACAATACAAATGCCGTTTTGACGTTTGCGACCGATAAATTCAAACTGTCGCACTCTGTAGACACCCTTTTTATCACAGCGGTAAATGGCGATAAGTGATACTGTCGCGCTGCACGTTAAACTCCTTCCTCATGCTCCGAGTCCATACCACGTACAAACCCTGAAACTCCGGACCGCTCCCTAGTCCCGAACTACCGCAACTTACTGCTCAATCTTAACACCTCAACTACCGACAACTCACTACTGACTACCCCAATTTTCCATATTCTATTCCTCAAAAAGTTCCCTTGAATCCCCGCCATTCTCTCAATAAGTATTAATACAAATTTCTTCAATTGGGCCATGAGAAAAGACGCAGTTCACACGTTGGAGTCATTATTTGTTTATATTCGCAGAGTGTTCAGTCCATGATACTGGGATAAAATCATAATTATATATAATAAATTTTTTTTTGTTTCATATGCATTTTGCTGAAATAGTTTCCCAACTGGATATTACTTCCTCTGATAAACATTAAAAGTGAAATAAACATCATTATTCATGAATAGTTTAACTGAATTGAACTATTTTTCTGTGGTCCTACTTATACGGTAAACCGATAATATATAGTAGTGCCAACTGTTACAAAGCTCTAACTATGGTGAAATATGGTATCGGCATATATTATGATCTTGATTCAGGTCTGTGGCACCGTTCTGTCTACAGAAAATGGGAGCTAGGGTAGTGTCTCTACAGAGACAGCTTGGGATTGATATGGTCTCAATAAAATTGTAAGTACACAAAAATAATGATTATTAGTAAGCACCCTAATACAACAGACAACTGTACCAGAAAGAGGAAACAAATCGTCCAAGGAACACTCTCCACAACATTTCATTGAATACTGATAACCAGATCAGAGTTTCTAGGTTTTTTTTTTGTTAAATAGAGCGCTACCGACGGCTTCTGGGAGATTAATCAAAGATATCATCTATAAGTGATTTCAAAAAGTAGAAAACAAATTATACAGTGCGGCTTTTTATAGCCCCCCCCCCTGTTAACTTTTGAACGGTTTGACGTAGAACAACAATGAAAAAAAAGGTATTGTATGATATCACCGCTACTACTTTTTGAAATGAAAGACATTGTGATTGCCAGATAGATTTCGCGGGGGGGCACATCAACTTCAAAATGTTAAATAGCATGGGAGGTCATGTGACACATCGTTGAAAAGATAGTTCAATTCTCTTTCAAACCATCTAATTATTTCTTTTCATTGTTCTACGTCAAACCGTTCAAAAGTTAACAGGGGGGGGGCTATTAAAAGCCGCACTGTATACTTTGAACATATTATGCGTGTTTGAATACTGTGGGGCATGATCAATGATTTGGGGGGTCCTGGGAACAGACGTCACTCCTGGCCGGTGAATTCACAACTTCCAATTGATCTCGCCCATTAACCCAATTCACTCTTGTCCAATAAATTTTATCATGAGAGCTCGGTCTATCATCGCCAGTTTGAATTGAGCTCCCAATATCCTATCATGAGATCGTTGAATTTATTATCTTGGGCATTCAGTTTTGAAAGTTGCTAATGTTGACGATTCACAACACTGAATTCTTCGCGTGCACTAAATCATCTCGTGTTCTAGTACTAATACCATAGTAATCTATATTTCCTCTATGATGCATGGCATCCATAATAACAAATATTGAGACCACCGAGAATCTGCGTATATGCCTGATGAAGAAAAAATTTCGTACATTCATCGATGTCATAAATAATCAAGATTGAGTGAATAAATGTTTCCCTGGCAAATTACTACTATTTATGAAATTTATGGCCCTTTAAGCAATAGTTACATGTAATCAGTAGAATTTTTACCCACTTTCTTCGCGTTGTATGTCATGTTTGTAATTTATGAAGGAAATTTCATTAGGTAAAAAGTGAATGGGATTTTCCGCTCAAATGATTCAATTTATTGCTACATATTGCGGAGGGTCCAGGTTCGAATCACGATCAAGCTGATGCACTGATATACAGAGGAAGTAATCATTTCACCATAACAAATCACTTCAGTCTGAAAACGCTTGCTAACACATACGAGGGTAGTCTGAAACGTTTCCGACCTGAACATGAGGATGGCAGCACTCGTCAACAATAGCTAGGGAATGTGTCAGCGTATCTTTTGAGAGATACTCTCCAAAATTGCACCCATTTTGGAGGTGTAGTTGTTTTTTCACGATTGTTTGAGTGAATCGATGAGAGGGTTCTTGTGAAAATGGATAAAAATCGAGTATCGAGACAATACGTCTACGTACATCAAAGACAGATTGGACGATGTGTACGGAGACTATGTATCATCATTCACCACCGTGAAATTTTGGGCAGCTGAATTCAAACGTGTCCGAACCAACTTGGGAGACGATGAACATTCGAGACGTCTAAAAACTGTAACCACTGACCATAACATGGTGCTAGACGAACATCGAGTTAAAGTGAGATGGATAGCAGAGGCTATGAATATGTCCGAAGAACGTGTTTGTCACATATTGCATGAAGAATTGGGCATGAGAAAGCTGTCCGCGCGATGAGGGCCGCGTTTGTTCACGTTAGACCAAGAACGTGTTCGAATAAACATTTCCAACGCTCTCAATCCAGCCAAAATAAACAAAAAAAATAGTGGTAGGTGTACAATAATTCGCATAGAACTGAAAATTGGTACAGGTCTTCAGTACCCTATTACAAATGAAATATCAAAAATTCTCATTGATCTTACGTCTGCTGAAAAATGTATTCAAGGCCAAAAGTCACAAATATCGGTTTTCTGCATGTTTCTTGTAAACGGTGAGTGTTATCATCAAAATAGATCAGCCAAAAGTTATAGAACATATAATTGTCTACAACATTTTTTCCATACTTTTTTCCCTACGAGTCACTATTCCTGAGAAATAATACCAATACGCAAGCCTACGCCACCTATATACATCATCGGACGTTTAATACAGGGTGAGTCGGAAGTACTTTGACAAACTTCAGGAGGTGATTCCTCACAATATTCTAATATGAATTGTCCAAATAAATATATGTCCGGAAACGCTTCGTTTCCAAGTTACAGGGTGTTAAAGTTTTATTTTTATTTTTTCTATAACTTTCTAAATACTGACCTTAATTAACCGAAAATTGGTATTGAGAGGTTTTTTGAGGTGTCGAATTCGAACCTGATGTTATTATTGCTCTTACTCGTAGGGGGCGCCACCTACACGTCTTTTTCATTTTTGAAGATTCATAACTTTTTTCAGTAAAAAAATCCAAGTCGCTATAAGCAACAGTTTTCTAGATATTTGGACTTGAACCAGCATAACCTAACATAACCCTGTTTTGTATTGGTTTCGTGTACATTTGACAGATAGTCGACATTGGAGGTAAAACGACCTAACTTTTCCGTTTTGTTTATGTTGGAGAGTTGAACATTTTTACGGATTTCAAAAATAATTCAGTAGTTGGATTAGATATGTTATTGTTTAAGTCGTAGATGATCATGCCTTCATATTGTGGTGTTGTGAAATGCAAGAACTGGAATAATATTTTGTCAGGTCCATTGTCACAATATTTCACTCGTAACACAATAAAAACAGTAAACGTTCTTTAACAAGCTGAACAAATGTGTTGTTTTACCTCCAATGTCGACCATCTGTCAAATATGCACGAAACCAATCGCCTCCGTCGATGGTTAACACTTATTTGCTTTCATATTTTATTCATAAAAATGGATGATGAATGTTTCGAAATAGTTGCCGTCGTTGAAAGACATGGAGCAGCACATAGTAGAGTATTTTTATGTACCACATACGTGGAAACATGATGGTTCTGAACTTTGGACTTTGGGAAGTGTAGGTTGGTGGTATACCTGTTTGGTTCATTAATTCTATTCAAATTTCTACTTGGCATTTTATAGATTTCTAAAATTCAGCTTCAAAATAAATTATTTGAAGAGAATAAATTGTATCATGTCATCCCTCATCTGAATTGATTCGAGCTTCAATATCTGATAATAGTAAAAGTTACTTTGAGGAATTCATTTTTGGTAACTTTGACTTCGTTGTAGACATTTAGTCTTATTAGACAAATATTGTAGTAATCTCGCCCTCATTGTGGAACAGTAGGTATAAACTAGGACAAAAAAATGCCTAGGCAACTTAATTGGTGCCCAAATAGGTAATGTAGAGTGTATAGTAGACCTGTTTATCGACTTGTTTATTCCCTGACTATGTGAACAGACATGAAGTAATAATTAGGTTAATATTTATTAGAAAGTATTCCCTGAAAGTTCTAGTATTTTGAACACCTTTTGCTGGTCACCTTCAGGTGAAATTCAACCTAATAAATAACTCTATTGAGGCTGTGGAAGTATATTTGAAGTTCATTACAAGTGATATCATACTATGCACTACGCCTATTAAGTTTATGGTTTTTTAAGGAGATCCGGTGGTCTGTTACGGTTTTTTAACTCTAATTATAACTTTGGAGTTAGTTAGTAGTTGGAGGTAGAATATTTGGTCAGAAATAGGTAAATTCGGACTTCTTCAAGCCATTTTACCCCTCCTTGTTATAATTTTCCTATAATGTTAGTTGGGGTGTGCATATTATGTAGAATACGATTTCTCCAACTCTTGGAATCAAGATATCTCAGGATTGGTGATTCGTAGGAAAAAGAAGATGAATACAATTTTTGAAGACAATTGCATGATCTACAACTTATGTCCGATCTATTGTTACGATAACATTTACCGTTTACTAGAGAAATGCAAAAAAACGATGCATTTGACCTTTGACCTTAAATGATTGAGCAGACGTAGGATCAGTGAAGATTTTTGATATTTTATTTGTTATAGTGTACCTTTACTAATTTCCAGCTCTATACGAATCTATTCCAAAAACTGTTTTTTTTGGTTGGAAAAGTGTTTTTTGGGATATTTATCTTCAAAAAATTGCGCTCGGAGGACATACATTTTCGTCAAGGAGGCCATGACCTTCGTTAATAATTATTTTGAAGAGAAAAACGCCGAGTACTACTTGGACGGGTTGAAGAGATGTATAGACTAGAAGGAGACTTATGTAGAAAAATTAAAATAAATTTGAATGAAAAATTTCTTGTATCTTTGTAGGGTCGGGATTTTTTTCATTCCACCCTCGTACATTTGAATATTTCGTAGTTCATGTGTAGCATAAAGTGAGAGATTGTATGCTACTTTTCGTGATGAAAATGTATGATACATAGTGGCGCAGCAAAAATTTTCGTTAGGGGTTAGTGAACTGGATACATCGAATGATGAATAAAATTGCATGCGTGCAATTGTGTGTTTGAAACTGCAAAAAGTCGAAGAAAAACTAATAACATCCACAATAATACACACAAACCGAAAAACAACAAATATAAAATATTTGTTCTAACCTGGATATCTTTGGTGATATACATATCTTAGTATCAAAAATTATAGAAGGTTAAGTCTAAGAATATTTATCAAATATTGTCATGCTCATGTCCAAGCCATCCTCTCACCCGTACGTCTAGTCTGACTGGAGTATTTTTAGTCGCATGGGCCAATACAATGTAGATCTCATTTTAGATGGGTTGAATTACAATTAGGAACATTCGTTAACCAAATTATTAAAAAAATATTATACATGTATTTCACGAAAAATACGTTGAATGTTAATCATGGCGTCAACTTTGAAAGCATTTCATATTAAAAAAAAGTTTTTTTGCTATAGAAAATCTGACAGTTTTTTCGGATTACATGTGATTTTCCAGCGGGTAAAACATATTATCCAATATAATGTATAATTAATTCGATTGGAAATTGTGTCCTCTTTAAAAATGTTCATCCATATTTTGATTCTATTGTTACCCCCTCAATTCGTCGATTAACTCATTTTTTTATTCCAGGTATGTTCGACAAGGCATTGGAGAAACAGTTGACGAATTAGTGAGTATACTGATAGAGAACCAATGATGATTTGAAATTGACATTAATGCTTGGTTTACACAACATTACTCAATAACTAATCTCAATACCAAGAGTTCCACAATAGATAACAATAAGAACGTTCATGGGACTGGGAGCTGGAAGTTATAACAACCAAGAGGTTTGATAATAATAAGAAATTATTTATTCAAATAACTCTAATACATTATTACCATTATTTATATACAGCAAATAAATTGAAGTAACCCATTCGAGGCGTACTTTGAGCATATAATGCTCAGATACAAACTATAAATTCATATTATTTATTGTTAATAACGAATTGAAAAAATAATATAGCAATGGAATGGAGTGAAACAAAGGGTGCTAATAAGCCAATATAGAATATTTTTATAGTATTGTATGATTCTCAGCCTTACAGACTGATAATATAATCCGAAGTCCTTAGTAAGAATTTATTGACTGAAAATCAAACTAAGAACCATTCCTAGGTATATTTCTTTGTGCCTCCCAGTTACTAGTTAGCAGGCTTAGTTATTATTAAGGTTGCATAAAACCGAACTCAATGAAACATACTCTGAATTTTTAATAACTTTTCACTGATGTGAATAAAATACTATAATGATGAAGAGCTAAAATGCTTGAAATATTTTTACTGTTTCCGATGTTCCATTTACATCAAGAGACCACTGAATAGGAGTGACTTCGGTAATTACATAAAACTCACCATCTGCTTTCAATGTATTGTGAGATACTTCAAGAAATATCCATGTTATTATTGGTGATGCAATCAGGCACTTACATATAACATATATGAGGATTGAAGATAAATACGTTTCATTAGGAAGTTTGACCGATATGGACTTGTTTACTGATGAAATCTCGCTACTGGTTTGGACATTCCGCGCATTTTCTATATTCTGGTCGTGTTAAGGTGTGCTGCTCGGATGTTTTACATAACCATTGCCAATTTCGGCCATTTGTTACATGGTGTTTCTCAAACAATTCTAGAGTGGACTTGATCCATGTATAGTGTGTACTTCGAGTGAATTAGGAACATATCCACTGAAGTTTTCTCATTAGCCAATATTCTGCAATATAATAAGGTTTCCTTAACAGCAAATATAAGGATATTATGTATATTTCAAATCCAATGGGCTGTATCCCAAAAAGGAATAATAACAAACAAAATTCAAGATAAATCATTGACAATTTTCAGGTTTCATTTATTGCCTGAACAATTCTTGTGTCAGGAGTCGAACATATTTGAGTCGATCCGAGATTATGTGCCATTTAGTAGTCAACAATAATAGCAATAATTTTTTTAGTTTGGGCTCCAGGAAATGTTGCCGGGTAATGTTTATGAGAACACCGTGATAATCATTTATGTTTGGCAGAATCAAAGCCTTATGATGATCTTGAGAAAATATCATATAGACGAGACGAGGAAGATAAAACATACACGATATACCTCATAATGTTCATGGATTGGCGAAATGAGAAGTATATGTTCGAGAGGGCTTCATTATCACCTTCTACGAAATTACCCCTATTTTTAATATTTCTAAAATCTATTGAGTCTCATGTGATCCCAGATTCAATCAATGAAGTCAAAAAATCGATATCAAAACTTCACTGAGAAATACTCTGATTTTGAAAATGTTTTCATAGGTTTGTTGTATACAACAATACAGCACTTCTTCTCATGGAAGCATCTCCGCATTTTCCGTGAATGTTGATGTAGAAATATGAAATTTGCAGGTTCTTTAGAAATACCAAAATGTGCTAATGTTCGGGTGGGTAACATTTTGTGAAAGTTTGACATATCTCAAAAATTACGAGACAATATGGCATTGAGTGTAGACTACCTGATAGAAATTTTAATTTTTTGGGTACACCTTCATTATTGATTTTTAAAGAATTATCCAAATTCAATTTGGAAAATTATTTTAGTATGTGATACTGAATCTATCTGATGAATATGAACTATAGTGGATCTTAGATTAGCCCTACATAATGATCAATTATATTCGGGGGTTTTCTATTGATCTGAGAATTCAGATTTCATCTCCAATGATAACAGAAGATACATGAGTTCTTCCATGAAATGTTAAATGAATTTTGATTTTTCCAGAACCGATTTTTTTCCAGAAAAAAATTATATTGAGTACATTTGTGGTTCTGATTACGAATTCAGTCTATCTTGCTTCCTAGTATTATTTTTCGAAAATATCGTTTGGTTATTTTCGGTACATATATGAATCATGCGAATTTCTTAATTCTACTTCAACATTTATGGAAGATTCGGAGGTGCTTCCATTGGAAGTGGGACTGTATGAATGCTTGAGTGCCGCAGCTGAAATGCTTCTGATTTTGAATAATTGAATATAACCAACATAAAAAAGAATCAAAAAAAGTGGAGCTGTTTCAGTGAGTGTAGAAGTGAAAACCCCCACTCGACTACAAGTACTTAAAACACAATATAAATGTTGACCTTCAATATCCAGAAACATCGCCGTATGCAATTTCACAACACTTCTTGTTATTATTCTGAGTTGACAACTCTGAAACAAACGAAAAACCCAAGGTATGTCTATTCAGGAAGGTGGAAACTATTGCTGATAAACACGTTTTAACCTGAAATGTATGACATGTTTTCTGTGTATCAAATGTAGATGTCAAAAACTAAGCGAGGATACAAAAATTATGAACGGCGCCATCTACCACAGAGATGGGTGCTCTGGTGGTGTCCCCTCGAAAATGTAAACAATATCAAATCAGTTCAAACACCAGGGTTTTTATACATCTCACACAAATGCAAATACTCAACTGTAACTAATTGAATCAACAGAATCCGTAGAAAGCCTAGAATTGATTTGGAATTGTGGGTTTCCGAAAATGACCTCATATTTTGGAACAGCTTCCAATACTATTTATAATCTTTCAAAAGAAGGCTTGTGTCGCGTAAGTTATGGTTCAATTAAGAGAAGAAAATCGTCAGTTGAAAATGCACTCACCTTGATCCCTCTTCTAGGCGACTTCCAACTCTTCTTCGATGTGGACTGTATATAGGTTGCGTAAGCGTGTAGCGGAATTAGCAGCAAGCGTTGCCTTTGCGGATTGAAAATAGCGAAAGCGTTAAAAACAGCGAATTTTAAATCACTCATTATTCGTGCGGAGTCTTTCGTTCAACTGGTTTTCCTTCGGTTCCTCACCAGAGGGAGCGATTGGATTTGTGCGATTTTCAACATGATATACGCGGTAGATTTGAAAGGCAATAATGAAATACAATACTATAAAAATGAAATATGTTTCTCTCCAATTAAAGATAATAACAATACAAAACATAAATGAATTAATGGGTGAAAAAGATTGAACATTCTCCCCCACTAAATTATGAAATAATTTAAATATCACTTGAAAACTCGGCATTTGGTATAGGACATAACTTTACCAAAGCTCTCTTCACTGTGCCATTTTTTGTTCGAACATCGGCAACTCTAGCTACACCATCCCTTCCAAAGTATAACTTCTCAACGCGCCCTAGAAGCCATTTCATAGGAGCGACTTGTTCATTTTTTATAAGGACTACAGTTCCAATGTTAACTGAATGTGAAGCATCCAACCACTTACTTCTTTGTTGAAGTGTATGTAAATATTCATTGTACCATTTTTCCAAAATGATTGTAGGATATTTTGCAAATTTTGCCATCGATTAAGTCTATTTGTTTTAAATGCGTTAAATCTGGGTCAGGCAGCGTGCTCAGTGGTTCCAGAGTTAAAAATGTCCTGGTGTCAAAACTGACAAATCGTTAGGATCGTTACTCAATGGGCATAGTGGACGAGAATTCAATAGTGCTTCAATCTGAGTCAGAAGAGTATAGAATTCTTCAAACGTCATTATTTGCTCCCCGATCACACGATAAATATGTGTTTTCACGGATTTCACCCCCTCTTCTGCCATTCCTGAAAATGCGGTGCTCCAGGCGGATTAAATTTGAATTTAATAGTATCGCGTTCGGCGGCTTGTTCCATTAATTTTGAAATTTCCATACTTGCACCTACAAAATTAGTTCCACAGTCCGATATAATAGTATCGCAACGTCCTCTACGTGCAACGAACCTCCGTAAAGCCGCAATAAAGGCTTCACTTGTCATATCTGAGACAAGCTCCAAGTGTATGCATTTTGTAGCCATACAGACAAATAGACAAATATATGCTTTGCATATTTTGCACCGCGAAACTTCCCTGATGAAGTTGAAAATGGGCCGGCATAGTCCAGACCAACAATCGAAAACGCTTTGACTTGTGAAACTCTAAAACTAGGAAGATCTCCCATATAAGGTTGGTAGGGTTTCGGTGATAAACGCCAGCATTGTTTACAATTTGAAACTACTTTTTTAATTGAACTCTTTGCGGATAAAATCCAAAATTGTTGCAAATTAAAATTAAGAGTTTTGCCGGGTGTAGTAAGTTATATGAAAATCATGAATTAACAACTGTGTCAAGCGACTACTTTTGGGTAAAATTGCAGGATGTTTTTTCAAAAAAGATAAACTCGAATTTTTCAAGCGACCTCCAACTCTGAGAATGTCATTATCATCAAGAAAGGCGTTGAGTTTACGAAGGAATTTTGACGTTGGTTTTTTTGTTTTCAATTTTTGAATTTCGTTTTCAAAATGTAGGTGTTGAATGTATTTCACAATCACCAGTAATGCCTGATTCAATTCTTGTAAAGATATCATACCAGTTCTTTTATTTTTGGGGTTGCGTGAATTATGTAAGTAACGTAAAATATATCCAAAAATCAGTTTTATTTTAGAAAGCGCAGAGAATTTTTGAATAATTAATTCAATAAAATTTGGCGTGTTCAAAGTAATAAGAGAAATTGTTTTCTCTTCTGTTTGTTCCTTAAATGATAAGTTAAGTAGCGGATCAAAAGTAGTCAGAGGCCATTGTTGTCTTGGAAGTTGTAGCCATTTTGGCCCAGAAAACCACATCTCGTTGTCCAAAATTTCATCCGGTAACAATCCGCGGGAAGCCGCATCGGCGGGGTTATTACCCGATGATATATGATACCAAGATGTTGGTGAAATTTTATTCTGAATGTGAGTAACGCGATTACTTATAAAAGTTTTCCATTTATGCGGAGATGATTTGATCCAATGTAATGTAATCATACTATCAGTATAAGCATATATATCAGAAAAAATCAATTTATTTTCGAAAATCTGAAGCACAGTGTAAAGTAAATTCGAAAGTAATACAGCGGAACACAATTCTAACCTGGGAACCGATATACTTTTCAAAGGGGCAACCTTTGATTTTGCGCATACAAAAAAAATATTAAACAAATTATTGCGTTCCACCCTGAAATAGATTACAGAAGCATAAGCCCTTTCAGAGGCGTCGCAAAAGGCGTGAATTTGACATGACTGAAAATTATCAACAAGTATTCGACGCGGAATCTTTAACGTTGATAAAAGTGCAAATGATGACTTAAATTTGAACCATTTGTTACAAAGTTCATTTGGAGGTAGGTCGTCCCAGTTAAGTCCCAAAGTCCATAAGCGTTGCATGAGTAATTTTGCGAAACATGTTAAAGGTGCGAGAAATCCTATTGGATCAAAGATTTTTGCGATATCGCTCAAAATCTGTCTTTTTGTGTAACCATGAACAGCTGAGTCGATTGCATAAAGGAAGACATCCGAAGAAGGTTGCCACTGCAATCCTAAAATTTTAATACATTTATCTTCGTCATCGAAAGAAACTGTTGATTGATCATACCTATAGTTTATCGGTAAGTCATCTAATAGTGATTGTTGATTAGAAGTCCATTTCCGCAATTCAAAATTTCCTTTTTTCAAAATATTTATCAATTCGTCACGAATCAATTTAGCTTCAGCTACACTAGAAGATCCCGAGCAAACGTCATCTATATAAATATCCTCGTTTAAAATATTTGCGGCTAGCGGAAAATTATCACGTTCATCTTCGGCTAATTGTAAAATTACTCGATTAGCAATAAATGGAGAAGATGATAGACCAAAAACTAAACGTTTCATGCGATAATCCCTAACTTGATCATTTGGTGAAAACCTCCATAATATCCTTTGATAGTTCTGATGATTTGGAGTAACCAGAATTTGTAGAAACATCTTTTTTATATCTGCAGTAAAAACAACTGAGTGAGTTCTAAATTTCAATAATATGTCAAAAATATCCTTTTGTAATTTCTCCCCCACTGAGAGGCTTTCATTTAATGACATACCCTGTGATTTTGTAGATCCATCGAATACCACCCTAAGTTGCGTAGTAGTACTATTTTTCAAGACACAATGATGAGGTAAGTAAAATATATTTTTCATTGCAATAAAGGTATCGTTATTCATATCATCCACCTCCTCCATGAAATCATTTTGTATGTATTCGTTTAAAAATTCGCAGTATTTTTTATGCACACTCGGTTGTTTGAGTAGGCGGCGTTCGAGTGAATAAAGGCGGCGTAAGGCAATCGAGCGAATATCTTGAAAATTAAATAAAGGTTCGGAATTTTTAAATGGTAAATTGATTATATAACGCCCGAATTTATCCCTTTGATGAGTTTTAACGAATATACCTTCACATAATGTATCTTCAGGTGAGAGAGCCTTTATGGACGGTACTTCTTCAATTTCCCAAAAACGTTTGATTAAGTTATCTATTGCGAAAGAGTCATTGTTTGAAATGATAAAACATGTGCATGTGTTTGCAGCAGTTTGTTTTTTATCAGGGTTGCATTTGCCCATGAAAATCGTATTAATGGCTACCGGCTCATTAACATGTCCGGTGATACGTCCCTCTTGTATAATATGCGGAAAAACATCTGCCCCTAACAGCATGTCAATTGGCGCAGGCTCATAAAATAAATCATCAGCGAGTTTGATATGTTCTATATGACGCCATTGAGAATAATTTATTGAAGAAGAGGGCATATTGGTGCATATGTTTGGTAAAATAATTGCGTCAATTGTAAGAACGGGAGACATTTTCCCTGCAGGTTTTATTTTACAGTTAACTCCGCCCCTGGATGTCACCTCGCTCATGGTCCCTACACCGCGTATTGAAAGTGAATAGCTGAAACGCGGCAATTTCAGTCGTTTAACACATTTTTCAGAAATATAACTTGATTGTGAACCACTGTCTAATATGGCCGAATGTTTGATAATTATAAAGTATCTGAATTTCTACGTTGGGTTAAAGTAAACTTTACGTGGATGAGACCATTCCAGAAAACATAGAAACGTCTGGAATGTTGGATGTACTTGGTGTAGGTTCAGGAACTGCTAGCGAATTTGTTAAGACTGAATTGTTATGAACGTTTATAGTTTTATTTATGTGGATGCTCGAGTGGTGCCTACCATTACAGACACAACAAGTTGATTTTGACCTGCAACTATTCAATGTGTGTTGAGAACTTAAACAATTTATACATAATTTATTTTGTCTGACAAAATTGTATTTTTCTTGGGGCGATTTACTATAATATTCGGAGCATTTGTAAATTGGATGATCTCGTTTACAATATGAACAAATTATACTTGTATTTGTACAATTTTTAGATGAATTTGCGAAATATGATGTTGTATGCTTTGCTCTGAAATATGAAGGGTTAGGGCTTTGAGCACTTCTAGAACTTGATTGTTGTTGCATCACACTTTTGTTTAATGAGAAATCGATGGCGTCAAGAGCATTGCATCTTTGTTGAACAAACGTGAGCAAATTCTTGAAAGAGGGTAATTTATCGGCTGCTATGGGATTCTCAAATTCAAAGCGCGTGATAGTTTCTTGATCCAAATTTTTTGCGAAAAGATAATATACTAAAAAATCCCATTCTTTAACTGGAAGACCCATATTTTCGAGAGCGGCAAGATTTTCTGTAAACGTGTCCAATAGAAGTCTAATATTCTGAGTATTTCTCGAATTCTTTATACTAACGGCATTATCGATTTCCTGTAAATGGGCGAAAGCTATGAGACGTTTGTTATTGTAACGCTCTAAAAGTGACTTGAATGCAACATCATAATTGGAGCTAGACATAGGCGTTGTCTGAACTAATGCTAGGGGTGGGCCGCGGAGAGAAGAAACTAAATAATTAAATTTTTCTATATTTGAGAGTGCAGCGTTATTATGAATAAGACTTTCAAACATATCTAAGAAAGGTTTAAATGATTTTATATCACCTGTGAACCTTGGGATCTCAATCTTCGGAAGTTTTACGTTAGTGGCGGTTGCTCCTGTATTGGAGGCAATATGAGTAATTACGGGTTTTGTTTCAAATAGATCTTGATAGACGGTTTCGACATAGGAGCAATTAAGATCGAATACTTTTCTAACTGCCTCATCTGCAGCGATGTCCTCATCCGCGAGGGCCATCAGCGTAATGAGTAATTGATGCTGAGATTTGAATTCATCGCGGCATATATCGAGCTTCTGACATAAGTTCTTGAACTGAGCACGTAGAGATTGATCAGTTTCTGCCTTTTCAGCAAATTCCTTCATTTCGGCTACTTGATTTTCGTACATTTTTCTGAGAGCTTTAGCCTGCTTGACTTTATTTGCGTTTGACATTTTGTGAATATTGGGAAACCTGCACTGCAATCAGCTGTTTTCAATGAACAATAATATTGGAACGTGGAATATCCAACAAGAAATGGCAAAGTTTATTGTCCTCAAATAAAGCAAGCAAAAAGAAACCCAGGTGTACTGTATTGAATGGCCTTGAATTTATTCGTCGTCCAAACCCTTTTTTACAATATGGTTAAATAGAAATGAATATGAGTTTGAAAATATTCAAGATTTGTGATAATGTATAATGCTATATATCGTCTTAGAAAGAAACGTCGAATGGACCAAAATGTCGCGTAAGTTATGGTTCAATTAAGAGAAGAAAATCGTCAGTTGAAAATGCACTCACCTTGATCCCTCTTCTAGGCGACTTCCAACTCTTCTTCGATGTGGACTGTATATAGGTTGCGTAAGCGTGTAGCGGAATTAGCAGCAAGCGTTGCCTTTGCGGATTGAAAATAGCGAAAGCGTTAAAAACAGCGAATTTTAAATCACTCATTATTCGTGCGGAGTCTTTCGTTCAACTGGTTTTCCTTCGGTTCCTCACCAGAGGGAGCGATTGGATTTGTGCGATTTTCAACATGATATACGCGGTAGATTTGAAAGGCAATAATGAAATACAATACTATAAAAATGAAATATGTTTCTCTCCAATTAAAGATAATAACAATACAAAACATAAATGAATTAATGGGTGAAAAAGATTGAACAGCTTGAGTGATTGAGTGACCACTCCCGCAATTACGCGTTTTTTCACTCCAATTATTACAAAAGTTCACATTCGATTCTTTTCTGTGGTTCAATCTATTGTTGTCATACTAGCATAGGAGAAAGAGCATAGATTACATGAAAAATTAATTACTCCCGAAAGCTCATTGAAAAAATTGGATGGACCATTTTTTATTGAAAAAATCTCCATTTTACAATTTTGTATTGGGAGATATTTGTAGTATGACACGAAATTTCAAAAAAAAGTCCAGTGTGTCGCTGATTTTCTACTTCTGAGATGCTCATGATATCGAAAAGTGAGTTGACCACAATTAACAAGTCATATGAGCTAACCTCAAAACTCGACTAGAACATTATCACGTATTGCCGAGTTACTGAAATGCCGGATATTTCAGACATCTCAGTGAAACTGACAAAGAGCCATCGCCTGCGAATGAAACTGAAAGTTCTCGAGTGCTGTCGCTCCAACAAGTGTCCATCTTGACGCCAACACCACTTCGCTGCACACTGTCGCTTTCTTCATGGTTTACTGGTGAGTGCGCCAGTTGACAGTTCGTGAGTGTTCCATCGAAACAATTCGTGCGTGAGCTTGGAATATTTCCAATTTTATTTCTACGGATGAAACCGCAGAAGGTAGACTGGCATTTAGAGGCACTTTCAGCATCCTGTGCGTTATTATTATGATAATTGTTATTATGACTTCATTAAGGTGAGGCCCAGTAATGGACTGTTCTGAGTCTACAATACCTTTCGAATGTATTCCTGACAAATTTCAATTCCTGCCTACTCGAAATAATGTATTGATTGATTGAATATAGAATTTGTAATCCATTTTTGGAGCACTTGCCAACATCCGCTTGAGCTGAAATTTGGCAGGTGTTCATAATTCCGGTGACAATATAATATGAAATTTTTGTTAGAGAAAAAAAAAAGTTGAGAGGTGTCAAGGGACACCCGGATGGAACGAAGTTCCTTTCGATTAATTAGTGAAGGAATTGTAATAAAATTTTAATTTTTTTAAGTTATAATAATATTTTTTTTATTATTAACAAATATAATGTAATATAAACTTAATCAGTAGGCTCTATTTTAGTACATTCGCATTGATATTGTAATATTAAAATATAATTTGCTTTTAAATTATTAAAGTTATGAACTTAACAATTATAACGCGTATGACTTGCTTAGCACAATAGTAAAGAGAGGTTATAATGCGTACTTGCTAAAAATACATAAGCATTTATTATTGTCTGTATGAAATCTCTACATACCTAACTCCATCAGCAATATCCGGAACTTGTGCAGAAACACTGTCAGGATTCATTATTGTTATTATTTTTCATTATTTATTATGTACAAAAACCTGTATACACTCAACAAAAATAATCGTCACGACACCACACTGTTCAATGCGCAATAGAAAGAAAAAACGAAAATAACTGGCTTGCTTTCTATGAGAGAGAGAGAGAGAGAGAGAGAGAGAGAGATAGAGACACAGACAGAGAAACACGCGCACGCCGCACGGCTTACAACTACAGCAAAAAGCGTCGTTACAACTTTTGGTCTTAATTTATTTCGTCTATCCCCCTTTCGCAACGCGCGATAAGGAACTTCGTTCCAAAAAATGGCGGCTCCACTATGGCGGACGAGATTTGTGATTATGGTACGATTCGATTAAAAAATTGGTATGTGGGGGTTTTCGGGGACGGAGATTGTGAATTTTTTGTCAAAATTCAAAAATTCAAGATGTCGGCTCCAAGATGGCGGACGAGTTTTGTGATTATGTTCCGATTCGATTTAAAATTGGTGTTAATGGGTTTTAGGGGTCGGAGATTATGAATTTTTCGTAGAAATTTATAATTCAAATGGCCGATGATCTCTGTGTTTATGGTCCGATTCTATTCAAAATTGGTATGTGGGGGTTTTCGGGGTCGGAGATTATGAATATTTTGAGCACCTGCCGACATCCGATTGAGCTGAAATTTGGAAGGTGTTCATAATTCCGGCGATAATGCATTATGAAATTTTTGTTAGAGAAAAAAACAAAATGGCGGCTCCAAGGTGGCGGACAAATTTCGTGACTATGGTACGATTCAAAATTGGTATGTGGGGGTTTTCCAAGTCGGATATTATAAATTTTTCGCCAAAATTTATAAATTCGAGATGGCGGCTTCAGAATTGCGGAGGAGTTTTGTGATTATGGTCCGATTCTATTCAAAATTTGTATGTGGGGGTTTTCGGAGTCGGAGATAATGAATTGTCTCTCAAAATTTATGGAATTAAAATGACGGCTCATGGAATTTTTGTTATAGAAAAAAAGAAAATGGTGCTCCAAGATGGCGGACGAGATTTATATTTATTGTCCGTTTCGATTCAAATGTGCTATGTGGGGGTTTTCAGGGTCGAATAATATGAATGTTCCTTAAAAATTCATGAAATCAAAATGGCCGAAGATCTCTGTGTTTTTGGTCCGATTCTTTTTAAAATTGGTATGTGGGGGTTTTGGGGGTTGGAGACTATGAATTTTTCATCAGAATTCACAAATTTGAGTTGGCTGACGAGTTTTGTAATTATGTCCCGATTGGATTTAAAATTTAGATGAAGATTATTGAGTGTTGGTTTGAAGTCATGAATTGAAGATGGCAACTCCAAGATGGCGGATGAGTTCATCTTCAGATGGTCTCCTCATTGAAGAAATAGATTGCTCAGAACTTACAGGAAAAAGGCCTCATAATAACGATGCTTCAACAAACATGCAAAGATTAGGCATACTCAATTACAAAAAAGGACAAAACAAAATAAATAATAATTGATGAAAATGTTATAGACAAAGCTTTTATTCAAATGCCCTAAAGAGTAAAAAGTAATTGCCTTGGATGTGTGACGTTGGTTATTCCAAGAGTTATAGATCCAAAAACTTTTCTTTTTGTATTCGGACTGAAAACTTTGCGCGACAAGCTTCCAAAGCAATAATTTTTTACTTTTTAGTGCATTTGAATAGGAACTTGTCTTTTAAAAGATTTTCTATTGATTATTTCATTACGTATTAGCTCTGTTCTTATGGAAATTGTTACCCTGGGAGTTTTTATACTGAATATCATAATGTCCCTGCTTTGTAAGAGACTGAGTAGTCGATGTCTTTTCGTATCATTATATAACTGATAAAGTGAGAGAAGATTTAAAAAGTGCATAGCCGTAGAACGCTAATCAATCAACTCGGGCGGGTATCTCTAAAAACCTCAAAATTTTGTTTTTTCATTGATATAATGTTCATAAATTAGATGTGGAATTATCTGCAACTTAAAGATAACTTTCAGTCACTATCTATTTCCAATTTTCAATTAGGAATATGCAATAAGAGATAGAAGTCTGTGACATATTGATAGCCAGCTATTATTTCATCAAAAATGAAAAACGTCCCATTCCTCAAGACTGCTGACTACAATTATCTATACAACAGGTGCATGTTGGTCGAATATCCATAAAAAAAACAACTACTTCCCTAACTAATGCCCCGACGGAATTCGCAAATGTTTGTTGCGAAATGGATAAATATATCAAGAGGACATTTCAGTTGGTAATGTTTGGTTACAGTAGTTGAATTGAGATGGCGTTAGTTTATGGTGTTGTCCATTCTGCTAATCCAATCCCAGGGAATATGGATGGATTTTACTTGTTTCAGTCAGGTACCGCAGACATTCATCATTGTGTTTTCGACCTACACTGTATGATGAGGGGCAAATATCCCGAAACCGGTCTGCAGGTGGTCAGTCTAAGTGAAGTGGTTGATATTCATCCATTTCACAACAAACATTTGCAGAATACCTCGTAGGACTTTGCACGTTAATCCATAGGATGTAATCCAACGTCCGTCGAGGCATTAGCCAGGGAAGTAGTTGCCCGTTGGGCTCTCGTGTCTATTGTCTGGCGAAAGTTTTCGAAAATCTGTCGAATTATTTTTACTCTATTCGCACTCTCTTGTGATATTAGAACTGAAAAGATTATACTTTGCGTCCAGAGTACACTACCAACCGTATATTTTCCATTGTGTAAATCAGGTCATTGGTATTGATAAAATTGAAAATACTTCGAAAGAAATTGCAACATATTCAAAATTACCGATAGCAGAGAGCTACACTGATTATTGCTGCTACACTGTTGGCTGGTATGGGGGCAAGCGGTCTTCGACGGTTGCAGAGATAAAATTCTAATAGTAGCTTATCTGCTTCCAAATCTGGTGCTTATTCAATAATTGATCAAGAAACGATTGCAGTGAGCGACTTACCATCTTCGAGTGGAGTCAGTTTTCACAATTGTACAATCATGACTTCAAATTTAAACGTTAAAAGAAATGATAAACTGTCGAATTGATTTTTAATTTATTGATTATCAATGATTGATTATTAAAATTCATGTTTTTGTTGATAATCGTGAATGAACTGGTGAACTGATTATATTAACTAGAATGTCATTGATTTTTGTAGGTGGATGTAAAAGACTTTTACGTTATACAGACAAAAAACAATTGTTTTGATAATTCATAAATATGTAAAAGTCAACTTTCAATGATAGTTTTCGAAAAAAAAATTGTAATAGCCGTCAGTGCTGCAAAAAGACTGCTGGACCAAAAAAGATGGCGAATTTAGGACAAAGAAATCACATGATTCCAGAAAATTTTTTGAAAAATCATCAATGAAAAATGTATATTTCTAAATGAAATCTATTCAACTGGTAATAACGATAACGAAACAATTTGGTGGTTGAAACTACTTATTACAAAACCAGATTCCTCTCTAATTTGATCTCAGTATATGGAAATTTGTGTCGTATTCTATTATTTATTTAATATTATAGTATTATTTTCATGTAAGATAAATGTTTGCTTAATTTATATAATTAGGCACAATATTACTAACAAGCAGAAAACTTCATTTAATGCCCAAGTGAATGCGTTGTTGACTTGACAATATTCATAAATCTTGTTATATGATCAACTGGTAAATAATAGTATATTATGAAACGATGAAATAATGATGGTTATTAATACACGACCATTAACCGGGATACGAAACGAGCCGAAGCCGAATTTCGTATGGTTCATGCGAGTGTATTAATAACCATTACAAGAGAGTTGCATACGCTATTTTTTCTACACCCGATAAATAATGAAGAACTATAAATATTATATTTATATTTGTAATGAACACAATAACAGTAATTACTCGTATTTCTATAAAAAATTCTACAAAATTGTAATTAATGGTGGTATTACCTCGGGTATTACCAACTATAAACATTCTATTTATATTTATATTGAACATAATGATTGTAATTAATCTGATTTCCTAAAAATATTGAGATTATTTATTGTGCAGTTTGAAAAGTTTATTCTAGTTCCCACTTATCTGGAAGTAGAAGGAATATTTACATTTATTTCATTATTGCTAGTCTCAATAGAGTTAAATATTATATTGGAAATGCTGATTTTATTCTGAACCGAATTTTCAATGTAGCCTTCTCTCATCTGAATTGGATTTCCAGCCACCATGACGTTTTAATGCAGTAATATCACCACCGGCATCAACTAATACGGTTGCAGATGTCCTACGAAAACAATGCCCTGTATATAAATTCGGATCAGGCAGATTTAAATATGTTGCTATTTGCTTCCCTTAATTACCAAACCTATTGATACCAATGTTTTGAATTGTGCATTTTCCATTAAAATAATTAACGAAAAAAAAAGGGGGGGGGCAAAATTTCGGCCGTAGATTCATATATTTTTTACTAATTTTGTAGTATTTGCCGGTAATTGTAAATGTTTGTTGTACTTTTGTTTTAGTCTCTACCGCATTAACAATTAAGATTCCATTCATATCTTTGACATTTTCACATTTTAGGTCATGTAGTTCATGCCTTCGACAATCTCCCATTATTCCAAAAATCATTGCTACCTAAAACAAAAAGATAAATTAAAAAAATACAACAATAAGGAATAAAGAAAAGAAAAAAAAAGAAAAAATTGAATAAAAAGCAGGATGACCTAGGCTATCTTCGAACCCGCGTCTCATACTGTAGTCTATAGTTCAAATCTAGCGCCTTAGCCCGCTTCGCCACGACTTAACTTATCAAGTTTTCTCGACATTGATGAAATATATTATGCATGAGTCGAATTAAAAATGTAATCATGAAAAAATTTTTTGAATGCAATGTTAGGTAGATACTTACTTTTATAAATAAAAACTTTTCATCGGTGCTTCGTCGATAAACGTTTTTATTTGTTCAGGTGAAAATATATTTTTTCCAACATATCCTTCGGACTTTCGCTTTAATAAAGCTTGTAGCTTCCTATATTTAGAAATGTCTATATTATGGTTGATATTTACCAACGATTTTATTATGGAATAATGTGTCCATGTAGTAGATGATTTCACAGTTTCCATCAATTCTTGAAAATAAGCAATCAAAACATTTTCGGAGAATGTCGAAATATTATTTGTATTTCTCCAGTCCATAAATCGTTGATATAGTTTTTCGTACACGTTCTTAGATTTTTGGGGTAAAATATTGTGTACTGCATTTTCTGCTTTCTACGATATGTGTGGAGGAGTCGATGGTAATTCTTCTATATCGCTGATATCAGACATTTTGATAATATAATTATCGAAGTTTAGCTATATTTCACGAAAGTTTAATACCTACTGATTTTGACAAATAAAACAATTTGATAGGAATCTAGGACAAACGTCAAATGCACAGCATGCTTGATTGAAAAATTATGGGTTTCTATTGATTAAAAATCTGTATCGTTATGAAAAATCTGTATCATAATGGATCTCATTATGAAACGGATTATGGGCATATAAGTGTATTATTATAGTACGGGTGTAGAAAAACATTCTTATTAGTTGAAGAGAGGAGTCTGAATCATAATCATGAAAAGTTGAGGTGTGGAGGGTGAGTAGTCTATGTCTTTTCATATCACAATGAAACTTATGAGTTGAGAAGTTTGGAGCTGAGTAACAATAATCAATGAACTCGAAGAGCATCTCTATGATAAAGAACCTAAAATATTTGACATTTTTTAGATGAGCAGGATGTTCATGAAATTAGATGTGGAATCATCTGAGACTGTAAGATAAATTTTAGTTACTATCTTTTTCCAATTCACAATTGAAAAGGTTAAACCTAAGAGTGTTCGTCATTCCTCAACTATTCACTTTCCTGATTGATTAGTTGAGGAGCGCCAAGTGGTGTGTGTGTGAGAAGGAGGGTTTTGGCATGGGAGTGCCAAGTGGGAAATGCGTAGTTGATGTCGCTTCGTATCATAACAAATATAATGAGTTTAGGAATGAAGACTCAAGGAGTTAGTTGCTGAGGTGCACTAATTAATCAACTCAGGAGCAGATTTTTTTTATGATGAGTTTTAGTTTGATCCTCAGTTAACTTCTCACTTCTCAAATCCTCGAGATGTGTGGTTGGAAAATGAAGAGATGAGTAGTTATACATAAATATAAATCCCACTCCACAACTCCTCGACATTATGGTAGCGTTCTGCAATACATCTAAGAGATTCTTTATTATTCAGTACCGATAAGGCTTAGCGGTCGACCGACCACAAGCAGGGACGTACTCAATACAATGAAATTTTCACACAAGATGATATGATTAATTGATGACCTGTCCTGATTATTTTAAGCAAATTAGTTCAAAACATGATCCAAACCTAATATAAAAATGTTAAAAATCAATCAAATCAGTCATAGCTAACAAATTACGTGGACAAATTTCAATTCGCGCATTAAAACGTAATAAAGGAGACAATTTACGTATTTTCAAATCCGTACCTGGAATCCCAAGCCCTTTTTCTATTGTATTTCACACCTCGAACAATGTGCGATGGTAACGGTATCGGCTAACCATTTATAATGATTCGCTTAGATGTCTGGCAGAAATATAATAGGCCTCAGATCTCAGCAAATATTTTATTCGTGCTAAGCAAGCCAACATTTTTTTCAGCTTATGGAAATGAATAATGGTTTGGACATGGACATGGAATTAATTGTTCCTCAACACTTTGTATGAAAAAAAATTGTATTTCGAAAGATTACCGACAATTCAATACTTCTAATTCCACTGGATGTGAAAACAACTATTTCGATCATGAAGTTCAAATTATTCCGAATGTTTTCCTTCAAAATGTTGAATGTTCTCTTGATTGTTGTATTATGAAACCGATAGTGAAATATCATTGGTTATATTCGCAGAAATAATGTGGTTTCATGATATATTGCGTTATACTCAATTTCATATCCTATTTTTCAGAAACATGGATCAGTGGTTTCCCAATATTTTTTTCTTGTTTTTAAAAATAGAAGAAGCAATTTTCTCTATCCTATTTGGGATCCATATCCTCACGATTTCACAGTGGGATATAAAATTACAGTTGAAAAAATACTCCAAAATACATAAAATAATAATAATTGGAGTTTATTTAGAATTCATAAATATATTTTTTGGTGCCTAACAAAATTTTCAAATAATTCGAGGGTTGAGTAACGTTAATAATCATCGAAACTATAATATAAAAACAAACATTTTTAATATCAACTGCAATAACTAATAAAATATTTTCAATAATAATTTGTTTATTAAAGGAAAGGGCGATATCCATACCACCTCTCTGTCGTACTGAAAATGACGAAACGACATGGCGCCATTTTCTCCATTAGCAAATGTTATCGATAATAGTTTTTTATTGGTATTTTTGAGAAGATTGCCACAATTAGTGATTATTGAATCTGTATGTTTACTGTTTTGTACGTTAGAACGTTTCAACATTTGATTTCAATGAAACTTGGATAATATGTTTTTTCTCCAGTTCCAAACAAAAACGATCCCAATCAGGGAATTCTGAATCAATCCCCAAAGAGTGTTTGTGTAATTTTATTCATTGTAATTCAATATCCCACCTTCGGAAACTGTTCAAATTGAAATTGTATCTGAACAGATTCAACAAAGCTCCACCAAGATTTTTCATTTCATTATTGAAATCAAGAAAAAATCAAAAGTCTTGGGAGAGTTTCCATCTTAAGTAGAACATACTGTATGTAGATTTGTTTGATAATATGAACAGGATGTGGAATCATCTGTGACTCATCGTTCAAGATAACCTCTTGGGAAGTATTCATGTTGAAAAGGGAAACATTTTCAATTGCATATTGACCATAAATATTTTTCTGAGAATTGAAAAATCTATGACAATTATTAATTGTTTTTTGTAATATCTAACAGAAAACAATTACTTCCCCGGCTAAAGCCACGCTGGATATTGAACTACATCTATTTAATATTCAATCGAGAACGATTCGTTTTACAATTCTGTAGTTTCTAATCTAAGATTTTTTCCAAAATCGTGACGTCTACAGTAGGTACTATTTCTACGGAATCTTCTACTACCTTCCTGAGTTCATAATGCAAAGTAATTGTTCCCGGAGGAGTAAATTTTGCAAATGTACACATTTCTTTCTCGTTTAACATACTGCGAGTAGGTATAATCATAATGAACAATTTTGATGTTATCTTCCTCTGCATTTAGGTAGTTACCAGTAGTTTGAATACCTACCTACTAATTTGAACGAGTCGAACAAAACCATAATTTCTAACGTTGGAATAGTTTGCATAAATATCGTATAGGAAATGTGTGTTTTAGCAAGAAATACATGTTTGTTCAAGAAAGTGCAATAGGCTGTGACGAAAAAAGCAACAGTTATTATGTGTGTGGTAAGCCTCTCAATCAGGTAGTTCCACTCATGAAGAACGACGATCTGAAAATATACTTCCGGGTTAAATGTTTCATGGATTTTAAGATTTTCCGAACTTGGGGCATTTCTGCTGTTGAAGTAATTATTTCAGTGGTTATATTACGAAAATCACTCTGGAATCGCACTTGTCTCATGTTTTCTATAGGCTTGTAATTTCATATCAGATCATTGAGCATATGTTTGCTTTAACCAAAGTATATACTATAACTTAGTATCTTAATTTAGGTCTCATGGCAGTTTGAATTCTGATTTTTTCCGATTCTATATCGGCTTCTCAAAATGCTCTTGATGACAAGTTTCATTTATATTAGAGTTCAAATGATGAAAGTTAAAAATATCGTACTTCATGCATTTGCACTATGTGTTAATAAAATAGTACGAAACAGAAAATAACATTTTAAAAAACAATTTATATCTCTGTCTGTGACAAGAAATAGAATGATGGATTTATTCGGAGATTCTTGCAGCGGAGCTTCATCAGTATCTTCCATGGAAACGGTCGCTATATAACTTTTGCTCTAACGATCAAAATATTAAGAGGCATCAATGTCACAAAAAAAAACAATGGTATTGAATCTGTAGAACTTAATAATGAATATTTAATGATTTTGTTTTCATAACGCCATCTAGTGCATGCTATATTATTAACCCAATGTAATTTCTGATTAGGCCAATTTGGCATTTCGAAAATTACAATTTTAGTGATCGGATAATTTGAGTAAGTTAGCGCAATTGTATACCTGAAAATATAATTTTTATCTGAATAAAATTTTCAAATATATTGCACCTAAAATAAATGGCATTGTTTCCCAGAATTTTTCAATAATTGGCCCGTTTGAGGCTACCCTCATTATTATCTAATTCTGGACTATTTCAGTCATATCGCAACAGACCACTTTGTAATATACTTGTATTCAGTTATGGTAATTTATTAGCCGGGATATAGAAATATACGAAGATGCTGACGACATGAGCTACTTGTTGCTCTTAATATGAGGGACATCACATGATCAGTTCATATTCTACTGATATGATATAGTATATCATCCGTTCGTAAAAAAACCAATTGCTTCTTTTTCTTTTCGCCCCTCTTTAGTTGTCGAAACCAAACACAAACACCTCGTCCTGTTAGGAAATAGGTAAGTGTAACAAATATTCCATCTTCATTTGTTAAATAAATTTTTCCATTAATATAATAGAGTGATTGATACCTTAGGTGAATATAATCTTTATAAATATTGTAACTTGAATTCTATGTCGATAGAAATAATTTGGCAAAATATCAATCAACAAAAAGGTATCCCAAAAAGAACTGGAGGTTTTGTTAGATTCATTGGTTTATTTTATCGAGGTGGATATTTTTTTCAGATAAAAGAAGTTGCATTTTTAGTTGCTTGCATTTCTCTCCACCTCAGTTTTTTATAATCAAATGAAATGCTAGAATAATAGTCCATCTGCTTCAGATTATGCTTTGGTCTACAAATAATTTTTAACAATTCTTTATTACCCGAATTAAAATGGCTAGGTATTGAAACAATTTCTGACTCTCTTCTAACAATATTCGGTTTGCCAAACACTCAATATCCCTCAGAATATGACGGGTATTTCTGATGAGTTGCCTGCGATGGTGGTGATGTTTGAAAAAACTTCAAAATAGTATTGTTATACATTTTTCTTCGTGTTTTCATCCCATCCAAATATATTCAAACCACAGCACAATGACGACATATTGAATTATTCGATAGCAAAATCGTAGTATGATTAAAAAATCAACTGATATATCTGCTTATCATCTACCATGGAAATTATATCATGCTCGAAGGCGATATCGTTACGGGGTATGTATACTGACAGCAAATGCATGATTGTCTAGGGCAACACTACAGGCTGTGTATCTAGTGTCAGGGACCTGTCCCTATCACGAGACTCTGGTAGACTGATATATTGAAAACACAATTCTCCCAGTTTTCAACTACAGCATTCTTTGCCCTGAGAAAAGCAAACCCCACTTTTCCTCTAATTTCCCCAGCTTCGTGTCGTGTCGGAAACGAGATCAAGGTTGAATTCGTACATTGTTGCTCTATGGTACACACAGAAATGCCTGGTGGACAATGATGAGTACTGATTGGTCAACGTTCATAGAAGAGAAGGCACTAGCTTTCATCCATGATAATTTATGATAGCTGAAATGAGAAACTTTGTTTATGCTATTTTATCAGTGAATTATACATTATAGCCAGGTATAAAGAATAAATCATGCATGCAGGTAGAATTTCACAGGTCATTGGACATTCAAGGTTTCAAAACAACAAGTATTATTTTTGTCATGAACTTGCATATCATTGTTTGTTTTTTGTCTGGACTAATTATTTTTTATTTGGATGCCAACTACCTTCATGAAATTTTGTGTATGTTTGGAAACATTCATTTCCAAGAATCAGTTCGTTCTTGGTATATGTGAAATAATAGTTCGGGAACTGGAAGGTAGAAGGGATATTTATCTCGAAATTTCTATCTATGTTTTCCGAATTTATCTTTTAACGAGATTGTTATTGTTCCTTTGAAAATTTACAGTTTTTGAAAAATTTCGATTTCAATCTATAAATCATTGTAAATAGTAATTAGTACAGAATCGGAGATGCCATTCAATATGACAATAATCCAAATGAAACATAAATTAATTACCAAATTGTCTATAACCATGATATCGTTTCGCACTTTCTGTGATTTATGGATATTTTGTATTTTCTAAATGTATATATCTTTTTAAACCTCCCAGCAAGAGCTGTTTTCCAACTCAACCTAAATGAATTTAATGAGTGGAGATGAAGAAATAGTAAATATCAATATCCCATTTCAGCATCAATATCTCAATTGAATATTCCATGAAAAGTAATTATACAATAAGCAAAAAAACTAAAAATTTAACTTATCTCAGATTCATGATGCCTGTAAATATTGTACCTTCGACATTTTTTTGGCATTGGAAAGAGTGTAGGATCCCTATTCACTGGGCAATGGGTGAGATCACAAACTCACAAATTTTCTTCAAATGTACTTGAAGTTGTAATATAATGATAGAATATTATGTATGCATAGTGTTTCCTAGAATATTATGTATGCATAGTGTTTCCTAGAATATATTATATAATATTCTAATAAACGCCGCTTTAAAACCCTCAAATTCAGTGAGACCTTCAAACACAGCGTTATTTCCGCTTCTGTGTCACTATTTTGCGGAACTTCTGAAGAAATGTTATTCTGTTTCATCTTATGAATAAAACAGAAATTGTGACAGCATGATGCTTTCCCATTTGATAGCTGTCTTGATTTAGTTATTCTTGAATAATATATATGTATACCAAGTGCTAAGTCATTTTTTTTCGGCCTGCTCACATTATATAGAAATATTGGAAATAACGCTTGGCAACTTTGTAATTATTTTGCGCTCTCGGCGATAGATCTGAACTTGATTACTATCGTTTCGGACGTTCATTGTCTTAATGGATTTGAAAGGTTTTCATGACGTTTCGAATGCTTGTATCTCCAATCGTATTCAGGTGAATACTGACAAGCTTAGGTGCTACTTACCAATTTATATGTCTGTCGGTGCAATGGTGCGTATAATTCCGCCATGTGCAGTGGTGCGTGTGATTTTGCGCAGTGTGCTGATGCGTGTAGTTTCGCGACCCTGCAGTCCGCCAGAAAAAGCAATTAGTGGTTTCCATACGTTCTTGTTCTTAACGCTTGGTTGACTAAAGGCGTTATTGGCTTCGATGTAGACGACCTCTTTGAACTTTCGTTTGAACCAATGCTCCCATCGTCATCCCATTTAATTCGATGGTGCTCTGTAAAGGTGTGGTCAGCAATTCCCGATTTTGACGTTTCTCCGCGTTGAGTCCATTACTTGAGCTTTTCCAATCTTACCGATAACGGCCTCTCCGCATTTACATGGGACTTCATGAATACAATGCTTCATCCATTACTGTTGTCAGGTTTGGTCTTGGTAAGGAAACTTCGTTAAGTACTGCCGGATTCGAAGCAGCTCTTAATATTTAACTTGTTTCCGATCCTTCTGATCTTCTCGGATACATCTCTGATGTACGGAAGGCAGATCACTGTGCTTTGTTGTTGCTCTTCCGATGGGTCTCTGGAGTTGTTTCAATACTTCTCCTAGGAGTTTTCTGGGGTATCCATTCCGGTTCACAGTCGCAACGTTGGAAATGTAATAAAATTACCACTTGAAAAAGATCATCATTTCTGATATGAACCAAACCTCCAAGAAACAAGAAACCTAATTATATACTCCTGGTTCAATAAAATCACATCCTTTTTATATATATATATATATATATATATATATATATATATATATATATATATATATATTGTTATGTTTAGAAATAATAATTTAAATTAAAGGGTTTGAAACCCTGTATAATATTAATCGATACCTATGTTTGAAATAAACATGTTGTCAACATTATAAGCAATTGGCATAATTTTAAAATTCATAGAAATCAAAATTTTCTAATATATTTTTTGAGCCCAAGCAGATAACAAAATATTAAAAGTTCGAACATTCTGTATATGAAATTGGATCTGAACACAATAGCCAATGAGATGCCAGGAAAGACCTTGATGTAAAATTAGGAATTTTGAAAATATGAAAAGCAGAAACAACAAATGAATGATTTTTAGATGTATTGTATATAGTATGTAAGGTAGTTAGAAATGTTTCGAAAATAAAAGCTGTCAAATGAGTAAAAATAATGAAATGTGCAACAAAAAGGTGCAAATCAACAAGCTAAGCGTGGAAACAGAAAAATAATTTTGGAAGAACGGAATGAAGAAAATTGAAAATTTGAAAAATTAATCAATGTGTATTAGAAAAACAGTTTTTTGCTAAGACAATATGGGAAATACTATAAAGAATAATAGCAGATAAAAGATCCTAGATGCAGAGTCAATCTTACCTTTTTCATTGGAGATTTACCAGTACGAGGCGAAGTCACAGTCGACAAAGGGGCTGCAGTTTCCAAGAACGGGAGAAATCCGAAACAGTGAACATTCTCATTACAAGAAGTCACAGGTATTTTTTTCGGAACCATAAGAAGTTACTGCAGTGCAATTAAAACAAAACTTTTAAAGAACAATTTTTGATAGAACTCTTCATGAATTAATATATTGACCACATAACCTATAAAACTAGGTTAAATTTAAATCACATAACTTCACATTTCCTGTATGTATTTGCTATGAAGCACTAATTAGGTTATTCATCGCAGAAAAGGTAGTAGTAAGTTTTTCCTGAATAAAGGAATCTATTATTTTGATGAATTTCTGCTTTATTTTCAAAGATTTAGTATTAACTGTTGCCATTTTCTGAAATTTACTTCAAGAACGACCAGAGGGCTCCACAGTAGAACCGACTTCTGAGATTCCATAGGCGTACCGATTGAGTTAGCTGAGGTGAAGGAAATAAGGTAAAAGAGTAAATGGAAAGAAGGTAAAATGCATAGCCGGACATATTAAATATTTATATGGGTATTTATTCATCAATTAATATTGAATAAATCTTCCAAAAAGGGGAACTAGCTTAAAGATTTGGAAAATTGTAAAAAAAAAATAGTAAAACAAAGTAAATCAAAACAAAAAAAATAGTAGAACAACAAAAATATATATTTTGTTATGATGTCTGGTTGTGGAGAGTAAATAAACAAATAAAAAAAAACGAACCGCAATCAACGCATCATAGCAATTTGGCGCCGCAACGCGGGGCGAATAAGGGCAATAGCGATAACAGCAACGAGGGGCGATAACCAACGCGGTGCGAATATATTTGTGAGCGAAATAGCAAAATAATCATAACAATTTGTTGCCCAACGCGGAGCAGAATTGTCAAAATAATAATTAGAAGCAAGTCTAAATTTAATAGAGATTGTAAAGAAAAACATTTGTATGGAATCAAAAATATTTATACAAGGAAAATAAAAAAAATGACATTTTAGAATCATTGCATCAACAATTTTTGTATAAGTGTTGAGAAAATGGATTTGAGACATGGTAAAAAAGTTGGCTTGGAAAAAGGTGCAGAAGGTAGAGAGAGGGGTGATCAGGAACAAGGAGAGAGTAGTAATGTGACAGGGAGTGAAACACAAAGAGAGAGCAAAGAAATGGACAGTAAATTGGATAAAATGATGGAATTCATGGGAAGAATGGAAAAAAAATGGAAAGAATGAATGAAAATTCAGCAAGTATGAAAAATAAATGAAGAGCAAATAGAAAGAATGAATGAGAATGAGAGAAAGTATGGGAGAATGGGGAAAGGTGGAAGAGAAAATGGGAAGTATGAAGAATGAAATGAAAGAAAGTTTGAAAAATGAAATAAAAGAATTGAAAGAAAACACAGCAGGTATGGAAGAAAGATTGAGAGAAAATCTGAAAACAAATAAAAAGGATATGAAAGAAAATATGGAAAGATTGGAAAGTAAAGTGCAGGTCAAATAAGAAGAAAATAAATTTTTTTTTTACAAATGAAAAAAAACAAAAATGGGGCGAAAGAATGAAGAGTTTTATGTAGCTATCACTCAAGAAATATCCACTACTAATAATCAAGTAGAAAAAATGACAAAAAATAAGAATATCACAATAGATAGTAGTAGTAAAAATGAAAAGGTTAAGAAAGACATAAATAGACACAAATATAAAATTCATCACAGTAGAAAATGAAATTTTCAATATAAAAGAAAAAATAGTTTTAATCAATATCAGGAAAAAATTAAATTTTAAAAAAAAAAAATGGCAACATAAAAAAGTTACACCCCATAACCTTAATAATTGAAAATAAAACTAGACATATAAATTCTATTGAAGAACTGAAAGAGGTTATTAGGCAATATTTATTTGATCAACCCTGTATATGGTTCAATAGTCAAGAAGAAAATAGTAAAATAACAAATTATATATTTTGTTATGATGTCTGGTTGTGGAAAGTAAATAAACAAAAATGAATATAAAATAAAAAAAACAAACCGCAATCAATGCATCATAACAATATTTATATATATATATATATATATATATTATTGATAATTATCAATGAATATAGAAATCGTATGAAAAAAAAAACAATCTCTTGTTTTGCCGGCCATACCTTGCTTATTAATAGAAGTTGTGATTAAATTATAGGTAGCTCAATCACCTTTTATCAATACACAAAATTTGCAAGTAATATTAATGCCATAAGTCACGTCCTATTGCAAAACAAATCCAATATCAGATAACGAAACGATGAAAACATGTTAACAAAAGCTATAGGCCGTCGACAGGGAATACTAATAGGATAATATGGTGCGAAAAACATGTCGATGTTCTCGTCATGCAGCGTTTAAGATTCAAAATGCGGCGCGTACGAGAAATTCGTGACGCAACCGAAGATCTTGAACAAGAGATGGTGCTGGTTAATAGTTCAGATCATTTTTTCATTGCGAGCACTTCCTGATGTTCATTCAGTAAATAACAGTGTTGGCGATTGGTACGGGAGGCAAACAAGAAATTGAACTTCTATACCTTTGAGCAGCAATTTCCTGAGTAAATAAATGAGCATTGATATACAAATACGAATACAAATTAGTATTTTTGAGAACATATTCTAACGAATCTGGAGGCGCCCACTAAGCAAGAAAGTGGAATAAAAACTTTTTAACAAAAAATTAAACCGACGAAATACGGAACTGAAGAGTAAAGAATAAAATAAACCTTATTCTCAATAACTAAGCTCCTAAACTAATGTAACTAATTTTGAGTCGGCGCCAAACAAACAAGCAAATTAATTAGATAAGGCGTAAAATGATGGCATCGAGTTGCGCGGTGACATTCTGATAATTTTTTTTGAAGTAATTTAATGATCTTCGTTGATTGTTCGTTTGGCGCCGACTCAAAATTAGTTACTTACATTAGGTTAGGAGCTTAGTTATTGAGAATAAGAAGTTTTATTTTATTTTTTACTTTTCAGTTCCGTATTTCGTCGGTTTAATTTTTTGGTCAAAAGTTTTTATTTTCAATTTTTTGTGGCTGAAATCAACTAATTACTACCAACTTGTTTTTTAATTACTCCCAAAATACTTACTTACCCACCTTACTTCAACTATTACCAGTTAAATAATATGATTATCTACTTTAACTATTTGTTGTAATATAAATTATTTTTGATGTTCTGGTTAGTTTATTTCATTACTTTGTATATCATTCCATCCTCTCATAGAATATAATGATTGTGACGGATGTAGGAGAACGAAAATAATGACGTTAGCGATCTGTCATTGTCAACTACATATGTGTGCCAATGTTCACAAGTGAAAAATCAATTATTCCCAATTTTTCTACCCGTAAGGTAGGTCATCCAAAATCCAAACATGATCAACTATGAGGTATACCCTATCTAATTGAGAAATAATCATCGAAATCGAAGATTCCAGTACAAAGTTATGCCTGATAGAATCGGTTAACGGACCAGAATTCAGAGGGTGAGTGATAAATATCCTCCATTTTGCTACGTTTAGGGGTGGATTTCATCTTTTAAATTCAAATGGGACCAACTTCAAAGTACACCCTATCCACTGAAAAAAAAAATATTGGAATCGGACGTCTCAGTAAAAAGTTATGCGTGATCATACATAAAAAAATATACGCGTTGACTAGAGAACCTCCTCCTTTTTGGTTTTGTGGGTTAACTAGAGAACCTCCTCCTTTTTGGTTTCGTCGTTAAAAAAATAGGTAAAACACATTTTTTTCACATTTTGCGATATTGTGCAACTTTTTGTGGAAAAATTGACTTTCTAATTGTACATTTTGGATACCTAACTATATCTTTTTATATATTATGTATATACTCTCGTCATATCATTGTGATATTAGCTTGGGTTTTGGTTACTGAAACGGAAGTCATTCTTATTTTTAGTGTTTCAACACTACGCGAATGTCAACATTACGCAAATGGTGTCACCCTGGTATCTGTGTATATGTTCTATTGGCATTGTCTTCGAAAATCTGAACTCTCAAGTCAGGAAATATTTTTTGAGTTGGATGCCCAAAAACCACCCAAGGGTGAAATTGGGATACTTTCTTTTATAGAAGGTGGAGTTATTTTTCATAATATATTGCCAAATGGAATTCCTCAAACGAGTATCCACCAGACTTCAGCCAAAAACTGTTATCCAAAATTAGTAGAAATGCTACTGTCATCCATGGTATTGGCATCGCATCTGGTATGCTATCACCTTATGTTTGCCATCTATAATTAATACTTTCTAACATTGTAAAAGTCCATAAATGCTTTCCATACAAATTGTTAACTATAAACAGTATTTTTTGGTATATTTGATTCGATAATATCATTAGTCTTCTCGTCAGTATTACAACCAAATCGTGACAGTTTGGAATTATTTAATATCTGAAACGTCAAAATTAGAATGAATCAAAATGTATGCATAGCAACGCAACAGAGTGAAAACCATAGACGAATTAAAAATAAAGAGACTGAAACATTGGCGATCTTGACCACCAAGTTTTTGGTACGGCCAGTCGCGCATGGAGGCGCTGCCCGCAATCGACAGACGACTGATGACATGATAATTTTCCAATTTTGATATTTGTCAGAAAATAGAAGTTTATTGTTTACACATGTATTTTTTAGTATGACACTGACTGAATAATATTTTAAATTGTGTTGTTTTTCAGAGTTATATTATTGTTTTGTCTGTAGTTGTACCTTGTCCTAGATAAAATAAATTGTATTTTTTAAAGTGTTTAACTTATTATTCTTGTTTTATAAGAATTTTAATTTTGTTCTTGATATCACAAAACAAAGATTGATTTTGAAACTTTATTTTGACCACGAACGAACTTACAGATTCTACGAATCGATTACTGTATATATTTCATTAGTGATCGATTTGCCATTCCTTTATTTCATATGATACAACCATTCATATAAAATACAGGAATGGCAAATCGATCACTCATAAAATTTATACCATATCAACCATATAAAAGTAACACATTAAAAAAAACACCTTATCTCAATCGATAACTGAAGAGAAATCTGTTTTACCAACTGTACTAACTTAGTTCTGCCAGTTGCCAGATATGTCGCCACTGTCTAAACATAGTGCCTACTTTTTCTGCAGGTTTGACAACTCTCTTTATTTTTAGTTTCTCTGTGGTGAAAACAGCCCATGGAATCTGTTTTCGGGGATAATACCATAAGTGCTTCAAAAATTACCGATAATTCTGAAAAAAACGTGTTTTTAAAAATTTGCACGAGTTTATTTTTTTGGTTGTTTTAAAGCATGAATTGAATTTTTTTGAACAAAGAAAAAATAACCGTTTTTTTTTCAGAATCATTTGGTTAATTTTTAATGCACGAATGGTATTCGGTAGGAAATTTCAAGAATACAAAAAGATTTATTATTTATTGTTATAGTTGATACAACAATTATTGTAAGTAATATTGTCACTGCAGTTGAATTGTCACTTAGCGCGCTGAATTACAGCGATAATCCACATAGTAGGTGGATTACCTGTAATTCGGCGATAATTCCACACCTCTTATGGACATCTTGACACATGACTGAAATTTCCAGTATAATGTTTTTCTCATTGATTGGGTTCAATCAGATCACCGCAAATTAACGAATTTTCCTTCGACCTCGTATTAACGAGTATGTTCAATCTACACTAAATCGATCATTAATGAACCCTTTTAACCTTCAATTGATCTTTTAATGCATAATTGTGATATATGCAACTAAACATACACCGAAATTGACCTTGAGGTGGTAAAGGCGACTAAACATACACGAATTCGAATATTATTCAAATGTCAAATCATATAACCTTCGCGCTGTCAAATTCATTTCAAAATCCCAATATATAGTTTCCTCCTAGTTGAAGGAAATGGATATCGAAAATTCCACGTTGACCCCTGGAACGAGGTCGACGGAATTTTTTTGTGATCAACTCGTATATTAAAATGGCGATTAATACACTAGTTGATTAAATAACTATAAATGGATTTCTACTTGAGCAACAAGTATATCAAATAATTATCCTTTTGACATAACTTCTTTGGTGTTAGACAAAAAAACTACTCTTTCACAAATAACTTCTGGAAATATTGCATAATCTGAAATATCATTATATCTTGCTTTGAGAATGGGATCAGAAAAAGTTCACGAAATCTAATGACTAGTTTTTTTATACACGCTTTATTAGCTTCACCTGTATGAATGTAGGTAATGGAATTTTTGAAATAAATTTCCACCCACTTCCAGATGTCCGAATCATTTGAAATTTTGCACACGTATCATGAACCGATGACAATACAATAATTTCATAGATACCTAGATCGTCAGAAAAAAAACTATTTCAAAGATATGGCGAATGCTCTGGTTTTTCACAGCATAATTTACATTTCAAAGATAAGGCGAATGCACAGACGCCCAAATTCAGTTATAGTTTTCATCTCATGTGAATGAAACAATCGAAGAATTTTTCTCCCGTAGTCTTTTTTAGTCTTTCGTAGCAATATGGACAAACAAGTTAAAAATAAAACTATAGTTCAAAAAAACTAAAGAACACGTACAAGGACTAAAAAGTTGAAAATAATAAGAATAAAGTGATTGACCAAAAAATGTCCTCTTATGTAAAAAAACGTGGGGTACTTACTTTTCATAATTATATTAAGATAACTGATATCAAGCACCTCACGCTTTTATACATAAAATACATTTTTTGGTCAATGACTTTTATTATTTTCCTCTTTTTGGTTTTTATTGCTTCATAAGAGGGTTTTTATTGTATTTTTTTAAATATAATTTTTTTATATGAAAGTTATTATTTATTAATAAAAGTTATTATTTATCAACTTTCTACACTTGTACAGATTCCCTAACTAATTTTTTTCATATTATGGTAGGTTAATAACCCCAGGAAAATTGTCCAGGATGGTCCAAAATCCAATGTCTCAGAGTGAACTTGAATCTTGAAAAAGTTGCAAATAGGCTTATAAATTAATGAATCAGTATGCTTTCGAGTATAACCATCTCCGAAGGGACTTATACAGTGGAATTCCATCAAAACTGAATTACCTAACTTTCTTCTCATGAAAAATTAACAATTGAATCTCAACTTGAATTTTATGGATTTAGAGGATGTGCGCTTGACTGGTACCAGTCTTATTTAACGAACCGGACGTAAAAAGTATTCATCGGACAGAATTCTTCATTATGCGGAAACATTAACTACGGCGTTCCACAGGGGTCAGTTTTGAGACCAGTACTCTTTTTGTTATACCTAAATGATCTAGCGCTTCTTAATGTTCAAGGCAAGTTCACTCTCTTTGCTGATGATACCACTATTTTGTGGCACGGAAAAGATTCTTCAGCATTGAAGAAAAATATCCAGAACGATTTAGAAAAAGTTAAGGAATGGTGCGACTGTAATTTGCTAGCATTGAATATCAACAAGACCAAATTACTCTTCTTCAAGTGTGACATTGAAGGTATAACTATTGGCCATGATACACTAGAACGTGAACACAACACCAAATTTCTTGGCCTAATAATTGACAACGAGCTGAAATTTCAAGAACACATTTCGTTTCTTAGTAAAAAACTGGCCTCAGGATGTTATGCCGTAAAAATGGCCACAAGAGAGATTGGTTCTGAAACAGCAAAAACAGTTTATTACGCCCTCGTAGAGTCCCACCTCAGATACGGAATTGCCTTCTGGGCCATGTGCAGCCAACAAAGGCTCAATAACATATTCATTTTGCAAAAGCGAGCATTAAGATACAGCTGTAGGGTATCTCCCAAACATTCGTGCAAACCGCTATTTGTCTCAATATCAATACTCACTCTATCTCCTCTATTTATATTAGAAACCGTGTGCTTAGTTTTTAAAAACCGTGATAATTTAGCAAGTCATCAGATTCATCACAGAACACGTAGGATAAATAATCTGAATCTACCTCTGCCTATACCCTCCTCGACTTTGACCAGAAAATCAATTATTTATGAAGGCATAAGAATATATAATCACCTACCCCTACACATAAAGTGTATTAATTCTTTTAAAAAATTTCGGAAGTCTGTTAAAGATGTATTACTTGAGGGAGCTTACTATAATTTGGGAGAGTACTATTCAGAGAATTGGTACAGTATGCAGTTTCGTTTAATTGTACAGCTATATATGTGTGTTTTATATGTTAAAATTTGTTTGTATCTTATGTGTATATTTATTTAAAAATGTTTTATACTCTTGTGTAATGATGACAAATACGTTTTTAAGCGCATCTGACATACTACTTCATTAATGTGTAGTTACTATAATTGATTTTTATATTATTTACCTACAATTATTGTAAAAAATTTATATTTTTAACTTTGTCAATAAGAACATGTTTATTCTTTGACAATAAAGTATATTTCTCTCTCCCTCTCAACCTGTTTCATAAATGAACCTTCGTATTACTAGATTACACTTACGTCCGTTTGAACCTCTAGTAATCTCAAATAATCGTACGAAACTCAAAATATATTGTGCGGAGTCTTTTATTCGGAACTCTAGATGGAAAACGATTACAACCACAGATCAATCTTTCTGAATGTCGCCATCGGAGAACCCAACCGTGCTAGTGCGTGAAAACAAGGAAATGAAAAACTCACCAGATGGACTGAACGTGTAGCATTTCAACCGACTTTTTTAGTTCATATTGATTAATCGGTATTCGTTCTTAAAATGAATGAATTCAAAATAGAAAGTCGGAAAGGTAGATCTGTTTGAATCTTATTTTTTGTAAAAGAATACTCATTCTTGACACTTCTTTTGGTATAATAATCTACCACAATCTGAAGAGAAAATTATTATTGTGTAAGTAGCAGATTCAAAATCTTGCCGCGCAAGAATAACTTTTTTATATTCGCGGTAAGCTTTTGAATCTGCTACTCACATAATAACCTAGGTCGGACAAATAAATGAATTATGTTTTTCTCTTTAGTGCATTTGTATTAAAGTCTTATTTTTTCCAATAACTTTTATTCAATTATTTTTAGTCATTCATAAAATTCGCCATCTTATTGAATTCTGGCAAAAATCTTATTGAATTCTGGCAAAAATTCATTCATTCATTCATTCGCCGACCGCAAAACCTCCCACACACCAATTTTGAATGGAATCGGGCAATAACCACAAAACTCATCTCCATCTTGGAGCCGGCATCGTGAATTCGTGTATTTTGAAAAAAAATCAGGATATCCGACCCCAAAAACCCCCAGATACCAATTCCCATATTGGAGCCGTGATTTTGTTTTTTCTCTAGCAAAAATTCCGTTATTCGGACAACCAGAAGTGGGTCAAAATTCACTTGCAAGATTTGAACTAAACATACACATATATACAAATGTGAAGTTAAATAAAAGCTTGTAAACATAATAATTAATGAGTATTTATATAGTTTAATTTTAATTCGAAAAATGTCAAAATTCAATAACGTTTTGACCTAACATATCAACATTTTTTTTTTCGCAGATCAGTTGTTCTATAGTTTGGGAAAGAGAAAGACTGATGAGTTTCGTGGGTTATAGAAAGATAAACTATTGTCAAATGGAATCTGATCGACATGAACGAAAGGACCTCAAATAAAAGGAGCATACAGTCCGTAATTCGTAGTATTTCTATGAAATCTAAAAACAAATGTAAACTGAAAGCAACTTGTCTAAGCATGAATATCCAGAATATGTTCGAGAACGCTGAGGTTTTTATAATTTTTATAATTATACAATTATTATATAATTTATAATGTGAACGTATTCATTTATCTCCCCAATTAAAATCAGCCTTTGAATTTCAACCAATTAACGCCAGTGCTCTTCAAAGCTTATCATTTATATTTTGTAATCATCCAAATATTCAACAAATTGCACGAAACAGTTTGGAATTGTGAACGAGTATCTTGAGAATATTCTAAAATGAAAATCTTGTATCCTGTTCGATGTCGAACTTGTGTTTTCCTTCGGCAGAGTCAAAATGACATGTCAAATATTACGATCCCGAGCAGAACACTCAGCGTGTAATCCTCAGTATCTATGCTTGGTGTAAATATCATATATTTATTACGAAGTTAACGAATAAATGTTATACAGTGCCCCTCTTATTTTTGGAACGATTATACATGAACAAGTGAAATTTGGAAATTGAATATTAAAGGTTGTAAACTTCCCTACTAGTGATGATAGATGACGAAATCGTCAGAGATGACGTCACAAGGCCATTGTGAGCAATAATTTTAAATGTAGCCCTACGGCAAGCGAAACCTCTTTTAAAAGGTATCGAAAAAACCTATTCAATGATACTAATTTTGTTTGTGTTTATGGCAGTTTTGATGGCTCATTAGTAAACATTAAAATTTAAATTCCATTCAGTATGATATCAATTACAGATTTAAGAATCAGTATCTACTTAAATAAACTGCTCGAAGTGACCTCCATTTACTTCCTGATAGTGAAATATCCTATTTTTAAACTCTTCTCGTACTTTTGCAAATGTGTCTGCGGAAACAGCCTCACATTCTGCAACAATACGTTGTTTTAAAACGTCAATATTGTCAGGTTCGGTGGCGTAAACCTTCGATTCAAGGTACCCCCACAGAAAAAAATCCAAAGGTGTGAGGTCCGGTGATCGAGATGGCCATTCCGTTGAACCTCGTCGTCCAATCCATCTACCACGATACTCCTCATCCAAATACCGTCTTACTGCACCGTAATAGTGTGGAGGAGCACCATCCTGTTGGAACGTTATTTCCAAATTGCCGAATTCATCTGGATTATATTCCAAAATTTCAAGGATTAACGGTTCTATTGCGTTTTGCAACAGCTCCAGATAAACCTCACCAGTTGAATTAGTATTTGAAAACAGAGGCCCAACGATGTGGTTTCACAGGATACCTGCCCAAACATTCACCTTCTGGGGAAAATGGGTATGTGTTTCACGAAACAGGTGAGGATTTGCGTCACTCCAAAACCTCACATTCTGTGTATTTACATTTCCATTTAGATAGAAAGTACTTTCGTCACTAAAACAAATTGTTTTGACATAGTCTGGCTGTTGGTTAATTTTTGTTTCTATATTTTCGCAAAATTCTAGACTTCGGTCTGGGTCGTCTTCTGAGAGTTGATGAACCATTTTTGATTTGTATGGATTAATTTTTTTTGTCAACACCCTGTGTACTGTACATCGACTGACTTCACAGGTAGATGAAACGTGAGTTGTTGAAGAAGTAGGATCAACTATTACTTCTGCCAGTATATCAATTTTTTTCTCATCAGAAATTTGTGGTCTGCCAGATCGTTTCGCATCATCAATACTACCCGTTGTTTTAAACTTACGAAGAAGCTTCCTTGAATAAGTCCTCGAAACGGGGCGATCAGGAAACCTCTCATTAAAAATGCGTTCTTCTGCATGAAAATGTTGTCCAGTTTCACCAAGAATTAGGATCGCTGCTACTTCATCACCTAAAGCACGTACCATTTCGCTTCTTGAAGCACTTAAACGTTCGGCTCACAACAGTTTAACAAATTATTAAAATGTACAAAAATATTGAAAGTACCAAAAGCTGCTAAAACAGTTAAACGTTCGATCAACAATACACAAATTATTAAATGTACAAAAACTTGGACAATTACAAAAACGTCGAATTAGGGAGACTAACAAAAACGTCAGCTTATTTGACAACTATCCAGAGGCGGAGCTTGAATTTGGAATTTTAGTATTAACTGATTTAATTCATCAAAGCTTTGCGTTTTTTGAAAGCGAGTTGCCAAAACTGCCATAAACACAAACAAAATTAGTATCATTGAATAGGATTTTTGATACCTTTCAAAAGAGGTGTCGCTTGCCGTAGGGTTCCATTTGAAATTATTGGTCACAATGGCCTTGTGACGTCATCTTTGACGATTTCATCATCTATGATCACTAGTAGGGGAGTTTACAGCTTTCACTTGTTTATGTATAATCGTTCCAAAAATAAGAGGGGGGGAGCGGACTTTTGAGAAGCACTGTATATCAACGTATCCTATCGAAATCGTTTGGAGCTCGTGCATCTCTTACTTAAACCCGAAACACGAAACAAAACTGCTCCCTGATTTTCCGGGCTATTATATAGAAACTGAAGATGTCTAGGAGAAAATAAGAATGAGGTGTTGCACCAAGAAGCGCATCGCGTGAAAAGAATGGCGTAATCAATGATTACAAACCATTATGAATGAAATTACGAAGTGGTTGAATTCGATTGCGGTTGAAAAACCAGTCAGCCAGTTGAATCGACAGTGCATATCATTCATTCATCAATCCAAGATCTTCGAAGTATAAGACGTATTGATTTTTATCCTGATATTTTGTTTGTGACAGTATTACATATCTTGCTGCTGGTTATTCAATTTGTCAATCTGGGAACCGCAACAGGGCTATCATATAATCGCGAAAAAACTCACATATGATGTAGCTCGGAAGCTGTACTGAAATCACCAGGCACTGAGATTCATAAAAATAAATATCACTTTCACTTTATGTACATGTACTTCTTGCCGAGTAAATTTTTTTCAGGGATTTTTTTTTCATTGTTTACTTCTTTTTCTACTTGCTGCTGAATTTTTGCTCCAATCAGATACTTTGATACTTCTTCCCTGAACTTGTTATCTGCATTTTCTTTTTGGTTATGAATAAAACAGAACTTGTGTCAGTATGAAACACCTCAGCCTAGCCAATAAACACTCAACCAATCCAACACTAATAAAAAATGAACTCAGTCTAATATTAGAGAACCACGAAGACTTTGTGAATCTATATACAGACGCTTCGAAAACGAGTGAAGGCACAGGAGCAGCATTCATAGGAGCCAACGTCTCAATACAGTTTAAACTCTCCAACTGATGCTCTGTATTCAATGGCGAACTATATGCCATTTACCGTGCCATCATGTTCATCAACACTTCTGATGATATGAAATTTCTCATTCTCACTGATTCCCTCAGTTCACTCGAATCCATTCAAGAATTATACTCCTCCAACCCAGTAACACTCCAAATAAAAAAAGAACTCCATGAAGCAAAAATGAAAACCAAAGAAATTGAATTTTGGGGGTGGCAACTGTCACTCGAAGGAGGTTAATTTTAGGGTTGAAATTTTCAGTTTGCGGGATGTCATTTGAGAATCTAAAGTTGATGTTTCTCAGGATTTTGTGTAAATATTAACAATACTTGAGATATTGAATCATATTTTTCAAATACCCTTGGTATTTATTAGTTTTGGGAAAACTGGGAATGTTGAGATACTTCTACCAAATGTTTTTAAATCAGTACATGTGATACATCATTGCGTTCATCGTGTAAAATGCAGCTATAAAATAGTACCAATTTTCGATTAATTTGAAAAAACGAAGATGAGGGTAGAACCAATGAAAAGAAACGTTACCAATTTTCCATATCTCCAGTGATATACTTTGAAAACGGAAAAATAATTTCTATTTATATTTGCAAAACGAAATAAGTTTTCGTGTGTAAACTCATTCCTTATAACTCTGGCCGTTTCCGAAAGTGACAAACGACAATATACAGAGTGTTTTTATGAAATTAAATGATGGCGACTTAAAATCGTACCATTTCTATTCATTGAAACATGACATAAATCACCCAGAAAACTTCGTGTGCAATATAAAAATCGCGAACGCAGTGTTTGCAAACAAGCGGATAAAAACGGTGTGTTCTCCATAAACAAAAAAGTACCAACTCAAACGGAGCGAAACAACACCATTGTTTCTCAACGTTTTGTTTGCTTTTGCAGAGGATCGCCGTCACGATGTTTGAAATCATGCATTGCATAACAGGAAAAAAACAGCTGTTGAAACTGCGAATCAGACAGCATCCATTCAGATAAAGTGAAGATTCCAAGATGACTTAATAGTGTATTTGAATACGTTTTCACAGAGGCGTACTAACTGGGTTATTTGCTTGTGCCTTACAAGTGGATATTATCATGGAGAACCAAGAATATGGCTTATTCGATCCGATTGTACCTAAAATAAGAGGTTGTCTTGTCTATTAATGTTCCATTGCAAGTTGGGTGTCCGTAATATCTAAGTTGAATATGTTTACAGCATTTTCTGACTTAGAAGTCATTTTCGATTGAATTCTTGTTTTTTTATACATAACTATATTCCCTGAAGAGTAGGTACCTATTCATCCTTAGGTGTAAACTGGAGTATTGCCGTGTTGTTTGAAACTGCACTCCCATGAAATACTCAGAAGTATGAGGATATAGCTACGATTTACTTCTCGCTTCAATCAATTTGATATAACTCAGAAAATATCACGAAGTTAGGGACCTACACTTTCCATATAAAATTATAAACAATCAATTTGATAACTCAATCCTTTCATACATCACGTTCACTGTTCCACACATTACATCACGTACTTGTAATACATTTTATGTACCCGTTCCTAATACCCTGCACCCCTTCAATTTTCTATCTTTTTATTTTTATTGTTGATATTTTCTCTCTGTCATTAGTATTGCATATTTCAAACATGTTCATTTCGAATTTATTTCACAATATTGATAATCTTTCACACCTATAAATGGGCCCTCGGGCCTTCTGAATGTAATTTTCTCAAATGAAGATGAAGCCCTTCTCTGACTTGAATAATAATGATGGTTAACCTTTACTAAGCAAATTTTGACGCCACTTTTTTTTCATTATTATTGTCCAATTTTGAATTCGATGTTACCTCGAAGCCCTTTATTGGAATGATGAAAGTGCGCTTTTCGTGGTCAAGCTTGTTTTATGGGACCATCGACAGTATCATTTGGAACACATTTCGGAACAGATTTAGATTTTTGAAAACAGTGATGTAACAAATGGATATATTTCGGTAAGTCATACGAATAGAAGTCAATTTCGGTGAAACCGGAAGCGGTTGAATTTTTTGTTGGGTCAAAATAACCGTAATTAGGTACGATATCCCAAATTGGAGACAGTTTCATTTAGAAAGACTTGAAAGTAGACATAAGAAACAGTCCCAAAAATATCTTGAATATGTATATCCATGACTTAATTCGCAAAACTTCCTAGTCCATTTCTGCCCAAATTGATCTCCGGCCACAACCTGCTAGATAGCGTCGTAACGCATAGTCTAGAAAAACTTCTGAAAAAAGGTCAAAAAATGCAAATAACTCCCACACCGAGAAAAACCATCCAAATGCACTAGTGCACTTGACACTATCTTGATACCGCAATTCATTTTTCACTTACGAACACTAAAGTGCAGTATTTGCTGTAAATAAAAAAGAACTCTGACAACAAAGTAATTACCATAATCAAAGTTTTCAAACTTCAATCAACGGCCGCACTAAGTGCAAGTAACTTATTCCTTGTCATAATTAAAGATATGTCATGGGAGTGTCGATGATAGTCATAAACACAGTGTGTTAGTTACTATCAGTCTTAATTTTATAATTAGCCTACTTTGATCTTTTCATAAATATCAGTGCTATTAGGAAGATCACGGGCGTGCGCAAATGTATCCCCAACGGCCAATAGAATCGCTTTCCGCTTGTTTGTACAAGTAGTCGGTTGAATTTTGAATTTCGTTCACGCAGTGATGCATGTGATTGCGGCGTAGATAGAATATCGAACCAACGCGGCGTTTTATACTCGAAAATTGCTTGTTTGTAATATTATAGTTCATACTTATATAGAAAAAATATTGTTAGTGTGGCATGGTGTTCCGTGAATATCGTGAACTGTTTGATGAAATTCGCGAAAGTACGGGCAGCTCGGGGATTTTAGTTATAGTATTTTTGTCCGATGAAAGGTGTGACATATTTGCATATCACTCATTATATAAAAATGTGTTTTCACTAACTCTGAAACTCAAACATAATTTTTATTACATTATCCTGAAATTATGAAACATTGGACCACTGAAACATTTTTACACATTTCATTTCAAATCGAGACATAGAGAGTCAAAAATTGCAGGAAATTTTGTGTCACCACGGGTCGATATTACTATCTTAGCTATCTATATTTATAGACGATCTTAATAATTTTACACGTTGATTTTAATTAGTAATTAGTATAATGTTATATTTATCACCATTATTGCTTTATCATCTCATATTGATTTGTGTATTTATGTCACGCACAGGTTTAACCTTTGGTGACTTTTTCCAGTTTATTTACTTTAGCTAGATTATTTATTTACATTCCAACAATAATTCTAGTGTTTATTCTGTAATAATAACATTTGGTGAATAAACTTATATTATTATTATTATTAAACATCAACTGAAACTATGCCAGAGATTTCTATCAAATAGAGGATTTGAAAAAAAGTATGTGACTTTTGAAAAACATGCTAGCACCCAACCAGACATAAAAGAAAAATGCTCATCTACTGTCCTGCAAAAGTTTGAAACTGCCATTTTTCCAAAAAATCTTTGCATTGAGAATATTCCTTATGAATTGAACGAAATAATCAACATCGAGAATATGGGTGTACCAATTTCTGGTATCGTTCGTTTCATCTTAGTTAATTCGATTAGTGAGGAATGTTTTGTTTTTGAAGAAATGAAAATAATATATTTAAACGAACATTTGTTTTCTTATTAAGTGGAATTCACTCACACAAAGAGATGTGTTTTGAAAACACAAATTGACCACACGACACAGTGGGATTATTCCCCATTCAAATGGTAAAAAGTACATCACATATTTTTGGATTCGAAGCTCCGTTGATCATCTTAAAAAGTTATTTACAAGTAGCATATTCAAAAAAAATATACTCATCTGGCATTTTAGTTTTTTGTAGTAAGTACTTGATTGAACACTTCCCAGTTTATTTTTTCCAATAACTTGATATTATTTATTTCAATCTTATTATCTGGCCTATTGTACAAATGATCAAATTCCATGTATATTTCTGTTAAAAATATAAATGCAGTTAAGTGAATGTCAAATATTGTATTATATATTTTAATAACACATTCTGTTAAAAAAAGAATATTAAGTTTGTAGATTTATTGGTGCAACCACATAAAAAGAAGAAATGAAAATTTGCATTACTTCATCACTTTTCATCTTGGGTCGTCCTTGACTTTCGAATTAGTTTTCAATTCAACTCTAGACTCTGCATATTGAAAGTTTCAGGAATATTTTTTCATTGGAAGTAATTGAAGCGAAGTGCATGTGGGCAATAAATCCTATCAAAATTATCCAATCGGGAATGGTTGTTTTATCATAAAATACTCATTTGTTACAATTTATTACTTATTCCATCATTGGTGCCTGCTTCTTTGCGGGTACATTGAGTCAAAATAATATCCCTGCTGACTGGATGCATTATGAAAATCATTTTGATATTCAAAACTTTTATTTAACATTTCCATTTGGCAACATTTCAAACTGATTTAGATTTCTCTTGATGAATGAATGGGACTGCAATGGTTTTGCAGATATTTTCAGCATGTTGGAGTTGAAAGAAAAACTCTATTAAGAACAATCAAAAATATATTTAGGGCAAAAAATTTGTGTTATTACTGTAAGTGCCTGCTTTGAGAGTAGGTAGCACTACTTTATATTCGAATTTCAGTTTGATAATGGCAATTAAACACTGTCAGGGTCTTTTTTTTCTAGTGACATTCAAAATGAGACCCAGTCCTCAATACGGGTGCATTTTTTGATTACCAATACTAAAGTTTTAATGGTGGTTATTGAAGTTTTTCAATCCAAAAATATCGAAAAAAAATATATGTAAACCATATTTGGTACAATTCACATCGATTATTCCAGCATTATTTCGTAATTCCAATGAATTATCAAGTTCTATGAATGACACCATTCACTCGCAAAAATCAAAGCATTCACATGCTGATATAGTTTCTAACATAGTTCAGAACTAGTTTCACAAGTGAACAACATGATTGAAAGATGAATTATGATCTCTTACTTTCATTTCAGTTTCAACATCGCATGACCACCTGAATATGTGAAGATATACACCCTATTGTTTCATCGAAAACGATATAATTATCGGTTTTCCGGTGCAGCACGTATCGGCACAAATGTATAAACTGGGTCAGAGTGAAGTCTATCCTTGAATTGGAATCACCTACACTTCGTTGAGTAATAATTATGCTGAATATCCTTTGTGTGCTATTCAAGTACCATCAATCTTTCGAGTGTTGTGCATTTAATTCATAATGAGATGAGGCAGGCACAATATAAAGGATACTGCAACTGCGTTCTGGTTTTCCATAGCAGTGCAGATGAAATTGTTAGAAAGATATCAAAACCACAAGAATCATTATTAATTTTAATTTTAAAATTTAATTTTGATATGTTGCTCAATAGATTTCGATCATGATGTGGAAAACACTGAAGCAACATATATATATATATATATATATATATATATATATATATATATATATATATAATATATATATATATAATATATATATATATATATATATTGTTATGATATGGTATATATGTCAAATAAAAATAAAATAAAAATAGGGCACAATGATATTTAAAAACTGCATAAATACCTGCTACGATTGTTTTTATAAATTTGTTTCTGTGCGGTTTGCATCTTGAAAACATTTGGCCAGTTTCTAGTCGACGCAGATGATCCAAGAGGGTGGCAGTAGAGTTTTTTCTATTATCATCAGTATGTTTGATTAGTTCATTCTTTTGGCATAACCTATAAAAATATACAAATCCAAATTTAGAAATAAATATTCAGAATGCAACTAAATATTATATTTATATACAAAAAACATCCTTTACACAAAATTAGAACCAAAAGAGAACATGACAGGCAAATGTAATTGTTTTTAAAGATCAAAATAATGAAATTTAAGAACAGAAAAATGGTACATATGATTTTTGAAGTAAACCTAGTAAATAGAACTATGTGTAGAAAACAAATTTGAAAATAAAATATGTATAAGAGGTAGGGAGTAGAATGTGTTCAAAAATATAGTGCTAATGGTAAAAAATGATATAAGATTACAAAAAGTGATGGTTACCAAGGAGAAAGAAAAATGGGCATGGAGAAAAAAAATTAAACTAAAAAGGGAAGCTTGTTAGAAAATTTTGCAATCGATTTAATGGGAAAAATGCCAATAACCAAAGTATAGGCGAAACATAAATACTTGCAATCAGGTCAGAATCAATTTGGAACCAAAGGCTATCAAGAAACTACTTACCACGAATTAAAGGTTATATTTCCAATATTCGACTTCACCAGCAGTAAGGGAGCTGAACTTTTGCGAAAAATCCACAAGACCTATTCACAGAACATCCCAGAATTTGTGTGAGTGCAAACCATAACTTTTAAGTTTATGACGATAAAGTACCTGTTACTTTATCGTCATAAACTTAAAAGTGATAACATTAATCGAGCAGCCACGTTCGTTCTTTGGTTTATTTACTATAAGACATAATTTTGAATAGCAAATTTCTTCAAATATTCATCGCAAATGACATGAGTATAACCTATGAAGATTTATTTTAGAGTATGTTCAATTTTGCGCATAATCAAGTTTTTCAATATTTTTAATTTTGATTGGTTGGAAAATATGTTTAGAATAAGTTAGATATCACAGGGCTAGGTTGGTTTAAGCAATATTCTCTATAAAAAAACAAGTATCTAACTTTTTCCGGACTCATTATTTATTATTTGACTATATCACTATCGATATTTCAAACATAAACAGCATATTGACATCAAGAAAAAAAGTAGATTGCGCTGCTGCAATCCTCCTGAGTTTTGAGAGAATCATGTCTCCATATGGGTACCGGCTGAGCTACAAAGAAGGTAAAAGGATAAATAAAAAGAAAAAGAGGTGAAGTGTACAGAGAAAGAGGGTAGAAACATCATAGCCGGAGTTTTCTTTTGTTATGATTAGTATGTCACAAAAATATAAATAACTTACTAACAATCAATATATACAACATTACAGTATATATATATTTATATAAACTACATCACTTTCCAAACGACCAGTTCGTCACTTTCATCTCTACACCGCTGGTTACAGGCCACAATAAAGATTATAAAACAAAATATCCTCGAGATTGATAAACAAAAAGAGAAAAAGAAAACTCGTACAATAATGAACGCATTCAATACTGCCAATAATATGTAAGGAAAACCGCTGGCGCAGCCAGTCGGAAAGGTAGATTTTACAATCTATTAATGAATTCCGAAATCATTATCAATCATTCTGACATATTATGTGTCAGAAAAAAATGAAGATATTTTGTCAAAATCGTTTCCAGATTCAAGTATATACATCGTAGAGAAACCTGCCCAATGAAATTTGTGAAGCTCTATCAAATGACTTAGAGTTTATTGTAGGAAAATGAGAAATTGAAGATTTTTGCAATCTTTCACAATTGCCATTTTGAAACTACCTGACCCATTTGGCCCCTCTTCGAATTCGTTCGAGGCATTATTCAAGGAAATTTTTGTGCAGAATTCCGTTCCATTCGGTTGAAAAATGTGGCTCCCACTTTTATCAAAGCAGAGGTTTTTAAGTTTTGATCCGATATCCGAACCTTCGAAAATTTGATATTTCAAAATCTAGCGGAATGATAAAAGTTCAGCTTGATCAAAAGGTCCGATTCCACGACTTTTCGGCAAAATCATATTTGTCATCTTTAGGTGATGTCTCACTGATGATTCGAACTCGACTGATCTCTTCATACCCCAATCCTGATTTCTATAGAAGTAGATAGTCACCCCTGGGTGCACATGTCTGTCACATCCGATCGCACATCAGTGCGCCTAGCTTCATGTGAAGTCCGCTCTCCCAAGGACTATATATGTAAAAACTATATATTACCTTCTGTACCACATGTTTCATCTTGAATGAATGAAAAATCTCCTGTCATTAGAAATATATATATTATATTATGTAACTCTATTCAGAATAAATGAATATACACACATACAAATATAGAAGATTGTTTACTGGAAGTGAATAAAGTAGATTAGGGATAAGTGCACAGCACCTGTTTTCCATAATAGTAATAAATTACAATAAGTACAATAATTTATAAAATACAATAAATACAATAATATACAACGAATACAATGGATTATAATAAAAGATGCATCAACATTGGAGGATATCAGGATTGGGTATCATTATTAAGAACTTTATTCAATATGAACGCATATATCTATATACAGAGAGTATTAACTCAGAATGGTATAGATTGAGTGGAGTAGTAAACGGTAAGTGATCTAACACTTGTTTCGATGAATTCCATATTAATATTAGAAAAAAAAGTCAATCAATCAATCAATCAGTTTATTTTCCTTGTGACATTTACATGTATAGGAATAGTCAAACATTTGTTAAAATACAATAGGGTACAACGAAATAATTGAACCTAAGATAAAATAAAACGTACATAAGATAAAAATGAAAAAAAACGTACAATAAAATGTTCTTAAAAGTTAAAAATACAGTACAAGTATCTGTGCTATCTCACATTATCGAAATAATAAAATCACGTATATCATAAAAATATTCTTCGGCTAAAAACAATTTGAGTTTCCTTTTAAAAAGTAATAGGGAGCCACAAGACTTCATTTTCCTTTGGAAGATAGTTGAATATTTTTGGGCCAAATATATTAGGAGCGTATGAAGAAATATTCAGCTTCGTCTTTTGTATTCGAATGTCACTTTTTTGTCGCGTATTATGTTCGTGAATATCCATATTGAGGAGAAATGCATGTTTGTTCTGGAAAACGTATAAACATATTTCAAATATATAGAGACTAGGTACTGTCAGTTTGTTGAAAGATTTAAAAATATTTTTGCATGAACCCATCCGCGGAATTCCGAAAATACACCTCAAAATTCGTTCCTGAATTATAAAAATATCACGTGCATGAGTTGAATTGCCCCAAAAACAAATACCATATTTTAGCCGGGATTCGATTTGTGCATAATACAAATTCAGGAGCTGATGCATATCCAAAACAGTGCGAAGGTTAGAAAACATATATTTCAGGGAGCTCAATTTTGAAATTAATTGTTCACATTGAGGTTTCCAGTTCAGGAATTCATCTAGATAAGAGTGCATTTTTTAAGTCCAGTAATTATGGAATGTGAAGGAGAAATAAGATTCTATGTATATATTATGATTTGAATGTTTCAACTTTTTAAATCTGTTAATTCATTTATTATTTTTCTATAATTGCTGAGAATGTACTCTTTCAGTTTTATTTTGAATTTAGATTAATTTGTTTTGCCGCTTATGTTATGTGGAACACTGTTATATAAATTTTTTGCGAAGTATACGAGTTTTTTTACTTGTGTTAAAACTGATAAATGTTTTTCACGGGTATTAAATTAGTGAGCGGGTGGAACTACATTACCAGTTTGATAGAATTTCACATTCGTGCAATAATAAAATAACTGTCTGATATCCATGATTTCACACTGTTTGTATAGCAAGTCAGAGGAGAGACTTCGTTTTTTTTATCATCGCTTTTAGGAACCTTTTTTGTATTATCTCTAGTGGATTGATATGTGTCCGAAAAGCACTTCCCCATATCGGGATTCCATATCGAATGTGACTTTCTACTAGGGTGGTATATTCTAATTGTTTTGAGTGGTAGGTAGTTACTAAGTATTTGAATTTGTATAGGATGATTTGTAGTTTTTTTATTATGTTGTTGATGTGTGTATCCCATATCAAATACGTATCTAAATATACTCCGAGGTATTTTATATTATTTACAGATTCAATTTTGAGGGTACTTTCCTCGAGTTCAACGTCGAGGTGTTGAAATGGTGATTTTCCGGCTTCATTTCAACTGGAGCCTATGAAGTTGGTTTTTCTGTATTAATTGTTAATAGCCTGCAATCGAACCAGTCCTTCATTACTTGCTTATCAAGTTCAACTTTATGTTTAAATTCTTGCCATGATGTCGCTTCATAGAAGATGGCGGTGACGTCAGCATACCATATGATAGTTCCCTGACTGTTTAATGAAAACAGTTCATTTATATAAAGATTGAACAGTATAGGACCTAAGACAGTTCCCTGCGGTACTCCGTATTCAGTATATGCTCTTATGGTTTTTATTGATCTCTCTTGCATTCATTCCTAAATAATTTTTTCTGTTACAATATTTGTAAAAAAAATAAAGATTTATCCATTTATCCATTTATCTTATGAATATATAATTTTTATTTGAAGCAAATAGAAGACATTTATTTCATTAAATGATTTTTACTAAATTGGGTTCACAAAACCACGAAAGGTGCTTCCCTATGCAGTATTTTCCACAGGTGGGGATATAACTAACGCGACAATCACAATGTATAATGTTATATAATCAAGGCAGGTAGTAGTAGGTGTATAAATCTTATTAAAGATTGAGGATGATCCAATAGGTATTTGATAGAACGAGAAATATAAAATATATTCAGTAAAACAAATTCTGCAGTGAAGGAATTATTTAAATCGCTAAAAAAACAATGTTTTTCTGTCAAGAGGTGTGTAGCATGACTTGACTCTACACTCTAGGTTTTTCAAATTTCTCAGTTTTATCTTTATTCTTCTCAATAAATTTACCTCAATCATTATCTGTTTTGTATGCGATATTGATGTTGTTTTTACGTAAGAAAGTACAATTTTGTTTCCGTAGGACGGCCCAAATATGTAATGTAACGTTTGCTTTTCTCAAAACCTTCATTTCAGTACTCTGCACACAGAAATATGAGATATAACAGCAATAGATTACATCAAATCTTGAAGGATGTACACTGGTGAGGTTATGACATTGCCATAAATAATCCCTTTATTTCCACAGCTCCACGGATTCTCTGATTCTCCACCTGAGGATATTATTTGAATATATTTTTGATATGTGGGCATATTTTCATAACTGTCTGACGAAAAGAGTCCAAAACAAACTTCATTCAAGCAAAGCTTATTTATAATTTAAACATGTAATCTGTCCATCACAGAATAAGAAAACAGAACAGACACTTTCTGTCTAATCTCACCATGTTACAGAATAAGAGAACAGAAGTGACACTCATGAATAAACGAATAAATCAAAGATATGTATTGTTCTATGGGTGGGAAGAGTTCTGTGGATCCGTTTCTTGAAACATAGCTAAATATTAACAGAGAATTATAAAAAAATTGAAAAGTGAGATATTGATATTTATTGAGGGGGCAGTTAGAATTCGTCCATTTCTGTACCTTGCTTCATTGAATGAACTCGAGTGGCGATATTTAATTTTCCTATACCATCTCAATATAAAGAAGGAAAACAGCTTTTCTAAGAGGTGAATATAAATTCAAACCACCTAAAATGATACATCAAAATTATATTTTGTTAAACTTTGAACCAAATATACTTAAATATGAAAGTAGCTTCGTCAAACATGTAGCTATAGTTCGGCCAGGTCTTTAATCCAGGTCTTTTAACTAGATCTTCAATTCAGATCTTGAAGTCGATCTTCATACACAGAAATGAAACATCACGAGTTGTTAAGTCTTTTTACAAGATATTATGAGACCACTAGGAAGTGAAAGGTACCTCTGGAAGCTATTGATAAACAAGATAGACTGACGGAATTAAGTGTACTATAGGAGGCAAAGGAATCGGAGGATCTCCAGAACCAAGGAGGTCCTGGAAGTAATGGATTGAATTAATTATTATTTATTCGGATTGGGATGCCAATGAAGATCTGTTACGGACCTATGGCAACTGAAACATGTAAGGTTGAATGCATTAATTCGAATATTTGAACATGGAAAGCAATATATGTTATGGAAATTTATTTGGTTACCTGTTTACAATTGTCAATGACGTTCAGAGATAACGCCATGAAAAGTTCTGATTTTGAAGGTGAAAAATGATTTTTTCTCAGGCTTACAATTGATTGAGTTTGTTCATTTTTGAAACAGGAAATTAAACTTATATATTAAAGGTTCAGAGTTTTATTGTGTGTTTTGGAGAATGTTTATTGTACAGTGCGAGTTTATCTACAGAAATTGGTAGAGAATGAGTTGGGTGAATAATTTGTATCTGTAGACGGCGTCCAAATTTCAACTTTATAAAACCAATTTCATTCTCTAGGAAATTTTAATCACGTTAATAATTGAATCACAACCCTTGCCTCCGCAATAAGAGTTAGCCACTTGCACCGTTTTAGGAAGGTTAATTTTGTAACTTCAAAAACTAATAAATAAGGTTATAGTAATAACATTAAAATTATGTTTTCCGTTTTGAGTAGAAAACACGTCTCGTGAAGCATTCTTATGAAGTTTTCTTGAAAGAATATTATCCATCAAGTACGAACTACAACCGTTAATAATTGCAATTTGTATAATTATATTCAACAATTAATGTTGATATGGATGTGATGAGGTAGTGTGTACTGTGATGTATGTATATGAAGGTTTACGGAAAATTTAAAAACTATGTTTATTACAGATTTTTGTTATAGTCAGGTCAAGAAGTTTATAGAATTATCTGTTTCCATTTTTCTTGAGCATTTATTTGAAGGGTGAATTGCATTGATAAAGTCGAAGAACATTTTTAATTGTCTTCCTGATCCCAAAAAGCACCCTGAAATGTAAAATTGGATTCCACCCATGTTCTTCAAAATACTTCTCTAATAGCGCAAAATTCTATGAAAATTATCACTGCATTTACTTTCTTTAGAATCAGCACGTACATCCTGTGAAATGAAATACATTTCTCAATTCCTTTCATATCCTGTCTGTATGGAAGTCGATACAATTTATTAATACTACTAACTCTATTACATCGAGCTGACATTATTAGAAAGGTGTTTGTGTGGATATCGAATACATGTTAGTTTCCCAATAATGTAATTTCAGCAGGTGTAACAAAGCCTTTTGATATCTATTATTAACCTTAATGTTGTAATAGTCACGACTATGAAATAATGCGGCAAATCAAAATAGCTGTATACCCACACGATTATTTGCTTCGAAATGGATCTGAAACATTTCATATTGACCTTTTGAATGTAGTTGAGGTTACATTGACTTGATTGTCTACATCTCAATCAATGTGGTGTGATTAAAAAAAATGGATGACATTTGTATCCAGGGAGCTATTTTCAAATCAATCCTGTATCCTAGCTCACGATAGCGGATTCAAAGTGTCATTTTTGATGAGTAGTTTTTTATTTTATACAAAAATAAGGAAAAAAAGTTGCTCTGGCAATTTTCAATCCTGTCAGCCAAGCGAGCGAAATGACTTGGTTACCAACATCTCAGTCACCAAGAAACACATCAGTTTTGATACTGTAAAAGTGATATTCCCGATTGGAGGGCTCTCGTACCTTGAAAGCTTACACTGAGATGCTGTATGACTGGAGAGACGAATTGAAGAATTGTTATTTGAAGTAATCGATTGTGGAAAAAAAATGTTATTTATAAGCTCTGAAATGGATAAACTGTGACGACATAACTATAAAAATGACTGACAGTTGTACTCTTTCAAATTATATTTTGTCAAACTGATTAGCAAGCAAGAAAAACAGAACAGAGTGAATAAATATGAACAATTACAACATTAAAATACGGTGATTACTTATGTATCAACTATTCCCAACATTCTCCCCAGTTGACAATTTTATTCAATACTGAAATTGTTGAGTGAAAATTTAAACTTATTGAAAACCATAACGCTGTGGTGCTACGACTTGACGTCCTGTTCTTGCACTCTTTTGGCTTCTTCTTCATTCTTGAATACAGTTGCCTTTTCCTTTTGCCTACTGTACGTCTGTTTTATTTTGTTCTGCTCCGCTTCTCGTTCTTCTCCATCTTGACTATCTTCTTTTTAGAAATCCAGTTTTCTTCACTAGTGATTTCCAATGGATATAGTCGTTGAAATGGGCGTATCATCAAGTCTTGGTATGATTTTTTTTATTTGAATATCATATATGTCATGAATTTGTGGTGAAGACTGATGACCTCCGAAAACTCCTTGAATAATAGTTTGTTTCTATTTTATTCAAGTTCAAATGTTTTGCACATGAAGATAGTATGCAATAAGAACGCTGTGAACTCGAATCCAGCAAGCCTTGCACAATCAATTCTTTGTTTCCATTGATAATTTTGACAATGACGGTTTGCAATAGAAGTCAGGTCACATTATTGGTTAATGTTTCCTTGAAAAAACCCACACACTTGACAAAAAAATCTGCAATTTTTACTTGTATGATTTTGTTTCAGACACGCAAAACAACCTTTCCTACCCATGATGAGGTTCTTTTTCTGATGAAAATTTGATTTTTGCGCTTTTAAACAGTCTTGACTTGTATGAGATTTTTCGCAAAACAGACAAAATTGAATTCTCTTGTCGCTCTTCTCTTCTTCTTTTGAATTGGCAGAATATAGGGCCGCTGCTGTATAGAGTTCACGCTCTCGTGACGTCCTTTTGTCCTCAATAGTCGTATACTTATAGCTGTTCTTTTGAAATCTTGTGTGAGCCAAGGTAATTCTTTCTTCGGATTCCACCTTCTCCTCTTAAAAAATCTAATATTAATGATAAATGATCAGTTTCGTGAAAATCTTTATTTTCAGTTTGGCCCTGTTGAAGTGAAATATTACTTTTACTTGCATTTTTATGTCTTTCCCACACATTTAATAGGTCCTCTGGTAATGCAGACTCAACAAGGGGGAATAACATTGCTGCATACTTTCCTTTTGTGACCCCAAATGTTTCCAAAGCCCGTATTTGAGTCTCTAATTTATCATATAATTGAGAAAGTGTCATACTTGTATCCTTCATTGACTGTTTTAATACCAAACACAACTCTCTTACATCTACTTCGATGAGGAACTCATCCCTAGCGAATCTGGCTTTCAACTGGTCAATAGCAATTTTATAATTCGGGCCTGATGGCGGAAAGCTCTGTATCAATTCTCTAGCGGCTGAACCCTCTTCTGTTGACTGAAGTAAATAATGAAACTTGTCTTCTAGATCAATATCATCATCGTCGTGGATTTTCTTAAATTGCCCCCAAAAATCAATACAGTTCCTAACCTTTCCATCAAACTTCCTGAATTCGATCTTTGGAAGACTGTGCTCACCACAACTACGTGAACTGCACTGATCTTCTCCTATTTCTTTCTTGAGAAAAAATTCGCACTTAGACCTGTATTTTATCAATTCTTCTCGGTAGAATTCTACTTGATTGTATTCTTCTTCAAAAGATGCATCGTCAATTTCTGAAGACCGTAGAGATGTTCTTATATCATCATCTGCTCTGAACAATCTATCACTTTTGTCTTCCAGTTATCTTGAAACTGCTAGCAGATGTTGTTTACTTGTGGCCTTATCTAGTAACATCTGGTCTAACTCTTTGCAGATTTTTGAGAAATGTTTTTTCATCAATTCTCGTTCCTTCTTGATAAATTTCATTTTCTAGCTTATAGAGTCCTGTCACCGTCGCCAAAATGTTATTTATTAACTCGTAAATGGATAAACTGTGACGAAATAACTAGCCTACTTGATACTTTTATTTTCAAAGAGTTTGCGAATCAATGAGAAGAAGATTGAATGCATCGATTGATTTAAATCAAAATATCTCGAAAACGGCTGCTTGTAGCATGCCTTTTTCACGTAAAAATGATAGAGGAATCGACCTGTAGGCGGCACCCCCTACAATCGAGGGTCAAACTAAGATCAAATCTGAATTTCTCATATCAAAAAATCCCCAAATACCAATTTTTGTCCAAATATCGACATTATTTGCGAACCCATGCTTATATAATTTTTTTCACCTAATAATTAACTGAGGAATCATTCTGTGAATATCGGACACTTATTACAGAACACCCTGTATAGATAGATAGATAGGTAGATAAATCAAATCAAATCAAATCAAAATATACTTTATTGTCGGAAGATAAGTATCTCATTGACAAAGTCTTGAAAAAATAACAGTACATGTATATATATATATAATATAAAAACACATGTCACGCAACAATTAAAAGATAACTATAAATAAGATAAAATACATTCACATAAGCAAAAGCAACATATATAAAAATTTAGCACCTTATGTCATTTTTAGAGAACCAAATAATCAAAATGTACTTTATTGACTGAAGAAAAATACATTCTTATTGTTAAAGTATCGAAGACTGTAGTAGTCGAATGAAAGTTTTTCCACACAAAGTATAGTCTAAAATGGAACAATATAAATAATAAAATAAAATATAAAATATTAAAATGTAAAAATGTAAAAATGTATATAAACATTCACGAATTTGTTGGAAATAGCAGTTGAGCTGCTGTGTAATTTGAAAACCGTTAGCATTACTATAAAATTAGGTAATCTGGTAGAATTCGTCGAGATTATAACAAGCATTCTCCGAAAGAAACTCTTTTTCCCAATTTCCTAAACTTTTGTTCATTTTCGATTTTTTTTAGGTGCAAGGGCAGGTGATTGAATAACTTCTTGCTTTCGTAGATTATGGAATTCTTAGTAAGAGTTGATTTGGGAATAGGCAGTTTAATGTTTAGAGAAGAGCTGCGGGTATTTTGCGTCGGCGACAAATATCTGAATTCTTTAAATTTTTTTTGGATCAAGCATACAGTTTCCAAAATGAAAATGCAGGCCAGGGGCAGAATTCCATGGACCAAAAATAATGGTCTACATGAGTCCCTCGAATTAGAATTAGAATTAGAATAGATAAACTTTATTGTCTAAATGAAAATATTTATCGACAAAGTCGAAATTATCGCAAGGTGTTACAAGTACATAAAATGTAAATTTGATGTCTTAATACCTTATAAGCAAATGCTCCTATACATGAAAGCACTAATTCTAATTGTGATATTTAATTTTTTTTTATATTTTCAAATTTTGAAATACAAATAGGACATTAACAAAAACATATTTGAAATAAATCACAGAACATAAAATATAGAAAGACTAGAATACTTATACAAGATATTCCTCTAAATTGTAAAAGCATTAGCCCATCAGAAGAGTTTTAGCTTGTAAATTTGCTTGCTTTTGTAGATCAAAGACTGTTTCGTGAGAGTTGAAGTGGGAAGTGGGAGAGTAAGTTTTTTTTCCTGACGCGTATATCTGTTTATTAATTTTTCCTTGTATTTGTGCATCAAGCATTTTTTATTTGAAATGACTGACAGTTGTTCTCTTTTAAATTATATTTTGTCAAACTGATTATAGCAAGCAAGAAAAACAGTACAGTGAATAAATATGAACAATTCACAACATTAAAATACGGTGATTATATATCAACTATTCCCAACAAATATGTTGAAAATTGGAGTAAGTTCTTATCGTCAATTCACTCTTTGGAGTGTCCCTTTCCAATCCGGCCAATCAGGATTCTCAAATTTTGAAAAGAAAATAACTGCATTTTCCACAAATCCGATTATATGGGCCTATATACTAGTTCTGAATTCGACAAAAAAACAAGAGGAGCCCAAGATAGAAGCAGGAAGAACGAAAAAGAGAAGGAGAAATATTTAAAAAAAACTGCGCCAGTGTCTAATCACCGTCAAAGTGGAATGATTTGCTAGCCAGGGCGTTTTACCAACAATTAAAATTTGTCAATAAATCTGAAGAAAGCGATAATGAATATGTCGATGACCCATAGACAGATGTCTAAGTCAGGGGAAAAGTGGCATGAGTCAAGGGTTAAACATTAATTTTTTTCTTGTTGTCACGGGTTTGGAAAAAAAAAATATATATGTAGCTGTAATTTTATAATAAACATGTTTTTCTCAAAAAAATATTATTGCGACTTTTTTCCTTCAAATGCAACGTTCTAACAAATAAAAAATTTTTTATTTTTTATTTTCTCGAAATCAGTAGACTATGGTCGATTTTCCCCTGTACATATTATATATATATATATATATATATATATATATATATATATAAAAAAAACATTGGTACTTTCTATTAATTTTGGATCCACGCTGTCCACGTCTTCTTCATTACCGTTTATAAATCCCGCTATTAATTTTCCAATAATTATAAAAAAACCAGCGGTCTTCCTAGTATGGTATCTTTCTCACGGATGAATCGAATGCCATCAATTAGATGTCTCCAGGCTCCGGGCTTTCACTCGATGCAACTGAAAAAGTGCATCCACTTTCCCTTCGTTTCAAAATCGATTACATGAAAGCCGATTTACATTCAGTTCCATCGTATTCATGGCTTTCGAGCGACCTTGATAATTCGTTTAATCAATGGACGTTATGTTCAGTGGAGTCGGCAAGTGCAATCAAGTACAAAATAAACAGAACTGGCTTCAGGAGTTAGGCACGGCCTAGACGGTTAACCATGCATTATCGAAAAATGAATTATGATCATATTGTTGGGGCAAAACTGCTAGAGATTACACTGCATAAATAGCTTAATTTCAACATTTTCGTAAAATCATTTTTCCTAAAGAATTTATCGAGTTGAATATCATTTCAATTCAAGAAAAATTCTTCCCCATTATATATATATATATATATATATATATATATATATATATATATATATATATAGAAATAACGACTGAAAATTGGTATGAACAGTGGGGAATAACGGGGATCTTCAGTCAGCACAAGTGTTGAACTATGAAAAACTCTTTAATACGATGGACCGAGCTTTCGTTTCAATTTTGAAACTTCTTCAGTGTCCTAAAATATGTAAATGACATTATTGTGAAAAAATACTCAAAATAAAGGAAGTACTTACAGTAATCTGAGTGGATGATAAATGAACATTAACTTTGAAGAAAAAACGTAAAATATGTAAAAATTTGTCGGAATGGTGTTATATCTTTGACGCTTCGAGTGATATTGAAGGATTTGAAATGACAACCTATCCCAACAAACATTATTGGTAAAATTTACGTCATTTCGACCTTCGAATAGGTCAGCGCCCTAATTGGCGAAGGTAATTATTACGTTATAATTACCTTAAATTTACCATTATGGGGAAAAAAATGGAAGTAATTCAGAAGTCGAAATTTGGGAAATTAAGATATTTTTCCTTATAAGTTGAATGCATAAATAGGTAAAATTGCCTCCAGACTGGTCGACTGATGGTAAAAATGTAGTCATTTTTACCTATTTCAGGTTATAAACACTGTAATAAAACAAACAACAAACCATGGCAGGTTAGAAGAAGAAAATAAAAGTTCACTGTATATTGTGTATCTTAACTTACATGCTTATTCGTGAAAGCGTTGAAGTTGACATGAACATGGCGTATGAAGAAAGAACTGTCAATAAACGTATAGCAGAGAATGCAATAAGTGATGGTTCCGCATTCACACCTAGTTGTGATTTTATTTGCGATACAAACTTTTCTGTGATAATGCTGATTTTTACTCGTCTAAAACAAGTGGGCCCATCAAATTATTAAATTTGTATGAAAAAAAAACATTAATTTATGTCTACTTTCACAACTTTTTCCATCAAACACTTCAAAAACTGATTTTATAGATGAAGTATGTGTATACATATCATATTCACCTATTTTTTGACTACCAATTATTCATATGTGGTCGATTCGAAAAAATTATGTATTATTTTTACAATGGCGGAAACGGTTCAAACCGAAAAATATGGCGTAAGTTCCATATGGGACCTATATGTCGAAATTCCTTAGAATTTTGACTATGAGAACACATAGACTTTGTTCAAAGTCGAAAGTAACATTTATTCCTGACTTTGAAGTCCATTTTCCTTATCTTGGGATTTCAGACCCTTTCACATTGTGGTCACGTGATGAAATACAATATATGTTATTGGATGTTTTTTCATGCATGTCTATACGTTTCGTTCTCTGGATGGATTGCGAATCGTGGATAATAAATTTATATTTTACTTATTCTATGTTCTGCGCAGAAACACTCAAATGCCAATACGGGGTGAAAAAATCAATATTTTTTGCTAATGTTAATGGTAAAGCCAAGTAACCTATAGTTACTCAGAGAAATGGATATAAAGTACAAAACCCTGTAATGAGTGTTTATTCTGAAATTAAATATCAAATCCATCAGTAATGTTGATAATAGTACGCGATATTTATATTTCAGTGCACATCTTCCCAGAATAGAAACCATGATTAATGTTATGGTCTGATGAGGGAATCTCTTTCCGAAGAGAAATAGCCAATCATAACATTTTAAATATAAAATGGTGTGTTGTGATTGGCTGAATAATTTTGATTTGACATTTCTGCGTTCCGCATGCGGTGCCCGGAAATATACAATTTATCAGCCAACTGAGTGGAAGATGATGGCTGTGATCTCTGGACATCGGAAAGTATAGGATGGTTTCGGATTATATTTTCATTTGTCCTCATTCTGGCAGTTAATCGATAATAGTTGGTGGTATACCTGTATTGTTTACTAACTCTATTCGAATTTTTGCTCGGCATTTTATAGATTTCTAAAATTTAGGGCACAATAAAAAAATTAAAGGAAGTAAATTGTATCATGTAATCTTCATCTGAATCGACTTGGTCTTCAATATCTGATGATGGACTAAGTTACTTTGAGGATTTCATTTTAGGTAACTTTGACTTCGTTGTAGACATTTAGTCTGATTAGACAAATATTGTGGTAATCTCGCCCTCATTGTAGAGCAGTAGGTATAAACTAGGTCAAAAAATGTCCAGGCAACTCCTTTAACTTAATCGGTGCCAAAATAGGTAATGAAGAGTATATAGTAGACCTGTTTACTGACTTGTCGATTCCCTGACTATATGAACACACATGAGGTAATAACTAGGTAAATATTCACCAGAAGGTTTTTCCTGAGAGTTCCGAATATTCTGTACACATTTTGCTGGTTACCTTTAGGTAAAATTGAACCTAGTAAATAACTCTTTCAACCCATGAGGCTGTGAAGGTATATTTGAAGTCCATAACAAGTAATTTCATACTACGGACTACTCCTATTAAGTTTTTTGTTTTTGAAGGAGATTTGGTGGTCTCAATTATGTTTTTTTTAACTCCTATTATAACTTTGGAGTTAGTTAGTACTTGAGGGTAAAATATTTGGTCAGAAATGGGAAAATTCGGACTTCTTGAAGCCGTTTTACCCCACTGCTTGGTATAATTTTCCTATAATGTTAGTTGGGATGATCAATCGTCAGAAAAATATAAAATATGTAGTGGGTGTGTTAATGTTTATATTATATTCTTTGAGAATCATCAGTTTTAATCCATTTGTAGAAGATAACTGTAGATTTTGCTAAGATTTTCGATATCTTAATTTCAATTAATTTCAATCATTTCAAGAAATAATCTTTTAGATAAATTTTTATCTGAATGTAAAACTTGTGCTTCCTCAAATGATATTTTATGGCCTGTTTCAATAGCATGTTGAGCTAATGCACATGACTTCTTGTTGAGTCTTATATCACTTCTGTGAGAGATAATACGATTATTTAAAGTTCTTGAACTTGTACCAATATAGTTCAAATCACAGTTGTTACATGGTATGCTGTAGACAACATTTGATTTCTTCAAATCTGGTGTGGGATCTTTCAACCTCGTATTTATATATAGGAATTCTATCATCAAATATAATTAAATTATTCGAGAATGAAAGTAACATAAAAATCTCACAAAAAAATATCAAGACTATTGGAAATTTAAATACGAGGTTAAAAGATCCCACACCAGATTTGAAGAAATCAAATGTTGTCTACAGCATACCATGTAACAACTGTGATTTGAACTATATTGGTACAAGTTCAAGAACTTTAAATAATCGTATTATCTCTCACAGAAGTGATATAAGACTCAACAAGAAGTCATGTGCATTGCTCAACATGTTCTTGAAACAGGCCATAAAATATCATTCGAAGAAGCACAAGTTTTACATTCAGAAAAAAATTTATCTAAAAGATTATTTTCTTGAAATGATTGAAATTAATAAATCCAATCAAAATATGAAAAAAAACAGATATCGAAAATCTTAGCAAAATCTACAGTTATCTTCTACAAATGGATTAAAACTGATGATTCTCAAAGTATATAATATAAACATTAACACACCCACTACATATTTTATATTTTTCTGACGATTAATCATAGGTTGTCATTTCATATCCTTCAATGTCACTCGAAGCGTCAAAGATATAACACCATTCCGACAAATTTTTACATATTTTACGTTTTTTCTTTAAAGTTAATGTTCATTTATCATCCACTCAGATTACTGTAAGTACTTCCTTCATTTTAAGTATTTTTTTCACAATAATGTCATTTACATATTTTAGGGCCCTGAAGAAGTTTCAAAATTAAAACGAAAGCTCGGTTCATCGTATTAAAGAGTTTTTCATAGTTCAACACTTGTGCTGACTGAAGATCCCCGTTATTCCCCACTGTTTATATATATATATAAATACATTTATATATTTGAAGTAATTTTACAAAAAAATATTCCTATAGAAGTTCAATGATAACTGAAAGATATCATTGAACGAACAAATTTTCAAATTCAAGTACGGACCTGGTATATTTTCCGGCTGTTCCATTATTCAGAGAGAGAATAGTACGCCAATAAACTAATCATTTTGGGTTCAATAACATGGTGAATTTACTCCCAAGATGAATAACGGGGAGGCCTGTATCAATCGTTTTATCCGCAAGTATGGAAGACAGGAATAATGTTATCCATAACATCGAATTTATTACAACGTCAAGAACGCCCCTCAAGAGTTGAAAACTGCCAGTTGCTTCTAAACCAAAACATTTTTGAAGGATACAAGCAATACAATCGTTTCACAATATAGTGTTGAAAATTGTGAGGCCCCTTTTTCAACAGGCACGTCAAAAGAAATAATTTCACCAGAAATAACCAACAAAAAGTTGAAAAATAACAAACACACAAAATTTACCGATGGAATTGGTCCTTATGATATGTATTCTATCTGCGAAAAAAATAAATAATTTTGTTCATACGCTTCTTTACTCACTTTTTCACTGAAAATGTAGTGCATGATGATTTCCTACTGCCAAACAAGTGCATTATGGAAATTGTCATTACATTTCGTGTGTCATTGTTTTTATCAGAAGCCATTGAATATTCAGCCCTTGCAGGACAATCTTGAGGTTGGGTGACTTGTATTCTTCAAACGTGTTTTGATTCAGAAGCCACTGGCAGTATCCGACTCTTGCGGGACAATCTTGAGTTTGATATACTGTTGGTAGAACTATTGGTACAGGTCCTGTTCGTTCAAGCAACACTCATCCAAAACATTTGGAGTAGAATCGCTTTATATATATATATATATATATATATAAATAAATATATATATATATATATATATAACCAACCTAATCCTGGCTAACTGAAACCAATATCGATTCTTTGCCGACGTTTCCACTCTTATAAAGTCATCTGCGGCACATCAATGTAAAATGGGAATATAAAGGATGAGAAATTAAATGTCGACCAATTTAAATGGTTATAACGCAATAAGATAACCAAAATAAATATACTTAAATTGTAAAATATGAATGAACATACATAAACATAAATGAACATACATACATATATATATAAATATATATATATATATATATATATATACATACATATATATAAATATATATATATATATATATATATATATATATATATATATGAAAAGCATCGAATTATAGATAGTGACATCTATAATCTGTGCGGTGAAGCTTAGACGGTGGATGGTGGGCTCTTTTGGATTCGTAACAGATTTCTCTTATTCTCGGTATATATATATATATATATTATATGCAAACACACATGTATATTGCGGTATAAAATGACCCTGACTTATTTATATAGCACATAATATGTATAAAACAACAAAGAATCTTTGTCGATGAAATGAGAAAAAAAATTGAGACATTTACATATGTGTTAACCTCAGATCCTTTTGTTTCCTTCCTTCTCATGAGCTGTGAGGGACATAGGCGTCTAAAATTTGTTGTCCTACTGAATATGAGGCATTACCAACTGTAGTACTTTCAGTTGATATATTAGAGCATAGACATTGGGCAAAAAGTGGATGTCTAATTTTTATTTGGTGATGCTTTTGAATTATTACTTGACCGGTCCCCTTGGGTGGTCAAGTAATGTAATCGTGCAAAAAAACAATTCGAAATATTGACGGAAATATTCGTTTCGAGATCTCCCAAGAACATTGAGACCATTTCGAGAGTTAAGTCTTCCACGATAAGTGCCAAACTGTTTGACCAAACCAGCTGAAATTCAGTATAAGAATACAGTTTTTGCCTCGAATGCGACCATTAGTTACTATTAGTCACTATTAAAAAATTACAGAAACTATATCGCACGAAACTTGACTCACATTATGTCATTCGTATCCAAAATAGTGAAAGCTATTTTTCCAACTGACATCTGTAAAAAATAAAAAAATGCCAAAGTTCAAAACTTTGCCATTTAATTATTCAAAATATATCCGATGGATTAGAACGAAATTCGGCAACAGAAGAATCAAATAAAGTCTGTAGTTGGAGCTTTCCACCGTGTTCCAGACTGGCTCTACAAATGTTTAATTTTTCTCCCGGGCGTTTCCATCCGAGACGGCTGCTCTCCCGGGCTTTGAGTAGGACGACCCGCGTTTGGTGCAGGACCGCTCAATTGACTGGGGTCAAATATTTACCTCGGTAAATTGACTGTTGAATTGACCGATCAAATTGACTTCGTACAGTCCTAAAAATGTTTTATTTCTAATTAACCCCATTCTCCCGGTTAAGTTATGGGGTGTCACGTAGCTGATCTTTTTTATTTCGTGATATACATACAGAGTGGTCCAACGAAAAGTATGCACCTAGCTTTTCTCCTTTGTTTAGAATTGAAAGCAAAAATGCTCGGACACGTGGAGTTTGCTTTTGAGGGGGACACATTTTAGACATATTTTTCAACCTGTGCCTTTAACGCCCTAGCGAGGGGGCGTCACAACCCTAAAATTTTAAATGGAAAGTGGGGTCGAGTGATATATCATTTGAACGGGCACAAAATTATCTTTCTAATGATACCCTATTTATTGAAATTTATTCGAACAGTTAATGCGAAAACGGCTTTAAGAACATTTACCCGATAATTTATATATTAATGAAACATACAAATAAGTTTTGGTTATTAGGAATCAGAATAACTACAATCATTTCTAAATTACTTCATTTTACCGAAAGCAACATTTCAATGTAATTTTTTTTCATCACAAAAATTCCCTTTTAACGTTTGCGTTTTTTTGTCGAAAAAAACTGCAAATAAGTATAGGAAAAGAATTTAGGCAAACTTTTATTTAAGTCCCTTCATTGATTCAGTCTGGTCGCTTTTGAAGTTATTTTAATTTCACTGTACAAAATGGTTTATTCCATTCCAGAACGAGTTGAAATTGTTAAACTTCATTTTCAAAATAATAGTTGTGCTAGACTAACTGCTCGCTTGTTTAAGGACAGTCATCCCGATAAAAATGTTAATGATTCGTATGTTGCCAAGTTAGTTAGAAAGTTTGTCGATACCGGATCTGTTTGTAATGAGAAACACCAGCCGCAGAACCCCATCAGAAATGAAGCTGTGGAAGTCGCTGTTTTGGGGCATGTTCAATTGGATCATACTCAAAGTACCCGTCAACTAGCTGAAGCCTCAGGAGTCTCCCGTTCATCCATAATACGGATTTTAAAAGCGTACAAATTTCATCCGTACAAAATTAAATTAGTACATAACTAAATGAGGATGATCCTGATCGAAGGCTGCAATTTTGTGAACAAATGAGCCAGCGTTTAATTGAAGATCCGCACTTATTGTTTAACATTTGTTTTACCGATGAGTGTACATTTTATTTGAATGGAGCTGTGAATAGGCATAATTGCCGTTACTGGGATGACAGTAACCCACATTTATTCCGTGAGGTTCATACCCAATACCCTCAAAAAATAAACGTCTGGTGTGGCATATTAGGAAGTCATATCATAGGACCACTTTTCATTCCTGGAAATTTAACTGGTGAAGTCTACCTAAACATGCTTGACGATGCAATTGATCCTTTCATAACACAGATAATAGAAGACGACCAAAATCATGATGCCGATCGGCTTCATTTCCAGCAAGATGGAGCACCTCCGCACTATGCTGCTCCTGTAAGAGAATTTTTAGATAACCGGTTCCCCGGACAGTGGATTGGAAGGAGAGGCCCAATTGAATGGCCTGCCAGGTCACCTGATTTATCGCCTTTGGACATTCTTCTATGGGGACACTTGAAAAATAAATGTTTTGCTACGAAGCCCGAGTCCATAGAAGATCTTCGCCAACGGATTACAGCACAATGCAGAAGCATAACACCTGATATGCTACAAAATGTTAGAAATAGATTTGAACAAAATCTGTATTATTGTATGGAAGCAAGTGGGTCACATTTTCAACACTTGTTGAAGTAACGTTTTAATAAATCAATTTAACAGCTTGTTTACTTTTTTTACAAAGCACTGTTACAAGTAACAAACATTGAAACGTAAGTACTACTAATTGTAAATGTTTTGATTCTTAATAACCAAAACTTATTTGTATTTTTCATTAATACCAAAATTATCGGGTTAATGTTCTTAAAGCCGTTTTCGCATTAACTGTTTTGAGTAAATTTCAACAAATAGAGTATAATTAGAAAGATAATTTTGTGCCCGTTCAAATGATATATCACTCGACCCCACTTTCCATTTAAAATTTTAGGGTTGTGACACCCCCTCGCTAGGGCGTTAAAGGCACAGGTTGAAAAATATGTCTAAAATGTGTCCCCCTCAAAAGCAAACTCCACGTGTCCGAGCATTTTTGCTTTCAATTCTAAACAAAGGAGAAAAGCTAGGTGCATACTTTTCGTTGGACCACTCTGTATGTAGATATGTATTAGTGTATATATGTGCATGTATATACATATATATATATATATATATATATATATATATTGTTATGATATTGAATTTGTGGTGGAAAGTTTGCATAAAAACCTGCTATGGAATCCTATTTTTTCTGAATGTTTGAACCTTTGTAACTTTAGCCATTTCTAATCAACTCAGACATTTCAAGAGTGTTGCAGATGAGTTTTATTCTGATTTTTTGTTATGTTTCGATTGTTTCATCTGATATTTATTTAACTTAATTTAGTAGAGAAATCAAAACTGAATTATTTATCAATAAAAAGCATCCTGTATAGAAATTCAGAAATGAAATGAAAGTTGAATTATTTATCAATAAAGAAACATCCTGTATGGGAATTCAAAAATGAAAGGAAAATCAAATTATTTATCAGAGTAAAAAACATCCTGTATAGGAATTCAGGACTGAAATGAAATTAAGTGAAATAATACAGGTGTCAATGATTTTGGAATGAAATGAAATATGAGTTTTTAAAACTGAAAGAAAGAAAATACTGTCATTGAGAAGATTCAAATCAATTGTATAATGTTTGGAGAAAATATTTTGAATAAAAAATGTACCATAGTATAATTAAGTGAAAAATATTGTGCCTGCAATAGCAAAAGTGGAATATTATGAAAATCAACGGATGTGATTGGATAGTTTGTTCCCAGGAGATGGATGTTGAAAAAAATAAAGAGGAAGATGCAAAGAAAATTTTGAGGAAATATGCTTTGAAAAATTTAATATCGAAAAGTATTGAGAAAAACTGATAACTTAACCATATAATTGATATAAATACGTCAAATCAAAGCCTAATCAAACTCAAGTAAGAAGAGTGGAGTCTTCAGATAAGAGACATACCTAATGAAAGCGAGATTAAAAATCCTGAATCCACCGATGCAGTTGTTCCTGCAAAAGCACCACAAATCAATCAGAGTTATATCCACCAGGACAGTGCCTGAAAATATTCCATTACAAGATTACAAATATTTCTCTGAAATTATTCGAAGACTAAGTGGAATTTCCATCCAGACTATCAATAATTATTTCAAGTTCTACCAAAGTAGTTGGAATTCTAATTTTAATTTTATCAAGAAAGATATTTTCAATGATTCATAATGAAATCTAATTTAATAATTTTGAATTGCTTATAAAGAAGTATGAGGTAGTTTTCTCCTAGAGGAAGGTAGAAATTATTTGAATTTTGAATACTGTGGCAAAATATGATATCCAAACATTTCTATTGAGTGAATTCTATTAAATAAAACAACATAATCGTTTTCTGGGTCTATTATATTCATTTATCGATACATATAAAGAGAAAATAGTATTATATTGACATCAAGAAAAGAAGAAAGCCCAACCATCTTGAGATTAAGACGATCATCTCTGCATAGGCCTCACCGACTGAGTTAGCAAAGGTAAAGTGAGAAGGTAAAAAACGAATAGAAAGATATAGTATTTTGATAGCCAGGCATATTTTAGATACAATAACCAATATTAATATCACAATTCCAATAATATCACAACATCAACAAAATCATAACAATATATTCATTTATATTTCACAATCTATGTATTTTATTTTTATACTTTTTGTTACTGTATATGTATCTCATTTTGTTATCACCATTTTAATCTGTCAACATTTCATTTTACATCTTTTATATTCCCATTTTACTCAGTAGTGCCTTGAATATATTTATACATTGTTATGTTAAGAAGTACGTGTTGAATGTTCAAAGAGTTAAAATGAAAATTATAAACTGAAAAAGCACATAAATAACAAATGTTCATATTTAGTCATGTTATTTTACAGTTTTTCTGAGGATTCTACCGTTTTTCTGAAACCTTATATATTATTAGTCGATACCTATATTTTAAATAAACATGTTTTCAACATTACAGGCAATTGCCATAATTTATAAAAATTATAGAAATCAAAATTTACTAATATATTTTTGAGCACAAGCAGACAACAAAATGTTAAAGTTAGAACATTCTGCATATGAAATTAGATCTGAACACACTAGCCAAAGAGATTCCAGAAAGATCTTGATGCAAAATTATAAATATTGAAAATATAAAAAAACAGAAAATGTCAAAAATGATTATGTATATAGTAGTATGTAAGGTATTAAGAAACTATTAGTGAATAAAATATGTCATATAAACGAAAATAATGAAAAGTGCAACAGGAAGTGCGTGAAAACCGAGAATTCAAGAAGAAAACAAAAGATATGTGGTATCGAGGGAAAAAAATCATCAAGCTGAGGAGATTGAGAAAATATTCTTTAAAGAGCGAACTCAACAAAATTCAATTTGGCAAATCAAGCATATTTCGCACACACACAGTTAATTGCCACTACACCACAAGAAAATACCAGGAAGAACATTAGCGGATAAAAACCAGGTACATAACGAATCTTACCGTGAAAATAATAAAATAAAACAAACCACTAACACCTCATCATAACGATATATACACATATATATATATATATATATATATATATATATATATATATATATATATATATATATATTATTGAATTCAAAACAACAAAGGCACTTTAGCAATGGTTTTTCAGACAATAATTATGTCCTCTCAACCTAGGACGGTACACATGGGCAAAAAAATCATTAGCACAAAATCCAGCCTCAACTAGACTTGAATATTCAAATGTTATTTTTAGCATTCTGTGTTTGCATTGTTATGAGGTATACATTGGGCAGATTAGCGGAAATTCAGCAGGACGCATTTGTGCTCTAGTAATATTGAATCAAGCATTTTATAAATGTTAAATCAACAATTCTAGCAGAGAAAACCAATTGCCTGAAATGGTCTACATTAACAATTATATGAACAATTAACAATTACTTATATGAACAACAATTTATAACCAAATCTCCCAGTAAAATGTTAACAATGTTTTAAGAGGACACAAGCCAAGACAGATGTCCCAGCAAGTAACGAATAACATCTTGCTTTGAGTTTTACTCATTGTTTTTATTGTGTCTCGTGAAATGACGTCTATTTTATTGGAAATCGTTCACCAGAGTTGAACCAGATTTTGTCTGTAGCTGCAACTGCATCATAGGTTGTGGGAACCGTTTTTGAGTAATTTTATGGTTGCTTTCCATTGGGTATATAGGCGGGCGTGCTCATATTTTTTTTCTAAATGTGATTCATTGGTTCAACGACAGTTATGTTAATGGTCCTTGCGTTTTTAACACGCTCTTATTAGCTTCACCTGAATGTGTGTACGAATGTATGTAACGGAATATTTGCAATTAATGTTCACCCACTTCCAGACGTCCGAATTATTTGAAATTCACATGAGCTATGACCTGGTATTCTCACCAAGATCGTCAGAAAGAAATAGCTTACGTTACGAAGTTATGGCGAATGCGCCGGGTGATCTCAGCACATTCACCAAAATTCAGTAAAACTTATATCCCATGTGGATGATTCAATCGAAAAGTTTTTCTGCAGTGGTCTTTTCTAGTATTCTGTAGCAATATGGACTAAAAAGTTGAAAATTGAATAATAGTTTGGAAAAAATACGCTTGTATAGCAAAAAGTACTAAAAAGTTAAAAATAATAAGAATAAAATCCAAAAAATTCCCTATGTAAAAAGGCGTGAGGTGCTTCATATTAGTTACCTGAATATCATTATGAAAAGTAAGTAAAGATCACCCCCACGCTTTTTTTACATTAGAGGAAATTCTTTGGTCAATGACTTTATTCTTATCATTTCCAACTTTTCAGTACTTATATATATATTTTCAAACTATAATTTTATTCTAGGTTGTCTTCCCACCTTTTTTTTTCTGTTGGGAGGACAGAATATTGAATACGTCAAAGTATTTTTCAATTTTGAAAAAGATAAACTCTTCAAATGTTTATAACATATCGTAAATAAATGTTCACATTGAAACTCGAAAATTGCCATTGAATATATTTTAGTTTCAATTCCTTTTCTGAGAACGCTTCCGCATCTTTATTCAGACAAAAATATTAGGTTTTCTAAAAGAAATTAGACAAAACATATTCCGCGACAAATAATAGACCATGAATTCGCAGCATATTCATTGCAATGTTCTTGGATTATGGACAGAACTTTTTGAATGGGCATTATATTTCAAGTTCATTTTCTCATAAAAATGTGAATTATTAGATTTTTCGATATTGAGTTGAAGAGTTACAATTTAATTTTCTCAATAGTCTTTCCCAATGATACAGAATGTCGTCTAAATCAAATATTGGATAGAATTATTTGTTTTGCACCGCATAACAGGGTGAACGAAAAAAATCCTGAGTGCACTGATCATTTTTCTCAGTGTACTCTATAACTGATTTGGAACATGAAGTATATCTGCTGAAAACTACCGTATAACTGATCGAAAGTTATTCACGATATATTTTTTATATAAGTTGCTTAAAATTATGGTAGGCCAGTTTCTTCGGAAAAAGAAGGAGGGGGTATTCATTATTATTCACTCGAAAAACAAATGGTTGACATATACTAATTTTGAACCACCCTGAGTAAATTATATTAGATAAATTCGAGTTTTTAGGATTCAACAACATCGAATCGTTAAATCTCTTACTGCTTCAGTGATTAAACTGTTTATTGATTACACATCATTCACATTTCATGTATTTTTTATGTATGAATTGAAGTTGACAATAAACATTATTATTATTATTATCATTTTTATCAGTAATATTATACAATCGGAGAGATATAAAAAACCCTGTTTTCATTCACTAGCTTATAATGTGCAGAACAGGTAGTTGGCAAATTTTCACCTGGAGAGGTCAGAATCTAGAACATACCAGAAATTCGGAAATTGTAACCGAAAGTCATTTGTCAAAAATATAGTACAAGAATTTAGAAATTTCACCCTTTCTATTTATTTTGACAATATTCATTTCGATGTAAAACTTATCTGATGCGACCAATTTCAATATGAAGTCAGAAAAGAATTGTGCAATGAGTTCTTGAGAGGAAATGATCATTAAACTGACCTGGATTACTTCGTTTTTCATCCACTGTATAATTATAAAATATTCACTGCTGTTATTTCGTAATATTCAATTGAATTCATAATTACAAATATGTAGATGCTTAAAAAATCGTAATTGATAGCCAGCTTACCTGTCACTGTGAAGAATTATTGCTTTCCGGCGGCAAAGTTTAACAAAGATGAAACCGTTTTTTGTTTTTTAAATGCAAGATTTTGCATAACTTGTTCAAGTCTTCTATCAACGTTTTTCCATCGAATGGCAACGTAACGTTTCAAAAATATGATTATTCATATGCAATGGATAGATGAAAATATTTTTAGAGATATATTCTTGTAGTTCTTAACTATTTATCAGGGAGGATAGCGGGTTTAGGAAGAAAGAAAACAAACTTCCTGCTTTTTTTAAATCGCCGACGTGTCGATCTTCATTTTAGATCTTTCTCAGAGCACAAATACAAAAAAAGGCCTACAATAGGAACAATAAAAACAGTAGGTAAATTTAGTTATGTGTAAAACAAATAATTGGATATAAGCTGTTAATAAAATCATAACAAGATTGGTTAAGTTACATATAGATTATTGGAGGAAAACGGAAAACAGAAAATGTATTACAAAACGTATAGTTTCAATTCATTACATATCTTTTTGAAATCGTAGAAGTCTATGGTAAAACAAATTTCTGACGTATCCATCACAATATAGCGACAAATACGTTTACAATCAACATGGGGCAAATGAACGAATAAATACGAACAGTTCCCTCTTTCCCAAATGATAGTACATTCACATATGAACGGGATAATCGAGCTCTAGTAGAAGGATGTGGGCTTAAGTTTATCTTTAAACTTTTTTTAACTTTTTTATGTCTCTTATCGATAATGGTATTTATACATGAAAAGTATGTTATTATATTGTAAATTAAGGCCCTGTACGTCGGTTCCGCAGTTTGTAGTATCATTAAGGGTATTGAAAATAATCTCGCCTAAACCCCTTTTTTGATAAACCTATACTGGAAAGTTGAAATTATGACCAGTTGTAAAATGATGATTACTCAATGCTGCTTTTTCTATAGCTTCTGCTTATTAATTTCACGACAATGGTATTGGTGTTGATTTCTTTCAACTATTGTCCTGTTTGTCCAATATAACATTTGCCACAATTAAAGCAAGGGACTTCATAGATTATATTAGACCACAGATATTTACGTACAGGTTCTTCGATTTCAGCAAAAAAGCGAACCAACCACTTCAACCTTAATAAAAAGCCAATTTGCCTTGTGGGACCCTCTTACACATAATTTGTTTATTTTTATCAATATTGTGACTACGGTTATGTTTATATTCATCAAATGTCATATCTAATAACCTTGGATATTTATTTTTTTACATTTTATCAAATGTTTTACTTTTCATCACCAGTTGCGAAAAGTAAAATTTCTCACAACTGGTGATGAAATAGTTATTTGTACAACCAGTTGGGAAAAGTACTATTTTTCGTAATGAGCGAATTTATGCGGAACGAGCGAAGCGAGTTCCCCAAAAGAAAGTGAGTTACAAAAAATAGGGTTTCCCAACGTGTTTCGCACTATATTTTTCCTAGTTTTGATATGTGATCCTTTTTAATTTAAGTTAAAAATATAAAAAATATACATTTAAAAAACTGAGGAACCTTTCAACGCACTAAAAATAAAAAAATAATTTTAATATTCAACGACTATGCCGAAAAGCATGGGGGCTTTTTGGTTACGTATCTTTGAGAAACATAATACTTTCCGAGTAAGATCCCAAACCACCTCATTTTAGCAAAGCTGAAATTTTAAGTATGAATAGTGTGGTATGTAGAGAACGTATACGTACTTGCTAGCTTGAAATCGGGGTCCTTTTAAAGGTATCAGGTACAAAGGTACATAATTAACTTTCTCACGTTAAAGTATGGTAATGCGTTTGGCAATTAATATCGTCCAGTTAGCCAAGCAGTCTAAGGCGCGAGATCTGAGCTCTGGATCTCAAAAGTTTGGGAGGGTTTGAATCCCCACGCCTGACCATTTTTTTTTTTCACTTCGAAATTGAGAAATGATTTAGTTTTGGGATTAATATTCAAATAAAAAAAAACATTTCTCAATTTCGATGGGAAAAATAAAAAAAAATCGTCAGGCGTGGTGATTCGAACCCTCGCCAGTTTTTTATATCATAGCTTGGATCTTGCGCCTTGGAGCGCTTGGCCTACTGGACGATATTAATTGTCAAACGCATTACCATACTTCAACGTAAGTGAGCAAGTTTTTTATGTATTTTTTCACTTTTTAGTGCGTTAAAAGCGTGTTCTCATCCTTGGAGAGACTTCCATGGAGAAAACGGAAATCAATGCTACATAGAAAACTACGTTGTCAGCTGGGGTCGATATCACCAATTGTTCAAATTATGTTATTGATATTTATAATTAGTTATAACCATACATATTATGTATTGAATTAGAATAAAATTGTATCTTCATAATATGTACAGAGAATTTAATAACAATGAAGAAGTACCTCAAGTAGTTTAGCCTCAAAATTATAACAAATTTTGTTCCTGTATTTTTTGCAACTGGTGGTGAAATTTACTTTTCATCGCCAGTTGCGAAACATTTTACTTCTCGCAACTGGACATGAAAAGTAAAACATTTGATAACTTCAACGAGTTTTGAAAAGTGTCACTTCAAATGTCAAAATTTGGAGAAGTAAATTTCACCACCAGTTGCAAAAAATACAGTTATAAAATTTGTTATAATTTTGAGGCTATTCAATACATAATATGTATGGTTGAAACTAATTATAAATATAATAACATAATTTGAACAATTGGTGATATTGACCCCAGCTGACAACGTAGTTTTCTACGTAGCATTAGTTTCCGTTTTTTCCATGGTAGGATGAGAACACGCTTTTAACGCACTAAAAAGTAAGAAATAATTTTAATATTCAATGACCCAAGAAGCGTGGGGTGCTTTGTCGAAATCAATTAAAATAGTCCAAGGTCCAAGGTCCTAAAACCTACGTCAATTTAGCAAACCTGAAATTTTGAGTATGAGTAGTGAGATCTGTAGTTAAGAACGTATGCATACTCGGTAGCTTGAAAGAGGGGCTCTTTCACGGGTAGCAGGTATGAACTAAATAAAAAACTTACTCAGTCACGTTGAAGTATCATAATGCGTTTGCCAATTATTATCGTCCAGTTAGCCAAGTGGTCTAAGGCGCAGGATCTAAACTCTGATATCAAAAACTGGCGAGGGTTCGAATCCCCACGTCTGACGATCTTTTTTTTATTTTAAATTAGAAAAAATATTGTGTGAAACACGTTGGGAAAGCCAATATTTCGTAACACGCTTTCTTTGCTCATTACGAAAAATAGTGCTTTTCTCAACTGGTTGCACAAATATCTATTTCATCACCAGGTGCGAAAAATTTTACTTTTCGCAACTGGTGATGAAAAGTTAGACATTTGATAACGTCAGCGAGTTTCGAAAAGTGTCACTTTAAATGTCAAAATTAGAAAAAAACATTTTAAAACCTTTTCAAACGCATAGGGAACAAATAAGCGTCTACATCAAAAAAAAATTGTGAATATTGAGCATCAAAAACTGTATCTTGGCACGAATTTTCATAACTTTAGTTTCATTTCCAAGGCCCTCTATGGTTTTTTTTGTTCGTCAAAAACGGCAAAAGTTTATTAGGCAATTTTCGTTTTGAAATTTGACTTTACCACTGGTTTCGAAGCCGTTATAAATAAAAAGCATCAAAATTTCATGGGAAAATATTGGTTAACAACGAAGTTATAACAACTTTAATTTTGGAAACAAAGTATTTGATTATAATTTTTATTTAGATTATAGACATATTTAAAATCTGGCAACACTGCCGATACGAAGTAGAACACCAGTGAATTTGTACAGCGAAAGTCAATAGCTCTTTCCGTTCTACAGTTATAACTCCTGAAAGTGGTGGAAGCGATTTTGTAATAAAAATCTGACTACGTCACTGGATTTGTAAATCATACTTCCTTGAAATCATTTATTCAAGTTTAGGTTATAAGTGTTTTCGAAAATCACAGAAAATTAAAAATTCATTTTCAAGTTATGTAGTCTTCCATAGCCGATAAAAACGAAATGAACCGAATCAAGTTGTAAAGTATCAAAATTATTTATTCAATAATAAAACAGAAAGCAGGACAAAAAATTTTTCCTTCAAATTCTGCAAAACTCAACTAAAACAAGCTCTTAGAGAAGGTACCAATAATTTGAGGAAAGCTGAACTAATACATTAGGCATAGGTATTGTACTGAATCAATAGTAGGCTGTGATTTAGTACACCACAAATCGCTCACATTACCATACTCTCAGGAGTTATAACTGTAGAACGGAATGAGCTGTTGACTTCGCATTTTCGCTGTACAAATTCACTGGTGTTCTACTTTGTATCGGCAGTGTTGCCAGATTTTGAATATGTCTAAAATCTAAATAAAAATTATAATCAAATACTTTGCTTCCAAAATTAAAGTTGTTGTTACTTCGTTGTTAACCAATATTTTTTTATGAAATTTGCATGGTTTCCATATATAACGACTACGAATCCAGTGGTGTAGTCAAATTTGAGAACAAAAATTGCCTAATAAACTTTTGCCGTTTTTGACAAAGAAAAAAAACATAGAGTGCCTTGGAAATTGAACTAAAGTTATGGAAAATTCGTGTCTAGATACAGTTTTGATGCTCAATATTAAAGAAAAATATTTTCGAGATTGACTGAAAAATGCGTATTCTACAGAGGTGGTTCCATTTTAAATGGGTCACACTGTATTATATATATTCCTTTCCCACACTGTTATGCAGTTTCTATATATATATATATATATATAGAAACTGCATAACAGTGTGGGGAGGTCTGTACGATAATGCATTGAGTAAACTACAATCAACTCAAAAGTCCTGATTAAAAATAATAATAAAAAAAAAAAACTTTATTCCACCGATCAGCTCTACAAGCATGTTGAAACACTGGATAAAGAGGGTATATATATATATATATATAATAAATATTGAAAATGAGTCTTTAATATTATAAATTTTTCGGAAAGCACATACACAACGGTATATATTTTTTTACGGCCCAAAACTGTACAATTTTCTGCCACATGACATAAAAACTATAAACTCCTTGCCAAAGTATAAAAACACTATGAAAACATTTATATATGAAAATAAAAACCTGCTAAAAATTTTCTGAAAAAAAAAATCCTTCTCTTTTGACTGAAACAAACCCTCGTCATACACCTCTTTTTCTCTTGCCGTCGCATTTCTTTCTATTTTTATTTTCTTTTCTCTTCTTTTTTATTTTACTTTTGGATTTCATCTCTTTTTCTTCCCCGTAAAATTCTCAATACTAGGGTACCTAATTCTGTTACCGCTAATCTTGATGAAACACTTAAACCACTTCAAATACATTTCAAGGCCACAACACAAGCAATTAAATTGCTTATGGTGGGTTGTCTGTTTTAGAAACTATAACATGTAAATTCTGTAAATTATGGTATGTGAATAAATGAAATATAATTGTATATATATATATATATATATATATATATATATATATATATATATATACATATTGAGAATTGTTTATTGTTATATAATATATGATAATAATATGTATATATATATATATATATATATAATTATAAAGTTAAAAAGCAGTGAATGTTCATTTTTCCTCAGTATTTAGTATATAATGTACCATTGTAATTGAAGAAGCAATTGAGTATTTATGAAACAATTGCGGAAAAATCTCTACATAATATTCAATTTCAAATTATAAAATATTGTTGAGATCTTATTATTTGCGGCTAGCAATAGGTAGGTCATAACAAATCGTTTTTCTAATATAGTATCGTAAAAAGTGATGAAATCTAAAGAGACTTGTTTGGCATCAGTCGATTCAATTATTTTCACAGGAATACATATTTCTTAATCTGTAGAACGAAGCATATAGAAAACACAAGTATTCGAAATAATTCCTTTGATTTTGGAAGGAGATAAGAATAAAACATGAGTTCTGAAATTTTTATCGAGTTAATGTGATTCGAGAAATATTATCATCTAATATCATTCCTGCTAGATGACTTGACCGCCTAAATTTATAATTTTTTCCTCAAGCAATTTTCCTCTTTTTTTCAACTAGAAATATATTTTTTTTCTTTTATTTATTTAAAGATTTTTTGCAATTTCTAAAAAAACTGATGTGAAGGGAAAAATGGTGGCTACCACTGAATTCGAGGTGGTCAAGAGGAAGTAAAAACAGCTGTTGAAATTCAAACAATCCCAAATTTTTTCAAATGCAGGCCTGTGTGATGTATTGATTACTACTATGAATGAGATAAAACATTGGAATATTTTGTTACGCACCGAACCACCAGTAGGTATATGTTCTCTCAAACACGAGGCGTGGGAACTTATCTCACATGAAACAGCCGTGATTCATTCAATAGGTTGCAAATTATTCTGAACCTTCCAGGACATGTGAAAGTATATTTTATTATCGATTAGACACCCTCACATCAACGTCAACCTGTGGGATGATTTTGATCGCCAGTAAACACAATAATGAACACATAACCTTATCCAACTAGTGAAAAAAGCACCACTTTCGCGATCGTTAAGTGAAGATATAGCCGTAGGTTCCGACTTCACTTTTAGTGCACTCTTCATCAGGTGCAACGTCCTCTTCACGTTTCCTCATTTAGAATTGCGGTACGTCATGTTCAATATGGAAAACCAATAATAGATAATAATCATCATCGCGTTTCACTAGCGTTCATATTGGGTGGGATTTTGTTTGTACTGGGTGATTATACCTGAATGATGTTACTAGAAGTTTGTCCAAATGGAAATGGAGCACTGACATCTCTTTGATTATTTGTTGATCACAATTACAACCTGTTCAATCAGTGTTTGTTATGTTTCAAAAACGTTTTTCTTTTAATTTTCAGTATTCAAATAGGCATTATATTGATCATTTCAGTTTGCAGCAATATTTTAATGGTGACATTACTTGCATGCGTATAATTATAATTTTGCGAATTCAAAGGACAGGTTGAGCAGGAATATTATTGGAGATTAGTTTGACTATAAACAACTCTTTATAAACTTCAATAAGCCGACTCAATATAATAACTTCATACAAATACTAGCCGGGACCCGCGCTTTTTTTATGCTGTATATTTTCAACTCCCTATTCAACCTCCGTAGGGGATGAATTTTCGAAAATATTTTCCAAGTGCCCACCCTCGATATATAAGGAACTACTGTACTGAATTTCATGCTACTAGACCCACCAGTTTGAGCTTCATATTTTGAACTTCCTATTCAACCCTTTAAGGAAACGAATTTTCAAAAATCCTTTTTTATTGCTCTGCCACGTTACATGAAAAACTCTTCTGCAGAACTAAATGCCTCCAGACCCACCGGTTTATATAAGGAACTTCTCTGCAACATTTTATGCTTTTAAAACCACCGGTTTATGCTGTATATTTTTAACATCCTATTCAACCCCCTTAAAAGACTAATTTTCAGAAATCCTTTCTAAGTGCTCACCTACGTTATAAAAAATTTCTGCGCAAAATTTCATGCCTCTAGACTCAACGATTTATATGAGTAACTCCGTGCAAAATGTCATGCTTTTAGACCTACCAGTTTATGCTGTATATTTTCAACTCCTCATTCAACCTCCGTAGGAAATGAATTTTCAAAAATATTTTCCCCTCTCGATATATAAGGAACTCATGCTTCTAGACCTACCGGTTTGGGCTGAATATTTTTAACTTCCCATTTAACCCCATTTTCAAAAATCCTTTCTTAATGCTCACCCAGTTTATATAAAAAACTTCTGTGCAAAATTGCATACCTCTAGACCCAACGTTTCATATAAGGACCTCCCGTGCAGAATTTCATGCTTTCAGACCCACCGGTTTATGCTATATATTTTGAGCCCCCTATTTGACCCCATTTGAGCATGAATTGAAAAAAAAAATTAGGGCCCACCTTCGATATATAAGAAGCTCCTGTACTAAATTTCATGAATTCAACCCACCGGTTTATGGTGTATATTTTTAACTTCCTATTTTACCCCCTTTGCAGATTAATTTTCAAAAAACTTCTTATTGCTCACTTATGCTATAAAAAAACCTACCGGTTTATGCTGTATATTTGCAACCCTCTTAAAAACATTTCTTGTGCCCACCCTCGATATACAGGGTAGCTGATATGTATGGAAACGGTCGATTATCTCCTAAAGTTGGATATAAAGCGAAAAATGTTGAGTTACAAAAGTTCTAGGGTTATAAAATCTATTACAATAAAGAAAAATTATGTATTCGGGATCAGTCAAAAAGTCATGACGAAACAAAGATGCTTTTTCACCCTGTTCCATATTTCAATCCTTCCATATTTCAATTCTTCTCAAAATTCTAAATAAAATCGATATAGCACATCATATCCTAAAGTTAACCGTTCTCGAGATATCGAATTTTGAAAATAACTTTTTTATAATTATATCAAAGATAGACCAAAAAGTGGAAGAACAGTAAGCGTTACAAATGCAGAAAATTATTTGAATGTCATGTTGGATGTGGTGGAAAATCCAATAAATTCCACACAACTGAGGGCTTTACATCATAACATGAGTCAATATTCCATTAAAAAAATTTGCAAACTGCAAAAATTCCACCAATATGAAATTATTTGTTACAAGAATTGAGTGAAGACGATTTTGATCGTAGAATCGAGTTCTGTGAAGTTATTATGGATAAATTAAACGAAAATGTTAACTTGGTCAACAACATGTTGTTTTCTGACGAATCTACATTTTGTTTAAACGGGCACGTAAACCGACACAACTGTAGGTATTGGTCAGACCAAAATCCACATTGGATGGGGGAAGATCACATTCAACGACCACAAAAAGTAAATGTTTGGTGTGGCATTATTGGTGGACACGTCATAGGACCCTATTTTATAAACGGAAATTTGAACTCTGAACGATATTTATTACTTTTGCAAGAGCATATTATTCCAGAGTTCGGACGATTATTCCCCAACAATAACAATCCCAATTTGCCGACAGAACAAATATGGTTTCAACAAGATGGCGCTCCTCCACATTTTGTACGTGTGGTATGGGCATATCTAGATGAAACTTTTCCTGATAAATGGATTGGACGCAGAAGGGCAATTGAATAGGTCTCCGATATGACCCCACTTGACTTCTTTCTGTGGGGCTACATAAAAAATGTAGACTACAAAAATAGGCCGCAAAATATCGAAGATTTGCAAGAAAGGATAAGGCATGAAATTTCCATCATTCCTCCCAACATGATTTTACATTCACTACATTTTGTTCAGCGAGGTAAATGGTAAACACTTTGAGCACCATATCAAATAGAATTTCAGAGAAAATATTTGTTGTTTATTAAAACTTGTTTTATCTTTTTTTGTTTCTGGCATAACTATTGTTTTTATAAAATTTAAAGTATCCAGGACATCCATTAAAAAATAAAAAAAATCGTTTCATGCATTTTTACAACCCTGAACAATTATGCTTTTTTATTTCCTCTAAAAAATAATAATTAAGATTTAATCATATCCATAATACTACACCTTGTGTAATTTTCATAATAAATATCCATCATTTGGGACTTTTTCTTTAATAAATTTGAGAGTAGTAAAAAGTTATTTTCAAAATTCGATACCTCGAAAACGGTTAAATTTAGGATATGATGTGCTAAATCAATTTTATTTAGAATTTTGGGAAGAATTGAAATATGGAGTAATATACAGGGTATTCCATTAAAGAAAAAGCAACTTTGTTTCGTCATGACTTTTTAACTGATCCTGTATACTTAATCTTTCTCTATTGTACTAGATTTTAAAAAACCCCAAAACTTTTCTGTCCTAACATTTTTCGCTAGCATGCTAGATCCACTGTATATTTTAAAGCCCCTTAGAAGGATTATTTTCACAAAATATTTATGACCAAGAAAACATTTCCAGAAATAATTTAAGTTCATTTTTTTTTATGATTATCAGTGGATTCAAAAATGCAAAAAGGTTATTTGTTTTTTTTTTGTCCAAACTATTATTTGGTTCGACGAATTATTTGAAATAAATCTTCGTTTAATTTTTTGGGTCTCATCTGAAATTTCTTGAACATATACTTAGAGTGTCCCATTTAGAATGTAGCACCTTGAAATCTTTTTAGGCTTAATCCTCGGACAGATCTATTTCTGTATCCAGGGTGACATCTTTTAAAATAAAAAAAGGCCTTTCTGCCTACCCTGGTCTACAACATTTTCTGTATTTTTTTAGTAGATCCATATCATTCAATAACAATGATATTTCATTCATATTTTCATTTTTCAAAATCATTCCTTTAGTTTAGGGTATATTTATTTATTGTCAAAATTTTCCAGGGTGGGTACTCCATGTTTTTCAATAACTTATCAAAAAACTTTGAAATTGAACATTTTCAGAAATGAAATATCGGACAGGTCGATTTTTTTTTCAGTGTAATATTCTTTATATAAAAAACAATTCCACCTGCCCTTTGTCTGCCCTCTGTCCCAAATGATACCTCATTCGAAAGCTGTTTTGATTTGATTTTCTATTTTGTATTTTTTCAATAAATTCAAAAAAGGGAGATTTTTTGGTGCAAAACCCTTATAGGGAGATACGCCTCTTCTAAGATTATCTGAACTAATTACCTAACTGGTCATAGGTATAATTAGATATCAACCTATTGGGAATATAAAAAATTCCAAATAAAGATAATGGACAAAGTAAATAAATCACAGTTGTAAATAGGTAGAAGGTTATTGTACGTTTGATCGGTGAAATGCATTTCCGAGATAAATATGTTTTTGAAAGCACTCTGGGTATCAACCGATGGATATTTATGCAAAAATTCCGAACAGTTTAGATAAAGTGATAAAACACTGGAATGCTTGTGAAAATGTTCATGTTGAATACCTTTATAACTAATGAAAAAATCAGTTATAATCAGAATTGAAACTACTTTAGGTATTATTTGACCTATGAAATCTTTATTGAAATAGGAATTCCTAATATAAATACAATAGTTGTTCAGATTATTCTAAATTCCCTTTGAAAAATATAGAAAGGTCTTTGGGGGCACAGGGACAGGGCGACCACTTTATTATTATTTTCAATATATACAGATGTTACTGTGAAAATAGAAATCGACCTGTCCGATATTTTTTCTAGAAAATCCTAAATTTCAAGTTATTTCGGGTGTTTTTGTAGAATTTTTGAGAATTTCCAATTAAAGTATTATTTTATCTGATTCCATCAAACATAAAATCGGATGTGGCAGCTGGGGGTACAGTGGCAGGAAGACAAAATAGACCTGATACGAATTTTTACTCATCGAGTTATCAACTGAAGATGGCAAATGTGTTTTTTCCGAAACGTCGTGAGATCGGACCTTTTGAGGACCAATACTACAATACTCGGAAAATCCGAGAAAGTACATTACAACCGCGTGATCAAATATATTTATTCATAAAAGTTTTTCCTATATGATGGCAATTTTTAGAAATTCAATTTAGATGTTGAACCAATTATAGCCGACGTGAATCCTTCGAATTTAGTTATGTTTTTTAATTCATAATAGCCAGATCAAAACGATAAGGACAATATTTCCAAATAAATCACATCGTATGCACAGAACTTCGTGAACTTATGTTACAATTCTCATCTCTTAAAAATTTCCAGAGTGATATACTCTTGAAATAACTTCATTTGACTGGCTAGAGGATAAGACTATCAAACCGATTTGATTGATTGTCTCTGATATTTGTTATTTGTTCAAAAGTTATTAGAAAACTATTCATCCAAAAACAATTATTCTCTGGAAACCTCAAAAGAATGACCAGTAACGAATGGATGACCTGTAACTAACAGTGAAAAAAAACACCAAAAACATATTTCCTTCAGTAGCTAATGCTTCTGCAAGTTGACAGATCCTCAACTGTTCACAATAGGAAGAAATAAATCAAACAAGCTCACAAATACATTCGACATGTTTATATGCTGATATAAAAACTCGTAACTACCAACTGTCATGATTCTCCGCATCTTATTTTCGAAGGTGACATAACCATCAGGAATGGGTGCCAATTTTATTATTCAAGTTGAAATTGCAAATGAACGGTGCTCGTCATAAACTTGTTTTGTATTACGAACAATATACAAACAGAATAACAATATGTTGTTTATTCGATATCGATCTCAAAATCGTGGTTTCAGTTGCCAAAACGTATTTTTTATATTATTATCTTCCAGTCTACTTTCTACCACAGTAAAATTCAAAATAGTATGTATCCATGAACTCTGATCCAGCCTTGTTTTCGACAAAGTTTCGAAGACCAATCAAGGATACGACAGAAATGTTTCTATGCTGTACAGAGGGCAGGTGTGCAAGTAAGAGAAAAAAAAAGCGTAATTTAAATTTAAATATATAATTCTTGAGAGATTTTTGTACATACTGGAGAATATCTCTCAAAGTACGTCATCATTTTCAATATACCTAGATATAGATAATATATTCATTAAGCTAGGAGTTACTGCACACACAGTTTATTATATTCTATCGTGCAGCTCATTTGATATAGAACATAATGTAACATAATAATGTAATGTAATATTGTTTGGTGTTCTATATTATTAAAATATAAAAAAAAATCATATGTATTGATAATAATAATAAAATGTTTTGGTCCTTCAGATCATTCATTCACATGATATTTCATAGGTCTTTTTTATAAATGAAAATCAAATACATTATAGTAGTTATGCAAGAAGTGGACTAAACGTTAATTTTTATGTGACATAAAAAGCCACGACAATTAAGGTCATGACAATTGAACTTTTGATTCGTTGTTTTTATCTAATCAGATATGGAATCGATATTGAATATAAATGACGTCGAGTCAGGTGATCGTGCCTACTGCACGCGAATTAGGTTTGATTATTAGTGAAGAAATTAAACAAAACTAAGAATAATGGCGGGAGAAGATCTGGATATGGTGAGGGATCCAACGTAGAAGCAGATTGAGTGTATCTAACACTCTTATGAAGGATCTTGCATAAGAATATCCTGCAGGCTCTTTCAATTCAAAGCGCTTATATGAATACATTTTCAATAGTCTACTTGAAAATGTACAAAATAACATGCAAAAGAAGGAAACTGTATGAGGGAAGCATTACTGGCTGAACTGAAGCTTCCAAATAACTTGGAGATGTTGAGCTATATGAGACTTGCTAGCTTCTTTACAATACCTGTATCGCGTTCCAAAATGTTCAATAAGTATTTTCTCACTTGAGTTGCTGGATGCCATATATACGCCATCGAACATTTTTAACAAGGAAAGTAATTTAGTAGTATTACGAAACGTGACTTTGAAGTTTTAATGTATGAAAATATCTCGACTTTCATCGTCATGGCACTATAGCAACTTCATCTAGTGTTTAGCAATTTGTGGACCGACGAGGATCCAGTTATAGTGTCAGCTGCATTCCTTATTATATCAATATAGTATTCACATGTGTACATTTATTATACACCCCTTGGCACATGGTCATGGAAAATTGAAGTACAACGAAAATTTTAAAAGGATTGTGGAGGCAAGTCAGTGAATAGTTAATATCTGAGTAGAGTCGGAAGAAATGAATATGACAACTATATTTTAACAGAACAGGGACGAGTACCCTGGCAGAACAGTTACTGTTAGAATCATAAAACACGTTCCATGACAAAAACTAATTTTTTTATTTCCATTTCGAGCATTTTTCAATCCAGTAACTTACCTCAATTTCCGTATCCTGAGTGGGATGTGGCTCAATTTTGGAGTGTACACATTTTCTTCATCCATGGCCGAACGTAGTTCTTCTTTAACCTTTTTGTATTCTCTGAAAAATAGTCCAGTAATGTTTTTTATTCTGTTTTGATCCCCCGCCCTCGTTTCCAAACGAATTGCAATATCATTCAAGGCATCGTACTTTGTTTCTGTTCTTATACCATGCACTCTTGAAAAGTGCTCCCGAGTCTCAAGCACTAAGCACTTTTATTCATGAAATGCGATTACCGAGCAATTTGAAAAAATAATTAGACTTAGCGGGCACTAAGCACTTTTCAGAAGGGTGAGACTGTTAGGCACTTCAGTTATCTCTCAAATATGCATAATAGAAGGACGCGGACGCGATCACTATACCGTAAGACGGAAATAATAGTCAGTGACTTATTTTTAGCTTAAGGGTGTCCAAGAGAGGCAAGGGAAGAAGGAAGGAAATTCCAGTGGCGGAAACAATAATGCAATGCACCAATAATCCCGCAAGCACGACTATGCACGTCTTATGGCATAGTTCTTGGAGTACCGCCAGCCGCGTTTCGGCAACATTTATATATTCGTAGGAAAGGGAAATCTTAGTGCTTAGTAATCCCGAAAAGTGCTGCAGTGCTCCGTAACATTTTTACAAGCTTTTATTTAACTTGCTTCGTTCGTAAGTCATACTTTCCGGTTCAAAATTTGTAATCCATTTTTGAAACTCTGACGCGCTCACTCCACCGAGCTTCAGGTTCTGAGGCTGGTGGGAAACACCATCAAATCGCTGACTACTAACAACAGTGCTCACGTCATTCTGCTCGATATCAGTAAAGCGTTTGACAGAGTTTGGTATGGGGGCCCACTCTTCAAACTGATTGACTCTCACCTGTCTTCGAGCCTAGTAAAGTGGATCAAGTCGTTTCTCATTGGTAGGACATTTCAGATCAAGGTCCAAAATTCTCCCTCGGATTCGAGAGATTGAGGCTGGAGTTCCTCAGGGGGCAGTGCTGTTTTCCTTATTATACGCTCTTCACACGTCTGATACTCCCAGAAATGATCATGTGAAGATCTCCTTATTCGCTGACAATACGCCTTTGCTTTCCTCTTCAGCCAATCATTCGATGGGTGTCGTTTATTTACAGAATGCATTGAACGACCTCAAGAAGTGGTACCTGGAGTGGAAAATAAAGCTGAATCCTGACAAAACGCAGGAAATTTCTATGGGTCGGAAAAGAAACAACCCGGAGAGGGGAGTGTCTATCTCTGGAAGGCAGAAGAATGGTCAGAGCAGGTCAAGTACCTGGGAGTTACGGTGGATCGCCGGCTCACCTGGAGACCACACGTCAAAATTGTCAAGAACAAAATTGCTATGAAAATCTGCTCGTTGCATCCCCTGATGAACAGCAAAAGGAAACTTTCTCTCAAGAACAGAGTCATGATTTATAAAATGATATTCAGGCCTGTCATTATGTTTGCCTCAGCCGCCTGGGGCCAAACCTGCAGAACCAGCATTCGTGTTCTTGAACGGGTCCAAATGACGGTTCTGGGGATGATACGAACGCTCCGTGGTATGCGCGGAACGATCGGATCCTCGAAGACTTAAATCTGTCTTCCAGCAGAAGTATCATTAGAGATCGGAAGTATAATATTACATAGAAGCAACTTTGGAGTATAAGACGCCGCGTTGGTCCTATTTTCTATCTACGACGCAATCACATGCACTGCTTGAACGAAATGCAAAATACCGGCTCCTTGAACAAACAAGCGGAAAGCGATACTATTGGCCGTTGGTGATCATTTGCGCATGCCCGTGATCTTCCTGATGACACTGATATTTATGAAAATATCAAAGCAGGCTAATTATAAAATGAAGACTGTGTGTGTTTATGACCATCAATAACACTCCAATTACATACCTTTGATTATGACAAGGAGCAAGTTATTTGAACTTAGTGCGGCTATTGATGGAAGTTCAGAAACTTGGTTAATGGTAATTATTTTCTTGTCAGAGTTCTTTTTTCATTTACAGCAAATACTGCACTTCAGGGCTCGTAAGGGAAAAATATATTGTTGTAATCAAAATAGTGTCAAGTGCAATAGTTTTTCTGTGTAGACAGATTGAGACCCCATCACAAAATCCTGAACCTTACCTGAGTGACACCAACTGAGGAATTGACTGATTGAGACCTCAGTGTCAAAACACTTTCTGTCTTTATTCTAACTACTGATTTGTGATTTTTCAAAATATCATTTTTATAAAAGTTCCAAGTTAATGAAAATTCGAAACTACATTTCATTTCGTGTAAATGTGGTTTTGTCAGTAATCAAAAAAAGTTTTGTGGATTTATTGTTGTTATGATGTGGACAGCTCCGACAAATTTTTACTCTTGCCCGACGATGTTGAGGTTGTAACACTTGTACCCGTCAATTTTATTGATTGAATGATGTTCACCTTATCATTTTCAATACTTTACTGTGTGCCTCCCCAGTTCTTGAAAATTTTGCAAATATATTTCCAAATCTCAGCTATTTCAAGTTGTGTATCACATATCACGATACATGAAATGTCATGGCGTGGCATATACATGAAATGTCATTTCTGTCATTTCACTCTCCGTTAATTAGAGTCATGTCTACAAGTTCATTGTTTCTGTATACTTGTACTGTCATTTGAACATAACCGAAAACAACATCACTCTAAAATTACACTTTACGCTCATGGCGTATAGTTTTCTGATTGGCTACTGATTGGGGACTTTTATTCTGTCTTATTCAGTAGAAAATCAGAAAAGATTGGTTGTAACAACAAACGCGATAAGCTATATAATGAATTCGGCATTATTCAACACGGTGATTTGACAGATATCCTTTTCATTTGATGTCTGTTAGTCTAAAACTCTTATAGAGGTGATTTTTTTGTAAAATAGCATATTCTACGGGTTTTACATCCTGTTGAAAAATTGTCCCAACTTTGAAAACACCTTGTATCTCACAACAATAATCAACATTAAACTATCAATCGAGTCATTTATGGATATTATTACCAGATCGAATACCATACGCCACTGCCGAATGCAATTCGCCACCGCATGTTCACCTAGTAAGAATTCCAAGAAAATTGGAATCTATATACATAATTCCTAAAGAGGCCGAGGAACGACCGTTACGACTAAACTTGTCGTTATTGACCTATATGAGACCCAGCTTAACCGGCGAAGCCAATATAATACGTGATTCAGATTCAATGTCGTTCACAATATTTTAGTTGTAAACTGCGATTGATTTATTTATTTAGTCACATTATCGTGTTGTCTTTAGTGAAGTGTCATAAACGAACAATAATTAGATTGGTAATTTTTATGTTTTGACTCTAATTTTTTTATTGTTATAATGTTTAATGTCGTGTTTTATTCCCTATAAACTATTTTTGAGGTCTTTATCTTCTGTATAAAATGATACCGCTATAACAGTGTTTTGATTCGTAACCATATTCGATATCGAATGCTCTGACGCAACAGAACGAATTTTGACATGCGGAATATGAACATTCGTAATGAATTCTGTAATGTAATAACAATAATTTCATTGTGAACGGAAAATAACGGTTTGGTTCGTCAAACAATGCAGAATGAGATCGAGTGCGAAGACCTGCGGAACGTTTATTCTATAAACCGAAATGCTTTGCGGGGGCGTTACATTCTTGGCAACAATAGATGATTGAAAAAATCAAGTAGGTGTGAACCAGACATTTCATTCAACTATTCTGCTTATTGTATAATTGATAACTATTCTCAGTGTACCCAATAACGACACAACGGTTGAATATTTACTAGATCTCATTTTGAGGTGAAATATACTACACTGAAAAAATCTTTGGAATCGCATGGTAAATTTGTTCCATTACTAACTGGAGACTTCACTGTTCTAGAACTGTTATTTCATTTCAGCCAACGATAATGAGCTATTTTTATGTGCTTTTTGAACAAATTATTCTATTTATTTATATTGGCGAAACCACAAATTTATATTTTGAAATTCTATGCACACAGTTATATTTCAATGAAAAATCATGGTGAATTTGTTAATATCCAAGTATTATGTCAATTCCACAAATTGAGTGAATTAACATGATCAAATCACGATCAGTTCAAACATTATTCTATAAAATTATGAGACCTTTGTACAAAAACCTAACTCCTTGGGAATTAACTAATGAATCCGTGGAAATACCAACATTCTAGGATTTCAAGTCAATGAATTGTGAATATAAATACCGATAATATCACACTGTAGTATCCCAGTTTTATTGAAAATCCATTTTTTGACGATTCTGTTGATAATTATATCAAATTGACCGATGACAGTGACTACACAGCAGAAAATAATAATTAAGGCGAATAAAATATCTCTCTTATCAGGGTTACCCATTCACAAAGATATTCAATGCTTTTTATATCCTTCCATGTTTTGAATAGCATAAGTATGTATTTTTCCATTTATATTTATTGATGGTTTCTGACAACAGCTTTCACATTTTCTGTTAACATTACACACCAATGAAATATATACCTATCGGGTGGACCATGAAGGGTGAGGGATCAAATCCATTGGGACAAATTTTGTATTCGGATTCAATTAAATGGTGAAAAGCTCTTAATATTACTAGACTCAAACATTGGATCAGCCCAAAATATTATAGTTTTCGTTCCAGAATATAAGTGTCTTCTAAGTTTCTGATATGGTTCTTAAATACTGAATACTGTATCTTTCCGTGAAAAAGGGGGTGGCAAAACGGGTGTTCCATACGAATTCCAAAGTTACTGATTGAAATATTTATAAAAATATCAATAACGCTAACGAATAAGCTGTCAAAATTCAGGTATCGTATATGCTGGAGAAAAAGCATTTCCACTAACAAATTTCATTATATCAGCACCAAACTTTGCTGCCATTGAAACATGAAGCAAACAAATAGTAATGTCAAATGAAAACTTGTGAAAATGCCTGCCGATGGATTTTTATCATCATATCAGCACGATATTTTTTAATGTAAACGATGATTCATCCAATCAAAGCTAACTTCCTGACGTCAGAGCGCTGGGAAACAGTAGATATCATACAAGAGCCAGATGTCGTAAATGTCACAGAAAATTTATCATTGAATCTTGAAAATCCAGAACTATTACATTCTGCCCCTGAATTAGATATCAGCACCACGGAAATTATAAGCCAAATCGAAACTGCAAACGAACCAACTCCGAGTTGCTCCAGTCTACAAAAAACTTTTTCGCCATCGAAGATTAGACCTCTACCAAAGGCGCCACCAAGAAAAACTAATACAAATAGCAGACGCAAAAGAAAATCTACAGTATTAACGGACACCCCTGAAAAAGAAGCTTTACAAAAGGAATATGAGGAGAAGATGAAGAAAAAACAGAAAAAAGATTACAAAATTAAAGGAAAGGGGAAGCGGAAAGGCAAAGGTAAATCAACAAAAAATAAAACCGGAGTGGACAGAGCTAAAAAAAAAAATTTATGTTCAGATTCAGAATCTGAATCAGAAGAGTGGTATTTTTTGGTATGTGGTGAAGCTTACACAGATTCAAATAAAGAAGATTGGGTCGAGTGTATCATTTGTAAGATGTGGGCACGTGTGGGATGTGTTACAGGAGACACTATATCTTTTATTTGTATTAATTGTTGCTCAGATGAAGACTGAATTGAATTATAATGAAACCCACCAAATGTTGATTCTTATATAAGTGCAATACTTTGTTAGATATATATTAAAAAGAGATAATTACGAAGCATACCTTAGATATAAATAATTTAATTACTTACTGTGGTTTAAAAGTGCCATGATGATTATAAGTAGTGTTTAACTAAATAAAACTGTTGATTACTTAATTTTTAGGTGTTGATTACCTAAAAAGTGTATTTAAGTTGATTTTTTAAAGGATTACATAATACCTACTTTAGAAAGATGTCAATTTTGTTAAAAACAAAGAATGAATGATTAGAGGTATTATTGTTTTTTTTTGTCGTTACTACTTGCCCCGGTAGACGTTACAACTTGCCCCAAGCACGAGGTAACTTGTAACACCGCACTTCTTCTAGAAAATAATTGATTGTAAAATAATGACCAATAATTATGTAATTATTTTTACTTGATTTGGTAGAGGAAGAGTTACAGCATCCATCCATCTTTATTTAGTAGCAATTTAATCAATGGATCTCAAGATATATTAGTTTTCGTGAAAACTGTTACAAGCCCCTCGCTCCCCTACGTAAAAAATTGTAAAATTGTTTTCAACCGCTTTCTTAGTTGTTTGACCAACCCTCAGAAGGTAATGAGCTAAGATCACGGGGACCTTACCTTTTATAGTGGGATCCGAAACCTTGGGGCCTTGAAAAAATTTTAACCAGCTGCGGGAGTCGAACCCGCGCCGGGTGGAAACAGTGGACACAATACCAACTCTCGTGCCACTGAGCCACAAACCCCTTCAATTGCACATGCACTTGACTGGTAATCCCTGCCCGAGGATATCTTTTTCAAGAATTCAAAAACTATTGTGTGCACGCCGCCAACTCTCTTTCAAATTATACATTACAGACACAAATTTCCTTTCTTCATTTTCAAATTCGGTTTGATTGTTCAATGGTCGGATATCCACACTTGACACCTGTTGAAAATCGCAAATTGTCGACAACGCAAGGGAAAGGTAAATTGGATCTTGATGATCATTTGATAGCGAATGAGTTCCCTTTCACCTCATAACTTTCCTAAACACACTAACATTAAATTCAATAAAGCGATATCCCGATCGCAGATGCGAACGTACGTCCTTGGTAGCTCAGTTGGGAGAGCCCTTGACTGGTAGTCATGAGGTTGTGGGTTCGATTCCCGCCCGAGGATATATTTTTGTAGAATTAAAAAATTCTTGTCTGCACGCCGCCAACTCTATTTTACATTACAAACAACCACAACAAATATTAACCAATGACTTTCTATAGTTCGACTTTTGTCCGCACTGTCGCTTCGATCTCAAAACATACCATTACACTCGTCATTCACGGGTGTGCAATAGGTTAGGTTATACCCTGTATATCTAGCATGGACACAAATTTGTTGATGTATCTGATGTTCATTCTAGAAATGAGTTTCGTGGATTTGACAAAGTTTTAATTCGAAAACGTAAACTTTCATCTATTTGGTGAAAAACTGAGAATTTTCTCAGAAAAACGTATTCCGTAGAAGACCTCTTCTAGGTCATGATGTATATTTTCAATGAATTCATCTAAAGCAGACAACACACATTCGCCTTCACCATGATAATAGTTCCGCTTTGTTGTTTACGTTAGTGGATATTGCAGCATTGAACTTATTCGCGACGTTATAGGCTAATAATCCTAAGTAGGCTGACAACATCTGATAAAGATTTGAAGACCAATTGTAAAAATGTCACAAATGTATTTGTTACACGTAATTGTTATTGCAGAGAGCACTGTAGGTGTGTCTTTACTTGATGTTGGGCAATTTCATTTGAATGTCAGATAAGCTTGTGTATAGCGAGTTACAATGTAGAATGCTAATTGTATTTTCATTTTTTTAACAGCTTTCAAGTCGTTTGAAAAGTTTTTGGTGATGGAGGCAAAAGTATCTTTCACTCACTCATATTCGGGTTTGTATATGTGTGTTTTGGGTGATTTTCACCTCGTAGTGCTTTGAATACTGGATGCACTTCTTCGAATGACCTATCATTAAATTTTTTTGGATGTCGGGGATGACAAGGAATGCAATTAAACAATGCGAGAAATCGCTGTGCATTTTCTGAACAATGATTCGGATCGATGAACATTTCAGTTGATAGTTGTCATCGTACTTGTTGTACTCTCGTAAATGACGGGTGTATAATACCATTTTATAACAAGTTATAGGGGTTAAAATATCAGAAAAGATTTTTTTTTTGTCAAATTTGACCCAAATGTTTTAAACCGCTGTCCGCCTAACCTCGACTGAGATTCTTTGGGAGATGTATAAAAAGAGCGTAGGAATCCTTATTAACATTCGTTGCAGGCTACCGGCGATACGTATTCAAATTCATAATAACACTATTGGAAACAAACGAACCTCGTTGTATCCAAACTGATAGATAAGGTCAGAACTAGTAGATGAAGCTAGGACCACACACTACAGACCACAATTATCAACAAATCATTTCTTGTGAGTTATTCAAACACACGGAATTAATCCGTATATTTCCTCAAAAGTTGGACAGCAGGTTCAAACAATTGATTGAAGACATGTTTCGCAAGTAACTGAAGATGAAAGTATATACTTTCAAAACATGCTGTCCAACTTTTGAAAGAAACATTCGTTTGTGGAGACGATTTTGTGTCTATTACCCCCCAAAAGTAAACAATTTATTTCACGACCACCGATGAGGCTGTGTTTTGAAAATTCTCGCACGCGTCTCTCGCGGTAATCAAGTATTTGTTGTTGTCGCTGGGGTCGATTTTGAGGTTATAATACATTCAGTAATGTTATGGATAAAATTGTTCCTGTCATATCGTCTTCCGTACTTAACTGTGCCTACCTATAACGGTTAGTACCGGTTCATTTGAACACCACCTATCACTTATCACGAAACTTTGAAGTTTCACTGTTCTGGTAAACATAAACTTACCAACAGATACCTAGTGAAGAATCGTTTTCAACAATGTCTAGGATTTCTTCCTCAATATCAGCTGTTTCGGGTAAAATAGGTCATTCTACATGTTCTTCTTGTTGTTCTCTTAAAGACTCCATATCAAATCAGTGTTGGATTTCAATAAGAACCTTTATAAATCACCAGCTGCACTTGGTTTGCCATCCCCGTGAAATGAAAGTATGTTTATGAGTTGATTATCATCATAAATATGCAATTATTGTAAAAAAACTAAAAACAACATTTGAGAAAAATATTTTTGCCCGCAGTCTTCATCTCGGCGGCCGTATTCGATTTTTTTACAATTTTCCACAATTTTCAATTGACGATATCTCCGCTATTCTGCGACTTCCAAATAGGTGAAATCACTTATTTTGACGAGTACTATATTCTGTTAAAAAAATCCTCACCTTTGAAAACACCCTGTAAATATAGTATGTCCGGTCTACCTTGATAGTACCCCGCAAACGGGGCACAACGAGACATGTTTTTCATTATTACACAAAATAATTAAATTTGGAAGCTTCTCAGACGTTGAAGTTTACTTCCAATTGAAAATTCGAACACATTTTTTTCATAAAGAAAATGTGTTTCTGACGGTAATCCGCTTCGGGTTCCCGGGTTAGTTGGAATAAAAACTTGTTTCAAACTCCTTAGTGAGGATTTATCGCCGTGATCATATTTCAGTTCACCATTATCATCTGAGAATCCCAATGCCGCAAAATACAAAGTTTTTAGTGCACGAAATATATAAACTTACCTAAATTCAAAGCTATTGCATAAATATTGTTATTGGTGAATTATTTTCGCAAGATTCGTTATGAGCTCAATATTTTTTTTTGTCTATATCGGTTAGATATATAATTGATATTCATTCAATATGCTATGTTGCCTCAACAAAAATAAACGTCGTTAACAAACGATGAAACCAATAAATCATTATTTACATCTTCTATTATCCCGTTTCTATTTAGTCTTCGGAAAAATATTCCGATGATACTGAGGTACTTCGATTTATTATCCGAATGGACACCCAATACTACCACAGAGCATAATAAATCACATCAATAAACTAATGTCCCACCGAGATAAAAGCTATAAGAGAAAACAAATCGATGGGTAGATTTTAAATATACACCTGCAATAGATAATAGATAATCTATATCACTACTCCAGGTGAATTATATACTTTGGTGAAAAGGATTTCATAGTTTTTTTGTATCTAAAATGAAGAATATTTTTGACAGTGTCAAAGAGTAAGACATGATTCATTGTTTGACCAGGTTGGAATCGTAAAAATTATTCAAGAATAATAGACAATCATCATCCATCGCCCACTTATTATGTATTTCAGTTTTCATAGATAGCATTATAGGAAAATTATGCTAAAGAGAGGCAACATGACTTCAAGAAGTCATGTTCAATTCGGGCCGACCAAAGTATCATTAATATACACCACTTACTCCACTGAACATACACTCTCGTTGCTGATATACTGATGTGACTTTGGTCAGCCCAGAAATCGGCAACACTGCGAAATTCGCAAGATCGGATTTCAATAGTTCATTTGCATATGCTTCTTCATGCTTGTGAGCGGTATTTTTTTAATTTCATCAGAAAATGGACACCAGAGTCTACAATTCCTTATAGATGCAGAATTGTATTCCTCCTTTGAAGTTCAATTCAGTTTAGGGAATACACTAAGCGTTCCAATTATATTTGCTGTGAAACTATTCAGGGTGTATCAACGATGCGGGGGTGGACGATAGCTGATTCCCTATTTGAGAGAGGGAAAAATGTCTCAAATAAAAGAAAGAAATGAAAGCTATGTTCCAATAATGACTACCAACATACATGGTGCTAATAAATGTGTAACTTATCAAAGTAATGTTCTTTTTTTATGAAACACCAGATATATTTTCACTCGATTGAATTCCTTCAAAAAAGTATTTCACCAAAACATAGGGTTGTATGGAAGTTATACCAGGTGGTTCGGAAGTTATGGTGGTATTTATGTCTCAAAATGGGTTCACTCAATACCAAATATCTCAAATTCGTTAATCTGGAATAAGAAAATGTTTCCAGCCAATATCTTCGAAAATGGTTTATTTTTATTTTCTATTCATGATTCTACCGAATGGCGCTTTTCCCATACAGGGGCGACCAAAACTCGGGATTACTTTTTTCTCTGTTTTTTTTTCAAAACGAACGCCTTATAAATAAGGCCATACCAGAATAGTCCACACTATGAGCTTGCAGAAAATATTGGGTTAGCCTACTTGACTTCCATGTATCTAATTCTTAAGGAAAGTATGAAAAAGTCATCATAACAGCAATAACGATGTTTTATTCAGTGCTGGACAAAAGAGGTAACAAAATTCATAGCAGATAATCAAACAATCTCCCATTTTGAGCTATGCACAAATGAGTTCTTCTACAATTGCTTTCAGAACATTAATAGAATATGAAAACCGTAATTTGATTTTTGAGGTCTTGATAGATGTTCTTTTATCCGAAGTTTCAGAGGTCTGATAGTTCGTCCAATATATGTAGTTTGGCAATCAGCACATGTTAACTTATAAATTCCGGTTTTCATTAATATATCAATAGGGTCTTTTGTTTTGGAAAAAAGTGAACCTTATTCTATTCAACAATCATAACTTCTCACCGACATCCAACAGTAGAATATTACATAATATATCTGATTATAATTTCAGAAGAATGAATATACTTGAAGATTTAGAAATTTCACGCGAAATGAAAAATAATGGTACTAATTGCTCTAACACACAAATACACCTAAACTGTAATTTCAAACCCATGTTCAAACACTTCTGGGAATCTCAAGAGGATTAACCTACTTTTATTCCAAGTCTTTATCTATTTTGTCAACCATCTGCCATTCTACCATATTTCATTTTATTTCAATGTGATACGTCCAATAGTTATAATTGATTTTACTGCTACCGTTAAGTTAGCCACTCTTTCCTACCAAACTCAGTTTGTTGTCGAAAGGCTGAACACGTATTTACTTTTATTTCATTTTATGTTGTAATATCCATCAGGTACACTATGTTTTTGTGTCTCTTGAGAGATGGAATCTCACCCCAATTTGACAGTATGTATTTTGTTGAGTTGTATAATGTAATTTTCAATATTCTTATCTGTCATAGATTGAAGCTCTGATGATGGCAAATAGCCGAAAGCGCTCTGCTCAACCAAGCTTTGTAATTAAATGAAAAATTATACACTGAAAAATACTTCTTTCTCAATTCTCTTTTGAAACAAGAGTATACACTTCGCTAGTCGCTTATATACATATATATAGATGAATAATTTCCGAATTTGACTATGATCGGCGAAGGTATATATATATATATATATATATATATATATATATATATATATATAAGTCGAGACGTCCGCGAAGTGTTTCTATGAAATCTACCAGAGCAAAAATTTTCTGCAAATCAGGCATTATTTTAGGTGGGAAGTATTGCTGAATTATCCTTCCATACTGTCTGGAAGTATTCTAAAATTTCTTGACTTTTTGTTTAATTTTTGCGGAGCATGGTCTTTACTGATTTCGTTCTTTTGCAAATAAATTACGCCGCTCAAGACGAGTACCCAGCAATACAACGTAACATCATTATTAATGGAATGATTAATATCATTTTTCATATTTCTAAAGCTCAAGAGTAATAAGTAGTTGCGTTGCACGTGTTTCAGGAATAGTTTTGCACATAGACGTATCTGAAGTGGTATCGAACAGTACAAATTAGATGAAGGTATTTATGTTTTCAGTCACTAAAAATGCTTGTATATAAATAAGACTGATATTATGAATGATGTGTTCATATGGACTGTTGAATGTGTGACGCTTTAGATTCATCAATATTATTGACACACTCCAATGATTTTCTAACCGACCAAAAAAAAAGGAGGTTCTCAAGTCGACACGTATACCAATCTTGATGTTTTTTTTTATTGAATAGGGTATACTTCGAAGTTGGTCCAATTAAATTTAAAAAAATCCACCCTTGAGGATAAATCAATCGTCCCCTATTTTTCTAATAGGAAACGATTGATTTTTTACCCGTGAACCGATTCTATTGGAACTTGGCAAACATATGTAGTTCTGATGACACTACATATTAATAGAGACCTGGAGTTAATCTGATGAAAGAGTAGAGTAATCAAAAATTAAGTAAGTAGTAATCAGTAGATTTTAGCAATAAAAAATAAAATAATAAAAACTTTAAATAAAAAATTAAACCGACGAAACAAGATACTGAAAAGCGAAAAATAAAAAGAACCTTTTAGTCCATATAACCTATTTTCAAAGTTTTGGTTGAATACGCTGGCATTTTTAACGCAATGAAAAAATTTGAAGAAATTGGCAAAAATAATTTTTTCACACGACTGATCAGAATACGATAATTTTTTGCAGTAAACTTTTTTCGAATCCTTTTTAGACAATAAAAAAGTGTTATATTTGAATGAAGCAGTTTTTTAATACGTGTCAAGGTGACCGTCCACACACAAAAATCATTACATCAAATGTTGCATGAGTTTTTGAGAATGCGCTCAATTAAATTTGTGGACAGATTTTATGGTCTATCTACTTTTTAATTTTTAATGTTTATAAAAGTTTTCTTTTTAAAACAGCTTTCCAACAAAATGCTATAAATAGTAACATCCGATCTAAAAAATTTAACTGTGCTCAAGTTTCGCCCTTTAAGAGGGGTAATTTTTTTTATATTACCCTAAAGCCTACAAAAAATCTCAATTGATATGTTTTTGCGTTCCATCCATATATTTTATCCTAAGCCTCTAGCGCATTAGTTCCAGTTAAAGTCCCCACCCTGTATATATATACATATATAAATATATATATATATGAATATATATATATATATATATATATATATATATATATATATATATAATATATATAAATATATATATATATATATATATATAAAATAATAATAATAATAATAATATTTATTCAGTTCATTTGCATAAAAATTATAATTAAATATATATATATATATATATATATATATATAAAAGAGAGGAATATCGAGGGGACTGTTAAAAATAACATGGAAGGAACTTCTCTGAGGGCTATGTCCATTAAGTTCCTTCCATTTCATATATATATATATGTATATTGGTTTTTTTTTTTCGTAATTTCCCACAAAATTTCATTTTTCATGAAAGTTGGTGCATTCAATTAGACTAAATACGCGCATAGCCGTTATTATTAGTGGAGTGCGGCTAAGTAGGAATCGGGCGATATTCTAAATTCACTATAGAGTAAAGTGACATTAATATGGAAAATATCGAAAAATGTTATTGAAAAAAGTTGTTTGCAATTAAAAGATATTCCTAGTTATCCACCACCAATTACCAATTTCAATAACTGCTTGATGAGTTGGCCCCAATTTTTAATGGGAATTATCGACAATAATTTTTGAGTAGTAAATCACTAAATTAGCATAAAGCAATTAACTGCTCAAACAGAATCTTGAAGATGAGTCCAAAAAAACAGTAATGGAAAGATAATGAAATAAAGCCAGGAACCCTCAAAAACAGGTCAATCTTCATTAGAAAAATATTGCTGAATAATTAATAACCACAAAATAAATATTTATATTAAGACTTGGTTGGTAGGTGTACCTACCTAACTGGATAAGTGGGAATATATTTCAATTAAAAACAACTTTCTTCAATAACATTTTTCGATATTTTCCATAGTAATGTCACTTTACTCTATAGTGAATTTAGAATATCGACTGATTCCGGCTTAGCCGCACGCCACTGATAATAACGGCTATGCGCGTATTCATTCTTATTGAATGCACCAACTTTTATGCGGAATGAAATTTTCTGAGAAACTATTAATAAAAAAATCCCATATGGTTTTCCAATATTTTGGCGGACACTGTATATATATATATATATATATATATATATATATATATATATATATATATATATATATAAATGGATTCAATACAAAATGAAAAACAATGAAATTGAAAAGATCCATTATAAACTTTTTAACAAAAAATTAAACCGACGAAAAAAGCAATTGAAAAGCAAAAACTTTTTAACAAAAAATGAGTTACTTGCTTTAGTTTAGGAGCTTAGTTATTGAGACTAAGAAGGTTTATTTTATTTTTTACTTTCCAGTTCCGATTTTCGTCGGTTTTATTTTTTGTTAAAAAAAATTATTTTTCAATTTTTTGTGGCTGAAATCTACTAATTACTACCTACTTGTCTTTTGATTACTTCCAAAATACTTACTTGCCCACCTTACTTCAATTACTACCAGTTAAATAATATGATTACTTATCTACTTTTACTATTTGTTGTAATATAAATTATTTTTGTTGTTCTGGTTAGTTTATTTCATTACTTTGTATATCAATCCATCCTCTCATGAAATATAATGATTGTGACGGATGTAGAACAGAAATAATGACAATAGCGATCTGTGATTGTCAACTACATATGTGTGCCAATGTTCACAAGTGAAAAATCAATTATCCCCTATTTTTCTACCCGTAAGGGTGGATAATTCCATTCGAGATCCAAATATGATCAACTTTGGGGTATACCCTATCTAATAAAAAAAAACATCCAAATCTAAGAACCCAGTACAAAGTTATGCCTGATAGAATCGGTTAACGGACCAAAATTCAGAGGGTGAGTGATCAATATCCTTCATTCTGCTAGCCTTAGGGGTGGATTTTATCTTTGAAATTTGAATGGGACCAACTTCGAAGTACACCCTATCCACTGAAGAAAGAATTATCGGAGTCGGACGTCTCTGTAAAAAGTTAGGCGTGGTCATACATAAAAAAAAGTATACGCGTCGACTAGAGAACCTCCTCCTTTTTGGTTTCGTCGGTTATAATCCTTCTTAATCTCAATGCTTATTGAGCTCCTAAACTAATTGAGTAACTAATTTTGAATCAGCGCCAAAAAAACTAGCAATTGAATTAGGTAAAGCGTAACATAGCAGCGGGATGCACGGCGGCGTTTCGATTCCTCCTTTAAAGTAATATAATGATCTTCGTTAATTGTTTGTTTGGCACCGACTCAAAATTAGTTACTCACATCAGTTCAGGAGCTCAATTATCATTAAGACTAAGGAGGTTTATTCTATTTTTTGCTTTTCAGTTGATTTTTTCGTCGGTTTAATTTTTTGTTAAAAAGTTTTTATTTTTTATTTTTTTGTAGCTAAAATCAACTAATAACTATCTACCCGATTAACTCCAGGTATCCATTATGTTCTAGTGTCATCAAAACTACCTATATGTGTGCCAAGTTCCAAAAGAATCGGTTCACAGAGGAAAAATTGATAATCCCCTATTTTTCTACCCATAGGGGTGGATAATCCCTTTCCAAATCTGAAAATGACGAACTCTGAAGTATACCCTGTCCATTGAAAATCATCTAAATCGGATAAACCAGTACAAAGTTATGAGTGGTAGAATCGGTTAACTGGTAAAAATTCAGTGGATGAACGATAAATATCCCCTATTTTTCTACACTTAAGGGTGACTTAAGGGTGACATTCAAATGGGACCAACTTCGAAGTATACCCTATCCAATAGAAAAAGAATCATCGAAATCGAACTGCTCTGTGAAGTGTTATGCGTGATCATACATAAAAAAAATATACGCGTCGATTAGAGAACCTCCTTCTTTTTTATTTCGTTGGTTGATAATAAGATAAACGTGAAATTAATACAATTTTTTTGGCAAAATAACGCTTAAAAAATATTTTTTTGAAGTATACTCTTCACATAAAGTCAATCAGTAGATTAGATGCCTCAAACACAACGCAACGAAATATGGGTTGTGTTCGGTAGGTACAAGTAATTTTTTCATAATTTATTCAATGTCGGCCTGATTCTCCGTCTAGGCTTATCACCGATGCCAGTGAGCACAGCTCTCCTAACCAAAAATTTTGTCGAATCTTGCGGTGTTTTCAACCAGAGTAGGGTTTAACGAGTTCAACATCTATGAACTCGGGGCTGCCAACTTAACGTCGCTCCAAAGAACGGCATATCTCTCGATATATCGCATGCAGCTGCGAATATGCTACTATGCTGCAGTTGTACGGAGCTCAATAACGCGAACGTTTCTTGACAGGCAGTCATTCCATTCAAGTACTAATCGCGCCCAGACGTGAGTAAGGAACTTGTTGTCGTGAATATTTTTTTTATGTACCAAAAGTGTAAGATAAATAAATCGATGCATAATTTTGAAAAAGGAATAAATATTCATACGTCAACAAATGGAACATTTCTCGTGAATGTTAATCATGTTTTTGAGTACCTTCAGTCAATAAAGTTGGAAGATGTCATGGATGGAGGCAAAAGTTCGAGAACATTTGGATTGTTTTGCACATCGATTATCATGTCTTATTGTACATCGTCTGACACTCTGCTATGACAAAAAAAACTATTTTTAACATTTCCAAAGTGTTCAATTTAAAAATTGAAAATACATTATGATGTTTTGATGTCATTCAATTCCTTGATGACTGCTCCAAAATGGCGAAAGATTCATGTCATTTATGGTCTAATTCTAATTCAAATCAATATATGGGAATTTTGAAGTCACGGTCTTGAACTTTTTGTAATTAAAGCTTACTGTACCAGGTTGGCAGGTGACGGAGTATTATCAACCTGAAGATCGTTGTGCATATTTATTATTAATTTATTGCAGAAAAATTGTTGAAACGTTCTGAGATAATGAATAAAAAACAAGTATTATAAGATTTATTTGAAATATAAAATAGTTGTTGAATCTGTCATTCACTGATATGTAAAGAAAATAACGTATGGCACACATAAAATAAAACATATTTCCAGTGCATTTCTATGGGAATGTATCTATAAAAAAAATAGTTTCTCATACATATTAATTCATCATCTGGTCTTCCTGGTCTTCTCAACTACTGCAAGAATCCCTTCTCTACTTACGTTTACCTGCCATGATATCATTCAAGTGGCAATATCTGTTCCACAAAGAATTCTCAAATGAGTACCTCAATAATACCCATCATAATCACTAGCATCAATCTAACTCAAGTACTCATGAGACTCGAAAAATTCACCAGGAATTCCTTCAACGTAGTTGGTCCTGCAACACAAAGCCGTAACAACAAATGTTCACTTGATCTCGTATCTCAACAACATTGTGAAGATCTTTTTTAGAGTTCACAAGATAGGAAAGTGCCTCACTCCGATACACATCCTCATTCCTTGTGGCGGAACAACGCTAAATACTCGAGATTTATTTCATTTATATCCTAGCGGGATATAATAATCAGTGGCGTACCGTGAATTTTTGAATTTGAATGGGCATTATGAGCTTGGCTTGATATTTTACATCCTAACAATACTGATGTAAGCTGTTTATATTTCCAACTCCCATCGGCTTCTATACAATTATAAATTTGTTTTTTGCATAATTCAATTATTCCTGACCGCGCCCAATGCAGTGTTCTGTTTTTCAATAGACAGTTAAATGAAAATATTCAGAAATATACATATATATGTAGTTAAACATCTGGTTCTGCTAAATTGAACTTGGAAGGTCAAAGAAAACGTTGCGCACTTTAATCTTCCTTTGTAATTTGGATCCGATGAAACACCAATGTCAGTGAAAAATGCAATTTGTTTTTGTCTGAATTTAAATAAAATAGTCACGAGTGAGTTGTATAAGTCAGCCCCTTTCAGTAAATCGTCATTGAATGATTTTCTGTCAGTTTTACCAGCAGCGTCGAATACTAATGTGACTTTCCCGGATTTGTTAGGACTAACCACCCCCAAATGGGGTAGATACCAAAATCGATTGTTGTCTTGTCTCCATTCGTTATCAGTCACTATCATTGCAAATTTCTTTTCCAGATTTTCTGGTATATTGCATTCGTAAAGTCTCGTAAATCAGTGTCTTGTCGTAATTTTCTTTCTATGTACTGTAACCTTCGTAAATCAATCAGTTTGCATTTCGTAATTTTTTCACAGTAATCCCGTCTTCATCTTCAGTCGACTTTTTTATTTTTGTTATATTCACACCAAAAGATTCCGTGGTAAAATATGTTCAAAACTGTTATATAAATATATATATATATATATATATATATATATATATATATATATTATATATATATATATATAACATATATATATATATATATATATATATATATAACATTATATATATATATATATAACATTATATATATATATATATATATATAAATTCAAATTTGGAAATAACTATAAAAGTAACCTTAGGTGCAGTGATGGAAAACTTGTAACTTTAGTGGTGAGTTCTTCAATATAAGGAAGTGTTTTATGAACATCTAAGATTCTAGGTTCAGGTTGAGCAATAGGAGGGTTTACCTCTGAAATTTGGGAATGTATACTATTATTATTATTAATATGAAGAATCAATTTATGATATATGCTAGAGAGTAATTTATTGAGAAGTATTAATTAATTTAAGCATTCCAAGCTGACAACTCTGTTTATTAGACCCATGATAAGGTTAGTTTTCATATTCGACGAGTTGTACGACTGAAAACCTATGAACCAATTGGAACACATTGGTTTTCTATACGAGTTGTCAGCTTGTCACATCCTATCTATCATATCGAATGCATAAATGAATAAAAAACAATTCTCAAAGAAAACTCTTAGCGTTGCAGACTTCTTAATAAATTACTTTTTAACACAGATCATAAATTTATTTCTCATTTCAATAATAAAAGTATAAATTCCCAAATTTCAGAGGTAAACCCTCCTATTCAGAGGTAAATCCTCCACCTGAACCTTGAATCTTATATGTTTATAAAACACTTCCTTATATTGAAGAACTCGCCAATAAACTGATAAACACTTTAAAATTAGATCAACTCAGAATTGCAAAAAAAAATATCAAAACTATTGCCTGTTTATACACAAAAATTGAAACTCCCTTAACTAAATTCGAAATGACAAATGTCATAAACACTATTTCGTGTCTTAACTGTTACAAAATCTATAACGGACAAACGAACTTAGCCTCTTATAAAAGTGATTGCAACCTCAGCAAAAACAGTTGTGCTTCAGCTGAATATAATGTAACGAACCTAGGCCGGACCTGTCGCCTCACGCGTTGCCATCGACAACGATGAGATCATCCCCGGAGATATTCGAGAACCATCCAGTCGCTCTGCCGCGGAAAACAACGGTCAATATTGGAAACAATTGGAACATGCCGTCGCCAACTGCTAGAATTCGAAACATCGAGAATGCTGTATCGGAGATAAATAGGCAACCCTCAAGTGGAGTCGGACGGTCTGAACGAGCCCATACGATCGAGCTATACAGTGGCGTAGTAATATAAATTAAGTTGTAGATTAAGTGTGAAATAAATTAGTAAAACCAAGTTAAGTTTATTTACGTTACAATTGGTGTCTGAAGTGAGATTTTGAAAATAAACAAGTGATCGTGGAGTGGATAGTCAGAAAAATAAATTGATAGACCTTTTTGTACGCCCAAAATAGACAGTGGCCCGGTTTTCGCGAAGTGGACAATTGTGCGTGGGAATATAAACTGATACACTGTTCGCGTGAAACAGACAATGGACTGGTGGCCCGTGGAAAAGAATTCGCGAAGTGAATTTTCAACAAACTGATAAACTTTTTCGTGTAAAACAGACTGATACCTCGTCAAAGACAAAATGTGTTCAAGAAAAGTGCGCCTTGCGGATTTGAAGGTAGCGGAATTGAAACAGGAATTAGAGGAAAGGGAACTGGAAACAACAGGTAAAAAGCAAGTACTCCAGGAAAGACTTGCAGAAGGACTTATACAAGAAGGTGAGGACCCCGAAACATTTTTATTCGAAGTTCCCGGAGGCGATTTAAGTTTGGTAATGAATAAACTCGAAGAAACTACTAAATCCGTGAAAGAAGAACTGCAACAAAATTCTAGAAATCTGGAAGAGAAGCTTCAAGAAAATTCTATAAATCTGGAAAAGAAGCTTTCTAGAAATCTGGAAGAGAAGCTTCAAGGAAATTCAAGAAGCCTGGAAGATAAGCTCCTTGAAAACACGGAAGGCCTAAAAAAAGAACTCTGTGGTGTGGCAAATCGTCTAGAAAAAAGAATAGGAACCGTCGAGGCAGAGATGGACAAGATGAAGGAAATAATCAGCGATGAAATCAAAGACGGAATCGAGGCAGAAATGGACAAAATAAAGGAAACGATCAGTAAGCTGGAAAAACGAATTAATAGTGCGCCCCCCACAGAGATGGTTAACGAAAATGCAATGCTGGACTTGAGTTTGAACTTGGATAAAGTTCAAGAGGGTATAAAGATGTCAAGGTCATTTCAGAAATAGGGAAGCTTTCCATGAAGCCGCCTCAGTTCGACGGAAAAACTCCATGGGCAAATTACCGCCGGCAGTTTGAAGCAGCGGCCAAAGCAAACGGATGGAATGCAGGGGAAAGAGCTGTAGCACTGACACTTGCATTACGTGGAGAAGCGACAAATATTCTACAAACTCTCACCGCCCAAGAACAGGAGGACTATGATCAGCTGATTAAACATCTAGAATTACGATATGGCCAGGCCCATTTGGAACACGTATACCACTCCCAACTGAAAAATCGCTGCCAAAAATCGGGCGAATCCTTACAAGAATTCGAAACTGATATTGCACGCTTGGTTCGTCTCGCATATCCAGCCACACCAGAAAATGTAATGGAGCGACTGGCGGTTCAAGCATTCCTGGATGGACTCCGTGACCAAGAAACCAGACAAGCGTTGATATTAGCTCGTCCAACACATCTCGTAGACGCACTGGCACGCGCTTTGGAATTCGAAGCAGCAAAACAATGCTGCAAAAGCCAAAGTAAAGTTCAAACGATTGAGGAAGACTCACAGGAGCCTGCTAACTTGGAAGCTGCCATAAGAAAAGTGATGAAGGAAGTGTTGCCTGAGAAAAGACAGATAAGATGCCGGAATTGGAAAATTGGACATGTGCGTAGCAAATGATCCAACATTCACCGACTCCGATGCAGGAAAACTTAGAAAGGTCGACGAGAAGGGGCAATCGTCGGCATGTGTCCGGCAAGCCCCGGTTAACAACGCATATTTCGCTATCCTTCAACGACAGAACAAAGGTGTTCCGTAGACGGTCTCATCAATAACGAGCCTTGCACCATGCCTAGATACAGGTGCGACTAGGACAATTCTCGGCCTTCCTTTGCCAGAACACCGGAACGGATTGAACCCGACAACTTGAAGCTACGCACAGCAACAGGGAGCCAGCTACTGTATATGGCGAGCTACCGATTGAAATAATTTTGGGCAGCACTAAAGTGAAACATCAGGCACTTGTAGCGGACATCGAAGACGATGCAATCATCGGAATGGACATCATGAATTCCAGAGGGTTTGAATTGATTTCAAAGACGGCGTCCTACGTGTCAACGGAGAAGAGCTGGTGCTTCATGGGAGAAGTGAGGGTTGATCCGTGTGTTGTTGGCTGAAGATGTAAGCGTACCTGAGAGGGCTGAAACCATTCTGAGGCTCGCCGGGACGGGGTACGAGCAGTGGAAACGTGGTGATGTTCGAGCCCAAACTTCATGATGAGAAAATTGGACGAGGGATTGCACTAGGGAAGACCTTGTTGCGTGCTGACAAATTTGTGCCCGTAAGGGTCATGAATGTCAATTATTTTCCAGTGACCTTGAAGAAAGGAACAATATTGGGGCACTGCTCGTCAGTTTCCTCAGTGATCCGGAGTGTACGAGGTACGATTAGCCAACCCAACAACTTGCCCACAGAACTAGAAAAATTAGTTGCCATCTCTTCCAAAGATATAAAACCAGCTCAACAGCCCAAACTAAGAGATTTAGTTAAGAAGTACCAAGATACTTCGATACCGGACAAGGAAAAGGAGGTCGAACTAATGTGGTCCAGCACAAGATTGATACTGGGGGTGCCCGACCGATCCGGCAATCAGCAAGAAGACTTCCTCTTGCCAAGAAGGAAGAGGCTGACAAAATAGTCAGCGATATGGGAAAAGAAGGAGTTATCGAACCATCTGACAGTCCCTGGTCCTCTCCAGTCGTACTGGTGAAGAAAAAGGATGGATCGACACGCTTTTGTGTAGACTATCGCCAACTTAATAATGTCACGAAGAAGGACAGTTACCCTCTCCCGAGAATAGATGACACCCTAGACACGTTGGCTGGTTCCACGATTTTCTCGACCCTTGATCTGAAGAGTGGATACTGGCAAGTAGAACTAACTGGCTCAGGAAGATCGAGAAAAGACTGCTTTTACCATCGGCTCAGGATTGTGGCAGTTCACCGTTATGCCATTCGGGCTCTGTAATGCTCCCGCCACATTCGAAAGATTGATGGAAACAGTACTGAAGGGACTCTCATGGAACACGTGTCTAGTGTATCTCGATCGTTTGAGGACCACGTGAAAAACTTGGAGGAAGTATTCCTGCGACTGAGGAACTCCGGATTGAAGCTGAGCCCTAAGAAATGCCATCTGTTCCAAAAAGAAGTACGATACCTCGGCCACGTTGTCTCTGGGGAAGGAGTAGCAGTGGACGACCAGAAGATCAAAGCTGTTAAGGATTGGCCCATCCCAAAAGACATTCACCAACTTCGAAGTTTCCTTGGTTTATGCACATACTATCGCCGATATGTGCTGGGATTCGCCAACATCGCTAAACCACTGACCAAGCTCACGGAAGGCCAAACAAAGTTCCAGTGGTCCGAAGAATGTCAAGACTCATTCAGGAAGCTGAAAGGAGCTTTGATCAACGCACCTATACTGAGCTATCCCCTACCCAAAGAGAAATTCATTTTGGATACGGACGCCAGCAACGTGGGACTTGGAGCTGTCCTATCTCAGATCCAGGAGGGACAGGAGAAGGTCATTGGTTATTTCAGCAAGACGCTTAGCAAACCAGAGCGCAATTACTGTGTCACCAGGCGAGAGCTGTTAGCTGTTGTAAAGGGAGTGGAACACTTCTACAAGTACGTGTATGGAAGAAGATTCCTGTTGAGAACTGACCATGACTCCAAGAATTCGATTTCGAGATCGAACATCGAGCCGGAACTAGCCATAAGAATGCAGATGCCTTGTCGCGAAGACCATGTCCAGATGATTGCTCACATTGCCGACGAGCAGAAGAGAAAGAAGCAACACTTTGTAGAACCGCGGCAATGGATGACAACTGGAATGACAGCAAGATCCAGAAAGACCAAGAGAGAGACCCCGACCTTGGCTTAGTCGTCAGCTGGAAGAAGGGCAATCGAAGACCATCATGGCAGGAAGTCGCAGGTTAGTCGCCGGCTGTTAAGTCCTATTGGGCACAATGGAACTCTCTTATTCTGGACAATGGGATCCTGAAACGTGTGTTGGAGGCCGATATTGGTGGGGAAGACGGACGCCAAATAATTGTTCCCAGGAACAGAAGAGAGGAAGTGCTGCGGGAAATCCATGATGGAGTCGCCGGAGGACATCTGGGAGTGACGAAGACCCTGCAGAAAGTGAGGCAACGGTTTTACTGGGCCAATTGTCAAGCTGACGTCCAGGACTGGTGCAAAAAGTGCGCTGATGCGCTGCTAGCAATGGACCTCGAATACGACCCAAGGCCCCGATGCGTCAGTACAACGTAGGCAGCCCGTTCGAGAGAATCGCCATTGACATCGCCGGCCCGTTTCCCGTATCCGACCACGGGAATAAATACATCCTTGTGGCAATGGACTACTTCAGTAAGTGGGCGGAAGCCTATGCCCTGCCCAACCAGGAAGCCATCACCGTCGCCGACGTCTTGGTGAAAGAATGGATATGTCGATTTGGTATTCCAATGGAGCTGCACTCGGATCAAGGCAGAAATTTCGAATCCAACCTTTTCCAAGAAATATGTCTACTGCTGAACATCCGCAAGACAAGAACCACGGCCCTACATCCGCAGTCCGATGGAATGGTGGAACGGATGAACAGGACGATCAACCGCCACTTGTCCAAGGTTGTCTCTGACCATCAAAGAGACTGGGACCAGTATCTTCATTTGTTCCTGATGGCCTATCGATCCGCAGTACACGAGTCAACCGGTCAAACTCCTGCTAGTATTATAATGGGCCGAGAACTGCGACTGCCTTGTGACCTGAAGTTTGGGATACCGCCAGGACAAGACACTGCGGGAGAGGACTACGTTAGCAAACTTCGGCAGAGAATGGACGACATCCACGAACGAGTCCGGTTGAACATCCAGAGTGCCAGCGATAAAATGAAGAAGACCTATGACATCAAGGCCGACGCTGGAGGATTTAAGGTTGATGACCTGGTATGGCTGTACAACCCCAAACGTCGTCGTGGACTATCACCAAAGTTGCGGAACTCGTGGGAAGGCGCGTATAAAATCGTGAAAAGGATAAACGACCTTGTGTACCGAATCCATAAGCCACCCCGAGGGAAACCAAGGGTCGTCCATTTCAACAGGTTGGCCCCTTACGCTGGAAACCATGACCAAGTTCGCACCCTCAAGCCACCGGAGGATGATATGACGTTCGAGAAGTTTATGTCCTTGTATTCAAACGGGCAGAAAGTTCTACATGGGGTTACTAGAGAGGAGTCACGAGACCTTTCGAGGTGCCTGCTGACTACGCACTAGCGCACTGTGTGGCAGAAGATCTTCGAATGTCCAGGGGCATCGCCGTAGTGTTCTCCAAGAAATTTGGTCAACTCCAAACACTGCGGGAGCAGAATCCAGAAGTTGGTAGGGTGCTACAGTTGAAGAAAGGCCAGAGAAACATCTACTACCTAGTTACCAAGAGGCATTCCCAAGATAAACCGTCCTATGAAGATGTCTGGAAAAGTCTCACCAAACTAAGAGATACTATGGTGGACCAGAATCTGGTGGATCTAGCAATTCCAAAATTATCCTGTGGTGTTGATGGGTTGGACTGGAGAGTCATAAGAAGTATGCTGGAGGCGATATTCAGATCCAGCGGCGTCAAGATTTTGGTTTGCTGTAACCCTCTTCCACGACCGATCATGAAGACCGTGGAGTGTTACTTCCATCGAACTTCACGGTGCAGATATGGGGAGTCATGCAGATATCGTCACACTCCAAGGATGAAATTTCGGGACGAAATGTCTTTAAGAAGGGGGCAATGTAACGAACCTAGGCCGGACCTGTCGCCTCACGCGTTGCCATCGACAACGATGAGATCATCCCCGGAGATATTCGAGAACCATCCAGTCGCTCTGCCGCGGAAAACAACGGTCAATATTGGAAACAATTGGAACATGCCGGTCGCCAACTGCTAGAATTCGAAACATCGAGAATGCTGTATCGGAGATAAATAGGCAACCCTCAAGTGGAGTCGGACAGTCTGAACGAGCCCATACGATCGAGCTATACAGTGGCGTAGTAATATAAATTAAGTTGTAGATTAAGTGTGAAATAAATTATTGAAACCAAGTTAAGTTTATTTACGTTACAATAATATTAATTCGAATCATTTTATTAATTCCAATAACCCATCAATTTTAGCAATGGAGAACAAAAAAGGAATTTCCTTGAAATGGTTTTCATTCATAATGAACCCAATAGTATGAACAAAAGGTCTGACATCTCAAACCTAAGTGTCATTTATAATTATTTGCTCAAACTTGACAATAATAGATTGGCAAATATTTCTACTGTTTCAAATGACCTACCCTAATTTTTTTGAAAATTTCAATGATGACACAACACATGTTTAATCCATGACAGATGAGTGTTGGGATATGACAGGTGACACCATGTTCCTCTGAGAGCCTTACCTGTCAGTGATGACTGAACCATGTGGCCGGTCACTACATCACTTTCTTGTTCTGTTAGTTTTCAATCAACCGTTATTTTATTAATTGTTTTTACCTGAATCTTTGTAACGAATCGAATATGGTGCAATATGGTTTTAACAAATATCATGTGTTTCCTGTGTTATCGATTGTTCTTTTACTTTACAGATGTCTTGAGAATGAAAATAAATTTTTCAGAAGCTTGAAAACTTAAAAAAGAGTTTTTCTTATCTCATCAATCGTTTTTTCATGACTGCAACCCCAAGGTTTATAAAAAAAATTTCGTATTTGGTAATCTATTCTATGTTATTTTGCAGTTTTTCTGAAGATTATACCGGTTTTCTGGAACCTTGTATAATATTAATCGATACATATTTTTGAAATAAACATGTTTTCAACATTACAAGCAATTGGCATAATTTTAAAATTTATAGAAATAGAAATTTTCTAATATATTTTTGAGCACAAGCAGATAACAAAATATTAAAAGTTCGAACATCCCGTAATAAAATTGGATCTGAACAAAATAGCCAATGAGATGCCAGGAAAGATCTTGATGCAAAATAAGGAAATTTGAAAATACAGAAAAAACGTCAAAAGAATGAATTTTACATGTATTGTATATTGTTTATAAGGTAGTTAGAGATGTTTAATGAATAAAAACTGTCAAAGAGGTAAAATTAATAAAAAGTGCGTGAAAATCCAAATTCGAGAAGGAAATCAAAATGTGTTGGTATCAAGGGAGAGGTATCAACAAGCGAGGATGATTGTAAAAAAATAATTTTTGGAAGAACCCATTATGTATTTACATGAAAAAAAAACTATTTATAAGAGAAAAACAGCTATTTTGTCATGACAACATGGGAAATGATATATAAGAACCATAGCAGATAAAAAGATCCTAGATGCAAAGTTAAACTTACCTTTTTCATTGGAGATTCGCCAATACGAGGAGAAGTCACAACCGACAAAAGGATCAGCGGTTTCCAGGAACCGGAGATAATCTGAAACATTGACATTCTCGTTACCAGACGTCCCAAGGTATATTTTTTATACCATAAAAGTCACCGCAGTGCAAGTAAAAACAAAACATTTGAAGAATTTGATAGAACTTTCCACGAATTACTATAAAGAACACATAACCTACAAAACTAGGTTAAAATTTCACTTGATTTCCATAATTTCACATTTGCTGTATATATACTTGCTATGAACACTAATTAGGTTATTTATCGCAGACTAGGTATTAATAAGTTTTTCCTGAATAAAGGAACTTATTAATTTGATGAATATCTGCATTATTTTCAATGTTTGATCAACAATGAATTGCTAATTTCTGAAATTAACATCAAGAGGGCTCCACAGTAGAACTGACTTCTGAGATTCCATAGGCGTACCGATTGAGTTAGCTGAGGTGAAGGAAATAAGGTAGAAGAATAGATGGAAAGAAGGTAAAAAGTATAGCCGGAGATATTAAATATTTATATGGGTATTTACTTATCAATACATATTAAATGAATCTTTAAAAAGGGAATTAGCTTAAAGACTTCGAAAATAACAAAATAATAGTGAAACAAAGTAAAACGAAACAAAGAATAGCAAAACACCATAACCATAACAATATATATATATATATATATATATATATATATATATATTTCTTTAATTTCTTGGAATAAAGGTCTGATTTATTCTATTCATATAATTTCTCTTAACTACGTTTCGACATGGTATTTGTCATCTTCAGGTTAAAAAATTAAATTATAAGAATTCTGCGTTCGCATCGTACGAACGTTATTGTAGGTGTAGGTATTGCTAGGTGAATTTTTTAACCTGAGGATGACAAATACCATGTCGAAACGTAGTTAAGAGAAATTATATGAATAGACTGAATCATACCTTTATTCCAAGAAATTAAAAAAATATATATGTGGGAGAAAATAAAAAAATATATATATATATATATATATATATATATATATATATATATATATATATATATATAATAATTCGACCCGAATTGACCTGGTTTTTAGCGCTTTTGAGATTGAAATAAAATTGACAGTTTTGCAGAATGTATATTAAAAATATGACATTCAATCAACTACCTCAAAAATTCAACTATTTTCTCTTACAGTATGATAAATAAATAAAACGAAATGAATAACATCAAAAAAGAAACCCAACATTGTGTATGAACAAAAATGGTACGAATAGGTTTTTTATTTCCTGTGCGATAGACTATCTGTGAATAATTTGTCTGTAAGCACTGAATATACCTACTTCCCATTCTCAGAAAGGATTCCGCTATCGAAAGATGACCTAAATAAATAAATAAATTTTATTAGTATAGATGATTCGGAATTGTGTACTGTACCACACGACAGTCTCATCAACCCAGCTAGAAAAATATTCGATTTTAGATATTGAATGTTATTCCTATTATTGAGAAGTCCACCAACTCTTCGATCGGTTAAATTGCTTTTATAGAAAATGTGTTGGATGCAGAAACTGTATTGCTGAATGACAGGAGTAGAATGTTCATCAAATAGTTTCATTAAGATATATCTCGTCTCACTCAGTGGAGGAATATGGTTAGGTTGGCATTGAATTTGGAAGAATCCTCAGACATGAAACACTGTTATTTCTACCTATTTATTCAGACAAGTCATTTGTTTACAAGTCAGTGAACGATAATTCAATAACCGTTTACACCTAGAACACTCCCTGGTCTATATTTTCCGCTAATCTTGGGGGCTTTGACACGAACAGCCCAACCTATAGTTTTCTATGAAATTATGCATAATCCTCAAAACACAGTTCTATGGACGATAAGCGGCATTTTTCTGCGGAATGTCCGGTTCTGTAATACGGTTGCATAATTTGAAGAAATTGATATCGACTTACTTTGGCCATCGGGTAGTTAGCACATTAGAGCCAGTTACATGTATATTAGGAAGTTACTAAGGTATTTTTCTTACCACTCCTATCATTTGTTGTTAGTTTTATTTTGATAGATACAAGGCGGCGTACGTGTCAACGTTTGATTTTAAATTAATCCTATCCCGATAAAGTGGAGACTACAATGACGAGCTAACATGTGGTGTTAAAGCATTCCACAACCAGGGGTCGTTCATAAGGTACCGTCATTCGGGGTGAAGTCGGACGATTTTTGCCGTTTTTTGTTAATAAAAATTAGAATTTTCAAAAGAAAATTTGGGAAAAAAATAGATTCTTGCATGTATCTATTGTCAAATTCCATAGTAGAACCAAATAAATGTTCATTCTTCCCATAACTTTTTTGTTGAAGAGGGTTCGCCTCCACCCCTATATGTGGGGTGAAGGCAACCGACCATATGTTGAGCGTTAAAAATTGTCTTGACCCTATTACGGGACATATTCGGACAGACAAAATTAAATATTTATATATATATACAGTGTGACCCATTTGAAATGGAACCACCCCTGTAAAATACGCATTTTTCAGTCATTCTAAAAAAAATTTTTTTTTGAAAATTAAGCATCAAAAACTGTATCTTGACAAAAATTTTCATAACTTCAGTTTCATTTCCAAGGCACTCTATGGTTTTTTTTTTCTTCGTTAAAAACGGCAAAAGTTTATTAGTCAATTTCTGTGTTGAAATTTGACTACACCACTGGATTCGTAGTCATTATTAATGGAAACCATGAAAATTTCATAAAAAAATATTGGTTAACAACGAAGTTACAACAACTTAAATTTTGGAAACAAAGTATTTGATATTAATTTTCATGTAGATTATAGACATATTTGAAATCTGGCAACACTGCCGATACAAAGGAGAACACCAGTGAATTTGTACAGCGAAAATCTGAAGTCAATAGCTCATTCCGTTCTACAGTTATAACTGCTGAAAATATGGTAATGTGAGCGATTTCTGGTGGAAGCGATTTTGTAATAAAAATCTAACTACACCACTGGATTTGTGAATTATATTTCCTTAAAATCATTTATTTAAGTGTATTCGAAAATAACAGAAAATAAAAAATTCATTTTCAAGTTATGCAGTTTTCAATAGCCGATAAAAACTAAATGAACCGTATCGAATCAAGTTTTGAAGTATCAAAATTATTTATTCAATAATAAAACAGAAAGCAGGACAAAAAAATGTTCCTTTTTTATTCCGCAAAACTCAACTGAAACAAGCTTTTAGAGAAGGTATCAATAATTTGAGGAAATCTGAACTAATACATTGGGCATAGGTATTGTACTAAATCAATAGTAGGCTGTCATTTAGTACACCACAAATCGCTCACATTACCATACTTTCAGTAGTTATAACTGTTGAACGGAATGAGCTATTGACTTCGGATTTTCGCTGTACAAATTCACTTGTGCTCTACTTCGTATCGGCAGTGTTGCCAGATTTCAAATATGTCTGCAATCTAAATAAAAATTATAATCAAATACTTTGTTTTCAATATTAAAGGTTGTTGTAACTTCGTTGTTAACTAATATTTTTTCATGAAATTTTGATGGTTTTCATTTATAACGACCACGAATCCAGTGGTGTAGTCAAATTTGGAAAAAAACATGCCTAGTAAACTTTTGCCGTTTTTGACAAAGAGAAAAACCATAGAGTGCCTCAGAAATGAAATTAAAGTAATTAAAATTTCTGTCGAAATACAGTATTTGATGCTTGATATTAGAAAAAAATATTTTTGAGATTGACTGAAAAATGCGTATTCTACAGGGGTGGTTCCATTTTAAATGGGTCACACTGTATATATATATATATATATATATATATATATATATATATATATATATATATATATATATATATTTATATATATATATATATATGTATATATATATATATATATATATATATATATATATATATATATATGTTGAGTACAAAAAAAGCGCATGGTACACCATGTTTATTTCTTTTCCTTTCCTTCATCTTATCATGTAGTGTAGACTTTGGAACTCCATAATACTCTGCAGCCTGTCTTGAAGTTTTCTTGCCTTTTTTAATGAGTGCTTCAACTAAGTTTTCTCCAGTGTAATTCATGAAAGCAATTCCGATTTTCTTTTTGTAACGTCTAACCATGGTGTCCGTTTTCACCCCTACAAAATGAGTTTTTCTACAAAAAGGCCATCATTTAAGAAAAACCAAACAATAAAAAAGGAAAAACTTGCTTTGGGTTTACTAAAAATAAACCACATGACAAAAAATAACTCATTTTGTTTTTGTGTATTTGTTTATGTACAACAGTTTCTTTTCGAGTTTTCAAATTCTATGGAAAATATATGATTTAATAAAATCTTCACTTACGTGCTCTACGAATAATTTATTCAGCGACAGCATACACACCAACAGCATTCAGACTCTTACTGACAAGAATATGCCTGTCGTTTCAGTTTTAAGCGTCGCGGTACATATCTTTGAAATAAAACTTAGACTAATACCTTTCTGCCTGAGTTCGCCCTCACGTTCCGACTTTTTCCCGAATGACGGTAGGTAGACCTCGAAATTATATTGACTTTTTTTAATGAAGTTTTTTATTTTCTACATGGTTTGCTAGTTCAATTGTGACGCAAGAATACCGATGTTCTTTCATCAAACACTGTCAATACCGTTTGCCTCTCTGTATGTTCTCATATAAGGAGTTACAATTTATTATATTCAGTGAGATTTATGAATAAAAGTCCACTTCAAAAATAAAAATCAGGATTTCTAACCTGACGAGTGAGATATTATGTGAAAACGAATTTTTGTCGAACCCTTTGATGATCTAACATATGAAAGATAATGAAATGTAAAACTTAATTTGGGAATAGTGAAAATGAAAGCACATTTTGACTTAGGTTCTCTACCTTCTACCCCTGGAGTATCAATAGAAAAAAAAATGGTTGGAGGTATCTTGATCTGAAAAGTTCTAATTTAGAGAGCAATATATATTTGTATACCAAGAAGCAAAATTGAACCCTTCTCTCCCACAAATTAAGTTCAATCGTTAAGGCAGGAAACAATACTTCACTCCAGAGGATATTTTTTCATCTTACCAGTGCACTCCAATAAACCCTGAATAGAACTAGAAACATGCAGAATAGTTTCAATCAATTATTTTAGGAGGACTTCTTTATATCGGTCAGTAGCGAGTTTGGTTTGTGAACCAAGCATTTTGTACAATACTATTTCATTCATATCATTATATAACAGGTTATAAATCATAATTATAAATACTTACCAATAATTATCCATTAGAATAAATTCAGATTCACTACAAGATTCCCAACTGGGATCCATATAATCCGTTATATTTTTAAACAATGGGAAAAAATCGGATCGGTTATAAGATGCAATCCTGAATATATTCTCAGAAGTTCATATGCATATTGTTTAATTATATCCAATCTACTTCATTTCATTTCGTTCTGATAGATTATCATCAACTTGAAAAATATTATTTATTTTTTTCGAAAAATCAGAATTAGTTTGAATTCGATTACAATTTACTGGTTAGAAACGAGTAAGAATTGGTGTCATCCGATCGAGAAAACGAAGAATAAAATCTTCATATTCATAATAAAAATGCTTCCTAACTCATACACACAATTTTTTTAATCTTTAATCAAGCATGACTACATTGACTCAAGTAAGTTATTTGTTTGTATATAACGAAAGTTCCAAAAAAGTCATTTATTCAACATATTTCTTGACAGAATACGAAGATATGTATTAATGGAAACGTTATTCATGTTGTTTTGATAATGAAATTCACTCAATTTGAGAAAATAATTTATTTACTTCAATATAAGCATTGCTTTGAGTGAGAAATCCATTTATTTTATTGAAAAACACAATTTTCTTGATTTAAAACTATGAATTATTCACAATGAGAAACGCATTCATACAACCCAAGAAAAATACTTTGTGTTAAATATTGAATACTTCGAATGGGAAAAGTTATATTATTGCTCTAAATCTTTGAATTATTCATAATGAAACTTTTGTTCATTCTCATCATCAAAACCATTTGTTTGAGTAAAAATATTGATTAACTTGATGAAAAAATAATATTCTTGATATGAATAAATTAAGTATTCGTGATAAAATGTTCGTTTTCTCCCTTTAACATTACCAGTTACTTAAGTCAAACATTCCTAACTTTTATTGAATCATTCCATATTGTTGATTGATAATGCATCCATATTGTTACTTCAAAGAAATCATTTTCATCGTTTGCTGGAGAAATACATTTTTAGGGCTGGAATCATAGCATTTTTCCACTTTTGTACAGTAACTCTCAGTCTTAAGAATAGACTGATTTGAAACACTGAATTTCCATTACACTTACAGTGGAAAAATGACATGAATATTTTCTATCAACATCAACATATATTTGTGATTATGCAAGCAGTAAATTAAAGTTATTTGAACTTCAACTCTGTGTAGTTGTCAGAAATAATTAAGTGCTGAATAGTTATATAATACAATGTTTTCATATAGAATTTGAAGAAAAAATTAAAACTGATATTTAATCACAGAGAAATAAGAACAAAACAACTTTTAAAGGAACAATTCAGTCTTTTCGATATTAATAAAGAACATATTTCACTGGTCAAGACATGAAAATAATAAAAATATCGGAACATTAAAGCAAGTATTTAATTAAAATGAAAATGTTACCACAATGACCTGAAATCATAAGAACACTCTAGAGTTAACCAACTTAAATGAATAGATTCGTGGAAATGCTAAACCTATTCCTGGCATTCCACTGCAGAAAATTTCCTAGTGTTATTATTCAGTTCCACTCTGCCCCTAGATGGAATCAATTGAGGTAGCAGAAAAATATGTTTAATCAATTTTACATCTAAAAAAATATGTAATATAATTGACAAAGATAAGAAATCATTACATCTGGAACATCATGACATGTTCACAAACTATCCCAAATTTCAGCATTAGAATATTTGAGCTCATGAATTAGTTTTCAATTAATGCTTTAAAATGTTTCTTTTAGAAAAAATATCCTGATGCAATATTTTCTTTTGGAATGAACACACCTTTCAAGAAAAAAATAAAATGAATATGTCATTGTTTTTCAATTAACAATTGAAAAATAGTCAGTTCTACAGTATTAATTATAAAATAGTCGGTGCCCGATTTTTTACCTTCTACAGTATTCCCCTACATTAAAGGAAATGAAAGAAATACATCAGTAAGAGGAATTATTTATCAAAATCATACGAGTTGATAACGAACTTCAAAAAAGATTACATACTTTCCTTCATATTATATAGGTATAGTGACTTCAAACAAGCCAATAGATATATCGGCGACACAAAATTCAACTAAAAAACCGCCATTTTTCGGTAATTATTTGTGATACTTACCAAGGAAATTAGTTATGGTTAAGGTTTTTTTTATAATACAACAAAATTTACATAGGTTACTATTGCAGCGTGGCGCGCGTGGCTAGAGGAAGAAATGAAAGATAAACTAAGCTGAGAAAGTACTTGGCCTGGCACCTGACAGGGCGGCGTTACATGTCGCAGGTCACATGATAATATATGAACGTTGCCAAGTGTATTATTATTTATCGCGAGGCTATTGCATGAATTTCGAAATGTCTGCTTGTCTGTCATCTGCTTCATACAGTAATACACTGTATGGCTTATGGCTCATGAATTTCCAGCCGAACTGCATATAAAAACCTCTTGGGTAAAATTAATAATATCCGGCGTTTTCTGCCTTTTCTTTCCCTGTATCCTCCAAATTGAAAAAATAAATGTGGCATCATCGCCTAGCTCCCAATTCTCAAGAGATCGGCCTTCTTGAAATGAGATAATGGAAATGGAGATGGTGATTTATTACATTGAAGTTTCATTTGAAAGAAATATTTAAAAAGAAAAACAAATTCAAGAATAATATACCTAATGTAATAACCAAAAATATAGAAAGTTGCCAATGTTTCAAAAATAATTGAAAATTCACCTCGTAACTGAGAAAAATGTTTCCAGGAAGTTTCAGTAAATGTGAAATCGAACATTATCTAAACGAACCAAGAAGTGAGACCATTGTACCCACTATTATGGTGGGAGAAAACATGAAAAGTTATCAAATTTATGGCTTTATTTCTGATTCAACTTATAAATTCAAATATCAACCTGAAGAAATTATGTTTTTTCATTTGAAGTAATGCATATTCATATCTTTGTATCAAAGAACAAAAGTATTAAATCAAAATTTTATGTTTTCAATTGAAAAAAATCGTTAATATCAAATTTATTTTTATATATATATATAATAAGAATCTATTAATTTATCAATAAAAAATATGCTCAATTCAAAGAAAGGATTTACTTGAATTTTCAAAGAAATTAGTTTCCTCAATTTTTTTTTGTGTGTGTATTCTCAGTGTCAGTTCAACATAGAAATAGTTTATTTACAAATATGGAATTGGGTGAAAACGCTCATTTTACACGGCTCAGTGATATTTTAAAAATGTATTGAAGGAACGTTTTAATTTGAGTGTACACTGTAGTGGATTTCTACATGTTGAAGATATTATTTAGTGACGTCCAAACAGGGACTGTTTATTCTCTCTCAGAAAAGAAATGACTGAATATATTTGGTTTAACAGTAATACAGTTCTGAGACTGCACAGTCAGTCAATGTGACGACATAATATGATCTCAAACGTATGAAAGAGAAGACAACCCGACCCAACTTGGCATCTAACTTCCCTATGGGGAAAATAACAGGCAGAAGGTCCAGCGATTATTACAAATAAAACACCCACATCCACTGTCACAGCGGATATAGAAAGAAATACATAATGTTTCTATCTTTTTCGAAACATTTCATCTACGAACTATATTGACAATTCATTATACTTTCATAATGTCGTCACGAGAAACAATTATAATCGTTATTCCATATTTGGGAAAACAATGTGGTCTCATTCCTACCTTTCACTTTATTAATCGTGATTGGGTTTCGAAAAGCTACAACAATCTTTCGGTAGTTACAAGATTGTGAAAGAAATTAGAAATGGACGAGTAAATGCAACTTTGTTAATTATTAATTCAAACTAGACCATTTACTACGAAATGTTACATCAAACGGTACATAGCTCATAAATACATGCTTATGAAAAAAATATCCAACATAGAACTCATAACAGTGAAGAGAGAATGATACAGGAAGATTTAATAAACATGCAGGAATCGTGACCCAGTGGCGAATGTACCTGATTTTTTAATACCCGTATCTCATAATAGTAATTTTACTAAATATATCTGTAGCAAAACGCATCGATGAAAAAAGTTCCATTATGTGTTATGTGTTATTATGTGTTATGTGCGGAAAAAATGAAATCTCTTTTTACATGGAAAATTCCACATAAATTTCCTACTCGCTGTCTGAGTTCTCCTATTTTATTCACTGTGTGTTCATCGTACATCTACTACCCAAACATGTGTATTAGATATATTATTCACTCCGTTTCATGTGGCTTCGTCTGCAGCCAAAATTAATTAATTATCTGGAAGCGACTGAAACTTGACGGACCATTGACCTAGTTCTTGTTGTTGGATCCTTCTTGACGCATGTCCTCGTTGCTCTTTTGAAAACTCCCATACCTCTGAAGTAAATTCATAAACATTGGCATTGATTACTCAACGGAAATCTTTCGGGATATAAAATAGATGCTGCAGCATCATCCATAAATTGAGAGAATGCTCTAAAGTTAATTGTTTTCGTGAACGTGTGCCACCATTAAAAAAATTCACATGAAAAACAATACATGGTGAAAACATATGAAGACCCAGGGGAAAGAACGGTTCAAGTCCATTTTTGTGAAGAATTGAGATCCACTAAGGGGGGTTCACTTCAATATACAGGGTGATTAAGTACTTTGACAAACTTCAGGAGGTGATTCCTCACAATATTCTTATATGAATTGTCCAAATAAATATATGTCTGGAAACGCTTCGTTTCTAAGGTACAGGGTGTTAAAATTTTATTTTCGTTTTCTTTAAATAACTTTCGAAATACTGATCTCAATTGAACGAAAATTGGTATTGAGAAGTTTTTTTAGTTGTCGAATTCGAACCTGATGTTATTATTGCTCTCACTCCTAGGGGGCGCCACCTATTCGTCTTTATTTTTTTAAAGATTCATAACTTTTTTGAGCGTACTTCTAGGACATTTTTCAGTCAAAAAATCAATTCCTCTATTATATCATCGTAAACAAGTTAACTTTGTTACAAGTCGCCCTAAGCAACCGTTTTCTAGATATTTGGACTTGAAAATTTCAAGTCGATTATTTGATAATCGATGCGTGTTGAAGTTATTACCATTATTTTGCATTTTTCACAAGAATGCTTAGGAAATTAATTTGACGTCTGAGTAAGTAGTTTTGTTTATTTGTAGGGAGTGCCACAGATTCTATTTAATTTTACTCGTTTGAAATAGTTATTTTTGTATCAAGGGTGCAAAATCTGTTTTTGTTTTAATAAAATTTGCAATAAATATCAACATTTTATTTCAAGAAATTTTGAATATGTAGAATGAAATAAAGGAAACTAAAAACTAAATTGTATTCAAATAAATTGTTCAAAGTGTCCACCTTCAGCGAAGATACAGGCATTCAGTCTTATTGTTTCACAGGCGTCTACTATTCGGTTTCTCAAATCTTCCTCGTTCGCTTCTGGAGTTTTATAAACTAGTGACTTCAAATGTCCCCAAAAATAAAAATCTAGCGGGTTTAGATCTGGGGACCTTGGTTAGGTTCTTCTACACCCCTACCGATCCATCGATTTGGATAGACAGTTTCAAGGAATTCTCTGGCTACAACGCTAAAATGGGCCGGAGCCCCATCATGCATAAACCACATGCGGATACGAATTTCTAAAAAGTATCTGTAAGTTGCGCCATTCAGTCGGAACGGAAGAAAGAAAGGACCTATCGAATAATTTTCAATTATTGCTCTCCATACATTTACAGAAAATTGACACTGATAATGTCTTTCACTAACTGCGTGCGGATTTTCCAGAGCCCAAACATGGTTGTTATGAAAGTTTGTGATGGCATTTCGGGAGAAGTTTGCCTCGTCAGTGAAGAGTACATATCTTAAAAATTGAGGATTTTCAGCCAATTTTCTCAAAAACCACTAACACATAGTAATGCGTTGGGGAAAGTCTCGTGGCAAAAGAGCTTGAACCCTTTGAATATGGTATGGATAAAATTGTTGATCGAGGATAATTCTCCAAACTGTGAACTGAGTAGAATTGAGAGCTTCAGCAATTATTCTTGTACTTGTTTCTGGATTCTCCTCGAGAACGTTCAAAACAGCTTCTTGCAAATTCTGGGGTTCGGACTGCTCGTGGTCGTCCAGTAATATCAGCTGCCCTCTCAAAGCTACCTGTTTCTGCCAAACGACGGTGGAGACTGGTGAATATTGGAGCTGAAGGCAGTACTCGATTAGGAAATCGGTCCTGGTAAATACGTCTTGCTTCGCGCGCATTGCCATCCGCAATGCCATAAACGAAATGCCTATCGGCTACATGAGCATTATTGTTTAAATAATCCATTTTTTCAAAATTAGTGTTTTGAAACATACAGAAACTTCAACAAAACAACAAAACGTTTAACTGTCACATAATATGTATTTACCAAAACGACTTACTTAAACGCCAAATTCATTTCCTAAGCATTCTTGTGAAAAATGCAAAATAATGGTAATAACTTCAATACGCATCGATTATCAAATAATCGACTTGAAATTTTCAAGTCCATAAATATATAGAAAACGGTTGATAGAGGAACTGATTTTTTTACTGAAAAATGTGCTAGAGGTACGCTCAAAAAAGTTATGAATCTTCGAAAAAGAAAAAGACGTGTAGGTGGCGCCCCCCCCACGAGTAAGAGCAATGATAACATCAGGTTCAAATTCGAAACCTCGAAAAACCTCTCAGTACCAAGTTTCGTTCAATTGAGGACAGTATTTCGAAAGTTATTTAAAAAAAAATAAAATAAAAATAAAACTTTGACACCCTGTATCTTGGAAACGGAGCGTTTTCGGACATATATTTATTCGGACAATTCATATTAGAATATTATGAGGAATCACTTCCTGAAGTTTGGCAAAGTACTTTTGAATCACCCTGTATATTACAAAGAAAGATTAGTAGTGCCTGCCGTGAGGCTCGCCAACCCTACGATTGCTTCATCCTTTTTGTGTTTCATGGAAACTCTACTCAGTTTCTCTCGTATTGTTTTCACTTTTGCTTCGCTGTACGTGTTTTTCTTTAGATTATTGTTTATATGGCGACTCTTTCGAGACAACAAAATTGCGGATCACAACAAACAAGATATTTATCTGAGTGTAGAGGTCCGAGTTCGTGATGAAAAAGGAAATTTGATCGACCGACTTATATGTAGGAAGGCTTTTGTTTTGCCTCACTGCATGGTATATCTATGGGTCGTATTCAAAGCATTAGAAAATCGCTTTCCAAGATGGGGGGTGGCTCCCACTGACCCACAAGAAGCGGTCTCACAAAATTTCAGAGAAAAGTCATGAATTTCATACGCGGTCTGAAAGGAAGGAAATCACACTACTCGACAAAAAAAATATATTTGAACGCAGAGCTCAACGTACGTTTTACACTAATGAGAAACCCCACAACAAAGTCTTGTATGACAAATTTCGTGTGATATTTGACACTAATTTCATTTGCATACCCACGCAAAGATACATGTGAAACTTGCGATAAGATGTACGTGGAAATTTTAGGACTGGAATAAGAACTAGAAACCTGTGACAGTAATAAGAGGGCCGTCCTGACCCAACCAAGAACCGTACCGGAGCCCCCAACCAAGGGCTCCCGGAGAGGTAGAAGTTGTAAAAATGCACCAAGACAAATCATCCCTAAAAACTCAATCTCACAAGTATCCCCATAAACGCAGCCAACTATGGAGACCTACAGTTCTTGAAACAATTTGTGGTGGAGCCATAATCACGTGTATTTTACGAGGAACTCACAGCTTTGGAAGTGCCAAAAAACACAAGAGGACGAAAAGATGGCAAGCTAAACAAAAAATAGCATTAAAAAGCGAAAGACGGAGACGTTAGTGATGAGGTTCTCGTTGGTGATGATAATTTTTGAGGAAAAAACAATATATGTCAAAGCATCCCTTCACATTTTTTACACGACCAAAATTGATTATTAGGAAGTTTTTAAAATATTACTCAGGTAATAAAGAATTTTAAAATTGGTTTATATTTTTATTTTCGCAATTCTGGTCACACCCATACTTCTATACGTTTTTGAACTTTCAGAATGATTTTTCTCAAAATCAATTTTGAGTGACTTAAACCATTCTTCCCCCTTGGTCTTTATATATGTTCGAACGCGCTAGTCGTCTGAAACCAACACCGTCATCAATATCACGCGAGATACACATGACAGTACATGCTTATGGCTATTATTTTCTGATTGGGAGCTGATTGAAAACTTCTCAATATGTGGCCAATCACCATTATTCAGGCTCCAAAATTTCCAATTGATGATATCCCCGTTATTTCGCAACGTGTGTGTTTGTAATTTTTCGGTATATTAATGAATGAAACATAATTCCTCCTGGATTGACTTCCAAGCAAATATCCATACTAACTTATTCTAAAGATAAAAAGACAGGAAGCAAAATTCATCATCAATCAGTCCTATCTACAGATGTCGTGAAAGGTCAAATCAAGAACGGAGAAATCAAATGAGTTGATAATTGCTCTGTTCGTATACTCAAATGAATATTTTTGATTTTTCATTCAAAAGAGCATTTTTTTCTAATTTTTGAATTCCTCTGCAAGTGATTTATTAGGTTTTGCAGGATATTGTATTCGAGGGTAATATCATAAGTGCTCGGGGTTTTATCGCTCAATTTTTTTTTAATCTTCAAGAATGCATTTTGTCTGGAAATTTTGCCGAGTGCAATTTGCGGTATCATCTCATCTCACCACGAAAGCGAAGCTTGAGTGGTTTAATCTTTGATAATAAGGCTGCACGAGTTAAATTTCCTAGAGGCAAAATGCTTGAGGAAAAATTAAAAAAAATGCGATAAAATCTTCTAGCACGAATGATATTTATATTTCAATTTCCAATGGGGAAAGCTACAACAATTCTTTTCGATCTGATATTGAAGGAATCGTGTCCGAATAATTACCGTTTCTAAATTCTTCGTTTTACAGATTCATTCATTCAGAATGATCATTCCCTGCTCTTGAACTCACCCAAAAACCTGAAATGTATATACATTTTCACTATCAGATCAAATATGTTTGTATCTGGAACCGGTTGAAAAAAAAAGTTCCTTGATATGGAATCGAACCCGACCCTATCGCGTGATGGATTAACACGCTAATCACTACTCTATGAGAAATTTAATTGATATACTGAAAATGTCGCGATTAAATTATTAATTGCCTTACTTGAAAAACTGAGGCTATTAACATGCTGAAAAATGTATATTTGAATTCAAATATCAAATCACTGTATGACGTGAGTTCAAAATCTCTTATTCCATCAATCTTGCAATTCCTATTTCCCTATATAGGAATTGAATGCGTTGACATTTAATTCTGACACGACCAAATGTAGTTTTATCGCAAAACATTATCGAATCTACTGGTGGTTTTATCAAGTAATACAACGAGTGCAACGGAAATTATCGATAATTTTTGGAAATTTTCCCGAATGCATTTTTAGTTGAAAAAGAGCACGAGTGTACGTAGTGCATGAGGGCTTTGAAATTTCGTGAAAAATGTCGCGATTGATTATCACGTAATCACGTTCTGATGAGAGAAGATGTTTTATCACTATAAAACTGATCTGATTGGTTCTCTGTTTGAAATTTCAACCATTTGATTGGTTCAAAAATAATGAGGGAAGTAGTTTTTTTTAAATTCACAAGGTAACAAACACTCAGTTCAACTATAATGAGAACTATTTCATTTTTGTTTCTAATCATTTCAATCAGGATTATTTTCACAGCCACTCTGGATTGTGTGTGGGTTCGAAGAAGATTTTGTTCTTCCTTTTCCATTATTGAAACGAGCATTATGAGTTGATATTGAACCCGATAAAAATAAGGTGGAGTAGAAAATGGAAAAGTTAGTTCCTCGAGACTTTCGATCAGGATGCCATTAATTGGCCAAATTCACGTGACAAAAATCGAACTAATGAATTCACATTATGTTTCAATGATAGTTGCTGATTCTACAAATAATTGTTCCATCCAGTCCGCCAACAATTTTGTGATCAGGTACCGAAATTCGGCCAGCCTTGAGGTCAAACCGTTGGTCTTGGAAAGTTGGACCAGTGACACTCGTGATCAGGAAGTCTATTAACTGAGAATCACTACAATTCTAAGCAAATTAGAATTCAATTTCACACTAGACATTTGCGGTGATATTTTCATCATTCCGCCGTGTTTAAATTTGTTCGATCATTACTCGAACAAAGCGTAGCTATATCTCTTCCTAGAACAGTGAATGTAATGTCAGTAATATATCATTACAAAGAAGATGGCCCTGTTAATATGGAACATAAATAATATAACTTTCTTCTCTTTGACTGTTAAAGCGGTTACCCAATGTCACGATCATTATTAGATGTTAAAGTAAAATATATCTTTCTTGTTGAGAGGAAAGTGTCCGCCACAAGAGTTGTTTTCTTCATTTGTGCAGTTTATTACTGTCTAACTTTGGATTAATGTGACTTGTTAACTTTTTTGATATCATGAATATCTCAGGATTTGGAAATCATTGTCAGCTTATCATGTTCATATACAAATTGTTTCTTTATTTTTGAAACTTACTGAAAATGGCCGATTAAACCACTGATGGATTGATTCATTCAGTTCTATAAGTATACAACATACGGATAATTTTCAACACATGACTTCTGAAATATATTTTCCATATGGGTTTTTCGAAGTCCTGAAATTTAATGACATGCATGTACAGATGAAGAAGTTCATTTCTTTATGAAATGAAGTCCGGCAATGAAGTATGAGAAATATCTCTATTTGTTAGATTCAAGAAAATATAGCCCTGAAACACAGCATTAAATGGACATCATTAGTATTTACACACAATTTTTATTAGTTCAGCAATCTGCGGGTTATTGCAAGTTGGTAATACATCGAATTGAATTATAATTTCTGAAGGAATATAATGTTAAAATTCCTATATGGCTTTTGTATGGAAAAGACGCATAAGACGCCTGAAAAGACGAATGAGATATACTCAAAATGCATGATGAATATGTGGTACTGTCATCTGTTCAAATATTTATTGCCACCCAAGATTCATGTATTCAAAATAGTTAATAACGTTTGCACTCAAACTAATGGCAAATTGTAAGTCTTGTGTATGGATATGGTAAGTGGTATTATTTTGTAACGGGTTTATCTAGGGCCCTAGAAGGGTACGTTACATATGACGCCAAAGTACTATACAGAAAATATGTTCCTCTCTCAATTTCAAATCTCGGGCGCCAGATTTCATAATGGTTTCACTGCACGCACTAGGGTAGCAACAGATGGAGATACGGTATGTCCAGGGATCTGGTATTTTGACACTTTTTGAATTCTTCAAAAGACTGTAGGCTTTAATTACCGCCACCGGTTATATTTATGTCCCCAGAGAGACAGACAGACGAGACTACACTAGCAGACAGATGGAACTGTCTACTCCATGGTTTCGTAACTCTTCTGTTCATCATATGCCTGAAATGGAAAGGGGTTTCCCACAGTAAACACAGCGTGTAATGAGTATTGAATCAACTGGTATATTCAAATTATGTTATGGCAGTTTCACAAAATGTTTTTGGATATAAATCGTTTTACATAATAAAGTTGTCGGTCTGGTATATGTATATATTACCAAACTTAATCCTAGAATAGGTATGTTGTGTGTAAATCAGTATTACCTCAACACTTTTGAAAATAATTTCTCCTATAATACGGTTACGTGGAGGACTCAGGAAGTGATTTTCCAAGGTTGTGGCAATTAACTTTTCCCCTTCGAATTGATCCCTTATTAATCTCGAACCAATGATTACCACGTTCCTCTCGGTTCGTAATATCCCCAACTTTGATACTTCACGCCGTTTCTTGTGTTAGGCCCTTCTGGTAATATTTCAATTTTTCGGAATGATTTGATATATTTTTTTGTGACAGTTGTTTTCGTTCGGTGATTTCCCTGAATACCAACTTTAACTACTAGGCTTGGATACAGACTGCAAGGCATCAAAGTGATATCTATAAAATAAAAATACTATCCACTCAGTGGAACAACAAAAAAAATGGATAATTACAAAATCACCTTCAAGAATCGGGGGGCAGAATAATATTCTGAAAAATCCGTTTTCGGTCGGGGCTATTGATTTTAGAACTCGAAACTTTTGCACTGCAAGTATTTCATTGGACAACTATCATTTGTTTTATATATCGCGGCAGATGTTCGAATTTGGATATGTCCCGAATTCAAACATCGGTGAAAAAAATTGTTATTATGTAATACTCTTGAACGACAGTGGCGTTAGGTCGGCATCTTCCCTGACCTCAAGCCAATGGCCAAACTAACCGAAATTCACAATTTGATGTGATGTAACCTTCCAGTTGTTTTCATTCGGCGTTTTTCCTGAACTCAAACAATTAATAACATAATGTTACAATTACCAGGGGGATCAGTTTCCAGGCTGCTTATGAATGATTCCACACTATGAAATATCTGCAAGAGCTCAAATGCTAATATTTCTCGCGGGTACACTGATATTCGTTTCAGAGGAAAAAAGATAATTATACTTTGCTAAACTTTCCAGTCGAACTAAATCGCAAAGGATTTCTTTCAAATACTACCAAAAAAATCACTAGGGGTTTCCATAGTTCCCTTAACTCAACTTGCATCTAAATAAAAAAAACATAAAGGATAACAACTCATAAACCAAAAAAAATCGCACCTTACCAAATTAACCAACCACAATATCTCATGAGGATTCACATGGAACAAAATAAAAATCAAATATGAATATACACGCTGCAGTCTAATGACCAGCTTAAACTCGACAGCAAAGAACGAAAAATGTGAATAATAATAATGCACAAATAATATTTACGGGTGCCCCAGCACACGAGGAAACCAAGCTCAAAATTCATAAATCTTCACTTACGGATACCTCAACGCTTCTGGATAATACTTCCACTCAAAGATTTCTAACGGTTATTTTTACTGAAACACTCGGCAACTGAGAAGTATAACAGGAACAAGCCTTACGGACGCACAACAGGAACAAGCCCTGATGCTAACTTCATCTCGCCTTTTATATGTTTCAAAATTATAACAAATTGGAATAAAAAGCCTACTTAGAAAGGCGCTCTTTTTGTCCCTTTTGTCCGTTAATCTGAAACTGGCAGTCTAAGGGACAATTTAGTGCCTGTCACGAAAAATGTTTTTCTATCGCGAGTTTGGTTTCTTTTCCCCATTAACAAAAACAATCCAAAGAGCATTTAACAATTTTTTTAAGATGCGGAAAAACATAGCTCTGTTTTATGCCTGATTTTCCTGTTTTATTCATTCTGTGAATTAGGAAATAAACTCATTGCCAGACCGTTATTAATAATTTCTTCAGCCGTTTTTAGTAACGGAGCTCTAAACCATGCTTCGTTTTGAGAATATCAGTTATATACTTCATTCGAATAGAAATTAGTTTCAGTGCAGAAGAGCCATGATTTTGGGAAGCTGATGGTTTGGACGAGATTGTTCCATGAAAGAGTGTTGCTAATATTTACTTTGGAGATATAGCAAGAGATTCGCCTGTTTTGTAATTCGAGTATGTAATGCATATTCACGTAGGCCATATAGACCTCTGGTGGCAAAAACCATATTGTCTTTCGCTGATAATACCTGACCGTTCAAGATATCCCACTAGCCCGATATTGATGGCTTTTCCTCACTATTGACATGACAGACAAGGGCACTAGACCTTCAGGTCTTTTCTGTTCTGGGAGTTGGCTGTACTCGAATATTTCCCAGTTGGATGGACATTGTATTAGGATAGGATAATTATTCATCCCGATACGAGCCCCTATCGGACGACAGGAACTGAACTGTTAAGAGAAGTAATATTCCTGCCCATTGACTGTAGTGTTATTTTCACGATTTGCTGTGTGATCACAATTGTTTTGATAGACAATGTCGAAAGTTCGTTTGCTGAGTATTACAAACTGTTGTGTGTTTGGTTATGTTAGTAGGAGAAGCGTGAATTCTAACCTCTCCTTCCAAGAAATAATTGACGAGTATACGGCTTGGATAAATAACCTTAAACTCAAAAAAACAGTTCCGAGAGCGGCAGTGGTATGTTCTTTTCATTTCACTAGGGATTATTTCATGTTACCAGATGAGTAGAACAAAATCGAATTACCAGTATACCTAATGAATCTAAAAAATATATAAAATCAGTAAATAAGATTGCGACTGATCAGTTGAATACCTAGAAAACTCGAAAGAAAATGAATATCAAAGTCAAGCCTCCAAAACTTTAGAATAAATCTAAAACCCAAAATGAAGAGATTAGAAAAATTGAAAAAATTTAGTGCATTCTCACGTCTTTAATCGCACTAAATAGTCTCTAACGAAAGTTTCTCAGTCACAGTGTATCATCCACCACTTCACTAAAGAGTCACAAATTATTTAACGCAAAAAAACTCGTGTGCGGTCGGGGAACGGAATTCCTTATGTTTTTTTTCTCTTCGATACTCTTTTTGACGCTGAGCATATAATTTTACTATTGTCTCTCTGTAATGAATATAAATAGTGAATAGTAAACACAATTCCACAACGCTCATGTGCTACAAATACACGAATAATTTCAAAGACCAAACGGAGCTGCCGTAAAACGAGGGACTACCAAGCTAGACGTCCGGGGTTCAATTCTCAACACGACCATATTTTCTATATTTATTTATATTTTATGTTTGCTGTGAGTACTCACATTTCAAACACATTTCATTCGGTTACTCGATTGGCCAGGTTTTCTTCAACTCCGAATGGAGATTTAGATTGTTTATATCTGTATATTTCCGTCACATAAAGAAAAAAGCGTTATGCCTCCTCCAAGGATCCAAACGACCCAATAAATCAATTATTATCGAGGTAGCAGAACATGTTGCCATCAATTTCATGTATCCACCATTTTGTGTTTCTTATTTTTTCCCAATACTTCTCCCTTTGAAAGTTGGCGTTTAATTGCCATTATACCATGCAATACTATATATCCTTTTTCCAAACTCCATCGCAACAGTAAAAGGTGTTTTATTCCTGATAATAATATTCGTTATATTATATCAAATTGACCATGAATCCAACTTCGGCATAAAAAAACATAAGAAATTATGTCCAAAAAAGGATAAAATCATCTAAATGCACGTTATATAGAAATATAAAAAAACAAGAATATCTTCCACGTATTACCATTCAACGATAATATCCGATTTGTATTCGCATAGATATCCTACCGCTCATGTATCATTTTAGATTTTCTGCAAGCAGAACAGCAGTTCGGATGAATTCGTACACCTTCGGAATCGTATGAGCGAGGGCTAGACGCTTGTCACACAGACTCATTTATCATAGAAAGAGACAGAGAGAGAGAAGAAGTTGCATGGAGGGGGCATTACGCTTTTTTCTGACGATTTCTACCAGTCAATACCTACCGCACGCCGCGTAAAAACACTTCGTTCCAAGAATATTCAAGTAATACTGATTACTTCTCATTACCGCCATTTGTGGAAAACGGTGGCGCCCTCATCGGTCGATTTCCCTCCCTATAGCGTCAAGAGTCGATTCAAGGCTGAAATTGGCTCGGGGGAACATTTCTTGTGGACCATTGGTGAAATTCATATTTGTATTAAGTACCAATATTGATAATAAAGACAGCAAATGTGAAGCCAAAACAAATGAAGCATTGGCAACGTCCAGTTGATGTGCAGGCTCGAAAATGAAGGCGTGACATGTATTGGTTGATGTTCGGTTGCTCTAACTACTCGCTGCCAATATGACAAGGAAAGACATATACAGTGCCAGTCAAAAGTCCCCTCCCCCCCTCGTATCTTTTGAACGGGTATACTTATAATAATGAAATTTGGAGGGTGGAAATAAACGGATGTAGGCTTCTCAACTGGTCATAACAGGTGACGCAATAGTCATAAATGACGTCACAAGGCCACTGTGACCAATAATTTTAAATGGGACCCTATGGCAAGTGACAGCTCGTTTGAAAGGTATTGAAAATACCTATTCAGTCATGCCTATTTTGTTTGGGTTTCGGCTGATTTTGATTGATAAATTGAAGAAATACGAAAATTATAGTTTCGCATTTAATTAATAAAGATTTTAAAGTACGCCTCTGGTTAATTGTCAAAAAGGTTGACGTTTTTTAATTCTCTACTTGTCAAAAGTGTTTATACCTTGAAAATTTACCTAAGCTATTGTTTAACGAGACGTTTAAGTGTTTACATAGGCAAAATGGTACGTACTGTAGCCGACAAAGTAGCAGCTATCTTAATAATTGGTGAATGTAGAAACAATTTCCATGCAGCGGAACGACTGTTTAATGAGAGGTACCCCGATCGCCCTATATCGAGGGTTTATTTGAGGGAGCTTCTTCGGAAGTTTGAAGCATCAGGTAGTGTTCAAGATGCCAAACGATCTGGTCGACCAACAATTAGTGATGACAAAAAAATTGACATAATTGGAGAAATGGTAGTAAACCCTACTTCTTCCACAGCCCAAGTTGTGTCTATCTGTGAAGTCAGTCAAAGGACAGTACATAGGGTGTTGGCTAAAACAAATTTCATCCATACAAATTAAAAATGGTGCACCAACTTTCAGATGATGACCCCGACCGAAGACTAGAATTCTGTGAAACTATGTCCAATAAAATGAACCAACAACCAGGCTACATACAGACAATTTGTTTTAGTGACGAAAGTACTTTCTTTCTCAATGGAAATGTTAACACTCAAAATGTGAGGTATTGGAGTGACACAAATCCTCACATCTTTCGTGAAAAACATACTCAATTTCCAGAAAAGTAAATGTTTGGGCAGGTATTTTGGGAAACCACATAGTTGGGCCTCTTTTTCTCAATGCTAACTTAACCGGTGAATTGTATCTGGAGATGTTACAAAATGATATTGAGGCGTTAATTCTTGAAATTCTAGAAGATAATCCAGATGAATTCGACAACTTGGAAATAACGTTTCAACAAGATGGTGCTCCTGCACACTATTACGGTGCAGTAAGACGTTACCTAGATGAAGAATATCGTGGTAGATGGATTGGACGACGAGGTTCGATCGAATGGCCAGCTCGGTCACCGGACCTTACACCATTAGATTTTTTTCTATAGGGGTACTTGAAATCTAAGGTTTACGCTACAGCACCTGACAGTATTGCCATTCTGAAACAACGAATTGTTGAAGAATGTAGACAATTCCGCTGACACACTGGGACGAGTACGACAAGAGTTTAGCAATAGGATGCATTACTGCCAGGAAGTAGATGGAGCACATTTTGAACACTTATTATAAGAACTGGTTCTTAAATCTTTATTAATTAAATGCGAAACTATAATTTTCGTATTTCTTCAATTTATCAATCAAAATCAGCCGAAACCCAAACAAAATTGGTATGACTGAATAGGTATTTTCAATACCTTTCAAACGAGCTGTCACTTGCCATAGGGTCTCATTTAAAATTATTGGTCACAGTGGCCTTGTGACGTCATTTATGACTATTGCGTCACCTGTTATGACCAGTTGAGAAGCCTACATCCGTTTATTTCCACCCTCCAAATTTCATTATTATAAGTATACCCGTTCAAAAGATACGAGAGGGGGAGGGGACTTTTGACTAGCACTGTATAACCCGACTTCACTTCCATTGCATTGCTTTTATGGCCGGTTATCAATATTCGTAGTTAATAAATATATGGTGAAATTCCGTCGGTTCCTGTATCTCTACTATTACTTACCCAAATTAGAAAGGATACGTCAAATATATTGTAGGCGAGATATTACTCCAGTCATTCGGCCATCAACATGGGTAATGAAGGGTAGTGCTTCATCTTGTGGATCCAGAGAAGGACTTCAGGCGAATATTCCGGCTAGTAGGTTGACATTTCCTTTAAGAATTATAGCAAGTGCATCGCCCCTTGATAATGGGAAAGAGAACTGGTGTAAAAGTTTCTTTCTTCTTCTCTCTGCCAATAGTATAGGCGCTAGACATAGGATCATTACAGATAGTACATTTAAAAATAAAAAAGTTTAACCTATGAAAAAAATATTGAATTTTTTTTGAGCCAGAAAAAAGGCTTTCGTGGTTGACTTCTGCTGGATGGTTTGGAACGACGCATCGCCACCCTCCTTCTCACAGACCATATTTCGGTTTACCTTGAACCTTGGCAGCGTATTATTAGGTCAGTGATCCATTTCTCGATCGAATCCAGAGTTATTTACGTTATTCTTCCATTCATTCGCGGGTATTGCTTTGAAATTGTGTTGGTAGATTTGAACTACACAGCTTGCCCAATAACTCAGTTACTTCAGAAGTATGGTTTATGATTTGTCCATTTGTGAGAACCATATTAGTGATAACCAAAATTTATTTCATAACTTTCCATTCATTATAAAAAACTGCGAGTCAGTCGTATATTTAGGATCGTAGGTACTTTGTTTTGATACTCGTTGGAGAATTGACGTTGTTGCAGGAACATGATTTCAAAAGCAAATATATCGATAATTACATCAACAGGGGATTTAAATACGTATCGCCGATCAACAAATTTTATAAGCATTTTGTTGTCCATTGATTTGCTTCCGTTTGGAATAAGATTTGATTAGACTCTAATAAACTTTCAGAGGAACTGTTCAAAACTATACTTCCGTTTCTTTTTAGAAAATGGCAGTAAGGAAAATTGTAGAATATGATTCGTGCTAAATTTGTTCCATCTCACTCGAAGTGGAAGTGGAGCAGTTTGCACGTGGACATCAGATATCTCATTCTTCTGGGCCCCATCTAATAATAAACCCGTATGGCTGACTGACTATATATATTTAGACAGTGATTATACATTCGTATTCCACGGGAGGACAAACACTTGAAACGCTTCAACCTAACTTCAATAAACGTTTCATAAACAATATTTTCTTCTTCATGTTCTCATTTTTGAAGCAATAACATGATAATCAACTGACGAGTTCTGCCGTCGTTTACTAACATGAAGGATAAATATGTTTGTCGTGACCCAGACGAAAAGCTGCAGCCGTACTCTAGGTCACTGGTTCGGAAGAAAACTACGCAAAACTACCGAAACGTGATTTATTTCGTGAGGAATCGCCCAAATATAATATTGTTGAAAGTTGAATAATTTGTAATACGAGACAAGTCTGTAACACATCAGTTGCCAGCTATAATTTCATGAAAAATTAAAAACGTCCTATTCCTCAAGACAGCTGACTACAAAAACATATATACAATAGGTGTATTTTGGTCGAATATCTTAAAAAAATCACTACTTCCCTGGCTAATGCCTCACGGACGTTGAATTACATCCGATGGATAATCGTGCAAAGTCCTACAAGGTTACTTTGCAAATGCTTGTTGCAAAATGGATTAATATTAACCACTTCACTTGGGCTGACCACCTGTAGACTGGTTTTGGGGGTATTTGCCCCTCATCAGTACAGGGTAGGTCGAACAGGTAAATGACTAATATCTGGGGAACCAAATGAAACGATGAAAATACATCAATTTCTGAGTTTTCGTTAAAATTGCATTAACAGAATCGGAAACACCACTACTGCAACTAACTTTTATATATTATCATCATCAGTAGCCAGCTATAATTTCATTAAAAATTAAAAACTTCTGCAGACTATTAATACTATAAGATAGGTGTATCTTGGTTGAATTTCCATAAACAAACAACTACTTCCCTGGCTAATTCTTCGGCAGACGTTATATTACATCCAATGAATAATCGTCCGTCGATGCATTAGCCCGGAAAGTAGTTGTTTTTCTAGTGATATTCGGCCAACTTACACCTATTGATTGGATATTTGTGGGCAGCTGTCTTGAGGAATAAAACGTTTTTCATTTTTAATGAATTCAAACAATTGGTTAGTAACTGACAAGGAGTGACTTATATCTGAATTTTCTCTCTACTGTGTGTAGGCAAAATAAAATTGGTTAATGATTCAGAGGGAATTGATTTCACGAAAATTTGTGAATTGAAGCAAAGAGTCTCTTATCAATTCAAGATGTATATGTTTCATATTTTGAATCATGTTCATCCATATGGGATGAAAGTAGGCGAAACGGAGCCAAAATCGTTCAGAGGGTATCTTTCGCGTACCAATGTACATTTTAAAGTTTCAAAATAATAATTCAAATTATGAATCTTTTCTTAGTATGATCATGATATATGGTAATCATGACATACCCAATATTTCTTTCCGCAGTGTTGGGTAAAACGCAACACATTCCCCGCATAATAAACATACATTTCGTGCAATATTACATATATTACGTTCATGTCGCATTATGTTTCCAATGAAAATCTAACGAAGTAATGACTATCATCAACCTATCATGTACAGTAGTCCAGCAAAAATTGTACACGTCATACTTCGTAACGACAGCTAATAACAGGGAAAACTGGTAATAATGAGTAGTTGTGTGCAAGTAGATATTCTATTTTTTTCATAAATCGTCCAATAAAGTAGCGCCATCTTTTTCACGGAATACATGAAACTGCTGTACTGGTGATGTTATTTGCTGATCGATAGTTATCGTTTACCGTAAATTTCATAAAAATACTACTTATTGCGGAAGTAATCTTTCCACGACTTTCGATCATGGAACTTTAACTCACAAATACCTTCAGCAGTGCGAAGAAAGTTCATATATAAAATATATATATATATATATATATATATATATATATATATATATATATATATATATATATATATGTATATATGTAGGTTTTCATTTCTTTGTCTAGGAGAATGATATTCCCAGGGGTGAATGAACAAGTTTATTCAAAATAAACTGTGAATCAACATGAACACTGACAGCTTACTGAAGTTTGTACGTTATCATATTCGGGTACCTATTTAATAAGTTTGAACCTTTTTGGTTTCTTGGAATCTTTGTATATCCGTCGCGGCTCGACTCTGACAATACTATGTCTTTTCGTCTTTTTAATAAGTTGATATTCACGAGAAAAACTCCTATTTTCCTGAAATATCCCGTTAACGTCAAAAGTATATTCTTACTTGATTCGCTAAAAAAACAATCCCAGCTACGGCGAATCCTACCGAATGCCGAAAATGCAACACTGGGTGAAATTTCAACATACCGCAAGGAATAATAATAAATAACACAACCAACATACTCAATAAAAATATGTATAAACTGAAAGAATAAAAATATATATATATATATATATATATATATATATATATATATATATATATATTATATTATATATATTTATATATATATATATATATATTTATATATATATCACGAATCTGGGAATCATGACTATTTAATTATTCTCCGTTTTTTACACTCAATCGAAATTCACTGCGCCTGCGCTACAGAAGTTCTGTGCCTGCGCGCACTGGTGATTCTTGTCACCGTGACTGTTTCTCACTGTGACCATGGGTAGGGACCCTTATGGTGGTACGAGCACTTGAATACGTAACAACTGGGTGACTTATTGTCACCGCGCCCGAAGGTTTGAATTTCTGTGCGCGCATTGGTAACAAAATGTCACCTCAGAAGAGATCGAGGAACAATTTAAGGGTCTGAATGCGAAAAAAACATCCCTTCGCCCAGTTGACCCCCCCTCAGATTTTCACATCGCCCCCCCCCCTCTCTCCCCCTCGTATCGTGGGCTCCCCGTAGCGGAAAAATTTCCTAGAGTAGATCGGGAGGGTAAGCGCCCTCCCTCGAAAAATGTTCGTCTTGTCACGCTCTATCAAAAATTCAAATGAAATTTTTTTATCCGAGCGGAAAAAAAACGAAGAAATTCAATAATTAACCTTACAATTTTCTATAGATGACGGTTTGGCCCTACGACGCTCCATAAACCACCGAGATCCATCTTGACGAATAACGAATACATTGCATGACTGTCACTGTAAGTGCGCGCAGTCAAGAAATATTTGGTGACGTGACAGTGACAATTAATTTATTGTCACCCTGACAAAAATCACCAGTGCCCGCAGGCTTCAACTCCCGTCAGCGGTACGCTACCTCTTAGAATGGTCAAAAGCACCCAGAAAATTTCTACCAGTCGCTTTTCGTTAATTCTTTGAATCCCTAAATCTAGGTATTTTCTGAAACTTCCGTTGCGTCACTCAGGTTCCAGACAAACATGCCAAAGCGGTGTTAGGTTAGGAGATTCACCTTTATTCCTAGGAGGATTGTACAGCAAAACATAGTTACCTTCTTTGAATTCTGTTGAATTAGTTTAAAAATCATAACGCGCTTTCATCCTGTCACTTGACAATATCAACTTTCCGAGCTATTTCGTGAATTCTCAACATGCTATCCCTCAGTTTATCTACATAGGCCCGCACTCCTACCTTTTGGGTGCTTGGTGATCCGAACATCAAGTCACATGACAATCGAAATTATTAACTTCCAAAAATAATGCTATTCGGGGTAGGCTTGCTCTATATGTAATCAGAAATAATGGAAAGTATTTGTCCTAGTCCTTTTGATGATTTTCCACAACCTTGGAGAGATGTTTTCCATAGTTCGGTGGTATCCGACTGGGGTGAAGTGCAGTAGTTCTAGTTTTGCTGATATCCATCAGCTCACAAATTTCCTTTAATAACTCTTACTCAAAATTCCTTCCTTCGGTCTGGAATGGCATGGGATTCTACTCTACTCTTCTGTATCTGTTCCATCATCCTCCGCAGGAAATGGTCTTGCTACATCGATGACAATCCATGCATGCAATGGTGCACCTACATTGTAATTCTACATTTCACCCCTGGACTTGTGGGACCTTTGATTGCTCCTCACTCTGGTCATCTTCTGCACCAGCTTTCTCCATCGGTTCAGTAGAATCTTTGCCTGTCCCAAATGTTCTCCTGATTTTCCACCATGAATTTCCTTCGAGAACTATTTTTTCCTGGGCAGTTGAGAAATTGACGACCTTTCACGCCTGTTCGAATAGACCATTTTCCACAACCAAGGAATCATATTGTGTCCACGATGCTTTGAGATGTGAAGGCTGCTTTCACTTCCAAAGAACGAACTAAAGCTCCACTGAGTTTCTCAAAGTGTGTTCAATCAGGTTTCCAGACTTGTGATGCTGGTCTTCCGCTGTATGCATTAGGCTGGAGGGGATGGATGAAACTATGGCAGCAGAAGTAGATAATGATCCTGGTAATCACAAGCACAAGCTGAAAACACAAATCACTTAAAAATATTGTACCATACTTCAGATAATAAACATTATTATTATCGTAGAGGCAACGGTCACGGTTGGGTATTATAATAACAACATACATATAATAACAATGAGCCCTCGCTATTGCTGTGTAGTCGATTGCAAAAATAGTACGTGTAAATTCTATACATTTCTAACTGCATCACAAAAACTGCAGCAAAGAGTTAAGTGTTCTGTTATTGCACGATATTTCAATATCTAATTCCGGGACGTGAGGTTTTCATTCGATAAATATTTGAGATGTTTTCCGTTTTCTATTTGATCGTCTAGAAGTGGATAGTAAAAGTATCAAGCAAGTTCCGTGGGATGGTGTTAGCCGATCATAAAAAGCAAATTGCGACTTAAACTGCGAGTTCGGGAACGCCTGGACGGTGTTATAAACTGATCAATCAGCCTTATGAACAGAGGACGGCATTCTATCAGGACAAAGTACCTCGAAGATGATTATTAATTTGTGTTTAAATTTCCACGAACTGGTTTCAGTTACAAAAGCAATTGGCCTCACATGTGAACTAATGTTAAATGTAATGCAGTTCAAGTACTAAGAATGAACATCGTTACTTATACTGTATAAGCAATACCCAATATTTTGTTGACAATTATACGTGTTAGAGAGTGTATTTAGGGACCGTTCAACGTTCTTACATCCTTGCAAGGGTAAAAGTGGGATCCCATATTCAGGTACAATTGTGAACCTCAGGGTTATATGGGTACTTTTTTTAATTTGTTAAACTACTTTCACACTTACTTCTATATGTTCTCAAGACCTTATGAACCTACCACCTCAATAAACTAACGAGCAAGCACATCACTTGCCGTACCTGAAAGTATACAGAAGTAGCACTACTTTATGATATTCAAAATATTATTTAGACATTGTCATAACTTTACATGGATAACCTCCAAATGCGGTGAACTATCGTATCAATACTTATATTTTTTATCATTTACTTACTTTTTTCTTTGACAGAAAAAAACTTCGATTCATCTGGAACTAGTAGTGAGCACAAAATTGTTACATCGTGGTAGATTATTTAAAAATTATAAAAAAATTGAAATTGTTACATAGTGAGTATTGGAAATGAAACAGGAAAACTTCAGCTATCGAGTCACTAGAGGGCATTACCAGTCTTGCACACAGCGAATAGCGAATTGTCTGAAAGTAATATCATCTATAAGAGCAGTAGGCTTTGTCATCGCGTCATCCATTGGCCGTTGCCCCAGCTCCAAACTGTTAACGATATAGAGTCCATGGTGACTGCCCGTCGGTTGTTTTACGGAATTGCTTGAGGTGCCAACCCTGTGATGGTCTTCAGTGAAGCAAGAAAACACTCTGACGATAACTTTTTTATCATATTGTTGGAGTATATGACAAATAGTTGGGATCCAAGGACCGATCCTTCAGAGATTCCACTGATAAAATGATAAATATTGCTCGTAGAAGAACTCGCTTTCACCTTGAGAGATGCTATGCAATTCCGAAATACAACGACCCTAAGCTTAGTAATCAATCTTTTGGTTAGTACTTTATAGAAGGTCTTGAGGAAATTTCGATATACAATGACAATATATTCGCCCTAGTCAAATGACTTCATTTAGCAAGGCCGTTTTTGTGAAGAGTTTTCGACGAACATTTCGTTTAGTAAGTTGTTTTTTTTTTTCGGAATGGTACCGAGTACTTCATCACTATAGTTAGGGAGGAAGAGAGCAGGTGATTAAGTTTATTTCTGTCGCCTTTCTTTTGTCATCTGGGAATATTGCTGAGATCAAAGATTATTGCATTAGTTTACAAAGGAGGTAAAGTGATCGCGGCACGTTTTCTGTGGAAACGGTGTGATACTTCCATATACGAGAAAGTGCTTCCTCCCTAGAATGTTCAAAATCTCTTGTAAGTTACGAAGAATATCATTTCCATCTTACATGTGTGGCATGCAGTTTAAATTTTCATGTGATCGATCGATATATCAACTTATCAGTTGTGAATCGCTCGCCTATGGAGGAAACTACAATAATGAGCGGCTCTTCACGATTATGCAACAATAACTTTCCGCCACCCACGCAATACGGAAGATGTGTCCGCCCTGGGCGGACACGCGAACTCGTCATGAAGGACGGAGGGCAATTTCGCACACCCTCACTGGACGTGCAACTATATTTAATTAAGATGACCGGGAAATGTTCAATGTGTGAGAAGAGGCAGATGAGTTGTTACTCGCTGGACATCGTAAATTATTGTAATTGGACGCCTTTAGGGAGGAGGACCAAAAGAGAACGAGTTTGAAGGGAATCAGGTTATCAGATATACTACATTTCTTTTTGAAAATTTCACTTCCATAATATGAGCTCTACAGGATGTCCGTTTAGTATTCCGTCCACGGCTCTATACCTTTGATTGGTGATCTGGTTGAAGGAATTTAAATTTGATCAGCATCATTTAAAATGATGTACATTTATATTGGGTGTGCCAAAAAGATATTGGATCATTATTTGAAAAAATAACCGTGATTTTTTACCGTTATTAGGGCGATGGAGTGATGAATTTTTTTCTCATATTATTGAATGCCACATTGTCAAGTTAATGTTATTCTTACCATTTTTTTTAATATGACATCCGACTAGTTAAACTTATATATTTCCTTGAATGGTTATATTTTTTTCGACAGAGTTCGATTGAGTTCAATCCTATGATCCACCACTCCTAAATTGGGAGTTTAATGGCTCCTCTCAATACAGGGTGTTACAATCAATTAATTATGATAATTATTTTGAACATTACCATATTAAATTCAAGTATTTGAAATTTTCTCAACAAAAAACCGTATAGTTAAACTGAGAAGCATACTTTATTTCCAAAATATTTTCAGAGATATCATACTAAAGAAAAATTACCCACAAACTTCATTAATAATAACTGAATGTCTGAGACATTTCACAAAAATTGATTTGTTTGAACTATAATTTTCTCACCTCTACTTCTTCTATTAGGTTTGATCTGTGGCGTGAGAACATATATTTTTCACACGTTTTTTTGTTGATCCCTAGCATTTTATTTTGAAGAAAGACGTATGTTTTGAAAACAGAAACTGTTGTTAGAAAAATAATATCAGTAGATACAGTTCAACGGTCCCGAAAAGAACAATTCTCCTTTATAAGCAACCTTTGATATTCTAATGAAACTCGAAAGGAAAAACTCTAATTTTGCATAGATGTTATTGTTTCCGGGGGATAATACCTACATTGTCATTCTCCCATTGAAAATATTTTCAGAAACCATGAAATTTCTTAATTGTCTGTGTAGATTCAATTCACAGTTAACATTGATCGGTGAATCGTGAAATACCTTTATGTGTGGAGTAGTCTAAAAACACAGCACATTCATAAGAAGCAAATTGGAATATGCCACTGCCATTTGGTCATCATTATACCATATCAAACATTGAATCCGTTCAAAGAAAATGCCTCAAATATATTTTTTATAAATGTAATCGTTATTATCCGAATAGAGGATATCACAATGTTCTTTTGAATTTTCATCTTTGAATCATTGCAAGAAAGGCGTAATTGTGTAGCCTTAACCACTCTTCATAAAATGATAAATAATGAAATTGACTCTCTCTATTTGCTACGTAAGATCAATTTTCACATTCCTAGATAAGATTCCCGTCAAGAAGTTACCTTTTATAACTCAATTTCTCTCACCAATGTACTCCTCAGATTACCAATTCACTTATTATGTACGATCTTTAATACCAATTGTTCCTCGTGTGATATCAATTTTGATGATATTAAGACGATTTTGTCAATATTTAAACAAAACCTTTATTCAATTTTTTCTGTTATTGGGTGAATACCTGTTGAAAAATTAATGTATTATTATTCTATTAATTTGATAATGGATGGATGAGGAAAAATGGGAATCAATGTTAAAATATATTATTTTTGTTTTCCAAACTATTGTGTATTGGGGCGCTACCTATTGATGTCAAAACATTTATTCCACCCAATAAATATTATCAACTGCAGTGGCTCAGTTGAACATTTTTCTCGTACACTTTCTGAGCTGTTTACAATAATAATAATAATTCTTATATAATAAAAACCAATGTCGCTGATATTTTAGTAGAACTGTTATAAACATTTTACTCCAGTCTCCTCTACATGCGACCTTCCTATTATCAAAACATCCATTTTGCTACCGTGAACTGAGCTTTCTGTTGGGTTACCCCAATTTAAATAAATTAATGAATGGGATTCTGGCTCTATGGAATAGGACGGTTACTGTAGACTTGGGATATATTATGATTATTATTCAAATCTAAATTTCTATTCATCAGATTCGATTATGAGCTATGATATTTATAGATTTTTTTCTTTGCAGGTAACTGTTGTATAACATCATATATCACCATTCACGCATGCCTTTATATGTAAGTATTCAAACCTAATTATCATTCATATAATGTGTGTACAGTTATATTGGCACATTCACATTCCACTATCATCATTTCTCATTCGATACACCATCGATATCATCGTCCATTCATATTTACACTCGGTCACATTTTCATGGATCATCTTCATATACGGGGATCAAACAAGAAATAAAATGAATATTCTCTTATATAGTTTGTTGTTTCCACAACTGATCCTCTCAGTTAAAATACTAAAGAGAATAAGTGGAATTATATTTATTTAAAAAAGGTTGTAGAATGAAATTTTATCTAAAAAACAATTTTTGTATACTATATCACACAGTATGGCGGTGAAAAAAAAATCGTTAAACATTTTCTCAAAGAAAAACTCTAGGGCCTATTATGAGTATCGTTTATGGTACGTTCAACAGAAGTAGACAATTTTCGACATATTTGACGTGGTTAACTTCAATATTTTTGCTCAAAATAATTGTGAATTTCAGGTAATATAATCAAACATTTTTTCTATACAACATTAGAAAATAAATGAATATAGGTTAAAGCTTTCTGTTTTTTTTTCAATGTCTAATCCTAAATGAAGGTTGAATTTGGGCAGTTATTTATATAATCAATTTTAACATCAGTTCCTAATATAAGTTCGTTAAGCCCATGATGTTATAATACTTAATGTTCAATTTTTATTATTGAAGTGGCAAACATGACTATGCGTCAGCGTGGATTCCGTGAAGGAATAATTTTACTACAAACTGTAATTCATTAGACCTCAGAGAATGCAACAAATAAAATATCACTATGGTTCCATTAAAATGCCAAATCGGTCCAGCCGTTGTTGTTATAAAATAAAAATAAAATACCCTGACCGGAATTCATTCTTGTAACCTTCTGCTTGGTAGGCGGCAGTGTAACCGCTGAGATATTTCCTCGTATGGTAATAATAACTCGATATTCTTTTTCTCCGCCAAATTTCTTATATATCCAAATTTTCCAATTTCCAGGCAACTTTCCTTATTTTTTTTTTCGTATAAAGTATCAACCATCCTCATGTTATTATGAAAATTAAAAATAAAATGGCAAATCGGTCTAGCCGTTCTCACGTTTTGCGCTTACAAAAAATCGAGATTCATTTCTATTATATAGATTAACTAGAAATGTTTTATCCGTTCACGTTTCATTTATATTGCGTTTGTGTCATCAGAAAGTATCTTCTGTTTTAAACACTGTGCACCGAATTTACTTATCTCACGGGGCACTGCACTTTTCTGTAAACGAAAGGACTTATGGGCAACTAGTCTCCCTACTTGTTGACCATGGGCGCTAGTCCATAAAACCTACCCAACACAGCTCACTTGCAACATACTTTGTCACAACCAATAATCAATTAATCAATTCTCATTTATTTTCATCTATAAAAAAAACTTGAAGTTCAATAGTTATTTTTTCAGTACAATTCATTCCAGAATAAAGCGACCTTCAATCTTTCCGATTCTACTTAAATCTACATTTGACTGCGGTGCGTGAAACGACTTGAAGTATCTTTTATTACGTACCGTTAAGAAAAAAAAACAAATTAAAACCTGATATCGTTTTTTTAACAAGTTGTATATTTCTTATAAACAAGTATGTGTAGAATTAATAAGTAGATAGTAGAGGAATGCGCAAGTACCCACTTGATAGTGTTATTTGAAATTTGCTAATTAAGCCGTAACAGTATCATATCAAGAAACACCGTTATTATTTTCTTATTCCAGTTATTATGCAGTCGGTTCACGAACGGGACATATTCAGTGCTATTTCTTATACTTTCTCTTTGTTGAAGTCTAGTAATTGCAAACAGTTGATTTGCATACTTCTTGCACATTTGTGAATTTTCATAGTTATTTTGTGGAACCAAGAGGAGAAAGGCAATGGCGCACTAGTTTGAATCAAAATATCATTCAAACATATTTTGGAATTTAATTCAATATTGCAAGAATTCTCAGAAAATATAATAAGGTACTAGGAGAATGGATTCAGAAAAGAAATGTCAGCGGTCGACAAAATTAACATACTGAGATAAGTTATGGAAAAAATCTACAAATATAATATGGAAATGTAAATTTTTAAAAAAATTTAAAAGTATCGAAATGCCAGAGAAAACTAGAAAATTGATCAAAATGACAGTAAAAAATGTAGCGCAAATTTAAACATGAACAAAGAACAACGAAAAGAAGCCCAGTAAAAAGAGGAGGGAGGTAGGAAGATTTCTTGTCTTCTTTACACTTCACTATAGATAGATAATCAGACACAGAAATAAAATATATACCTAAGAACAATAAACAAAAAGTAGAAAAGAACTTGAAATAGCGATATTGATTTTGGAGGAAGAAACGAGAAGGATCAAAACTAATAATAATTGTAATGGAGAAGAGAAAGCCATCTTTGATTTCTAATGCGAAAAACACTCATTTAAGGAAACTTTTGAGTACCTACGAAACGAGCACAGGAGTTGATGAAAAATGAAATAGGAGTTCCCGGGATGAAACGATGATGTTCAGCTTCATCCGAACTTCCAAACTGGAAATTTTGTTGATGCAGAGACAATTTTGGATAAGTAGTTGAATAAATTGATTTGTTGAAAATATGAACAGGATGTTCAGAAAATCAGATGTGGAATCATCTGCGACTGAAAGATGAACGTCAGTCACTGTCTTCCATCGTCAAGATAACCTCTTGTGGGGTATTCATGTTGAAAAGGGAAACATTCTCAATTGAATAGAAATATTTTTCTGTGAATTGAAAAATCCACGATAAATGATTCTAACTTTTTCCATCTTTGCAAAGTGAGATTGCTTCTTGAAAATGTGTTTTCCATTTCTTCCGGTCTTCCTGATGATCGTGAAAGCGTGAAATAGATTTTCGTCGACAAAAATGCGAATGCGATGCTTCTCTTGCGTCAATGTTACAAATGATTTCTGGTGAGTACTCTCTTTTGGAAAACATTCTTATTTGTCTCTTTCATCTTTATGAGTTCTTAATTGAGACTGGAATAGAAAATCAAATAACTATCTGAATGAAAATGCAAATTTTCAATTAAAGTTTTTTTTTGAGTTAGGGTTTTTTCAGAATATCTATCAGATGTAGTTCAATGTCCAGCGTGGCTTTAGCCGAAGAAGTAGTTGTTTTCTGTTAGACATTCACAAAAAATAACTTCATTTATCGTGGATTTTTCAATTCACAGAAAAATCTTTCTATTCAATATTCAATTGAGAATGTTTCCCTTTTCGAGTTGAATAAAATCAAGACATCATCTGATAAACACAACTTGAAATTTAATTCAGTTTTTTTTTAAATAGCATTGCACTTCAAACTGATTTTACTCCATTACAGGTTAGTGAATCGACTAGAAAGCTTGGTTTAGTATTGGATACAGACTTGCGTTTCTCCTAACACGTGCAGGCGAAGCTTTCGCATCCCTGAAACTCATCTTCGGCAATCGTCATATTCTTTGTGCTAAAATGAAACGAATCTGTGCGAGTCACTTGTATTAAGTCACTAATTACTGCGATTTTCTTTATGGTCCATGACTGGCGAAAGTTGATAAACATAGAATACAAAAAGTGCAAAATAACTGTTGCAGACTTATAGATGGCATTAGGAAATATGATCCTATTTCGCATAAACTCAAAGAAAATAACACCTAAGTACCTTTACAAAAAAAATTTAATAATCCTGATCCTCCATCACTGGCAAGTAAATTTATTTCCTGCTTCAAAGTACTTTCAAAGAACATTAGAAACAGATCTATCTTGACCATGGCTCAGCACAAATCTGCAATTTTCCAAAGATATTTTGTGTTCAATGTCATTAGAATGTATAACCAACTACCTGATGAGTTCAAGGTTTACAATATTAATAACTTCAAATATAAATAAAAAATCATCTACTTGAAAAGCAATGAAGACAACTGAATCATAATTCTGATATGTAGGTATATATTGATGTATACAATAATATGATATATCTTTCAATATGCAGTTATTATGTAATTAGTAGACTAATACATCTCTCTTCCTCATTTTCATCATAATCACTCTAGTGATACCTATCTTTCTAATCCAGCAAACTTGAAATTATTAATCTGTGTTTTTCCTTTTCTATATTAGTTTTCTTTTTTATATACAGGGTGGGGCACCCCATACGACACAGTCCCTGTAAACCAAACCATTAATTTTTTCGGGAATTTCTCCATTTCATTCAATGTATATTGATTTAGGCTGCAAAGAAAATTATTTTGGAATCTACAGGGTGGCTAAAAAAAGTGTGACATATCAAAGTTGTGTTTTCGTTACTTTTTTGAATAGGTCAGGAAAAAATAATATGATTTCATTTGAGGTACTATGTACCTAACTGTAACCGTTCTCGAGTTATTGATTGGAATTGGAAACTAAATAACATCGAAATGTATAGAAATCATTCCTTCGAATTCTGACCAAGCATGAAAGAGGTTTTGGGCTATTGATTTCGATGAAACCCGTTTCTCAATATTATACAGAATGTTCAAAAATCATTATCACTTTTTTTTTATTTCGGACAAATATAACTTTGTTATTTCAAATAGAACACCCTGTATTGTTTTGGTTTGAACAATATGAAATGCAATTATCTTTCATTTCATATTGGGGTTCCCTATACCTAACCTAAATAGTTTTTCAGATATTGGCTTTTTCAAATAGTAGTTCTTATTTCAATGCATTCTTTGAATCAAGATGGCTTTAAAACGACATTTATTCGATTTACTCACAGAATTCTCATTGACAGTTGTTATACTTCACGTCTTCGAAAATATTTACTGTTCACTAAAATGAAGTTATCATTTACATTCATATTCTGACAGTAGTTCATTAAACAGACTATACAATTTTTTTTATTATTCAACTGAAACAACAACAAAATATGAAACACAAATGTATTCAATTCAAAGTAGGTGCTCGAGATGACGACCATCCTGTTGAATACAAAGAGCCACTCTCTCTATGAAAGACTTCTTAACATTTAATAACATTTAAGGCGTCACTCTTCGAAAAGCAGCCCTCATTATCTCCTTCATATTCTCCAGTGTGGTTGGAGGAGTGTCGTAAACCTCATTCTTCAAGTATCCCCATAGGAAAAAATCGAGGCAAGTCAAATCTGGTGATCTCGCTGGTCAATTTTGGGGTCCTCCCCTACCAATCCATTTATTCGGAAAGCACATATTCAAAAACTGTCTGACACTGAATTTGAAATGTGCCGGAGCTCCATCCAATCGTAACCGCATCCGTTGTCTGATATTTAGCGGCACATTCTCCAGAAGCTCAAGCAGATCATCTCGTAAAAATTGTAAAAAAAATTGACCATTCAAGTTTCCATAAAAAAAGTATAGTCCTATAACTTGTGTACCTATAATTCCTCCCCACACGTTAACAGACCATCTATTCTGGTGATCCAGAGTGCGGAAAAACTGAGGATTCACATCACTATAATAATGGAAGTTGTGTCTGTGCCCTAAGCCATTGTTATGAAAAGTAGATTCATCAGAAAATAAAATGGAATCCAAAAATTGTTCATCCTCACTAAACTTGTCCAGAACCCATAGACAAAACTCGATTCGTCGATGGAAGTCTATTTCATGTAATTCCTGGTGCATCTGAATACGGTACGGGTGAAATTTGTATTTCTTTATTACCCCAGAAATGCTCCGTCTGCTTATCCCTGAATCTTTTTCTATCTTACGTTGACTCGTATGAGAGTTTTCTATGATTCATCCCATAATAAGAAATTCATTTTCCTCATTTCCAATGATAGGTTACACCCTCGACGCCAAAAGGCAATTCTCTAAACACTCACCAATCGCTAAAATCATATCTATCCGCTCTTGAATGGGATAAGTTTTCATTTTCGACGCTAATAATTCAGTGAATGTTTTGAATAACGTAGAACACAATAACTGTTCAGTAAGAATTCTTGCAACAAGTTGAATAAATATCGTTTGAAAGCTATCTTGATTCAAAGAATGCATTGAAATGAGAACTACTATTTGAAAAAGCCAATATCTGAAAAACTATTTAGGTTAGGTATAGGAAACCCCAATATGAAATGATAGATAATTGAATTTTATTTTGTACAGGGTGTTCCATTTGAAATAACAAAGTTATCTTTGTCCGGAATTATAAAAAAGTGACAATTTTTAACATTCTGTATAATATTAAAGGTTAAATCAATAGCACAAAACCTCTTTTATGCTTGGTCAGAATTCGAAGGGATGATTTCCATACATTTCGATGTTATTTAGTTTCCAATTGTACATAGCATTTTCATAAAAAAATCAATAATTCGTGAACGGTTATAGTTAGGTAAATAGTACCTTGTATGAAATCATATTATTTGTTCCTGACCTATTCAAAAGTGCAACGAAATACAGGATGTTCCATTTAAAAAAACACAACTTTGATATGTCACACTTTTTTGAGCCACCCTGTAGACTCCAAAATAATTTCCTTTTGCAGCCTTAATCAATATACATATAATGAAATGGGGAAATTCCCGAAAAAATTCATGGTTTGGTTTACAGGGACCGTGTCGTATGGGGTGCCCCACCCAGTATATATGAATTAATTTTCTCTATTTTTGGGGCATTCAATCCTCTGATGGTTAAGTAGAATAGGTTCTAGCTAGACTTCGCCATCGGTCTCATGTAACCATATATTATGTATCTTTCTACTCATGCTAATAAAAGACTTCCATTGTTAGTATGATTATTATATCCTGTGTGATTCATTATATTCAACATACAATCGAAAAGACTTAAATTTCAACAAGTCTACATTGAAAGGAATCGAATAAGAGGAATATTATCGATGTAGTTGTAGAAAAAATATAGTGTACAAGGAGCATAGAATAAGCTATTATTGCATGCATCACATGTCCCGTACTTCATTTTTACATGTTTTTATTTAACTTGCTTCATTTGTATGTCATTCGTTCGTATGTCATTCGTTCGTATGTCATTCGTTCTCATGTCATTCGTTCTGTCATTCTTTCCGGTTCAAAATTTGTAATCCGTTTTTGGAGCACTTGCGGACATCCGATTGAGCTGAAATTCGGCAGGTGTTCATAATTCCGGCGACAATGCATTATGCAATTTTTGTTAGAGAAAAAAATGGCGGCTCAAAGATGGCAGGCGAGTTATGTGATTATGGTACGATTCGATTCAAAATTGGTCTGTGGGGGTTTTCGGGGACGAAAATTGTGAATTTTTTGTCAAAATTCAAAAATTGAAGATGGCGGCTCCAAGATGGCGGACAAGTTTTGTTTATGGTCCGACTCGATTCAAAATTGGTATGTGTGGGTTTTCGGGGTCGGAGATTATGAATTGTTGTCAAAATTTATAAAGTCAAGATGGCGGCTCCAAAATGGCGGAGGAGTTTTGTGATTATGATCCGATTCTATTCATAATTTGTATGTAGGGGTTTTCGGAGGGTTTTAGGGGTTTTCGGAGTCGGAGATTATGAATTTTCTGTCAAAATTAATAAAATTGAAATGTCGGCTCACGGAATTTTTGTTAGGGAAAAAAACTAAATTGATATGTGGAGGTTTCCAGAGTCAAAGATTATGAATTATTCTTCAAAATTCATGGAATCAAAATGGCGGCTCTGTGTTTATGGTCCGATTCCATTCAAAATTGACATGTGAGGGTTTTCGGGGTCGGAGATTTTTCATCAAAATTCACAAATTTAAGATGGCGGACGAGTTTTGTAATTATGGCCCGATTCGATTCAAAATTGGTATGTCGGGATTTTTGTAGATTGATTTTTAGTTAAAATTCACAAATTGGCAACGCCAAGATAGCGGAAATTAATCTTTAGATGGTCTCCTTATTGAAGGACTAGATAGCTTGGAACTTATAGGAAAAAAAGGCCTCATAATAACGATGCTTTAAAAAAATGCATAGATTGAGGCTTACCTAAGTACTAAAAACAAAATATAAAATAATCAATAATAAAAACTTTTGAAAGACAAGCTTTCATTCAAATGCACTAATAATTAAAAAATTATTGCTTTGGATGTGTGACGTCGGTTATTCCGTGAGTTATAGATTCAAAAGCTTGTCGCTTTTGTATTCGAACTGAAAACTTTGCGTGCCAAGCTTCTGAATCTATAACCGACGTCACACATCCAAAGCAATTATTTTTTACTTTTAGGTGAATTTGAATAAAAGCTTGTCTTCAAAACGTTTTTTTATTAATTATATTTTCCATACTCCGTCACTAGTATAAAAATTATTTCAGTTCCCAACTGTTAATGCAATTTTATGTTCACAAACTGCCATCAGTTTCAATGTCAACATTATGAAATGCATTTGTTTGATTGCCCAGCGCTCCCAGTCCGGCGCTGGTGTTATGTAACATCCGAAGTGTGAATTATGTAAACTGGTTAAAAGCGTGTGTGAGTTTGAATGCGAAGGAATTTTCTTACATGAACTAATGAATAGGAGATTATCGGATTCTGTGATTTGCCGTGTAAATGGTCATCGTTCAAAAATCGTTATTCAAAGAGGCACGATTTATATATAATTCGCGAGGTTCTGCTTATATTACAACTGTGGAATGGAATGCGAATGAAATGTCAAAGGTTGAACTTGATTTAATACGTGTTATTTATTCGTATTAGGTGACATGAAATGAAGGTTGAATGGTGAGGAAATATGGGGGATAAGCTGGCAACTGCATTGCGAAAAAAATATGAAATATTATCTACGATTGTGAAAAAGAAAACAAACCAATGTTGAACACTCTGTTTGACCTACAAACATGTTAGTCGGTGTATTTTCTATTTCTAGACGATTTGTCTCACATCTGGTGTGAAATACCAAAAACTAAAAAAAAAAAAACGCCCAACGTGGGGCTCGAACCCACGACCCTGAGATTAAGAGTCTCATGCTCTACCGACTGAGCTAGCCGGGCACATAAAAAACTGTCTCATATTGCCAACAATATAAGGATAATTTTTGTGAGTTGTATACAATATGGATTTTCCCTTACCCCAAGATAAAACACAATTAATAGTCAACGTCAGGAGCTTCACCAAGAAATTGAATAAATTTTTTTGTTGTCAAACCTTTTGACTTTTTTGTTATATACCCATCAGACTTACGTTTCAGCAATGCCTTCATTCTGAAATATTTGGTGACATCCACATTATGGTAAACACCAAGTGCCAGTTGTATGAGTTAGGTTTCAACTCTAGTTGAGTAAAGCAGTGGATAGATTGAAATTTAATTTTGTTTAATAATGAAGTAAACGCATATTTCAACTGGAGTTTAATCATACCCATAAAACTGTTCCTAAGAGTTCTTCGCAAAATGGTAGGTAGGTATATTGTCAATTTTTTTATTTTTCAGATAACCCATCTACGTATGCCATCAATGTAGAATAATATAATTTTTTTTGAAACTCCCGCTCTGAAAGTTCATTTTTCTAGCGCTGTTTATCGGTTCGAAAGTGCCCAAATCAGGTTTGACTATACGTTTTTCTTTACCGTACTAGTGCGCAAAGTGTGCTATTAGTGTAGAGTTTTAACTTACAGCCTTGGCTATACGTTTTACTTTGCCTTTTAATTTTCAACATTGGCTATATGTTTCATTTAACCGCATTTGTTCGTAAAGTATATTGTTACTGTTCACGATCAGTGACTTTATTAGATTTTACTGTCCATAACTCAGTCATTGATGAGGCTCCTATTTTGAATCTGTATATCGTAAACTATTTTATTATATTGTATTTTCATTGTTGTTATTTTGTTATTATGCCTGACTTGCAGCAAACATGTGATTGTAAAGTTGTCCAATAATAAATACGAAACCTTGACATGGGGGTTTTGGGTAATATAATATGTGGAAAAAAGTTCGATTTTAGTTTCGAGGGGGACATTTTGTTGTCTTGCAGCACAGTCAAACCCTAAAATTTGAATATGTTATAGGGGTCGAGTGGCTGATCCTCCAGTTAATTTTGGTCATTTTCAATAATGTTTGTTAACATGGTTCAATGGTATTTTCAAGCAGTTCCAGATACATTTCCCCTGTTAGATTGCCTTCTAAGAACAAAGGGCCAACGATACGATCACCAAAAATACCAGCCCATACGTTTAATTTTTGGGGATGTTGCGTATGTACCTCATGAAATATGTGGGGATTAGAATCAGCCCAATATTGGCGATTAACCATAGGTACCATTTATAAAAAACGAACATTTATTACTAAAACAGATATGTTGAAAAGAAACTGTGGATTTGCAATCGCCTGCTCACTTACTACCTCACAGAATTGTTAACGCCGATAAAAAATCATCTTTATTCAGTTCTTGTGTTAATTTAATTTCGTAAGGTTGAAATTTGTGGAATTTGAAAATACGCTGAATGCTGATTCGTGAGACACCGGAAACAGTTGCTAGCTGTCTTAGGCCCGGTTGTTCAATGCGAGTTTAAACCGTTGATTATCTAAACTCTGATTATTAATCAACTATGGATTAGAACGTTATGCATTTTTCAATGAAAAACTAATCCTGGATTCCTTAACTCATTGTTTTTATATGTTGGCAACACATTTTTCCGCTTGTACCTTCAGACCGTTCAGAAACATCAACATTGAATCAAACTTAACCTAAGAATTCGTAGTTTTGTCAAAAGTATACAGAAAAATTGATCGAAAACAGCCAAGTGTATTGTATAAATTGTTAGGCGTCTCTTAAGAAAAAAATTACTCATAATTTCACTCGTAAAAAATTCCAAGATATTGTAGAATGTAAAAAACGGACGCAGTTACTAATTCGCAAAAATTGAAGTTTGAGCTATGATAAGTAATTAATACAATACCATCTGCGGAGGTCCCAAAAAAAAGGAATAGCATCTTAACAATAAAAGACAAAATTTCTACTTGGGCTCTGTCCAAAGCAGATTTTGTAGATTTACAAAGACGATCATTCGAAGAACACAAGTTGAAATCAATACACATGAAAGAAGAACACCAACTTTCCTTGGAACTACAAAGGGAGGAGTAGAATCTAGAGAAAACCCATATGATTGAGATATATAAACAAACATTATCTTTGAAACATAACTCATCAACCATCGATAAATCAACATTTGCTTGAGATTCCTGAGAACAGATCATGTAGTTTTTCATTTTGCATTTGTGATGATTTAATTTTAGTTTTTTATGTCAAACGTTTTTGGTATGAAAAATCAAGATTTGATTTTTATTTGGAAGTTTATTTTTTGTTACGACTTTGCCTTTGTAGTGAGTGGTGATTTTTTGTATTTCTGTTAGTTGCGGACGATTTCCTTAGGCAAGCGAAATCTATTCAAAAATTATTTTTCTATCCATTCTTCCAAATGGTTTCTAGGTACCGTAATTTCGGGCTTTGGCTTACTTGAATTCAAAAAATGTCTACGATTAATTTGTAAAAATGAATTGGTATTGAAAAGGGAAACATTCTCAATTGAATATTGATAGAAAGATTTTTCTGTGAATTGAAAAATCCACGATTGAAATGAAGTTATTTTTTGTGAATGTCTAACAGAAAACAACTACTTCCCCGGCTAAAGCCACGCTGGACATTGAACTACATCTGATAGATATTCTGAAAAGGCCCTAACTCAAAAGAAAAAATCTGAAATTGAAAATTTGCATTTTTATTCAGATAGTCATTTGATTTTCTATTCCAGTCTCAATTAAGAACTCATAGAGATGAATGAGGCAAAGAAGAATGTTTTCCAAAAGAGAGTACTCACCAGAAATAATTCGTACATTGACGCAGGAGAGACATCGCATTCACTAGGTCTTCAATACATTTTTGTCGACGAAAATCTATTTATATTTTCAACAAATCAAATTGGTATTATTATATACCAAAATATTGATCTTTGACCACTCTTTCAAATTAGCTATTTCAAATTGTGATTAAGACTTTGTGTGTGGATATATAAAAAACTTGGTGTGCAAAGTCACCCGCATATTGAGGGCTGGCTTTGACCCATGGCTTAAATTTTGGGTGATTTAAAAGTAATCCGACGGATAAAATAAGCAAAATAAATTTGTCCATAAAAACGTTATTTCATTTTTAATCATCATAAATGAGTAAAAAACATATTGCTAGTTGCAGACAAATTTTATGCAAGTTGAATTTGGTTGCAAATGACTCCTAAATGGAATACAGTGTTGCAGGTATATATACAATAGAATTACGAAAAATCAATCCGATAAAAAAACAGGTTCAAATTTTTTTATAATTAATGATGTCTATTTCTGAAAATGAGCCAAAGTCACCCAGCTGGGTTAAAGTCACCCGAAATCACGGTACATTGTCTAAATACGGGTATCTTTCTTCTTGGGACAATAATATCAAAAACTTAAAAAAACTCGTCTTATATATATCTACGAATATCTTTGCAGTCGGGTATAAAACAAAAGTATTTAACACAATAATAATTTTCAGAAGAGTCAATGTCTATTGAAATGTCAAACAATAGGTTGGAATCGGCAAATTATCTCCTTAAACCCCCGAATTCGTGAGATTAACTTAAACCATGGTTAAACTAGGTTTATCTCATAAACCCGTATTGAACAACTGAAACAAAATTGGTAATCCTGGTTTAAGCCAAATCACTTGGTCATCCTCGATTGAACAACCGGGCCTTATAGGTACTTAACATATGGTCAAGCTAAAATAAACTCCATGTTTCCCAATTTCTGACTTTTTTTTGGAATTTTAAATATTGTTGATTGAACCGTTCAGCAACCCTTTTCGCCATCTATTGTTTTCACAATAAGTTCAATCAACTCAACCCTCTTTGCAACTGTGTACACCATTGTTTCTTTCTAGTTTAGAATAGTTTAGAAGTTCAATACCACACACGAATGGAAATCACTTGTAGTAATCAACTGAGGCACACATGTTCTATCTGTTTGTTCTATTGTGTTAAAATATGAGCAAAAACATTCAAAGTATCGTAGCAAACAAATGATAGCTCGCAAAAAATGCAACTGAGTTGTTCTGTGACGTATAATAATTTGTAGCTGTTAAATATCATTTTATTATCAGGTTTACAGAAAAAAATCACAAACGGTTCATCTCACCTTTTAAAAACTGTACATCGTTATTTTGAGAATTTAACGGGCGTTCAAACGATGTGCCACTCGACCCATATTCCCTATTCAAATTTTAGGGGTTGTTCACCCCACTGCTCGAGGGTTGAAGTGACTGCGCTCCAGGTAGGACAACAAAACGTCACCCTCGAAACTAAAATCGACCGGTTCGACCGTTTTTCCACTTCTTCAATATTATTATCCAAAACCTCCATATCAAGTTTTTGATGGGCCGCCCTATCTTGCGCTCGTCGTCAACGCGGTGCTGTTTCCTCTAGATTTGTAATAGAACTAATTTTTTTAATAATTATTATTAATGTCTCATTAAGTTATGAGTTAGTTTTGTTATTCCTGACAATATTGATAAAAATGAAATTGTGTTGTTACAAATCTGAAAATAAAAAAAAATACAAGAAAACCTATGCAAGAGTAGAAGGACAAATGAATTAGTTTGCCCCGATAAGTAACTGCGTTTCCCAAATTGCTATTGCCTTGAGAAAGTGATAAATTTTTTCAGTAACTTATAGTATTCTGGATTTGTCTTACGGGAAAAATAAACCCAAAATAAATTAAATTATATATTTACTCCCCGTTCTCAAAACGTGTTGAACTCATTCTAATTTTCAATGCAGAGTTTTTTAGATCTTCATTCGACGGATGTCAATTGAAATCTGCATAAATTCTTTGGGATGACATATTTTCTTGCTGTCTTCATACATAGGTTGTTAGATAATCACCAATCTGTAATAATAAAAACTTTATTCGCAATGTAAATATAAATATAAACGGTAACATAGCATGGGGTGAATAAATAGGTAGTAACAAAAATACAGTGCTTTCGTAAAGTACCGAATAAATTCATTTTTTTTATTGGTGCCCCTTTTTACCCATTTAAAGCACGCCTCAGCGTGTTTAAATCGAACTTTAAAAAACGCGCGTTTTTTAAAGGTAACCATGACAACATCAACAAATCGAGAAACGTGAAATCTAAATGACAAATCTTTGATTATTGATCTGACAGGAGTACCTTGTAATGCCAAATAAAATATTACTCACAATTCGTTCATTTATATGTGCTCCTCCATCCATTTGATGAACTTTTCATATTCTATTTTATATATATCACTGGATTTTCGCGGTATTAACCGCGATTCTGCCTCACTATTCAAAAAATCGATATTAGAATAATTCATTTTTGAGCTCTGGTGACAACAAATATTGATCTTTGATAACAAATTGCAAATGTATATCTGTGTTTCTCATTTTCATGACAACAAAAGGTATACTGATGTCACATCACGAATTCAACCATTTTGGATTATTAGTTCTTATTTCTATTTTTTGTAGTAATAATACCAGTATATATGATTTCAAAGTGCACCAATAAAAAAAAATAACGTAAAGTATTCGTGGATAAGTGGTCTTAAAAACACTTGCTCTATTTCGAGCACTCCGGCTGCGCCGTCGTGCTCGAAAAATCGCGCGTGTTTTAAAGCCCTTTTTATCCACTTATACTTTAATATACTATTTTAGCTAAACTATTCATTTACCATCTCCTGAAACAGGTCGATTTTAAATCTGAATTCGCTATATTTCTAAGGGAAAATTAAATATACAGGGTGATCCACGTTTGACTAATGACGTCCGGGACATTTTTTTCAAATGGAATACCCTATATATTATTCAATTTTTGGAATCTCAATGGAGAGCTGATTTGAAAAATATATCACACATATGGTTTGTATACAGTGCGTCCGTTAAATTCAGTGCTCTCGTAAAGTAGTGGATAAATTCGTGAAAAATTAAAGGAATAATTTTTGGAAAGAACGCTCGAAGCCGTCGTTTATGTTCATTTGGGCATTCTTTCACATTCAATTAATACATAGAGGATGATTCGTGTAGGAGAAATGACGTCATCGGTATTTTTTTAATGGCAACATTTTTCATCACGTAATATGAAAAGGTGATTATGAGTATGGGTGAAATGAAAATAAAATAAGAAAAACTATTTTGAAATATGAAAATACTAAATTTAATGGCAATGATAGCTTTAAACAACGATCAAATTAAATGTTCAAAGTGTGCACCGTTTGCTATCTGACAGTAGCCAAGAAGATGAATGAATTCTTTTTGAACATTGTCAATAACGTCAAGAGGTATACATTGTATCTGGTGACAAATTCTTGCTTTTAAATCTTCTAAATTCTCCGGACCATAAACATACACTTTACTCTTTGAGTATCTCCACAAGAAGTAATCAAGTGGTGTCAAATCTGGAGTTCTAGCTGGCCACTCAATCGGTCCCCTATCCAACGATTCGGAAACACCACATCTAATTAGTCGCGCACAGCTGCTGCATAATGGGGAGATGCACCATCTTGTTGGAAGAATAAATCAGTTCTCGGAAGATCAGGTTCCTCTAGATCTGGATAGAAAGCTATAAGTGCAGGAATAAGGTCGAATCGAATAAAATCCAAATATATTGCACCAGTCAGGTTCACATCAAAGAAATAGGGACCCAGAATTCTTCCGTCGTCTATGCCACACCATACATTCTCTTTCTGTGGATTATGAGTGTGATATCCATCACCATCGGAAATTTTCGGTAGCCCAATAACGCAGCCATTCAAAACAAATAACGTAGCCTCGTCAGAAAATATTAAATTTTTTACACAATTATTATTATTATTGCATAGCTGTTGCAGTTGTTCGCAGAATTTATTTCGCCGATCAAAGTCGTCTTCCTTCAGCTCATGGATGGGGCGTACCTTATAAGGATGGTGCTTTGCTTTTCTCAGAATTTTGTGTAGACGCTGCCATATTGAAATCAGAAGCCAATTGGTTGAGTGTTGTGTGATGATTTTGGTTGAGTGTTGTGTGATGGTTGAGTGTTGCGTGCCAACACAACATTAAGCTGATCGTCTTCACGGTATTTTGACTCAACATTGTTCACCATGCTTTGGTTGCCGTTCAGGATGAGTTGCATTAAACAATTCAACTACTTCTCTTTGGGTGCGCATTCTGTTTCAATTCTTTCTCGTTCATTTAATTTGATCACTTTCCATGAAATGACAAAGTTACTACTCAATAATATATATATATATATATATATATATATATATATATATATAAGATATGTTATTCTTTGAAGAAATAACTTTACAAAAACTATTCAGCAATAAAAACAAAATTCCGGTCGCTATGGCTACTGTCAAGTAATGGAAATAGTCAGATAGCAAACGGTGCACAATTTGAACATTTAATTTGATTGCCATTAAATTTAGTATTTTCATATTTCAAAATAGTTTTTTTATTTTATTTTCATTTCACCCATACTCATTATCACCTTTTCACGTTCCGTAATGAAAAATGGAGTTGCCATTGAAAAAATACCGAAGACGTCATTTCTTCTACACGAATCATTCGGTATGTATTAATTAAATTTGAAAGAATGCCCAAATGAAAATAAAATTCGACGGTTCCGAGTGTTCTTTCCAAAAATTATTCTTTTAATTTTTTACGAATTTATCCACTACTTTACGAGAGCACTGAATTTAACGGACGCACTGTATACAAACCCTATGTGTGATATATATTTAAAATCAGCTTTCCATGGAGATTCCAAAAATATAGAGTGTTCCATTTGAAACAATTGTCGCGGACATCATTAGTCAAACGTGGATCACCCTGTATATTTAATTTTGCCTTATAAATGTGGCAAGTTGATATTTACCATTTACGAAAGCACTGTATATGATCAAATAAACATAAATAACGTGTTAAAATTTTCATAAAAACACAGTATTATGATATGATACCATATAAACGTAATACAAATAAAATAAATTCAATCCAATATCATACATATTGAAAGCAATATCTAATAATACAATGAAATTTATATTACTCACGAGAGAATGAATAAAATTAGTTGCAAATAGAAACGTGAGTATAGTAACAATATACACGCTAAATGTGACACATTCGACTGAAACTAATACTATACAATAATTTTTGAATTGATGCGGCCGATACTTGATTAAAATCCATATTAAAGTAAACAAAAGGCACTCACTTCACTAAATTGCGTTTACAAAACCACGACTAGCAAAACACTTGTCGTGGTTTTGTAAACCCAGTTCAGTGAAAATCATTTAGTGAAGTGAATGTCCTTTGTTTACTTTACAATAAGATGAAATTGGTAAAAGTAAATGAGATTAAAAATACGAAAAGATATTAATATAATAATAATGTTTATTAGTAATTTAGAAATACAGTAGACATGAAATTTTTAAATCAAATATCAAATAAAAAAGGCTTGTTAGTGATTACAGAAAAGAAAGTGGACACATAAAGTAATCTAATCGGAGAAAGTGGATGATTTCTGCAGGACAATTACAATACATTAACTTTGTAGGATATTCTCGTCCTGATTCAAAAATATGGGATTGCATTGTATTGGTTATTGGAGAGTGTGCCCCACATCTGACGGCGATGATACATGAGCACGAGATGTAGTGACAGATATGTAGTCCTCCGGAGGAGACGTTGTGATGGCGGTAAAGATCACTACCTGGTCGGAAACACCATAGGATTCGGCACTCTCCGGTTAGGAGAAGTGTGCTCACCAGCATAGGTGATTAGCCCTGTTCGCAGAAATAGTCAGTCATTAAATAAATGAAAAAAAAATTATACTATTGAAGAAGTTATTATTAAAAATTGAATAAAATTTGTCGATCTTCTAATATGCTATGCGTTTTCTCTGGAACTTACAAGTTTATTAGGATAACAAGTGTGTGTTAGCAATTGAATTGCAAGTGATTTATTGGAGTGTTGTATATGTTACGGTCAATTTGATTATTCCGGGCATTATGAAAAATGTCCAATATGAGAGAGCAACATGATAATAACTGTTGAAATAATTAAATTGCCCGGGCTTTATAAATAATTATATCACCTATTTGGCAGAATAATAAAAAGTCATGTATTATCAAATACATAAACAAATTGCCCGACGGTCGCGTAGCAATATTCAAAATGACCAGACACTATGATAAATAATGAAGTTAGGTAATAATTAATCACTTGGCCCGATCTGACTTGTCATTATTCATAATTTCCTCATTAAGCACTTGGTCCATTATGTTATGCACCAAGTGTTTAAATGAACCTTGTACATGATGCCCAATATGAGAGGGCAATATGATAATTAGTGTTTTCTTTTTGTTTGAGAGATTTGGTATGAAAATTAATCCATTTGCCACAGAATATTGGAAAAGTAGATTTCAAATTCGTAATATGGTTTATTTTAAATTATGTAAAAAATCGTTTCCTTTTGGACAGCAAGCAGATGTGGAATGTTGACTGTTAAAAAATGTCGTTATCTGAAGGAAATCTAATAAGAGCTTCACTTGATTATAACTGTTGAAATAATTAAATTTCCAGGGCTTTATGAATAAAGTATATCATCTATTGGGCAGAATAAAAAGCCATATTTTAGCAAATAAATAAACAAATTGCCCGACGATCGCGTAGCAATATTCAAAATGACCAGACCCTATGAGAAATAATGAAGTTTAGGTAATAATTTTATTTCAATTTTAGACTCTCATATCACATCTAGTATCAAACATGAAAATAAAAAAAAAGACGCCCAACGTGGGGCTCGAACCCACGACCCTGAGATTAAGAGTCTCATGCTCTACCGACTGAGCTAGCCGGGCTTGTGAAGAAATTGCTACTACAAATCGAATCATTGAAACGAGTTCTATTTTTGTGAATATCGCTATGATAGTATATATTATGTTCCGTCATGATTGTAGAATATTTAAATGATGGTTTCTAACCTCATGATGGAACAGAAAATCAATCTGCATATGATCCAAGATACATCGTTTACGACATACAAATTGGAAAAAATATAATTATCAGAAATTAAAAATACAGAAATTTGTTAAAGGAATATTTTGACGAAACATAGTAAAAATATGAAAATAACATGTCAAAATTGTTTTTTTAATATCATCGTAAAAAAAAATATTTTGTGCATTTGTCCTATGGATTTCTTGCATGTAGGTATATGAAGAATCGAATGCCATATTCCAAAATGAAATACCTACCTAGATAACTACCCAACAAGAACTAAAAATTGTAACCCCAAAAAGTCATTTAAGCTACAAATATATTTTTAACTCGTTAAACATATTATTAATTGCTAGATCAATACAATGAAATAATTTTTTCGCGTATAGAGTGAGTTTCAGAAAATCTAGGTGTTCCTCCCAACTCCTTTAATTATTGTAAAAAATCGAGTTCAAATTCAGAATTATACAAACTTCCCATTGATTCCAAATAATATGTGTAGTTCAATTAAAAAAACCAGATAATAAGGATTTTATGTTGTTAAATAGTTTTGGCCTTTTTTTTTATTTTTTGCGCTGTTATCAAGGAATCATTCAAAAGTAATTTTTCCAAATACAAATTTATTTCTATATGCATGGAAGTTACACCATATTTCAGTGACAATTAGTATTTAAAAAATCAATCAAATTCAGAATATAAAACTTTCCATTATTCCAAAAATTTGTGTTAATTTAAAAAACCAGATAATAAGGATTTTATGTTTTTAAACAGTTTTGGCCTAATTTTTTATTATTATTTTTGCGCTGTTATCAAGAAATCATTCAAAAGTAATTTTTCCAAATACAAATTTATTTCTATATGGATGGAAGTTACACCATATTTCAGTGACAATTAGTTAATTGAAAATCATAACATCACTGTGAAGTTGAATACCTATTTCAACATAGTTCTCATAGTTTTGTCTATATCGAATAGAATTTTTTCACAAAAATGTTTTATTCCATTTTGGGACTATTTTTGCCCAATCATTTCTTCATACGTAAAGCAAATCCTGAAAACTCTCAATTCAAATTAGAAAAAAGGGCGGGTTCTCTCGTGTGGGTTTTTTTATTTTTTTTTATTACACGTGAGTACCCCCCCCCCCTTTTTCTAACCAATATGTCACCTATAACAATTGTTGTTTTACAATTTGTTGTAGGTACTTCCATTTGTAGATTTTCGTTGTACACAAACTGATGATGGGATCTTAAGATCCCGAGACATGTCTTTTGATTAGATATCTTCAACTTACCATTAAAATGTGGAGATGACTCTGAGTTTTTCTTCTACTGCTTAATACAATTGTTTTGCTGCTGCGAGGATCATTTCACTTTGAGGGATGATATGGAAAACTACATACAGTATTCATTAGTACCTATTCGTTAAAAAAAATCTGCACCACATCTTCAATAAGCATTTACAATGAGGCTGTAACTCGACCATATTGCAACTCATGCCTCAATGAAGAGTTGTTTGGAGACCTACTCGAAAGTTCTGCTAATTCACATATTTTTTTTGTCAAAACAGTGCTAGCAAAAATAATAAATTCATCAGCGGAAATTTGATTCGATTTTTTTAATTCTATTACGATTTGATGAATAGACAAACGCATTTAATATTATAATAATATCGAGTAAACTGCATGTCAATTTGTTTTTCCTGAGCTGTCACTAAAAATTCGCGTAAGTTTTTTCATCGCATCGTTTGTGTATGGCGCAGAAACAATAACAGCAGAATAATTGAATTCAGATACTTTTTTCAATAGCACAGTAGGTAGGTACTTCGGTAAAAGCAGGTTCTTCGTCCCGGCGATATAACCACATCAAAAAAGTGATCGCATGTTTACAACCCCTGAAAACGGAAAAAGGGCTGCTGCTTAAAAAATGTTGTTACAAAAGTTACTGACAAGTTTTATGAATTTTCAGGTGGTTTCCGACAGCGTATAAAAAGAGTAGTGCAATAATTTTCTAGTTGTAAGTTCCCAAAATCACGTGAATAAATAAATATGACTGTACTACCTACCTACCTACCTACACTTAAAGAATATTTGTAATAACTCAATTTTTGAAGTATTTTTGCGTAGTCCCATCACAAACAACAGGGATTTTTCCAATAAAAAAAATCTAGAAATTATCCTGATTCTCTCGATTTTAATAATATTATTCCCATTACTATCGATTCGTCTTATATTTTTACCTTTCGCAGCTGCACAATCCAAACATCAATTGTTTTGAATGACATCTTCATCGACTGTTATTTCCACACGATGCATGTAGCCGGTCCAAGTCCCAACACTATCGTGACGTCACGCTCCCGAAATGCCACTCCGAGCGGACGGAAAATTTACCGATTTTTAAAGTCATTTTTAACGAAAAAGTGACGGCGAATTTGGTTTTTATCAACGGTATTATTGTTTTTAGTTTTCAATCTCTGTAATAAAAGTGTTTTTGACTGATATTCCACATCATGTCCTAACCTAATTTTCATCCTTTTCCTCATTACTAAATCCAAACGAATAAATCATTCATGTGGGATACCTACCCGTAGTAATACATTTTCTGTATGAAATTCATCACCATTCAATGTCATGTTCTTAAGATATCGCTTGAGCCCTTTTTCATCGTGAATGTGAGAAAAAAGTGTTTTCAACTTCAACTATCTTTGAAAAAAATGGCTGTGATAAAGAACCACACAGACGGATGTGGTGGCAGGTGGACATTCAACAAGTGTGCACCATAGACATTATAATAATATAAGGTCTGTGGTGTGGACACATGAGAAATCCGTTTTTTTTTCATTTTGATTTAAGAAACTCTAAAAATTAGGCTACTTGATTTACATGAATGAGTGCACACTCTTCTTTCATGAAGAAATTTGAAAAAGGAAAGAAACCTATATTATTTTTTTTTAATATTTACCAACATATTCTTTCAATCAATAATTCAAAATCATTTATTTTATCTGTTATAGTACCTACGTACAATCTTATTCTATATTGCTTACAAATCATTCCATTCCTTGATATATTTATTTCAAAAGAAATCAGAGATTTCAGGAGGTGTAATCAATCAAGTTTTATTCGTGTATGTACATATCACAAATTAGATAATTGTCCTGTTGTACAATCGCTAGCCGCTCTCAGGACAAACCATCCGGATTCCATAGAAGACGAAATATTCAAACCTCCCGCATTTGCTTGTGTTTGATTATTATTCTCATCGTTTCATCAGAACGTTTAAAACTTAAATTCTGAAGTATTCCATAAATTGAGTTTTCTTCATTACCGGAAATATCTGTTTAAAAAACCGGCATTAGAAAGGTGGTTATCTTTCGATCTAAAATTATTCTTGACTACCTGACTTTTGGCGCTTTATGAGGTGAAATGGGAAATTGGGAGTTAATAAAAAAAAGTCGATCCTGCCAGGATTCGAACCTGGAATCTTCTGATCCGTAGTCAGACGCGTTATCCGTTGCGCCACAGGACCGTTATGTTGAGTTCAGCAAATTGAGGTGACGTCGGCCCATCTCTCCCAACCTATCATCATCACCTAGTATGAGTGCTTGAATTTTTTTTTCGTGTTATTTTGCGGCTTGAAATACTATTGAAGTCAACGTTTTCAACATTATTCATTACCATGGGAGACCGAAGTAGAAGTATAGTCACTTTTAAACCATTCCAATGTAATACCTAGTTGTTATTGTCTTTCCTTGGCGTCAGGCTGGCAATAAGGCGATATTCTTCTTATAGTTTTTGGGAAGTCTTCTTTCCTGTTTACAGGCTTTTATTTAGTTTCACCTGTTCCGATGTCTGTCTGTGGGTTTGTAATCAAATCTTACAAGTTAAATTTGACCCACTTCTAGTTGTCTGGATTAACATGAAATGTGGCAGGTGTTCACAATTTCGGTGACAATGCATTATGGAATTTTTGCTAGAGGAAAAACAAAATGGCGGCTCCAATATGGCGGAGGAGTTTTGGGTTTCCAATAAAAATTAGTAAATGGGGGCTTTTGGGGTTGGAGATCATGATTTTTTTTGTCAAAATCCATTAATTCAAGATGGCGGCTCCTACATGGCGAAGTGTTTTGTTATTATTGCCTGATTCCATTCAAAATCGGTATGTGGGTTTTTTTTGGAGTTGGAGATTATCAATTTTTGTCAGAATTCAATAAGATCACGGATTTCATGAATGACTAAAAATAATTGAATACAAATTATTGAAAAAATATTAAGACAAGATTTTCTACTAATGCGCTATAAAAAGGAAAAAAAAATAATTGTTTGACCTAGGTTATTCTGAGTAGCAGATTCAAATGTTTGCCGCGAATATAAAATAGATATTCTTGCGCGGCAAGATTTTGAATCTGCTACTCACAGAATAACCTATGTCAAACAATTAAAAAAAATATTTTTCCTTTTTAGTGCATTTGTATAAAAGCTTGTCTTACATTTTTTTTTTACTAGGAGGTTCTCTCGCTGGTTTCAAGTTGAATGGGAAGTTGCTCACATTGTACGATAACGTGAAAAGACGACACATTACTTGTGGAACATTTATTGAAATTCCGTCAGGTCCAGCAACTTTTTTTGCTATCAACATTGAAAAGGATGCGTCGAATGGTAGAACATTACTTCAGGTAGGTTTTCAGCTATCAACAGGGGATGGTAATGGTAGGTAGAATTATTGGCGAACATTTTGGCTAGTGGGTTGGTTTTCTTTTCACTTTTGGAGAGGGCGGAAGAGAACTGGTAATACAGTTCTTTTCAAAAATTGTTCAAATTGCCACAAAACAAAACAAAATATTAAAATTTTTTTTCTTAAAATAATTATTTCCTTGAATTAATTAAATACCGAAAAAAAAAATTGCAACTAATACATTTGTTTCAAGAAACTTTTTGAACAAATTGCTAACAAATTATTGCCTTTTTTCTTGTTTGAATCAAAATTGGAAAAAGAACTGCTTAAATTATGTATTACTAATGGATGTTAACAATTTCAGAAATCGTAATATTATAGTGTTATTGAGAGATCTAAGAAGGCCTGTATAATTGAAATACCATTATTCAAACAATTAGGCTACTCTGATCAAAAACTATAACATAACAAAAATCTTAATAAACAATATGCTTGATTTATCGGTGGAATCATATTCGTTGAAGTGTCCTTAATAATATAAACATGAAAAAAAAATACATTTAATACTATAAAAATATTTTATCCAATGGCATGTCATAATGACAACGTTATGTCACTCAATTACATGAGGAAGTTCATTATGGTACTTAGTCCCATAATCAATTCATTATGGTACTAAGTACCATAATGAAATTCTATATGAAAAACATGTGATGGTGAGATCAAAAAAGTTTATTCAAAATGCATAACTATGTACAAAACTATTTATTATAAATGGTAAAAGAGCAATTACTACAATTTGCAATATTAATTCCCATGGATTCTAGAGTTTTTCCATCAGTAGTTGATGCTTTTTGGTAAACTTGTAATCCTGTTTGGTTGTTGGCACCAAAAAAAATTTTTTCTTTTGCTCTTTCGAATTTTCGATGTAACCTTCAGCAACAGTATTGCTTTTCCATCCGCCATGGCGTTTCACGGTACACAGATCAGCTCCAGAATCCGGTATATTCTTCAGGGTGAGGTAAATCAAAAAAGTGGCAATAACTTTCGGCATTTTACCAAAGGTGTGAATTCCAACGGGTTGTGCATTTCTCATTTTTATAAGTGACAAAAAAACGTCGATGGTTTGTGTTGCAATGTCGTATTTTCACATATTGTCTGACAAGTTCTTCCATATTCAATCCTGGGATATTCCCCGATGTTACAAAAAATTCTCGCATTACCTTTGTTTTTGTATTCGGTAAAGTAATCCTGAAAACGGATCCTTCATCTATCACATTTTCAACAAGCATATTTGTCAGTTCTTCTCTTCTGCATGCTCCACATATCATAGCAACTTTTTTAAATAAATATGTATCATCTGATGCTTCCGTTAAAAACTTTGTGACAACTTATTTACTAAAAATTTTGGATTTTTTAGCTCTGTAACCTTCTGATTTACGTTTTAGTAATGCAACCAGCAAATTACTAATATCGACGTTTTCTCTTGTTAATAAAATTCTTCTTATCATTGAATAATACGACCAGAGAGAAGATGGTTTTATTTCCTTAGATAAGCATTCAAAGTAAGCCAACAATACTTTTTCATGAGTGATAGATATTCTTGATTTTCTTAGTAGAACACCATTCTTCGTACCGATTAAACGCTATTTCATATACCCGTGATTTTTCCGGCAAAAGGGAGTCCACGATATTTCGCGTCATTTCTTCCAAATCTGAAGGTAAACTACCAGTTTCAGAATCACTCATTATTATTTAAATTATATTAGATTCTACGTGACAATTGTGTTTGACAGCAAATAAATAAATATTGCAGTTACAACCTGACGTTGTCAAGCAAAGCACAGCTCACTAACCTACTAATATTTGAAACTACACATATACTTAGTGTGGATTTATGCAGCACAAAATAACAATTATCAAATAACAAATAAGAAATAACATTTAGCAATATAAGTTGAACTCTATAGTTTTCAATGACTATGTTCATGCAGACAAATAACAATTATCATTTAAGAAATAACATGTAGAAGTTGACCAACTATGATCTTTTTACATTATTTTAACGAAATTTTCTTCTAGTGCACAACTAGTACGCAGATGACCGCGGATTGGTCAAACCGATGATGAAAATAACCTCACTTTTTCTAATATTTGAGGTATTGTTTTTGTTTTATATTGTTTATTGGACATTTTGAATTTTCACTTGTTTCTTATTATCGAGGGGACATTGAATTTCAAAAAAGTAGGATTACCTAATTTAAATGCCTCGGACTTCCGTCTTGTGCGCATGCTTACTTTTTATTTCTTAATTGTTATTTTGAGTGCATGAATGCTTCATTTTAATTCTTGTTAATTGATCATTGTTATTTCTTATTTGATAATTGTTATTTTGTGCTGCATGAATCCACACTTAGTCCTGCAAAAATAGTTGTCATTGTGACATTTCAAAAATGCATTTTTTAATTTTTCGAAAATGTATTAATGTAAATGCCATCAGATAAAATTTTGTATGTAATACGAATCATAAACAATCATTATGGCACACGTCGTGTTATCGGACTCGGCTACGCCTCGCTCAATAACATTCACGACTTGTACCATAATGATCGTCTTTATGATCCTTATTACATAAATAACTATTTTGTACAACTGCCATTGAAAATTATGATTTTAGTTCATAGGTATGTGAATTAAAAACTGACGTTTTCACATAATGTGTCAAAATCACTTTTAACACTAGTGTTGAAAATATTTTCACCATTAGTGTTAAGTAAAAGGATGGTATATACTCAATAATATAAATCTATTCAATAGTAACATTTTAGAACACAGATACCTACGTAAGAGGAATTACCGTTCGTCATCGCTAACTAAATGGTCAGAAATATATCCCAAGTATTTTGCCTGTTGTGCAAATGGAATTTCAACCCCGTTTAGAACTGGTGACACTAGCCCTTCCAGATGTATTTTTCTTGTGTATGGTACTATAGTAGTTTTATGAGGGTTCACAGTTATCCCTCCTCTTGGTACCACTTGTTCTTTTTGTTCAGAGCAGTTTGTGTGTGCTCCAAAACTGTTCTTGGAAATTTTCAGTATATCCTAAGCAATGATTGCCTTTAGACGTTAGCGCCTCCGGAAGTTCATCCATCAGAATAGCCCATAGATACCACCCATCCTTGTGGACATCTCCTGCCTACTCTAACTGTAGTATTCCACTAGTTTGAAATATTTGGTTCATCTGCAAATTCTATAAAACTTCGAACATAAGCACTCCACTCCAACTATTTGAATGCAAATGATATTATGATAAACCTCGAAAGTAATGAAAAAATTATATCAATAATTTGGGGAGCTTGAAATATTTTAGTTCAAAATTTGTCTTCGTGTTTTCTATGCCGCTCTTCGTCTAACCGGCGCGGCGCCTCATTAGAAGCGGCTCTGTGAATATCATCAAATGTTATATAAACAGGTGCCATGTCAAAAAAATCCTTGGAATGTGGGCGAATTCTAGATGCACACAGCGAAGCAAACATTAAGAAGATAAACCGTTGGTATAAAACATTCGCACGATTTTTATCAACGTCTAGATCTGTAGATGTATTCCAAAACAAAATTCCTTCATCATTTGAGAAGGAAAGACGTGACTCTTGTATTTTCACATGGTTAACACATGATGTTGAAAAAAAAACATATATTAGCACGCTTCTCACAATGGAACAGTATGTATTTCTTGAGGATCCATATTTTTTTTACATTTTAGAGTTTTCTGAAAGGGCCATCGAAAAGTAGAGTTTAAAAAGATAATTTTGTATTCTTCTACTATGGAACCTTCATGATTGTGAATAGAAAAAGTTATTTTGAAATTCAATTCGATGGTGATTTGCAATATTCAGGTTATATGGGACGTTAGGTCTCTTCACATTTCTTAAGTAATTTAACGGTACATTTCCGGATAAAAATGAATTGTGAGTAATTCAATGATCGAATTTGATTCAATGGTTTTTGATAGGTGACTGCTACGTTAGTTATTTAAAATTAGGAAATATTGTTATCGATGTTCAATTGGCTTTAGCTGTCCAGGTAGATAATTGATATTTAATATTGTTCTTGATATTATTTTCTGCTTGTTCTTGTAATTAGTCGTGTAGGTTATGTGGTAGAACGAACTAGGAGGTTTCCTACGTTATTAGCTGACTCATTCAGTAGGTAAGCCTGGAACTAAAGATACCTCACATTAATTTTCAAACTGAAGATACCTCCCATCGATTCTCTCGAATTCTGGGCTCGAAGTATGAGTCATCTTTAGTATATATTTACAACAAGCTTTTTGAAATCTGAACTTTATTTAATATTTCAAATAGCTTTACCACTACCGTTTGCTGAAAGAACGAATCAATATAAAGAAAACTGATGATTCAGCAATATTACGAACAAATGCAAGCCTATATATGTTGTTTATGTATACGTTTCAGATGAAAAAAAAAATTATTGGATGATTGTTGTTCATATTCACTTACTTTACATGGTTTTCACTTGGTTATGAGAGAATATATTATTTTGGCTTTCTTCTTCTCCATTGGATGTGAAAACTCAAATTTGAAAATAAAAATAAAAATAAAATATTTGAATGTATAAATCACAAATAGTAAAATCATATAATCATAAAAGGTTTTTCAACACAAGCAGAAGCCTTACATTCATTGGGATACCGTGGTTACAGCTGAAAAAGGATTCTAGCTGACCCTAAGCGGCCAGCAGAAAACTCTTCCATGATTCATTTTTGAACAACACTCTGTTTTTATTTCGCAGAACTTTCATTTCCTGTTAGTTTTCTTCATTGACTTCTCTGGTTTGGTGTATCATACCTTATATGCAAAACGAATGAACAACAACTTGAAATCAGTTCCTCAAACCCAAATGCGAATGATAGTGAAAATACTCGCTATTTGAACTCCTTCCTTTGATTTATGAAATAATGAGCATTTGCTCAAATATTCTCCAGCATGAGGTGTTACTCAAAATTATTCATACCTTGTTTTGCAAATGAGATCAATTGAAATAATAACGTTCAGTCAAATTACTAAGCTTCCACTGATTTGGTGGCGTTTGGGTTTGATATATTTCATAACAAATTCCAGTATTATTCGAAAGAAACAACGTGGCCTAGGAACTCCGTAATAAATTGTATTTCTTGTTTCGCAAATCTTCATTTGAGATGTGGGTTTCAGATTCTTACCTTTGACACTAATTAAATTCACAGAAAAGATGCTCAAGATAGACGATCAAGTGTATTTTAGGTGGGAAAATTGCGAAATATGTTTTTATATTTCTTTATATTCAACTCAGTTCATAGGGAATTGAAACTAACATTCCAAGCGACATGTGTCATAATACTGAGAGGTTTTGGATAGGTAACATTCTCAATGAAAAATAATAATTGGAGAAAAATGGATTTTAAAATATACAATAAAATTAAGTTTACCTACCTACTTACATATAAAACTAAAATAAATAATTTCCCTGCACTATGTAACGTTGAAAATTCAAATATATCAGAGAGAAATAATGAAAATACTCAACTTGAAAAAAAGGACATAGTGAAAATTTGGATTTTCAGGCAGTTGATTTTTTTTTCAATTGGGATAAGGATGAGTCATACAAGAATGTTTTCAAATAACTCATAACATTGGTAAGAATATTATTTCTTTTCGTAATTCTTGTTCCGAAAAAAATTTTGTTTTCATTAATTAACAATTGGGAATGTTTACTTTTCAACATGTCCCTTTTCAACGTTAACGTCTATATTTTTCATTCGCATATGATTCCATAGTGATTGTATGTATATAATATGTTGTTCTAACCAAAAGAAAACACACAAAGATGTGATGAATATTCATGACTTCGGAAATATTTTTTATTTTCATATGCAATATTTTTAGAGGTTTCACCTTTTTTTTGATTAACACGAACATTTTTCTTTGTGTGATTTGATTTGTATGAGAATTCCAGAACTTTTTCAGAAGTTTGTGATGATCAATTGCAAATATATTGCTGAGAATGAAAATCCTCTCACAAGAGATCAAAGATAAAAAATTGAGCGTTTCTAGTGGTTTACTAAAAGTTCATACGAAAACTATAGCGATGAAATTAGCCCTTATGATTCATTATATTTGTATCATTTCGCAGTAATTTGGTGTTCTGGATAGTTTTTCTTCAATTCATAAGTTTTCTCAATGTTCACATTAATGAAGTGTCAAATAAACATTGGAAAAAACGCGTCAGTTTTGTGCTTAATTTTCAAAACATTGGAGTGGCCAAACATGTAGAATAACTGCACACCAAAGTACCTGAAAAATATGCTCTAGCAGATTATGTTGAAATGAAATATAATGAACAAAAAAACATAATAACCATTCGAGTGAAATTTCTTTCAATTAACTAACATTGTGTTCTAGCATAATATTAGTAATTATAATATGTCATCAACCCTCAGAAAGTCTCAATCAGTGGTTGGTACCACTGAACTGGGTAAATATCCGATTTGAGACATGCCCTTGGGAAGTATTAATGAATTCTTACCTCCTGAACACGAATTTCAAGTCAAAATGCAGCGATCTCAAATACTTTTTGAGATATGGCCCTGCACTATTGAAAATACTGTTATTTCTCAGCTTTATTTTCAGCCGCTGGAAACACTTAACATTGTTTTTTTTTGCACATTTTTGTAAGAAGAACTGCCTCTTTCCAACAAATTCACCCTTCTTTACAACGTGAACAAACCATATGACTCCATCTGATAACCATCAAGCACAGTCATTTTTATTTTTATGACATTGATATCCTCAATTCGGACATCGTCACAGATACAGATTGCAGATGCGTTTTTTGACCTCCAGTCTTCTGGAAAATTTACTTTTTTGTTTTGTTGTTGCCTTTTCTTACATAAGTCGCAGATGAAAGAGGTATACTCTTGGCCACCAATTATTTTCAAATAAATTCGTAAAAAATAAAAAAAATTCACCGCTACCAAAGTGCCCGGGACCGCAGCGTTATTTGAAAAAATTGGTTGTGGCCATGAATTTGGATAGCATTATTAGCCAAAGGCGTGTGTCGGTCTGCTCTATGAATCCAGTCAATATCTTACGTAAAAGAAAGGAACACAACCTAACCTTATTTGGCTAACATTGCTATCCAAATTTATGGATGGCTTTTCTCGTTTTTTACGAATTATCATTTGGTCACAATAGTGGCAGTCAGTCGCTAGATGCAAGTTCACTGAATTAGGTTCCAACAGGAGCAGATATTTCAGCAAATGTGTTATAAATAATGGTTAAAATGCAGTTTAGGAAAATTTTGCGTATCACCAAAATTTTTGGTTTATGTGACAGTTCATTTCACTGGAAGCTTGAAAATAACAAAATATCTTGGTGGTCATGTATTTTGACGAAATTATTCAATTTTTAAATGGCGATTTTCTTTAAGACTGCCGGTTTTTGTTTTGGAGAATTTTTTATTGAAAAAAATAATAATTTTGGGAATTTTTCCCAAACTGCATTTTTTCCTATATAATATATGAGAATAATTTTTATTTTACAAAATTAAGATGGATTGATCAACTTTTTGACAAGAATAGAAATACCAATTTTTATCAACTGTCAGATGTCCTGAATACAACTCTTAGTGTAATTTGAATGTTGAGTAATTAATATACCAATGATTTTAAAATATAATGGTACCGAGGTGATGTATGATGTTTTGATTTCGAATCCGTGTTTAGGAGGCGAAACCACCGAACGTTATCCTATTTCGCGCAGGTATAATAAAACGCGGCTTTGGTAGCGTTTGACAGTACGAATTCATTCAACATATCAAAAATAAAAATCACTATGTGTTTGATGGTTATCAGATAGAGTCATATGATTCGTTCACGTTGTGAAAAGGGGTGAATATATTGGAAAAAGGCAGGTCTTCTTACAAAAATGGGTGAAAAACACGTGATCAAGGGTGTGTGTGATGTTTCGATCAAAAGAAAGACGAATGTTGAGTGAATTACAGTATTTTCACTGTTGGAGGGCCGTATCTGGGAAAGTATTTGAGAGGGCCACGTTTTGACTTCGGATTCGTATTCAGGTGGTAACAATTCATGAATATTGCTCAACGGCATGCCCATGTACCCTGCACTGAATATAAATGACAAGTGTCATGTGCCATACCATCGAAATCAGTAGAAAATGTCTAACCTCTCAGTTGAATATTCAATCCACACGGAGAAGATAATTCATTCTTTGCATATTAACTTATTAACTGATAATTTTCAATGAACTTTCTTCCGTGTTTTTGAGTATGAGTTCTTATAATTGTGTCAAAATATATAATGAATTTAAACCAATCTCCACAATGATGTATTAAAATACTTTATGTTACCAACAACAATATCAATTCCAAATGAAATTATGCTACTGTAGCCTTCCTGATGATGAAAATAAAGATTTCCGATACATTGAAGTTAACTTTTAAGATTTATTTTTCATTGCTGCAAACTCCGATATCACTAGTTTTATTTCCGACTCCAGTAACGAATACTCTTTGAGCGTAATATTTTCCAGCATAATTTTCATACTCGTGAGAAATGAGTATCAATCATTCCATGCCCGTTTCACAATATATTACTAGTATATTACACTACAAGGGCAGGAAATCTTTCCTGTCCGTGTGGTGAATACTATTTTGCTTCATAGCTGGTCGAAAGTTCGTAACTATTTTTTTTTAATTATTTATTGTAAACAATACACCTTCCAGCTGACAGCTCGTTGTGCTGTCGTGTTTTACTTTTGCTCCTTTCTTCAGCGCTTCTTTCGTATATTATACGAACAAAGATTAAATATTTGCTCCCGCTCTTTGCCTCTCTCTTTCTCACTTTCTTTGCTCCTGCCTTACGGAGAGCGGAGTCTGTCAATGTCACCGATGCAGAAATACAATGCTTTCTACTTTAAAATCGATGGAGAATATCATCATTTTCGACTGAGGTATAAAGAAAATATGGTTTTGAATGTAAACTAACAGTTCATATAATTTATTGACTCTGTTAACTGTCTGTGGAACAGACACATCTCAGCTCGAGATTGATGGTTTATTTTGGATAGAGCGATTGGCCTAATATTCTTCTATTCTATTAGAGGAAGATAGATGTGGAGACACATGGGACCGCACATTATTTTAATCAAATGAAGGATGAACACAAAATAAAAGTAATACGTGACAGCTTGAGGCACTCGCATGAGAATCCACGTCATTATTTATGGCAGATAAAACTAATTCATAAGAGGAGAAGAAGAAAGGATATCGATTGTGGTACTTTAATAATGTTCTTTCCTAGTCAATTACAATTGAAGGCTTTGTTTTCAGAGTTATTGTATGCTTTGCTCGGCTCACGTTAGATTCCCAGATAGTGACTTTCTTCGGGAACCCAAGTGGGTTCTATTTATTGCCAGTTTGCTATAAAGAATGGGTTTATGAGATAAAAATTTGCAGACTAAAAGTCATACATTAATCAAGAAAATGGCTCGAAATGTAGATGTATTCTATATAGACATATCCGGTACCTTCGAAATTATATATACTTCAGTCCAGATATTCCGTATTAACAGCTATTTCATTATTGTGCAAACCCATTCAAAATATATATAAAGCCTGACTGAATGCCCGCTAATTCTACAAAATGAAAATAAAAAATTATATATATATATATATATATATATATTTGATGCAGACAGAAATTCAAAAGTAAAGTCTCCGTTTTTAAGCCGAACTCTCGAAAAAGTTTATTTTTTTTCTAAAGGCGATCCACAAAATTATTAATTGAAAATATAAATTATAATAATTTCCAAAAATTGTTTTCAAGAAGAACATAACATAAAGTGACATTTCTCTTTTTGACGGTAAAAAAATCAAAATGGCAATTGGTTGGATTATTCTAAACTATGTATATTTAAATGGATTTACAAGGAGGGTGGTTATTTGATTTTGATTTGTGGATAATATAAGTGTACCTATATAAAACTCAAATCACTAATATCTGTTATAGTGCGTACAATCTCATTCTATATTATTTACGAATCATTCCATTCAGTAAAATATATTTCAAAAGAAATCAGGGATTTCAGGGGTGAAATGGGGATAAGGGGGGAGAGTGAGGGTATATCCACCCTCTTAGGGGTATTTGTGTTCTATATGTAATCTCTGACCTCCTTCCCCAGGGTTTATGTCAGTATTTGTGATGTTATTTTCTACTAATGTGTCATATTTTTAAACCTGACAAGCCCCTCGACTGGACTAATACGATACTTCATCACTAATGGGGAATTCTCCTCAATTTGGGTTACTACAGCAAATGCAAGTTTAAAATCAATGATTATGAGTTTCATTTATACATTTTTCAAATTAGCTGCAGAAACTATCTAAATTAATTTTTCAAATATGGGGTTTCAAATTGCTTTGTTTCTAGTTCACAAATTGGCAACATCGCCTATTGTCTCTACTTTTACAAACTACACGTGTTCTACACGTGTTATTTGTCAATATAACCCATATTTTTGTTTATTGTAAAAAGTACTTGTTTGACTTGTTTTTAAGTTATTTACGATTAATATTTTTCATCAATTCAGGGTAGGTACAACGAAAATAAATCATAATTTTGAATGATATTTATCTTTATCAATTATTTACAGGAATTATTTTGTACCCACTTGTCTGTATTCCTCAGAGAGTGCACCTAATAAATAATTTATTTTTGTTCCAAAAGATCCAACTACAAGAAAATTTTGGTTTCAGGCAGTAAGACATGAAGTTGTGTTTATGTAATCAAAACAATCAAACTGTTCTTAGAAAAAAACAATCAAAAGCAAAATATAAATTTTAGTTCAACAACTTCACAAGCCAAATGTAAACATAACCCTCGAAAACTGAGTTATCTTCCTTTATTCCTTGGGTATAGAACTCTTGTTATGGGCACCGATGACTGGTCAGGTTGAAGAAAGTCTTATCGATATCTGAAGCGAAGCATCGTCGGGGGTGGTTAGTACTTGAATGGGTGACCACCGGACAAGGAAGCTCCACGTTAAATGTCCTAACAACTGTAGCGTAGTAGCATATTCGCAGCTGCAGGCGTCTTATCAATGAGCACGTGATAATACGATAGATATGCCGTCCTTTGGAGGTGACGTTTAGATGGCGGTCTCGAGTTCATAGATGTGTTGAGCTCGTTAAAGAACCCTACCTCTGAAACAACAGAGGATTCGGCAAAATTTCCGGTTGGGAGGAGTGTGCTCACCGGCGTCGGTGTTTAGCCTTGGTAGCAGAAATAGGCCGACGTTAAATAAAGAAGGAAAAAAAACTCTTGTTTATGATTCGTTGGTCTTTGCCTCCTCTGCGGTGCATGGAACGGCATGGAACAGAAATAAGCAGAATGACTCGTTTCAAACCAGATCAAAATATATCCATCTTCGTTAACCTTATCAATATTACAAATTTGTTGTCCTTTATTATCTATGAAATCTGCAGTCGATGTTGCCACATGGTGAAATAGAAACAAAGAACTTAAAATTTTAAATCCCCATATTTATTTTTCTCTTTTAAGTAAGCATTTGAAATATTTTTTTTGGGAAGAAGGTTTAAATTATAAGTTTGAAATGCAACAACGTTTTGAAGATGTTTCATAAAAAATACTTCATTATCGTCTAAAGGAGAATGCCTCATTGCTCATCGATCTCGAGCTTCGAAAGTTTGCAAAACTCGATAGGTGGAAGGCTCTTACTAAGTATGTGACTATGAATCGTAATATACTATTTCCCTAATGAGCTACATCAAAGCACGTGTTGGAGTTAGAAAAAAGCAACTTGTCCATAATGCGGGCGCCTATTCATCACAAGAACCCCATAAATACTGTCGAATTTGAATGGTGATATAAAAATCGGCGGAAATTTCTCAGTTCGGTTTTAACATTTATAAAATACTATAACGGTTCTCTATATAGTACCAATAAATAACAACTATACATTCACACTTTACGATAATGAATTAAACATATCTGAAACTTGTTTTACAGCTACGGTTAATGGACACTGCTAATTTTCATTTACATGTTACCATCAATAAATATTTTTCGTATTTTAAGAATATACCTCATTCAAATTGAGGAAGTTGAACATAATTTGTTTTCTGAACGCTGAAAATTTACATCAAAATGTTGAATGCTAGATCATCAACTCTTTAATATATTCCCCGTTAGGGCGTTTTCACACTGGCCGACACGACACCGGCACGACACCGGCACGATATCAGCACAGCACCGACATCGACACGATATCGTTCATTTACACATGCAATGACTCGACACATGCAGTTGCAGTGTGCTGTCATTATTATTATTGTTCGACCATGGCGGGTGTTAACAAATTGTATTTATTTTATTTGTTACAATTGAGTCGCCAAAACGAAATAAGCAAAGGCAGTTATGGGTACATTCAATTCTTGCCAGCTTTTGTCCCAAAGGATTTTTAACCGACGAAACCAAAAAGGAGGAGGTTCTCTAGTCGACGCGTATATTTAATTTTTTTATATATTTTTTTTTATGTATGATCACGCATAACTTTTTACTGAGACGTCCGATTCCGATAATCCTTTTTACAGTGAATAGGGTGTACTTCGAAGGTGGTCCCATTTGAATTTTGAAAATGAAATCCACCCCTAAGGGTAGCAAAATGAAGGATATTGATCACTCACCCTCTGAATTCTTGTCCGTTAACCGATTCTATCAGGCATAAATTATCCTCCCTTACGGGTAGAAAAATAGGGGATAATTGATTTTTCACTTGTGAACATTGGCACACACATACGTAGTTGACAATGACAGATCGCTACTGACATTATTTTTGTCCCACATCCGTCAAAATAATTATATTCTATGAGAGGATGGAATGATATACAAAGTAATGAAATAAACTAACCAGAAAAACAAAAATAATTTATATAACAAATAAATAATAAAAATAATACAAATAGTAAAAGTAGATAATCATATTATTTAACTGGTAATAGTTGAAGTAAGGTGGGTAAGTAAGTATTTTAGAAGTGATCAAAAAACAAGTAGGTAGTAATTAGTAGATTTTAGCCACAAAAAATTGAAAAATAAAAACTTTTTAACAAAAAATTAAACCGACGAAATACGGAACTGAAAAGTAAAAAATAAAATAAACCTTCTTAGTCTCAGTAATTAAGCTCCTAAAGTTGAAAAGGGAAACATTCTCCATTGAATATTGATAGAAATATTTTTCTGTAAATTGAAAAATCACCGATAAAAATGAAGTTATTTTTTGTGAATGTCTAACAGAAAACAACTACTTCCCCGGCAAAAGCCACGCTGGACATTGAACTACATCTGATAGATATTCTGAAAAGTCCCTAACTCAAAAGAAAAAATCAGAAATTGAAAATTTGCATTTCCATTCAGATAGTTATTTGATTTTCTATTCCACATCTGATTTTATGAACATCCTGTTCATATTTGCAACAAATTAAGCTCCTAAACTAATGTAAGTAACTAATTTTGAGTCGGCGCCAAACGAACATCAATAAATTACTTCAAAAAAATTATCAGAATATCACCGCGCAACTCGATGCCATCATTTTACGCCTTACCTAATTCATTTGCTTGTTTGTTTGGCGCCGACTCAAAATAAGTTGGTTACATTAGTTTAGGAGCTTAGTTACTGAGACTAAGAAGGTTTATTTTATTTTTTACTTCTCAGTTCCGTATTTCGTCGGTTTAATTTTTTGTAAAAAAGCTTTTGTTTTTGTTATTTCCATTACCGGTTCCGACATATCGGCGAGTGTGAAAGAATTCCAGTATTTACATGAAATTAGGCGTCCACCGGCATCGTTGTCGTGCCGGTGTCGTGTTGGCCAGTGTGAAAACGCCCTTACTTGCTCAAATCATTGAAATTATGATTCGAAACATTACGTGCTAGTTGAAAAAGCGTATAATAGTAGTTTATTTATTTATTCAATATACGGGAAAACCCCATTACGGTTATATATACATTATGAATAAGGTCTACATTTATAATACTGTAACGTAAATAAACTTAACTTGGTTTTACTAATTTATTTCACACTTAAATTCACAACTAATTCATATTACTAACTACGCCACTGTATCGCTCGACGTTATCGGCTGCTCAGACTGAGACTCCCTCTTGAGGATTGCCTATTTATCTCCGTTACAGAATTCTCGATGTTTCCAATTCTGGCGGTTGGCGAACAGCATGTTCCAGTTATTTCCAATATTGACCGTTGTTTTCCGCGGCAGCGGGACTGGATTGTTCTCGAATATCTCCGGGGGTGACATCATCGTTGTCGATGGCAACGCGTGAGGCGACAGGTCCGGCCTAGGTTCGTTACAATACAAATCAAAATATAAGTTTAAAAATATAAAACTAAAAATACATAAAAAACTTGAAAATACATAAGAATACATAGCTCCTACTAGCAAACGGAAGAGAAAAAAACTTGAAATTTATAAAAGAGAAAAAAGACTTGAACAACTAGAAAACAGTATCGATTAGAAGTGAATTGTTTATTGAAGATTTAAATTGTGCTAGGCTGACACCAAAAACATTGACTTTCTGCTTGTTTATAATATCTAATGATCTATCTAGAGGAGTATCTTTACCATAGTTAGTACTGTGAACATTTACTAGAAATGTATTAGGATTTCTTAGTTGTTTGTAAGGTACATTCAATTTAACAAGTTCAAGAAGCTCGTTGCAAACAATCAATCCATTCATTAACTTAAAGATAAAGCACAAATCAGAAGTAGTTCTTCTTTTCTTTAGTTTCGATAAATTCAGATCATGAAGTAAGGAAGAGTTTGTGTAACAAGTTCGCGAAGTGAGGCTTTGCAGACGAATCAGAATGTTTACGGACGAAGCGCCAGCCGAGTTTGGAATATGAAGATGATGTCCGGTAGAGCCATTTGCGTACGTGTTGCATACACATTTTTTTGTATTAGCTTTCCAAATAAACAAAACATTTTCAATCACCATCCATACGGTTGTGTAAGGAAGTTGTGCAAAAATCTAGCAAGCGATTGTTTATCAATGACACATTTGTCAAATACTTGTTAAATATTAGTGTCCATTTTTCATGCAATATTTCGAGAAAACGTGTGCCGTCACTACGAAATATCAATTGATCTATAGTATCCTGAAACGTTTCCTGAATAAACAAAAATAATCCGATAAAGTGTTGCCATGACGATTTTACCGGCCTAGTCCGGCAAAGTGATATGTTGCGGACTATTTTCAGTATCCAAAGTAGGCATTTTCTGGAGCGCGTACAAAAAACATATTTTCGTGCAATCGCACGCAAAGTGGGTATTTCGCGTTCTCAACACAGTCCGCGAAATTCAATTTCGCAGCCGTTGCCCATAGCAACGGCCGCCAAACCAAACTTCACTTTTTAATTTTACATTTGTAAGATACGACAATGACAAGAATATTTTTTTTTCAATACAGCATTAATTTTTAAATTAACAACAAATACATACTTATATTATTTTTCAGGTATTGAAAAAACGGAAAGCGCCTATTTTACAATTTTTTTTAGCTCTGGAGGAGTGAAGATACTAAAATATCATTATCAGTATAACACATATCTGAGTTTTATCAAGAACTGTCAAAATATTTTGTATATATTCAAACATATCATTTCCATAGCGACGCTGTGACTATATTAATTAAATTGAACTGCTGTTGATTTTAAAGCAATGATATATTTATTTGAAATTTTCCAGTTCCATAATTTTGACGATTGCACGAAAAATAGTGTGTATGCCATTGCCGCAAAACTTTTTAGCGACCTCAAGATTATCCTGCCTCGGCCGCAAGCGGTATTTTTTTGAATTCCTCGTTCAATTTGTGACAAAAATCTCTCTTGCCTTTTTTTCTTATTTCATCGAAATATCAAATTAGCGTTTCTTCATTTTTGAGATTTTAGTTTGGTATAACATTAATGATAATAAGTAATTATTTTTTCTTTTATCGAAAAGAATGGAAAATTATACAAATGCGGAATTTTCAGACATGCATTTTGTCTATGGTCGGCAAGCTCGACGATTGTATGCTGAGTTGTATCCAGGACGTAGGGTACCCCATCACACAATATTTGCTGGTCTTCACCAACGTTTTCGCGAAAATGCTACATTTAAGAAACAAACGGCTGACTGCGGGCGCCCTCGAGAAGTACGAACTGTGCAACTAGAAGAAGCAGTTCTCGAGTTAATTGCGGAGTCACCTGAAACAAGTACCCGAAAAATTGCCAACATACTGACTGTAGCAACTTCACTTTATTTAAAATTCTTTAGAATTGTTTCAATTAAGGGCAAGCTCTACTACCTAGAGACTTTTTTCCGCGCCTAGTTTTTTGCCATTGATTCTTCATCAAATCGCTCAAATTCCTAATTTTTTAAATGGCGTTTTGTTTACTGACGAGGCTGATTTTGGACGACAGTGTATACGAAATTTCCATAACAATCACCTCTGGGCTGAGGAAAATCCACATGGAATCTTTGAAGCTCATTTTCAGCATCAGTTTTCAGTAAATGTATGGCTTGGGGTACTTGATGATCATTTAATCGGTCTATATTTCTCCCACAACGACTAACAGGCGACTCTTACCTTAATTTCCTACAGGAAGAGTTACCTGTTCTTCTTGAAGAAATTCCTCTACAGCTGAGACAACACTTCTGGTTCATGCATGATGGTCACCATATTTTAGCATTATTGTACGTAATCACTTAAATACAGTATATCCAAATCGTTGGATAGATAGGGGAGGAACGGAAAATTGGCCTGCTCGATCTCCGGATTTAAATCCTCTAGATTTTTGCATTTGGAGTTTTCTTAAGTCATAAGTTATAAGACCTGAGGAATCAAATTATAGGCGGCTGTGAGACTATAAGAAATACACCAGGAATATTTGCGCGAATACGACAATCAATGAGGCGAAGAGTTGAGTCTTGTATCACGTCTGAGGTAGGTCATTTTGAACATTTGTTGTAGCTTCGCGCCTATTTATTTAAAAGTGTTATTTTCTGTTATTGTTCTGGTTTAACGTTATTGTATTAGATGGTTCTTGATAATGTATTAAAGAAATGAAAAATACGCGTTGATATGTTTTATTTTTTTGCATAAAAACGGCGCCCCATACGAAAAAAAGCAGGAGAGGTTTTTCGTCACAAATTGAACGAGGAATTAAAAAATGATCTTCCATTTGAAATATCTCAGTGGCGTACCATTTTTTTCTTTAAAAAAATTGAGATCATTACCCGTATGCGCGCCGATGATGAACATAAAATTCTTAATTGCATGTCAAAAAAAATTTTACTCGCATATCTTGACCGGTTTCAGAGCGATAAATAAATAGTCAGTTTTTGAGAAAATCTTTAACACCCCGTATCACGAAAAACGAAACATTTGCGGACAAAAGTTATATAGCAAACTGCATTATTTTTTCATGCAGAATCACCCCCTGAAGTTTGTCGCACTTATTCACTAACACCCTGTATATTTGAACATATTCAGATTAGAAATTTTTTATTCATATACTTTGCTATACATTGACTTTTGTAAACAGTCCAAAAACTTGTTTTGAAAGTGAAGTATGTTCTCATATATCTCATTCATGTATTGTTGACGGGTAACCATTAGAATGTGATTCTTTTCTGGAAATTGTTGTTTTTTTTATTAAATCACAGAATAGTTTGAAACCAACAAATTTGCAGTCTGTTCCTTGTTGGACTTATGGGTCAATAAACTATTCACAAATTACATTTCGACATAACTAGTATGGAAATTTCCGTGAACATATGCATGTTTTTGAAGTTATAATTAGGTAAATATTCACCTAATTAATTTCTATTGAATGAATATATTTTGGTGGCAAAGTATAATATATGATTAATAATAATAACCCCCTGGGACTGCGAGTTGATGCATTTTGGTCTTCACTAGAAATATGGCTTTGGAGTTATGATGAAAGTCAAATTATTTGTCTGAAATAAGTTAGTTTGGATTCTTGGAGACATTTTGCCTTTCTGCTAGGTATAATTTTTCAATAATGTTGCGAAAAATTTAAAAATATTTTTGCGCACATCATTACTATCGTGAAGAATATGCCATTTTACTGATACACTTGAGAGATCAAGTGTACTCCGTAGTCTCCAACATCTCACGAGTGTCTCCGTGTAACGATTGTATTTCTTACGGTAGCACGAAGGCCATGTAACATTGGGCTAAACACATTTTATTCCAGATTTTTTATTTTTGTCATGAAGCTTCTGTTTATTATTTCCTAAAACATTTTTCGTCAATCGATTTGTATAATGCATTTCTATTACTGGTCGTCTCTCGGATGAGTTGTTCTCCTAATCATAAATCAAGATATGGTAATCGTATCCATTCAGTTACGATCGATTTTTCCACAGCTGGTCTGGCAAATATATTGAGTGAAGGAAGTAGTATTCAAAAATGAATTTTGAAAAACATGTTTTTTAACGAGATATATTTTCGTTAAAAAAATTAATATGTTTTGCAATGGAAAAAATGTTTGTTTTCCAATGAAACACCCCTACGACAGATATCAACTACTCAACAAAACATATTTTCCAATTAAAACAATTTTTCTCCGCAGAATGCCACACGATATAGGTAAAACTATGTTTTTTGCTACGTTCGTGTTTTTCGCAACCATTTTATTTGACCAACAAAAATTTACGTGAATAGGTACCCCAGAAAATTCAAGAATGATCCCAACATCCGCCCACTGATCCATATTCATTTGGTTTTTCAGAGTAGAAGAAGACGGGTATGAGAAAAACATCACAATGTTTCCAAAATAAAATGTATTTTATCTCCAAGATCATTCTGTGGGAGTTGAATAGTGCCAGTGGAATCCTGGCAATTATAAATAAAAATTAGGTGAATAATTTTCATAATACACTTGTTTAGGCAGTAGATAATCCTCATGCAGCATATTTTCAGTGAATGAAGGGAAAGAAAATGGTTTGAAATGAGAGAAGTTTGTGGAAAAGTATTTCAGGATACATGCCAGGACCGTAATAGGACCAATTCCATCGGTAAATGTTTTGCGTTCGTTATTTTGAAACTTTTATATAGGTGACTTTTGGTGAATGACCCATTTTGACGAAATATATATTCTCTGGTAATATATACCTCAACTTGGAGGGCATTTCGACCTAACCATAGTGAATTCTTCGAGTTGATAATTTTTAATAACTCATATTTCTCATGAATCCGCAAATACCGATTTGCAATAGGATCGAAAAGTAAATCACGAACCTCGTTAGCTATCTTGGAGTCGATTTTGAATATCCACTGGGAAAAAACATTTTAATACCTGAATTCGCTGTATGGTTAAAATACATTATTCGAGAAAAGGTCATCTTCATCATGAACTCCTCCAAAAAACTGTATTACTGGAAGAAATGAAATGGCCAAGTGTCCCCGAAGGCAATACATTGAAATTAAATTTTTTGTTGGGTGTGTGATGCACATCTTTTTGATTGGAGTTTTAGGAAAGTTCAGAATAGAAGAATGAATATATTTATATACAGTGGGTTTCCTTAGAACCTCAGTACGTGATTATGGCCTATTGTGAGCTTTTTGAAGTTCAGATGAAGGTATGCCCCAAAATGCTTTGCAATGCGTCCAAAAGTCAACTTTTGGATAATTTAGCAACTTTTGGAGATTTCTACACCATTTCTTTACGTTTTAAAACCGACTGAAATTTTTTAGTTATACACTGACTGAAATATACTAAGAGTGAAGTATGGAATACCCCTCTATATTTATTAACACTTTTTTCAAAAATGGTTTGTCTTTTCATTAGAAATAGACAAAAAAATAAATTGTTGGATTGATATAGTATTCTCTTCAACTGACCAAACTCGATTCTGTATCATTACTCCATCTCGTAAACTAGAGTATATCTAAAATTATATTCCCCTTTTTGTCAGATTATCGATTTGAATTTTCATTTCTATACGTGCAAATAATATCGTGATATAACATTTGCACTTATTCCTCATAACTTGAAATATTTCATACACTGAAATAACTGAAGTGAGATACAACGGTACACCACTGTGATAATTATCAATTTACAAAGTTGCTTGAATATTTCCGAGCGTGAGTAGAAATACTTTGATTATGATTAGAAATGCTGCGGGTCTTTTTGACACCCACTGAATCATTAGCTGGTCTATAGCAGTGCCGGCAAAAATTCATCTCGAACTATCTCACGAATAATCTTTCATTGAACCCAAAGATGGTTTATAGCCACTAACGGTGAAAATAATAACTAATCCGATTGTTCCTGTACATAGTCTTATATTTTAATGCGCGCAGTTTCATGGCTATTGATAGCTGTGACCTCTGACAGGGTGTGAGGTTTTTTTAATTGATTTCCAGGGCGTATCTGAATAATCATCTCAAAACACAACATGATGTGGATTCAATCGCTGTCCGATTCATTTGCGGTGAAGAATGGCTGAATAGTTCATTGAAAAAATTATTTCATTCGTCATGCACGCTGTTTCCGCTTCTATCAATATACGTGATCACCTATAATATAATAACCTATGAAATGAATACATCAGACAAAACAAAGACAAAAAATCCGATGGCGCCGTCAGCTAGAAAGATATATTTCAGAATGTTTTTATTGATTGTGGAATTGCCATCAAACAAGCTAACGAATAATGTGAGAAAATGGGACTCAGTTTCACTGGAAAACACAGCATTTTTTTTCTGTAAACCTTAAACAAAAGCACACGACGACATAGAGTAGCATTTTGAATGGACGGAACGTAGCGGCCACGATTCTGGAAAACTTTGAAGTGTTTGGCCACAACCACTGCCACGTAATATACACGGTTCTATCACGCGGCAGCTACCAACATTGGGAACACTTTTTTGGTGGCTGCTACGTTCCGATCTACGTTCCTGGGTCTCAGAATTTTGAATAGAATAGGACCATAATCAGAGAGATCGTCCGCCATCTTGGAGCCGCCATTTTGATTTGATGAATTTTAACAAAAGATTCCTAATCTTCGACCCTGAGTACCCCCACATACCAATTTTGAATCGATTCGGACCATAAACACAAATCTCGTCCGCCATCTTGGAGCCGTCATTTTGTTTTTGGAACGAAGTTCCTTATCGCGCGTTGCGAAAGGGGGCTGGACGAAATAAATTAAGACCAAAAGTTGTAACGACACTTTTTGCTGTAGTTGTAAGCCGTACGGCGTGCGCGTGTTTCTCTGTATGTCTCTCTCTCTCTCCCATAGAAAGCAAACCAGTTACTTTCGTTGCGTCTTTCTATTCCGCATTGAACAGTGTGGTGTCGCGACGATTATTTTTGTTGAGTGTATACAGGTTTTTTGTACCTAATAAATAATAATAAAAAATAATATCAATAATGAATCCTGACAGTGTTTCTGCACAAGTTCCGGATATTGCTGATGGAGTTAGGTATGTAGAGATTTTATATAGACAATAATAAATGCTTATGTATTTTTAGCAAGTACGCATTATACCCTCTCTTTACTATTGTGCTAACCAAGTCATACGCGTTATAATCTCTCCATTATTGTGTGTTTAGCAAGTGTACGCGTTATAACTTTAATAAATTTAAAAGTAAATTATATTTTAATATTACAATATCAATGCGTATGTACTAAAATTGAGCCTACTGATTCGGTTTATATTACATTATATTTGTTAATAATAAAAAAAATATTATTATAACTTAAAAAAAATGTATTACAATTCCTTCACTAATTAATCGAAAGGAACTTCGTTCCATCCGGGTGTCCCTTGACGCCTCTCAACTTTTTTTTCTCTAACAAAAATTCCTAAATTCGTTATCATCGGAATTATGAACAAATTTAACTTGTAAGATTTAATTACAAACCCACAGACATTGGGACAGGTGAAACTAAATGAAAGCTTGTAATAAAAAGTTCATTGATCGAATAGAATAAAAGTACAATATGGTAAATAAATACATACTACTCATCAAGCCAAGCCTTGCTACCTAGAGTAAAACTAGCCTCAACAAAAATTTTAGAATGATATAAAATTATACTTACTGCAAATAATATCTTATCAGAATATAGAGATGATGATGATGCGCCAATTGTCGAAAGTGCGGAACATTTTTTTAACTGAGACCTAGTCATAGTAGACAAATCACCAAACGGTGAACCTTGTGAGAAGTATACTAAATAGCAGATCAGTGACTTTCAGTTGCACCAGGGAATTTAACTGATAAGATTGGATTATTAGGTATACTAGTAGTGCTGATTTCTAACAAAATCCAAGTAGGTACCGGTGCATGGGGAATATATGGAAATTAATTACAATAAATGACTCATCGTCCAAAGAATTGAATATAGTTGGATTTAACGGGAATTAGGAACAGGGAGTAAAAATATTTTTTATCGCTGACGTTTCGGAATTAATTTATTCCTTTTTCAAAGCTGAAATGACAATATTCACGTATATATTGAAACAAAGAACATATCTATTACCCACCTTTGAAACTAAGTTTTTCCTGCTCATGGATTCAATTGAAAAACTGTTGAGTAGTCGGTACAAACTCTGGCCGATAAAAACACATTGGCACAAATTACACATTAAAAACTTTAAAAACTTAAAAATTGTATATAAACAAATACAGTCACGTCAAAATGAAACAACACACAACTGTGTATGGTTAATACGCAACTGATCATCCCACCTGAAATATTCCAGCGATACATAGATAAAGAAACGAAAAAACAACAAAACAAATATTTTGTGTATCATTATTCAGAAATCTGTTTTTCTTTTGAACCTTTCTAGAATATGGGTGTATATTTTTGTCAGGTTTTGTGTATAACTTTTTTGGTTTACGCAATTATCATGGAGATTGATTTGAATCATTTCTCTCAACAATCTCCTTGAATAAGTAATCTCTTTTTCAAAAAATTTTGCTGAATCGAAATCAAAATTGCACGACGATTCAAAATGATGTGCAGCAAGTGCTGTTTTTTAATTTTATTTCTATTCTTTTCATAGCAGTCATATTTAAATTGATATATTCTGGTTTTTAGGTATTGTTTACTTTGCCCTATATAACTTTCCCCACATTCACAGGGAATACTATATATATTACACATGAATCTGATTTGCTGGTATCTCATCTTCCAACTGAATAATTTTCCTGTAGTTTTCAAATTGTAAAAATCAAACTTGTGAGAATCAGTTGATAGACATTTTTTAATTTTATATGATCTAGTTATGGAAATTCAAATAGTAACACATTTCTTTCGGAAATATATCCTGCATATCTGTTCTTTGACTTTTATTGATGATACTAATAATTAATTCCATGGGGTAGTTTTTTTTTCTTTTTCTTTTTGTTTGTAAAATGTTCCATTGATGGAACATTTTACAAACAAAAAGAAGTAACGGCTATGGGAAATCCAGCCAGTCCTGGGTTGGCGAATATAGTTGTTTTTATTCGGGATTACCTTTTGATATAACTTTCATAAAATATTATGATGATGATGGGATTCTTGATATCCCAGCTGACAACTCTGATGAAATATTAAATATTTTCAATAGTTTCAACCCAAATATTCAGTTCACGTTAGAAATAGAAAAATAAAAAAAACTGCCGTTTCTGGATCTCCAGATCATAAGAGATAACAATGGGAAATTACTCAGCAATTGGTTCATGAAACCTACCAATTCGGAGAGAATTTTGAATTACTTATCAGAACACTCTTCCAGCCAAAAGGTTAATACAGCCTCTACCTAATTTCAAGGGTACTTACTCTTAGCGATAATTGTTTCCATTCGGAAAATTCAGTTAAGGCGAAGAACTTGTTGAAAAACAACAACTACCCCACGAAATTAATTAATAGTATCATTAATAAACGTCAAAGAACAGATAGGCAGGATATGTTTCCGAAAGAATTGTGTTAATATTTTAAATTTCCATATCTAGATGGACTCTCATATAATATTAAAAAATGTTTATCAACTGATTCTCACAAGTTTGCTTTTCACAATTTGAAAATTACAGGAAAATTATTCACGCAGTCAAAAGATGAGATACCAGCAAATCAGATTCATGTGTAATATATAGTATTCCCTGTGAATGTGGGAAATGTTATATAGGGCAAACTAAACAATACCTGAAAACCAGAATATATCAACACAAATATGACTACTATGAAAAGGATAGAAATAAAAACAGCACTTGCTGCACGTCATTTTGAATCGTCGTGCAATTTTGATTTCGATTCAGTAAAAATTTTGGAAAAAGAGATTACTTATCCAAAGAGATTGTTGGGAGAAATGATTCAAATCAATCTCCATGATAATTGCGTAAACCAAAAAGTTATACACAAAATTGACAAAAATATACACCCATATTCTAGAAAGGTTCAAAAGAAAAACAGATTTCTGAATAATGATACACAAAATATTTGTTTTGTTTTTTCGTTCCTTTATCATGTAGCGCTGGAATATTTCAGGTGGGATGATCAGTTGCATATTGACCATACACAGTTGTATGTTGTTTCATTTTAACGTGTCTGTATTTGTTTATATACAATTTTAAAGTTTTTAATGTGTAATTTGTGCAAATGTGTTTTTATCGGCCAGAGTTTGTATCGACAACTCAACAGTTTTTTAGTTGAATCCATGAGCAGGAAAAACTCAGTTTTGAAGGTGGGTCATAGATATGTTCTTTGTTTCAATCTATACGTGAATATTGTCATTTCAGCTTTGAAAAAGGAATACATTAATTCCGAAACGTCAGCGATAAGAAATAGTTTTACTCCCTGGTCATAATTCTCGTTAAATCCAACTATATTAATTACAATATATGAATTGATTACCTATACTTATAATTTCAATATATATTTTCATTATCGAGAAAACTTCTCTGTGCAAGTAAAACACTGGGGAGTTATTAATTCATGTATAGGGAAGGTCAGAGTCTCCCAGGTTACATACAATGTGTAATGTTGCATACATACTCTTGAGTTCAATTAAACCTTGAAATGAGTTGTATATATAAAAGGAATATACTGCTGACTCACTGATGAAATTACTTTTCAAAAGAGCTCTCACAACGTCTGTCATCCCATTCAAATTTTCCAATGGATAGTTTCTGGGGACGACGTAATCAACGATAAATCGGAGAAAAAGTTGTTGGTTTTCTGACAATTTTGTAAAAAGTTACAGACCACCATCCCGTATACCCATCAAACAATATCATTCATATCCGTCAAATTCAATATCAAGTAGATTCGTATCCATATCTCAGAAAAAAGATAAAGCTAATATTTCGAAAACTTCCAAATACTAAACAAAATAAATCGGAAATAATGAAAAAAAATTGTAGGGTCAATTGTTGCCTAACTATCGTTATGAATTGAAATACACCTGAATGAAAAGTAACAGACATGTTTTTCCAGAGAAAATGAATTTAACACAATCCACTATTATTGTCAAACGACATCTAATTCCTTTCAAATTCCTCATTCAGAATATTGCCTCTAATCATACGGATCACGATACTTTTACGAAAAATATTGATTCTCCATTTAACTAATTTTTTGTTGAAAACTATGAAGAGACTGATATGTTCGAATTGTTGCATGTCAAACTGAAAAACGAATACTCATCAGGGCCCGATGAAGTGCCAATGTATTTGGTAATGAAAAGTTTACCGGTGTTATTGAAGCCCCTGACATTTCTTGTTAATCTATCCTTCTCAACAGGGGTCCTCCCAGATCTATTCTTGAGAATTATCGTCTGGTAACAATTCCTTGCAGTTTCTCCAAAGTTTTTGAATACAGTTTTGCATACCGACTCTTATCGTTCATTGATAAAAATAATTTAATATCATACAACCAACATGGATTTCTATGTAAGAAATTGACAACCACAGCACTCTACTCCTACTACCACAAATCAGTGGATCACATCGAGGCAGGCGAATGCCCTGTTAGGATCTTTTGTGATCTCAGAAAAGCGTGGATAACTTCACACTAACGGGCGTTTGACTGTGTAAATCACACAATTCTTCTGGATAAACTCTAACATTATGAACACTATGACGTGAGGGGCACACCTCTGGATTGTATACCTTTGTGACAGATGGCAATATGTCTCAATTAAAAACGAGTCATCTGGGAACCTGAAAAACGACTTGGTTGTTCCACAAGGGTTAGTACTTGGCCCTTTGCTATTTATAATTTACATCAAGCTCCATGTGTCAGCATCCTTTACTATGTACGCAGTTGAAACCTCACTTATAATTTCCAATACCCGAGAAAGTTCCATAATAGAAAATTATGACAAAACTTGATCCGAAGTGAATAATTGATTTTCAGTGAACCTTCTATTTCTAAATATTAGTAGAACACACTGCCTTAGATTTCATTACCTCCAGAAAACCTGTGAAAATATCTCATTTGGTACTCCTATGATCTCCACTAATGTCACAAGAGCGAAGTTCCTGGGATTAAATGTCCATACCCATCTCAATTGGGAGTTACAATTCGAGGATAATGTTTCCAAACTCCACACAGTTGCCTATCAATTGAGGAATATAAAAAAAAAATTGAATCCTGATCAGTTGTTGCAGCTCCATTTTGCACAAGTAGAATACCATTCAGTGTGACCTTTTGGGAGACATCAACTTCATCGTGTTTTTATAGCACAAAAACGTAGTATCCGTTCAATGTTGGGTTCGTGCTCTCGAATCTCCTGCCGAAACTCATTCAAGGACGTAAAAAAATCAACCTTACCCTCTCTCTATATTTCAGAATTGTGTATATATATACAAAAAAAAGATACATTCCACCAGATCGATTCAAAACATGATTATAATACTAAACACAATAGTAATTTTGTCTACTCCCGTATTATAATACGCGAATTGAATATCTGCTACCGATTTATTAATATTATCTATTGTAACACGGATTTTCATTTCGAAACAGATTTTGGCCAATAAAAACACGTAGTTTTCATTATGGAACAAATTTTCAGCCTATAGAAACACGTACTCGGGCATAATCAAGTGATATGTTTCTACATAACTGTTTGACATTTAATTTCAATTGACATTCAATCAACAACTCATCAAAAGTTCCTATAAGTATGTCGAGCAGTGAAGAATTATCTTGTAACCACCAGAAATTCTTGTTTTTATTTTATTTATTGGTCGTAGAAAAAATAGTTTATGCAACGATCATGTAATGGATATTAATACATGATAGTTGCATAATATACTATTATTGTACCTTTAACAAAACTTCGAATAACTCAAAATGCCCCAAACTTCAGGGAACCAAAACTATTCAAATTAATTCCAGAAAACATAAAAAATAGTAGTTCGATATTAATTTTCAAACGGAAACTAAAAAGTTTCTAGTGCAAAATAGATTTTACTCCTTAGAAAAGTTGTTTGAGCATCACTTCTGAGGGAAAACATTATGTTTTTATCTTAATTATTTAATTGCTTTCAATTAACTGTTATTTATAGTTATTTATATGAGGTGTTTGCCATTGATTTGTCGCTGGTATTCATGCATTTTTTATTAAATCATCTCTATGACTTTTTCCATACAGCTTATATTGTCTCCAGGAAATAAAACCATATTCTATTCTGAATAACACGAACGAAATATTCTCCTATGGAAGAAGCATACAGGGCAGACAAAAATTATTAATTCATTGAAAAACATCTATGGTGATTTACAACGATTTTCTGTTTGTGTGTACATCTTAGAGATAATGAAAGATGTGGAGCGCAGGAAGCATTATCAAACAAAATATAGTTTGCCAATATTGATATTTGTTTCAAATACCCACCATGTTGAAACCACCCGACTGATTGGCCCATCTTTAAACTTAGTCTAGATAATTATAACAAATATTTATCTGTCGAATTTTATTTCATACGGTTGAACAATGTGACCTCCAGTTTGTCTATAAATTTTGTCTATGCCCCATATATATATACACATAATATATATATATATATACATGTATACATATATATATATATATTTGTTTGTTTGTTTGTTTATTGTGTTATTAATTTCTTCAAATGTTTACACTTGTCAAAATTAAAATAAGGATAAACTTTACATACTGAAAAATATATATATATATATATATATATATATATATATATATATATATATATATATATATAAATACATACATAAATACACACATACAATTTTGGAATTTGGAAACTATAAATCAATTGTCGCAGTATTCATAAACTCTTGAATGGAGTAGAAAATTGTTTTGATTGAATATTGTTTTAATCTGCTCTTGAATATTTTTATATTCAATATTTTCATATCATCAGGTAGTTTGTTGAAGAAATTTAGGCCATAATAGTTAACACCTTGTTGTGATTTTTGGAGTCAGATTGCAGGAATAACAATATTACCTCTATTTCTTGTATTATAGTCATGAGACTCACTGTTTTGTTTATAGGTATATACGTGCTCTTTTACATAGACCAAACATTGATATATATACATGCTAGGTAAGGTAAGAAGATTATATTGAATAAATAATTCCCTACAGTGTGTCCTTGGACCAACACCGGATATAATTCGAATTGCTCGTTTTTGTAGCGTGAAGAGGTTTTTTATGTTGATACTGTGACCCCAGATCAAAATTCCATATTGTAGGTGACTATTTATGAAAGCAAAATACGCCATTTTCATCATATTATGGGACACAGACATTCTCAATCTTCGTAGCAGAAACAGACTTGAGGAAAGTTTTTTGATAAATTTTCAATATGCGAATTCTAAGTGAATTTGCTGTCAATATGAAATCCCAATAGTTTAACCGGATCTGTATTTGTGCTGTTCTGTCTAGTTGAAATAGTTATTTTTTGAGATTTTTCCGCATTCATTTTTAGTTTAATCGACGAAAAGTATAGCTCAGCCGCTTTTTCTACATCATTAGAAAGTCCATGAACAGTATTGATTTCCTTATCATATTTATTTCCATCATCAGGGAGAAACTTTGTTGAGGTTGGTTTCAATGATGTTGAACATATTCATCTAACATAGTGATACAAAAGAAAAAGTTACTACAACCACATAATAAAGCGTCGTTTAAAATTATATAAATATAAATGTGAACTCTATGTGGTGTGATAAGTGAAACTGACAGGTTAGGAATCTTCGTTGTAGTGTAAACATTATTTTTTGATAGAATGGCAAATTTTTGAGAAACAAAGACAATAATATTCAAATTATTCCTGCACATCACGTACTGTTTTCTGATTAGTTGCACCAGCCAATCAGAAAACACTACTACAATCTAACAAACTTTCGTTCGTCAACAGCATTGTAAACCGTACATGAGAGAATCTTGCTTGTGTTGTGTGTTCAGTTCTGGTGTTGTTCGAAGCACTACATACAATGGTCGCGATATAAAAATATTGAATTGCGAATGTTTCCCTTTTCAATAATGTTTGTGTCGTTTGTTTCTTACAAGTGACTGTGATAACTATGATAAGTGCTTCAAAGCAGAGTATGAAGTCAACTAGTTCCAATTTTATTAGTTATTTTTCTTATAAAATGGTATTATACCATCGTCATTCACGGGTGTACAAGAGGTTAGATTACACCCTGTATGTATGTATATGAGATATAACAGATATGCCATAACGGCAGAGATATGCCAAACCAAAATTTTCAGTCGGCAATAGGTAGTATATCAATGATCTCTAACATTTGCCTTTTTATGTTACTTCGGAGTTTATACCATCTTTCGGCCGCTTTGATCATGATAAATTGTGTGTGCACGTAATTTTTCCGAGAATCACAATGTGCATTTTGCACTCCACCATTCCTTGACCTTGGAATCAATACCGATAATATGCATTTAACGCTTTCGATCTTGGTGGATCATTAATTGAAAATCACTTTTCCTTCGTAACCGTCTACGTCTGAGAGCTACAGATAAGTAGGTCTCACATACCAGTGATATTCACAACTGCAACTGTACAGTGTCGTGGAACGATTTACTTGATGAAAATTAGAACGTAAAATCAAGTGCTAGTGACATTCTTGGTGAGAGTTTTTGGTGAACTATTACTGTGGATATTCGGATTCCAAAAAGGAGATATTTTTAGTCGTGTTTTTTGTCTGCAATAAAATATGTAACAGCAAACCCAGTTGATTCATTAGGAATCGGGTTTTGTATACATGTTGGAAGCGTTCCCGTATGGGTAAGTTTTATTTTACTTTGACAAATTCCAATAGGTTTATAGTTTTTTTTTGAATTCTTATATAATATATCATGTAATCCGTAAGAATCCTGAGTTACATATTCCTTAAAAAAATCGAATACAGTCCCTAATTTTTTCAAGTTCCATGAAAAGTTGTCCTACGGAAGTTTCATCCATACTAGATAGTCGTCGAAAATATCAAAATGATACAGTCACCTGTATATTTGTGCAATTGAATCAATATCTACATGTTCAAATCTTGTATTCAATGTTCTTTATCATTCTGTTGGTAAATTTTTGTTAATGCGTCTCTAGTTATAGTAGTTGTTTTTTTGGGATATTAGTTGTTTTTTGATAGAACATAGTTGACCATTATTTTTTTTTTGGAGATTAGGGATTATACGGTCTCTTCGATATGTATGTTGGAATTTTAGACAATAATAAAACTAACTAGGAATCTGCAAGTATTTATATGCGAAAATTCTTGGAGTTGAGTATCTTTGCTTTGTAGTTTTTCCCAGGTTGTGAAATATGTTCCATTCTTCAGATTAGTGGAGGAAATTTATGATAAAACATCAGCTACCAGATTTTCGATTTCAGTAATGGTTTCTAGAATCCTCCTAAAAAAAATGAATGGTTTTGATCAATATAAACGGTAAACTTAGTGCTTTCCAACATAAAAATATATGATAGCTTCTTGAAGCTAGTATTTCTAAGTCGTAATTACATACTGTATTTTGTCTGAGAGTTTTTCAGTTTCCAGGAAAAAATTCAAGAGGTTTCCAATTATCTTCTTTTAACTGATTAATTGCGGGGCCAATCAAACAATTTGATGCATCATACATTGAGGCTGGCAGCGGGCTTGATGATGACTCCAATTTTAATGAAAAGAGTTGTTCATGTCTGTATACCAAAAATTCTATGATTTTCTTACCAAAGTCTATTCTCATACTTTGATTATTGGAGATTCAGTCTTTCGAAAAATAATTTCGGATATTTTTTACACGCTTTATATTAGCTTCACTTGTATGTTTGTTTGTTTGTAACCGACTCCTTTGGGCGCGATTTTGACCCACTTCCAGACGTCCGAATGATTTGAAATTTGGCAGGTGTATATAATTCCGGTGACAATGCATTGAGAAATTTTTGTGTGGAAAAAAAAACAAAATGACGGCTCCAATATGGCGGACGAGTTTTGTGATTATTGTAATAATTCGCTTCAAAATTGGTGTCTGAGGGTTTTCGTAGTCGGAGATTACGATTCTTTTGTCAAAATTGGAAAATTCAAGATGGCGGCTCCAAAATGGTGAACGAGTTTTGTGATTATGGTCTGATTCTATTCAAAATTGGTATGTGGGGGTTTTTGGGGTCGAATATTATGATTCTTCTATAAAAATGAAAAAATTCAAGATGGCGGCTTCAAAATGGCGGCGGAGTTTTGTGATTATGGTCCGATTCTATTCAAAATTTGTATGTGGGGGTTTTTAGAGTCGAATAATATGGTTTTTTCGTGAAAATTGAGAAATTAAGTAGCGGCTTCAAAATGGCGGCCGAGTTTTGTGATTATGGTCTGATTCTATTTAAAATTGGTATGTGGGGACTTTTGGGGTCGGAGATTATCATTACCTAATTTGATGAGATTATTCAATTTTTTTAATTTGCAAAAAAATATAAAAGTAATAGTTTAAAAAAAATAAAAACACGCTTTATAAATAAACCACACTAAAAAGTAGAAAATAAATAATAGTTAAAAAAACTAAAAAACACGCTTTTATAGAAAACCAGAAAAAAAATAGAAAATAAGAAAAAAAATTATTTTATTTAAAAAAAAGCGTGGGGTGCATGGTATCAATAATTATATAGTACATTACACACCTAGGTCAGGCGAATTTTCTATTTTTTTAGTCTGGTTTTCTATAAAAGCGTGTTTTTTAGTTTTTTAAACTATTATTTATTGTATTCATCTTTAGTATTTGAAACGATTGAGAAATCATCCAGAAAGGAAAAAAAGCAGGTCTTGAGAGACATATTATTAGCATGCTTAGGCTGTAATTTTGAGATCAAAATCGTGTGAACATTGTGGTAATTGCTATTTCCTCCTTCACTGCCATCGAAATCTGATAGAAAATCTCCATCAATACGATTTCAGTGATCCGGTGAAGTCAAATGTTTTTTGGTTTGACGATCTGTTATTGATATATGATCTTCAATGACCATTGAATTTGAATATAATGTGCGGAGGACTACCTCATTTTGTAGGGCCCCATTAAATCTCGTTGTGTTAGATTATTTCTTTGAGGAATTTAGGTTCTCGGAATTGAATCTTCGGACCTCTAGTGTTCCAGTTCTTCCCAGATATCTTTAAAAGATATTGCCAATTTGAAAAAAAGATCCTTGAAAAGGAAAACCCGACGTTTTTCAATTAAATGAAAATTTAAAAGTTGGAAAAAATTGTATTATCCAGACAGTCGAAGGAATATATGTTCGACTAAAAAATGCCAATTTTTTTAAATCTGAGACATAAACTTATTTTAAACATATTCCTTTTATAGAAAGTGACATAATTGTTGAAATTATAATACCAAAATTATTTTTCTTCCTGGAGACCTCTTTACGCCTATAATTGAGGCCACTATGATATCACGAGGCTTTTAATTATTATAATCCATAAGTTCTGAATGAATGAAGTCAACAAAAAACTATAATTAAATAAAACAGTATTTTTTTTATATTTAATTTTCGGGTGGTTTATACATACAAAACATGATTTAAAAACATTTTGTGTAAATGTTTTCTGCCATTTACCTGAAAAACAAAAAATTTTCGGCAACTTGATTATTTTTTATTACTACAAGCTTTTATTCAACTTGCAGTTTGTATGTTAGTTTGTTTGTTTAGGTCAAATCTTGCAAGCTGAATTAGAACCACTTCTAGTCGTTCGATTAACGTGGAATTTGGCAGGTGTTTATAGTTTCCGTGACAATGCATGATGGAATTTTTGGGGGTTTTCGGATTCGAAGATTATGATTTTTTTGTCCATACTCATGAAATCTGAATAGCCGCTCCAAGATGGCCGACAATCTATATGATTATTTATTTATTTATTTCAAGTTTGGGATACAAACAGGTGAAACCCATACAAGCATCCACTAATAGAAATAATAACAATAAATATTTCGGTAGTCTAAGAGGTACAGGAATAATCTAAATTGTAATCATTATAACATTATGAATTGAAAATATGTCTTACAGTTATTTCGAAAAAATTGAAAGTCATGGAGAATATATCTAGATTATTACAATATTTGTTGAAAGAGTAACACATTCTGGTGATTGGAGAATTTTTTCCCAAATTCGTGTTGTAACGGGGGCTGGTAAGTAATTGTCTATTTCTAGTGTATCTTTGAGGCACATGATAAAAAATCATAGACACTAAATTAGGAGAATCATAACAATTTTTTATGATTTTGTACATAAAGAGTAAATCCGTGATTATCCGTCGTTGTTCTAGCAGCTGTATATTATAAAGAGAACGAATTTCACTAATGCCAACAGTTATATAAACCTTTGTAATTTTGAAGTGGAGAAACCTTACAAATTTATTCTGAAGTCTTTCTAATCGTAATTTATAAACATTATAATGTGGGTTCCATACTACACTGGCGAAATTCAATTTGCTGTGAACAAAAGCATAATAAATAGATTTGATGGTCTGATTCCATTCAAAATTGGTATGTGAGGATTTTTGAGGGGCGGAAATCATGAATTTATTATAAAAATTTACAAATTCAAGATGGCGGACGAGTTTTGTGATTATGATCCAATTCTATTCAAAATTGCTATGTGGGGGTTTTTGAGGTCGAAGATTATGAATTTTCAATCAAAATTCATAAAATCAAAATGGCGGCTTCAAGATGGCTGACGATCTCTGTGATTATGGTCCGATTCCATTCAAAATTGGGGGGGGTTTTCGAGGTCGGAGATTATGATTTTTCTATGAAAATTCACAAATTCGAAATGGCGGCTCCAAGATGGCGGATGCGTTACGTAATTATGGTCCGATTCGATTCAAAATTGGTATGTGGAGGTTTTCGGGAACGGAAATTATGAATTTTTTGTCAAAATTCATGGAAGCATAATGACGGCTCCAATATGGTGGACGAACTCTGTGAATATAGTCCAATTCTATTCAAAATTGGTATGTGGAGGTTTCCGGGGACAGAGATTATGAATTTATTGTCAAAATTCATAAATTCAAGATGACGGCTCCAAGATAGTGGACAAGTTTTGTGATAATGAACCGTTTCTATTCACAATTGGTATGTCGGTGTTTTAGGGGTCGGAGATTATGAATTTGGTCGAAAATTATTGATTTTCGTCAGAATTCATGAATTGAACATAGCAGCTCCAGGATGGCGGACGAGTTAATCTTTAGATGGTCTCCTCATTGAAGAACTAGATAGCTCAGAACTCAGGAAAAAGGCCTCATAATGACGATACTTCACTTGCGTACTTACTAAAAAGCACAAAATAAAATAATTAATAAATAAAAACCATATTAAAGACAAGCTTTCATTCAAATGCGCTAAAAACTAAAAAATAATTTATTTGCATGTGTGACGTAGGTTATGCCGTGAGTTATAGATTCAAAAGCTTGTCGCTTTTGTATTCGAACTGAAAACTTTGCGCGAAAATCTCTTGAATCTATAACTCACGGAATAACCTACGTCACACATCCAAAACAATTTTTCTTTAGTGCATTCAAATAAAAGCTTGTCTTCAAAAATATATTTTATCAATTGTTTTATTTCTATCCCATTAGCTAGGTGAAGTGATAAAAAAATATCCACTCCATTTAGCTTCAAGTAGTCGTTATCTTGTGAACTTTTCAAAATACAAGGATAGACTATCAATACTTGTTTTGTTAACAATGAAATGTCATTTTAATCAATATTCGTAACACTCCATAACTATAATTGTCTTGAAACTATCAACAAATGACCTGTTTTGAAATTGGCAATATCTTGACCAGTTTCTTAAATATCTGGGAAAAACTGAAATTATTTTTTTTTACTCAATTCTTTTATAATTTTTAGAATTGTTACCTGCAGGTGTAACTTTTTCGCGCAAATTTTCATATTTTAATTCATATTAACTCGTTTTTTTTATATTAAGATTTCGACTATATCGGATCCAGAATTATCTAAAAATAAAAAATAAATTGAAATATTTTAGGTTGTTTGTTTTGGAAATTCAAAAGGTAGGTGAAAGTGCCAAAAATATAAGAAATATGTCAAAATGTGACTCCTTTGCTTTACATCAAACCCCACAAATATCGTTTCCATATCTTTATGATAAAGAAAAATTGAAAAGAGGGTGCTAGTGAATTCATTGACGTCAGAACATCATCTGTCAGCAATAATTTGTGAAATCAAGTTTTCCGAATATACCCACAATCGTTTTTCCAAGTATCAGAAACGTTTCAATCAATATGAGCTCTCAGATATATCTCCGAATTTAAAGGAAATCATTTTTCTAATAGCTAACATCTTAGCCACAATTTTATGCATCGCTCACACTGTTCTATAGTTTTATTCAAAAGAGGAAAATTGATCAAACCTGGTTATTTACTTGAGTCGAATCTTGAAATTTTGATCCAATGATTGTTGTTTTTTCTCATTTCAACGATCAATAAAGGGGTATTATATGTTGCATCTACGGTGGATTAAATAATCCGTCTTTATTTATTGTCTTTGTTTATGTGAGTGACCCATAGTTATTTAGAAGTACGCTAATTATACCGTGATGGTTATATGTATTGATAACATAGTTAGATTGTGATTTATTCATATTGCCATATTTTCAAACCCCAGACTCAAACAGAGGGATGTTATACTATTTTACATAACGCAGCCCTATCCGGCGATGTCCAACTGCATTTTCTGATAACATCACCACCGATATTATGGAAACGTGCATTCAATCATAAGCAACTCTGACTTAAAATCACTCCTGGTTTTCGTTATAATTATGATTGACCTACTTGATATAATAACGTTCCAACCGAACAATCGTTGGGAAAGTAAAAAATATGTCAGACAAGGAAAGTCGACTGGTATAATTTGAAATGCGCTGGTCGGCCTTCACAAGGTTTTCCCATTTTGTTAACGTATTCACCAACTAATTGTTATTGCCCCGAGACAAACAATAATTGGTTCTTTATAATGGAGCATGTATACCATTAATTGATAATCTGATTCTACTTTCGAGTCATTTCCTGATGTTTTAGCCTTCTTGCGATATATCATTAATTTGTCGTATGCCTTCGACAACTGTTTTATACCGGACGACCCTAGAATTCTATTTTTTTATACACATCTTGGAATATTTCCAGGAAGTTTTTCGGTGAGTGATACTTCATTTCGTGTCATCTCTCGTTTAACGTCTCGTCTTTCGTCTCATCTGAGTCTTATCTAACGTTTCGTGTCACGTCTCGTATCTCTCCTCTTTCATCAGTTCAACTCGATAACTATCAAATGCTTTGTGTTGTTCTTCTTCAGACTGAATTTTATTACCAATCTTTAACACACTTTCAGTTTTCTTCAAATAGTTATTTTTGCATTTCACTTCTCTCATACATAAATGAGCCACATCAGCTTCAGCTAGATACCTCACACTAAATATTTTCTTGTATAAATTGAAAGATAATACATAGTATCTAACAAAAAAAACAAGAAGCGCCAGACATGGACGGACTTCGGGCCGAAACTATCAAAAACATATCGACAGAAATTGCTTATCCACTTGCATGGATAATCAATCTATGTTTATCAAACGGAAGTACCAGAAATATTTAAAACAAGCAAAATAAAACCGCTACATGAATGCGGGGACAAAATGAATGTGACTAACTATAGACCTGTTTCCCTTATCTTCAATTTATCAAAAATTAAAAAAAGGATAGAAAAATATCTAACGAAATAAGAACTTTTGTCAGAGGCAATTTGGTTTGCGAGAAGGGCAATCTACACAAAACGCAATTGCCAGAGTAACATCAGAACTGATTGATAAAAAAACACCAGCGATTTACTTCTTTGTAGATTAAGCAGAGACCTTTGATACAGAGGATCGCAATCAACTTGTCCACACGCTTGAATATTTTGGTTTCAGGGGCACAGCAAAAGACCTGATGAACAGTTACCTACAAGGAAGAAAACAACTCGTGATTATTGGTTATAAATACAGCACAATAAGAACAGGTGAATGTGGTGCTCTTCAAGGCACCATACTAGGTCCAATGTTATTCAACATATACCTCAACGACTTCTACCAACTAGCACAGTTGGGTAGAATAACAACCTTTGCGGACGATACAGCTATCGTTTATCATGATACGGACCACACTGAAGAACAAAGCTGAGAATAACCTCGTAACAGAGACCTCGGAACCCTCCCTTGAGGGATAACATTTCCAAGAACACTGAAACACGTATTTCTTTATTTGTAACAAAGACCTGAAATACCAATTTATATGACCCTAAATTGAAAACTAACGGAACCCCTATACAAACTTCCTATTCCATTTAGAACCCAATTCCACCTCTTTAGGGTCAAATTTCTAGAACACTGGAACGTGTATTCATTTATTTGCAACTAATACCTGAAATACCAATTTTCCTGACCCTAACTTTAAAACTAACGAAACCCCTATACAAACTTCATAAAACGCATTTAAACCCCAATTTCACCCCTTCAGAAGTCGAATTTATAAAAGCACTGGATCGTGTATTCATTTATTTGCATCAAAGACGTCAAAATACCAGTTTTTATGAACTTAAAATCTAACGTAACCATCATAGACTCTTTTCAAAAATACTGAAACATGTATTTCTTTATTTGTAACAAATACCTTGAATAATAATGTTTATGAATGTACTTGAAAACTAACGGTACTCCCATAAACACTTTCAACCCCCATTTTAACCCCTTAAGGGTTTAATTTTCAGAAACACCGAAATTCGCGTTTCTTTAATTAAAAGTAACATAAAAATTAACGATAGTTTCACTTCCACCCCCTTCTCACACCCCTTTTCACCCATTTAGGGATGAAATATCAAATATCTTAGTGGTCATCTATGTCATCATAGGAATACGCTCTTCAGGTCCATTATATATGTATAGATAAAGAATTAAAAATTATACGAAACTTGTAATTGATACAGTTGTGTGGAGTTTTTCAACTTTCAATTATATAGAATATTCTTCTTATGGATACACTTGGATTGATATTCCAACTAGAAAATTGATTGATCGTTCCAAATGGAATATTTCCATCAATTTCAATATTATTTAATGGATTTTTGCTCAGTTTTTTAATATTTTTATTCATTCTCTAACAGAAAATATAAACACTAGTCTATCTAGTGTCATGAATCCTCCTTATTTGCATGCCATTGTTAAAATTATCGAAAAAAAAAATCTTTAATTTTGATTGAAGAATCAATTATATTTATAATATACAGGCTAGGTAGAATTAGGATATATAACTTTGAAAAAAGTATTTTTCTCCCACTATCTATTCTTCTTTCCATATCTATTTTTACTTTCTTCGAAATTCTAGTTTAATAACATCTCCAGATTTAATTTAATGGATCAAAAATAGAATTAGCATTGAAAAGTAATTTCATTCATTCTCAAATACATTTCAATGGATAAACATATCATCTCATGTGAATTAAAAATATACTTTTTAAAATTTTCTTCTTCCACCTGTATATGTATTTATATAAATATTGAAATATTTTGATAGTGGTTGTTGATATCCCCTTTTTTCCGTATCGTTCAGCGAAAAATTGACTTCCTTATAGAACCCATCGTAGAGTGAAAAATTATGTCATATTTTTCGAAGGCATATACTATTGGGGGATACAAAGTTGTACAAATAATGTTTTCGTCGACTTCCGCAGGAAATAGCGAAAATAGTTTTAGCTCAATTAATTGTAATCTTCGTCACATAAGATAGCAAATACCAATTAATTTGCTTGTTTGTCTCCTGCGATCTGAATAGCTTCGTTACTAAGTAAACAGAAATGAGTTTGTTACGATTCAATGAAATCGTAATTTTTTTCATTCTCTGTTTTATACATATTTCATGGTGGGAACAATATTTTTCATTATTGACTCACATATCCCACACTGAAACAAATATAGCTTCGTGTGTAGGTTGTTCTCTTAATGACAATGACAGACCTTGACCAAGTCCTGACGTTGCATTTTGCAACATCCTGCAAGTGCTTAACATGCAAATTTTTTTTTAGAGGTTGCTATTCCGAACTATTATCTCGCTGCAATTAACTAATTAGTTTACATGTCCATAATGAACATAACCTTCGACCTTTTACGTATCGCATTGTATTCGACGTCGGTATTTATTTTGATGATGAGATTTTCAGGTGCTTAAGGTGGGTTGCATTTGAGTATCCAGTGAATAATCTGCTTTAAGTGTTGAGGCCAGTGTGGAGTCAGCATATGATTCAACTTCTGGGAAATTATTTCAATATATTTTATAAGTTTTGAAGTGTTTTTTGTTTCAATATATATATATCAAATTTGGAAATACACTTTAAAAGGATATTTCTTGGGGTTGCAGTCATGAAACAACGGCCGATTAGTTAAGAAAAACTCTTTATTGAATTGTCAAGCTTTCGAAAAAAATTATTTTCATTCTCAAGACATATTTAAAGTGAAAGAACAATGTGATAACTTAGGAAACACATGATATTTGTAAAAAGAACTTACTAAGTTGTGGCAAAAGTATAAAAGTTGCTGGTGCACTTAATTTTTTGGATATTGCACAACTATGAAATCATATTACAGCATATTCGGTTTGTTACAAAGTTTCAGGTAAAAATAAATTAGGTAAACTAACAGAACGAGAAATTGATGTAATGGCAGGTCACATGGTTCAGTCATCACTGACAAGTATGGCAGGACAAGGAAATGTAGTAGACATGGTATCACCTGCCATATGCCAACACTCATCTGTCATGGAAAAAATCATGGTGGGTCATTTGAAATAATAGAAATATTTGCCAATCTATTATTATCAAGTTTAAGATGTCTAAAAACCCTGGTGCTTGCACTTATACCTGTAGAAGTTTGGGATCGACTTGGCGACACTTGGCCTACTTGATAATAGAGATTACTGGCGAGTCAGATGGCGCCAATTTCGTTTTAGTTTCGATTCACTAACAGGGTATATCCATTTCCTCAGCTTTCTTTTTGAGACGAACTGTTCGCGGGTTCTAATTCTAGCTTTGCTATTGGTTGAAAAGAGATATCTGTCAAACTTCACCAATAGCAAGCTAGAATTAGAAGCCCCCGAACATAGCACAAAGAAAGCACTGTCGTGTTGTTTTTCGTATTTTGTACGCTTCGAATTTTGATAGTCGGAGAATTGGAAATGAAATTGTCATTAAATTTCAGAAAATATAAAAGTCAATGCATACAATATGATGAACTATGAAAATATCATTTTTAGTCAATTCGTCAAGATTTGTAATTGCTTTTGGTACTGAATACAGGTGAATATTAGAATCTGCGGCTTTATATTGTCCACACAAAATACAAATGTATCCCATTCTACAAAAAGTATCCTTACACACTACACTACGTGAAAATAAACAATTCCTCACGCACTAATGAATTGATGAACGAGTGTTTTTTCAAAGAACAAACTCAGGAATAAGCTAAGCAAGATTTCAAATCAAAGAGATGGAAAACGCATAGATAACGACAAAACACTGAACATTATTTCATATAAGATGCTGCAGATGTCAGGTATTAAGTTCTGACATCAAGCGAGAATATAAACAAACATTTTTGGACGGCGCCATCTACCACAGACTACCATAGAGAGAAGCTCTGTTGAAGTAACATGTGATGTCCCCTCGAAAATCTACACAATACCAAATCAGTTCATTCACCAGGGTTTTTAGACATCTTAATAAAGTTTAAGTAAATAATTATAAATGACACTTAGGTTTGAGATGTCAGACCTTTTGTTCATACTATCGAGTACATTATCAATGAAAACAATTTCCAGGAGAGTTCTTCTTTGATAATTGTTCTCCATTGCTAAAATTGGGGGGTTATTGAAATTTCTCAAATGATTCGAATTAATAGTATGTTCAGCTAAAGCACCACTGTTTTTGCCGAGGTTACAATCACTCTTATGAGAGGCTCTGCGTCCAGCTAAGTTCCTACTGGTTTGGCCAATATAAACTTCATCACAATTAAGACACGGAATACTGTATATGACATTTTACATTTCTAATTTAATTAAGAGAGTTTATCTAATTTAAAAATGTTAGTGAGTTTAGTAGTTAGTTCTTCGATATACGGTAGTGTTTCATAAACATATAAGATTCTAGGTTCAGGAGGGTTTACCTCTGAAATTTGGGAATTTATACTACTATTATTATTATTCACACTAATTCCTTTTGACATTCCATTTGTAAAAAGGTATCTAGACGATTTAATCCTGACAAACGTGAAGAAGCCCTTTTCTATTTTAATAGCTACGATATCTATCTACAATTCACCTCAGAGGTGGAGGTAAACCAAAACATACCTTCCTTAGACATGAGAATAGGTCGAGGGATTGACACATTCTTTGTACAAAATCGGTTCATAAGTTTTCAGTCGTACCATTAGCCAAATATGGAAACTAACCTAAAGGGCCTAAAAAACAGTGTGTGTCAGCTTGTCACATCCAATTTATCATATGGAATGCTTAAATGAATTAAAAACAATTTTCAAAAAAAACTCTCACCCTTGCAAACCTATTAATGAATTACTTTTTATCACAGACCATAAATTAAATTCTCCTATTAATAATGATAAAAATAATAAAAATGAAGTGCACCAGCAACTTTAATACTTCAACCTCAACTTAGTAAGTTCTTTCTACAAATATCATGTGTTTCCTATGTTTTCACATTGTTCTTTTACTTTACAGATGCAACCCCAAGAAATATCCTTAAGTGTAGGTATTTACAAATTTGATACTTTTATTCAACTAGTCCAGTCAAGAGACTACTTTTATATATATATATATATAGATATATATATATATATATATATATATATATATATATATATATATATATATATATATAATATATATATATATATATATATATATATATATATATATATTTCCAATTCAAGGCGGCCGACAAAGTCGATGAGCGGGCTTAAAACTGATTTTCACTCTCATACCGGTGGAAATCTCTATTCCGATGGTTTTAATTGATACAAAATGATATAATCAAACCACTATAATAATAAAAATATAATGAAATATATGAACATAATCAATTCAAATGAATTATAACTCAATATTGATAATACATTTGGAACAGCTGTTTATAGAAATATTTGGATTCGTCGTCTTTTGCTGTTGCAAGTAGTTAGTGATTTCAACTGATTTCTCATCACTGGAAGATGTAGTCTGAGGAGAATTGATTGTATATTTTGATGGTTCAACATAGTTTGCATTATTCTCAGATTGACTCAAATGGCTAGAAGATAGCTCATCATTCCATACACTTTTTTCAGTTCAGAATTCTGGATATAATATTTCGCAACAGTTGTCGACTTCCACCCAGCATGTATGTTGATTATATCCTCGCCTTCATCTGTTAACATAGTTGCTGAGGAACGTCTGAAGCAGTGACCGGTATATTCTTCAGCATTAGGTAGTCCTAGATAAGTTGCTATTCTGAATGATATTTGACGGAATGTATTTATTCTGATGACCTATCCCGAACACTTGCCATTCTCGCAAGGAAGCATATTTTGATTTTTCTAGAAAATAGATGACAAGTACACTCTCAATGTAGTTATTATTCATAGTATTTCCTTTGCACCAGCTCATAATTCCGTCATACACTCAATCGTGTTTTTTTTTTCAATTTACTTAACGTCAAAATCAATTTCGCATTCTCAGCTGCTTTGCTGATTTCTGGTGGAGTACAATTTACAACTTTTTCGCCACTTTTATCTATTTCAAAATCATTGAATTTTCTGGGATAACAGAAATTGACAGCAAATCTGGCTACCAGCCTATTTGACTGAGACGTTGATGCCATTACTTCTTGATTTATTGTTTTTTCGATATATTCCGAATATATTGCAACCGTCATGTATTTGGATGTGCTTGAAAAGTAAAAAGACACTTACAATGATATATTTTATGTCATACTAATTTATTATTGTGTTTTTATTACTTAATAATCAACTACATAGCAGTGTACTTTATGCCGGCGCAGGCGTAAAGACTCAAAAAGCTCTTTTTGGTTAACTTTGATTAATAAGCTATATTATAAAAATTACAAAATAGGAAATTGAAGTATCATGTCAATATCTATTGAACATTATTTAGTCGATTTCACATAAAACTGGCAATTCTGGGTATCAAGTTTCTGTAGCAAGTTGTGTGTTGGTTTTTCCGCTTCTTTGCAATTTCGTCAGGAATTTCTAAACTTTCCTGCAGTTTGACAGCTAGCAAAATTTATTTCTCCAACAAGTGAATGACAACATAAAAATGTTGTTAAAATCAAATGGAATTTTCTTTTTTTCAATATTTATATGATGGATGCAATAACGAACTAGTATGACATGAAAGTTTGTATGCACCTCAAGTATTAATAGATGTGTATGACCAGAGGCCCTCAGGTTTGTAAGATCATCGCCCTCATGGCATAAACATCCACCTAATATCCTTGGTACATAAATAACTGTAATATCGCATGAAATGCACGCTTGGGGTATTACACGCTGCGGTCCATGAAAGCCTATTTTCCGCCCTCAATACATAATAACTCTTAACGTTTTTTCGAATTCAAATCAGTATGCTAGGGTAGTGATCCCAATACTCCATGTCCCATATTGTCTATGATTTGGTCTATATTAAAAACTTTGTATCTGGGTTTATAGGTTCAATTGGGGAAGTTCAGGTTTCAACTTGTATATATCTGTTTATTCTTTTACTTTATTCAGTTTATCGATTCTTCAAATCTAGAACATTTATCATCTTTTTCACCACAACGAGCATTGTCGATCCCGACCACGCTTCTGGTGGTAGTGGTGTGGTAGTTCGGGTAGAACTTAATGAAGTTTTTGACCGTTTTTCGTAATTTTCAGCTAATTTACTTAGTCACTACTATTAAAAGTGGTCTCCTAGCAAACATATGATCTTAGCACCGCCATCAGATATATCAGTTCTTATTTGAATCGTTACCTTATATTTGAATCGTTACCTTATATATCCATATATTCGCCATATGTCCGTTTTTTCCCAGAAAGTACCTTTTTATGGAAATGATCCTGTTATTGCTTATTTTCCCTCAATGAATTAAGTTCACTTCAAGTTGATTATATGCGTTCACTTCTCATCCTTATTTCACTACATGGTTATCGAATGAAAGCTAACCTCTTTTGAGAGGACATTATATTTGAATCGTTACCTTATATTCGAATCGTTACCTCATATATCCATATAGTCGCCATATGTCCGTTTTTTCCAGAAAGTACCTTTTTATTGAAATGATCCTGTTATTTCTCATTTTCCCCCCAATAAATTACTTTTTTTTCACATTCCTTTCCTGTCCTAATGTTGTTCCTAAGGTTTTCGTTGACGTATCTTTGAAGTATCGATAAAATAATGTTCAATTTTGGTGAATACTGTTTACTTGTGTCTTCACTTTGTTGAGTCGTTACTAGTGCAATTCCGGTTTGACTTGATTGAATTTTCTTTCTTAATAGTTTCGTGAGTTCACTGCAAGTTGATTATATGCGTACACTTCTCATCCTCATTTCACTACATGGTAACCTAACCTCTTTTGAGAGGACATTATATTTGAATCGTTACCTTATATTTGAATCGTAACCTTATATTTGAATCGTTACCTTATATTTGAATCGTTACCTTATATATCCATATAGTCGCCATATGTCCGTTTTTTCCAGAAAGTACCTTTTTATTGAATTGATCCTGTTATTCCTTATTTTCCCTCAATGAATAAATTTTTTTTCGCATTCCTTTCCTGTCCTAATGTTGTTCCTGAGGTTTTCGTTGACGTATCTCGATCTTGAAGTATTGATACGATAATGTTCAATTTTGGTGGATACTGTTTACCTAATTATTCACTTTGTTGAGTCATTACTAGTGCAATTTCGGTTTGACTTGATTTAATTTTTTTTCTTAATAGTTCGTAAGTTCACTGCAAGTTGATTATATGCGTACACTGCTCATCCTTATTTCACTACATGGTAATCGAACGAAAGCTAACCTCTTTTGAGAGGACATTATATTTGAATCGTTACCTTATATTTGAATCGTTACCTTATATTTGAATCGTTACCATATAGTCGCCATATGTCCGCTTTTTTCCAGAAATTTCACTACATGGTAATCGAATGAAAGCAGAGGACATTATATTTGGATCGTTACCTTATATTTGAATCGTTACCTTATATATCCATATGTCCGTTTTTTTCCAGAAAGTACCTTTTTTTTTAAATGATCCTGTTATTTCTTATTTTCCCTCAATGAATTAATTTTTTCTCACATTCCTTTCCTCTCCTTATGTTTCCATGGAACGTCAATATCCATTATCGTCGCAAAATTTCCTGTACATACTTTACAATGTTGGGACCATTCTCTCAGTTACATGATAATCACTGAAACACCCTGCCCTTGTTGGCGATTTCGGTCTCTCTACTTTTTAATTACATTATAGAAAATATAAAACAGCGATGGGAAACCAAAACCAAGTTAAAAGGAAATATGGGGGAAATCGTGGAGAATGTACATTTTTCGTAGACTGTATTGATACGATGTGAAGCCTGCGATAGCTTTTTTCAAAGGGATATCTCCCCACTATTTAGCTCCAAGTCAACTTCTCATCCATTTCCCAAGAACTACCAAACTACATTCCACGACAAATTTTTTTTAGTAAATGCACAATTTTTGTTTTTTCTGTATGTTTCTATAATTTGTCAAAAGCTATCTTCAACTCACGTTTCTCATAATCTTTCTAGAATCTGAGAAAATCGGCTAACAAACAAATAATTCCTATGAATAGTTCATCTATTTGTTAGAAATGAATTGAAATCTCATTTCCAACAAGTACCTGCGCCATCGAGTTTTTTTCATATTAGTTATATGTCAAGGAATCTGTAGCTGCTACGTTACGTTTGGTTATTAGTATTATCACAGTTGAGTATATAAATAGTGTGTTTTGAAAAATTGTTGTAGAAGCCATTGACAATATTCATCTCTTGCGGGACAATTTCAAGATTTTAACGCTTGTAACCTTCAATAATATTTTGATCTAGAAGCTACTTGCAATATTCAACTCTTACGGGACGATTTTGAGGTTTGTATGTTTGTTCAAGTCATATCGTCTTCCATAATCTACTGTGGGTAAAACGATTGGCACACTTATCACACTTCCTCCATTTTGATTCTCATTGTTGTGAAATGAAATAAATTATTGTTGTCATAAACATAACCAACAATGACAACGCAGAACCCGGTTCCCGATTGACAGTGGAACATATTTTTACTCCTAATACGACATGGAAATAGAACAAAGCAGGCTTTTGTTAGAAGGGTTCCAACATTTTCTGAAATTGTCGAATAATTATGTCTCTGTTATTATACTATTTTTATATAGGTAATTTTTGGTTTATTCATTCAAATTTACGAGTTTTACGTCCTGTTCAAAAGATGCTCCCACTTTGAAAATACGCCTTTAGAAGCCCCAAATAACTGCATTGTAGTAGCATCTTGAGAGTTACAGGAATCATATCAATAGCACGAGATATGGCGATAGATATGCCGCTCTTCGCAGGGGACGTTAAGATAGCCGTCCATAGTACATGGATGTTGAGCTAGTTAGTGATCCCTACCTCTGGTTGAAAACACCAGAGGATTCGACAAAATTTTCAGTTGGGGAGTATGTGCTCACCGGCGTCGGTTTAGCCATGGTCGTAGAAATAGGATGATGTTAAATAAAGGAATAAAAAATAATGCAACTAGTGTTATAAAAATTCATGATTTATTTTTGTTTTCCGAAAATACAAGGACAAAACTAATATCAAAGATTTTTTTTATAGGTTTAGTGGTTTACATGCTTTACAACTATAAGAAATTGAAAAATTAATTCTTATCAGGAAGTATGCCACTTCAATCCATTGAGATTTCAACGTCATTTTACATAATACCCAGCGCACGTAACATATGCATTTTTAACGATTTCCAAGTTGTGTGTGTCTTTCACTGCATCGATAATTATCAGACTCGCTCCATATGGGATCAAATGTTTTTTTTTATTGACATGAGAACAACTTTCTCGTCAACGCAAGTTTATGATCCGACGTAATGAGTTCCAAATTGGTCATTTATGATGAAAACTTCCGATTCTGCGGAAACTCTAGTACGAATTAATCTCGCATATATATTGCATTTAGACTCCTTTATTTATGTGAAAAGGTTTTTTTGTTCATACATCACCAACATTTAAATTGTTGTTTTATTTATTGCTCATTATTCATTTTCCTACGTGTGAGACCAAGAGAAATAGTTGATGGTTGGTACATTTTTATTTCTGCACTGCCACAAGTTAATAATAATTTATATCTCAAACCAGATTCGATTCGATATAAAATTATAAAAATTATGGAGGGAACACGTATTTGAATGCTCATTTTCGAGATTCGATATCAGTTTTAAATGAGCCTTTTATCATAATGCGGGGTTGAATCAAGCAAGGAGCGAGTATGAATGAAATGAATAATAAGGTGGAATAAAAAATATCTGTTTTTATTCGCCATTAAAAATTGTATAGGGTGAGACACATAAATGGATACAGATGTGTAATACCTTTTTTTTAGTTTGTTGTTGAATACTCTCCACTTGGTTGATCTGATATAAGCTCAGATGAGCAACTTCAACCTATTACCAAATTCAATTTTGTTTCCTTGACGGAATAAACGCCTCTGAACAGATGTTCGACAGTATGACAAGAATAGAATTAACCGAGAATAAAGTTGTATTTCGAATAAGTAATATATTAAAATTGCAAAGCGCTTTCGGCTATTATGACATCATCAGTGCAATAACTGCAACTAGGTTGTAATGAAGATCTTGAGAATTGAGGTAAAATGACACAGGTTAGATTACTAACTTGTCAAGTATATACATGAAGATCCAGTAAAAATGATCGACAAACACTTGAACTTAAATCAGAAAATGAATTAAATTTCTTAGAGTTGACTATCAACTAATTTGATAAACTAGAATATAGCATATATAGAAAACCCTCACAAACTGACCATGTCATACCCTCTTTCTCTAATCATCCACATCAACCCAAGACGGCAGCATTTCATTGCTACATACACAGAATTCTCAATGTTCCACTCTCACAAAATAACTTTAATAATGAGCTGAACATTCTCAAACAGATCGCTTACAACAATGGCTACAACCCCAATATAATTATCAATCTAATTCATAAAGTCAAGAACAAAAGAGAACAAGATCCAACCTATATCAAGAAGGATAAACCCTCTAGATAGATCGCTACCATTCTTAAATGAAAACACTTCCCAAAAAGTATCTAGTCTTATAAATAAAAAACTCAGAAATACAAAAATTTTCTTCGAAAGCACAAACAATTCAAGTGAACACTTGGTCAATTCAAAAGACAGCATCAACAAACTATTAAAAAGTGGAATTTACAAACTCAATTGCAATGACTGTGAAGCTTCATATATAGGAAGGACTTGTAGGCCTTTGAAGGTCCGAATAAATGAACACCTCAATAAACCCAAAAAATCAGCTTCCGGTTATCATATTAAATTCAATAAACACAACTTCAGTTCTAATCGCAACTCACAAATTTTGAAAGAAGTAAACTCCAAAATTTTTTCATAAGATCTTTAAATTGACAAGGAATTACAAAAATTTGTCTGAATACACAGGTACAATTAAATAGATCATATCTTCCTCTACACAGAAGATTAAATTGACTGTTCTCTGATTCGGTCCTTGAACCCCCATTTCATCTTAACTATAAAATATAATAGGTTCTTCACTCTCCGTGATGTTGAGTTGGCAAGCTTGAACTCCCAATTAACAGTGTCTCATGTCAATGTCAATCAAATGTCACTTTTGTCCGCTCCTTGTGCATATAAGATTGTTAACAATTTCATTGGAATGTAACTAGAAACTAAATAGGTTTTAAACCCAATGTGGACAATCAATGTCAGTATCTGTTCATTTAATTTTTTGTACAATGGTTTGTCGATTATTTTCACTGGATCTTCATGTATATACTCGACGAGTAAGTAATCTAACCTGTGTCATATTCCCTCAATTCTCAAGATCTTCATTACAACTTCATTGACCATTACTTACTTGCAGGTTGATCAGTTACGTGTATACAGCTCCAACAAATTTCCCAAGAATAAAATGAGCTTTTCCTAGATCCAATTATCATGTAGAGAACTTGAACCCTCGTGGAACCAAGAAGTCTGCGATTTACCACAGCCCCCAGCTACAAAAGCGTAGTTTATTTTTCGAGCAATTCGAGGTCATTTATCGAATTTTGCTGCATCAAAACCTCCACAGATACACCAAAAAGTTCGCAGGACACGCAGTAATTTTTTGTATGAAGTTCAGTTAAAATGAGTGTATTCACCAGGCCAGTGGATCGTCCTATTGCAGTTGACGAAGACATCCTGAACCTACTGAATGATTGAAGATACTTCAATAAGTAACCGTTTTATTATTCCATTATTATTAGTGTTTGGTCAGATCAGTTGAGGTCACAGGCGGTGCATTTCCACGAACATAAGTATATTTTTTGTTATCTTCAATTTATTTTTCATTTTCCTTGATTCTTTTGATTAGGACAACCTATTGAGTAATTTTTCGTATAGTGAACAATATGTGTTATTGGACCAATCACGTCAATGTTTTCTAGTCCGTGCCATATTAATGAATGCGACGGATTAAAAAAAAAATCTCATGTTGACAATATGGATCCTACTAATTTCAATCTCCTGCATTTCACTCTTTTTGTTCATTTCGATTCTTTTGTTATTGCACCATGTCGAATTAGCTGAAGAAGACTATCATTATCATTAAGTTATCCTCACTCGATTTCATCACTCCATATGAGATTTCCAAGTGAGGTGTCCGCTAACAATGACGCATTTTTTCTCGAGTTATTGTAAGAGGCAGTCTTGATCGACCCACACCTGTGTTTGAATGTATATCAATAAAGGCATAATGGATAATTGTCGATTTTTTCGTAGTCCGCCATTGTGCTGCTGACAGATGCCAATCTTGTCGACTGAGTTGCATTGTCGTGGGGAGCATTTTTGTCGAATGTGGAAGAATAGCATGGAATGAAATTCCGTAATTGGGAGATGTAGTTGATCCGATAGAAGATGAGAATTTTCATTAATTATCAGTACCACTGCGATCTCTTGAATCTTTGAATTGAAACAATATTTGCCTGTAGTTGAAGAGCCTCTGTATTAATGTTTTGATGTAATCTGGTTTTATGTCAGCCAGAAAATGTTCTGATTTTCATAATGCCTCTTCAGAGTTACATGCATATATTTGAAGGGAGACAATCTCGCAATGAACGACGTACTTTAGCTACTGAAAATAGTACACATTTTTTTTGAAACAAAGCAGAATAGTTACATGAGCTGGAAAAATAATATAAGCTAGTCATTTTGAACATTTAATTTAATTGTTAAATAAATTGAAAAATACTTCCTAAACATTATGTGAAATTATTTCCTTCATTCTACGTAAAGTATCAAAATTTCATATGTTCAAAATAAATTTTGTCAGTTATGATTGCACCAAATTTGAAAAACTTAATATTGCTGAACAGAGAATGAAAATCCCTTTCGAACAAGGTGCCACACGACCCCCCTCATCATTCAAATTTTTTGAAGGGGTGCTCAAAACTCAGAGGAACAAGAAGGGGATAATATTTTTAACCGACGAAACCAAAAAGGAGGTTCTCTATTCGACGCGTATATTTTTTTATTTTATTTTTTTATGTATGATCACGCACAACTTTCCACAGAGCGGTTCGATTCTGATGATTCTTTTCTCATTGGATAGGGTGTACTTTGAAATTGGTCCCATTTCAATTTGAACAACAAAATCCATCCCTAAGGGTAGCAAAATGAAGCATATTGATCGTTCACCCTCTGAATTTTGGTCCGTTAACCGATTCTATCAGGCATAACTCTGTAGTGGGTTTTCCGATTTGGGTGATTCTTTTTTCATTAGAAAGGGTATACCTCATTGTTGATCATATTTCAATTTGGAATTGAATGATTCACCCCTATGGGTAGAAAAATAGGGGATGATTGATTTTTCACTCGTGAACTTTGGCACACATATGTAGTTGACATTGACAGACCCTCCTATATCCGTCAAAATGATTACATTCTATGAAAGTATGTAATTATATACAAAGTAATGGAATCAACTGACCAGAACTTTCAAAATTAATTTATATTATATAATAATAAATAGTTAAAATAGAAAATCATATTATTTAATAGTTGAAGTAAGCTAGGTAAGTAAGTATTTTGGAAGTAATCAAAAGTAGGTAGTAATAAGTAGATTTCAGTAACAAAAAATTGAAAAATAAAAATGTTTAACAAAAAATTGAACCGACGAAAAAATCAACTGAAAAGCAAAAAATAAAATAAACCTTAGTCTAAATGATAACTGAGCTCCTAAACTAATGTGAGTAACTGATTTTGAGTCGGCGCCAAACAATTGATTAGGTAAATTAGGTAAAGAGTAAAATGATGACAGCGAGATGTACGGCTGCGTTTTGATTACTACTTTCAAAGTAATATAATGATCTTCGATAATTGTTTGTTTGGCGCCGACTCAAAATCAGTTACTTACATTAGTTTAGGAGCTCAATTATCATTTAGACTAAAAAGGTTTATTTTAATTTTTGCTTTTCAGTTGATTTTGTCGTCGGTTTAATTTTTTGTTATCATACTGTAAATTGTTAAATTGACAATACAAATCGACCTGTTTCAGGTGTTTTTGGACAATTACATAATAACGCAAAAAATTAATTTACTCCATACCTATTGACCGCACTGTATATGCTACGCTCCGACATAAATCTATTGAATCTTTCAAACTACATATTAAAAATTCTTGTTTGAGAGCGAACTATTTTTAAAACTTCGAAGAATCCATTAGTTTGAAAATGTGTAATACCAGTATCTTTTTACTGAATATTTTTATTTGGTATAGTGTCTTGAATCTATCGAATTATTCACTATCTTGTGAAGTCTTTCATCCATCACATTGTAATTGGTAGATAAATAATTAAAATACGTTTTTCAGAATCCAACTGTAGATCATCCAGTAATATAATAATAATTTTTCGAATGGACTAAATAGCATAGCCTGAATCGGACTACTGCTTTATGATTAGTCAAAGAATTAGAAGTTCTTAGTCGGCATCCAATCAGAAAACAGTACGCTATAAGCGTGTGCTGTCATACGAAATTAACGCTTCACGGAAACAATCGTGGAATAAGAACGGAATACGACAGGCAGTGTTGCCAAACTTAATCTCACCAGTGTCTCAGTATTATGATGCGTGTACCTAATGGTATCAAAGTTACGCGCATATATCCTCAAATTATCGCAATAGGTTGGGGAAGTTTTGAGCAACATATGACCAACGTTGTAAACAGAGCATATAAAATGCTTGGCTTTATGATTAGGAACTCATTCAAATTCACAAAAATATCCACATTACTAACACTTTACAATGCATTTGTCCGTAGTATACTGGAATATGGAGCCATAATATGGACTCCCTATTATTCGGTTCACAAAAATGAAATTGAAAAGGTACAGAAAAATTCTTGAGATTTCTATATTACAAAAAACATGGTGAATATATTTTTAATCTTAGTTATCATACTTCCTTAGGGGAATTTAAATTCACAACCTAGAATTTAGAAGAAAAATTGCTATCCTAGTATTTTTCTACAAGCTACTACATAATGAAATAGATAACCCTCACTTGTTGTCACAAATTTGTCTGAACTGCAATATATACTATAATAATAGAAAAAGAGATATATTTGTTTTGCCTAAACCTCGAACCAACCTAGGGTTAAATTCCCCACTGTACAATATGTGTTCTATTGCTAATTATTTGAGGAATATCGATTTCTATGTTAAATGTAATGTAAAAACATTTAGAAAAAAAATTGAAATTGAAATGTCATCCTTAGAAGCAAATGCGAATTGTAACAGGAAGACAATTTAAATGAAAAAGGTCTACTTGTCATCCTCAACTAAATGTGTCTCTCAATTTGACATTGATTCAGGTAATCTGGAGTTAATTTTTTGTTTAAGTCATCGTATTATTTTAAGAATGGTTATTTTCTTAGTTTATATATATTGTAATCGATTATTGGAACAGCCTGTTCTGTAGATTACTTAATATAAAAAAAAACCGGCCGAACAAGTAGGACGCCATTCTACTCAAGAACCTTCCGAGGAAGTCGCTGGTCATGAAGCGGCAACATTATCCAGAAAAAGCGTAAGTGATCCCTCTTTTAAAACCGGGCAGAAACAAGAATTCCATAGAGAGCTACAGGCCCATCTCACTCCTCAGCGTGGTGGCCAAGGTGGTGGACAAGATCCTCCTGAATCGTGTTCTGGAATTTGAGGAGAAGCTAAAAATTATCCCAGATGAGCAATTCGGATTCAGGAAAGGTCATTCAACGACCTCCCAAGTAGTCCAGGTTGATCACGGGGTAAAGGAAGGCTTCCACACACACAGTTATGGTCCTGTTGGATACACAGAAAGCGTACAATACGGTCTGAACAGAAGGGTTAATCGCAGAAATAACCTTACGTGACGGACTTTTAGGGTGAATGTAAATGAAACCAGTTTTTCGAAACATGTAGTCGGAGCGGGGGTCCCACAGGGGTCTTCGCTGTCACCGATCCTATAGTCCTTGTATACCCATGACTTTCCGACCTTCGCTCGGACCAGCACGGCTATGTTCGCGGATGACACCGCGATCTATACACACTCGTACCAGAGCGAAGTGGCTGCTAGGGAGTTCCAGATACATCTGGATCGGTTGGTCATACCATATTTGGGAAATAATGAGATCAAGCTGAATCCCAATAGAACGGAGGTCGTCAACTTCACGAAGAAATTCACGAATGTGAAGATCTTCGGGAAGTTGAGGATTGAAAATAGCCAGGTGACGTAGTAGCCCTATGTGCGATACCTGGGGGTGGAATTGGACAGGCGTATGAATCTGCACAAACATATAGCGCTAGCGTTGCAGAGGGGAGCAGCCGCAATTAAGCGTACATATCCCCCCATTATAAGCAACTCTAGCCCATCACAAGACAATAAAGTATGCATATTTTAGCAAATAATACGATCTGCAATGACATACGCTTGCCCAGTTTTTTGCAGTTCATCCAAAACACGACTCGAGAGACTGGACAGACAGCAGAATAAAGCACACCGTATCGCTACTGATAGCAACAGATACATCCGGCTGGATCTGCGCGAACTGCCAGGAGTAGAAAAACTGGTAGACTACATAAGGAAAATTTCAGATAAGTTTGATCGATATCATCTTCCTAAAAGTCCGCTCACGGCAGACAAAACCAGTGTAAGGGCTAACCAAAACAGGAAACATGGAGTGATTTTGCAAAGCCTGGATTTGTATAAAGAAATAAGATAAAATCAAGAATAAAATTACGGATAAAACAAAGTTTCTAGAAATATTGAATGAAAACCCGAAACATAGCGGGTAAAGCCAGGTAAAGTAAACTCGTAGTATTTTTTCAAATTGGTTTATATCAATTTTTTTTTATTGCATTATAACATATTAACAAATACAAACTCTACAATTTTCGGAAGCAAGAAAACGGCTTTGAGGTGCAGAAGCACACGCAGTAAGACAGAACTAGTATATCTCGACTAAGCTCAGCTGCCAACAGCAGGACAAGAGGGCAGTCGTTAAGCCCCCAAGCCAAAGAGCTGCAATTCCTCCCCCGCCCCCAAAGAAGAGGACCAAGGAAGAAGTTGCCATATATTTTAAATGTAAAATGTTTATATTAGCTGAGTTTAACTGTATGAATAATTGAATGAAAATATATATTTTTGGATTTTGGCCGGCTGGTCAGGTTGACTTGAGTCTTATCGATATTTGAAGACGCTACCACTACTTGGATGGGTGACCACCTGCCATGGAAGACTAGCATTCAAAAGCCGCGAATAACTGCGGTATAGTAGCATATTCTCAGCTGCAGCTGTCATATCAATGAGCACGAGATATGGCGATCGATATGCAGTCATTCGGTGGTGACCTTAAAATGGCGGTCTTGAGTTCATGGAGGTCGCAGAAATAGGCCGACGGTAAATAAAGTAACGGATGTAATGTATTATGCAGGTTATATTCAATTCAAAGGATAAATGAATTTACTGATCTGGGTGAGAACTGGATATTAGTTACTCTTGAATTGTTATCTTTCTAGACGTACAAAGACATCCATGATTGATTTCATGTCGATAGTCAAACTGCATTGAGGGCACTGGCGTCTAGTTGTATAGCACCAAAATTTTGTCCCATTTGAATGGTTGCCATCCAACAAGTTGAGGCAAACCCAATGTCAGGATGGTGTTAACACAACAATTCAATATTGGATACATTGTTAAGATTTCGACTACAATAATAGTGCACAGTGAATATCATCTTCATTCAATCATATCTGAAATAGAGCTATATTGAAGAGATTATCGACAAGAATAAATCGAGGTAAAAAAAATAATATGAAAAATATTTCTATGGAAAATCGAGCGTTATGGTACTGTTTGCAAGTATCCACTGCCTAGACAAGGAAAACAATTTGACTAAGTAAAGAAGTAAAGAGTCTATAGGCAAAAATTCTCCTTTGGAACGTCGTAGAGAGCTCAGACCAATAAATAAAAAAGGGGAAAAATACTATTGTGAGACCACTTGAAGTTACTTCTCCCAACTATCCGGAAAAGATGAGATCTGCTGCTCTACTCGAATTAAACCTACCTTATATCGCGAACGAGTGTGGATAGAATTGAGCGAATCCACCGAGTGATTCACAACTGCAATAATTACATTCGATTGTGTATAGAGGTGGATAATAGGGTCGAAGTTCTTGGTATACACCTAAATTTATTTCTTCTAGCTTGGGATATTTCATTTCAGAAGGATAATATTCAGTTTGCGGGTGGATATTCAGGCCACACATTTACAAAAGCCTGAGTCACATTCAGAAACTCACTTAATTATATTTTCAGTTCTCAAATTTCTCGTTGAATATTTTCCGGAAAATTATTTCAGAACGAAGTGTATGTGAAATGTATGAAGGAAATGTTGACTGGAAAAATGTACAACTCGTTAAATGAAAACAACATGTGCTTATGCATATTCATTTATCGAAAACAGTTGATAGTCCTCCGAACTCTAGGGGATATCAGATCAGAAACCCTTACTCGTATTTATTCGTTTTCTCACAGCAGACACCAAACTTTCAGATCCAATTACGTTCAATATCAACCTAAAAGGGTTGTTTTATCAGAAGGGTAGACTTATAAGTTCCGCTGACGGTACTGCTATGTTTGGAAAAGTAGATACTTGGGTAGACATGAAGCCAACAGCAGAAATAAACTCAATGTCAATCAAAAATTGGCTGGAAGACAAGTAACAATAAACTCCTTTCCTATTTCACTCAGATTCGAGCTGAGAAACTGTTCCTATTATTTTTCGTAATGCTAACCTAAAGTACGAGGGAGTCAAAATAGAATGCCACATGAAATAGGTCAGCGCACTAAAATCTCATCTAGACCTCGCCTGTTCTACTTTTCCAAGAAATCAATTTATTCGACGAACAACTCTACTTCTACAACGTGACCGTGAGAACCTTCGACAAACCTACCAACATATATGTATAACACTAGATAAAGAAAAAACTTTGTCTTTCTACGAATCACATAATCGCTTGAAAAAACTTGCTTCTCATACAATGCTTCCAAAATATTCTACTCTCGTCTCGTAACAATATAAGTACTTTCAATTCATTTCTATTTAATAAGCAACGGAAATCGTTCATTTCTGATGGAACGTTATAAAATATTAAATTTCCACCTATTCACGTATCTTAGAAATTATTTTTGTTGTTATTTATTTATATCAATACATCATTTGAATAATTTTCATATCGAAACAAATACCTTTGATTATTCTAATGTATCCTTGTCATTGTATTTTTGGGAAATATTTGAATCAATGAATACATACATATTATGTATGCCTTTTTGAAAATAATAAAATTTTGAATTGTGAAATTAATCGATGTATACAACTTTTATATCTTTAGGGACACGATAATAAACATTGTTCGTTTGTGTGCTATCCATCGATTTTTTGGCCAATCTTAGTAAACATTCATTTTATGATTAGTAATACTGAGACCTTCTTTAAGAAATTCCTTCTACAAAATCTAGAAATTAAAAGTAGTTTTGTTTCCTGCTCTCCCCTTTGGTGTCAAATCAAAATCTATTTTGCCACTGACTTTTTTAAATTTTTGTTTCATTATCTTTCTTCATATTGCTATGATGGATAAACTATGATATTATATCGAGCTATACGGATATTTTAGATATTATTATAAATGTCAATATTCCATGATTCAGTTTCATACTAGTTATTGTTTTAGACTGAAACCCTGACATGTTGAGGTTGTCTATGTTAGGAATACTTTCTGGAAGCGAGAGTAATGGATTGGGGCATAATTTTTTCATTCAGGTACAAATTATTTCCAAAGTTTTTCTCAATTTGGTCCTGTTTTAGACCTAACTTCTGTAATTATGTTTTGAGGAGAGCAGATATCGGTTATTTTCTTTTGAGAGGTAATACTTTTTACAAGCATTTATTTAGTTTCACTTGTTAGTTCGTTCGTTTGTTTCAAGGATGGGTTGAAACTTGTTGTTTTTTGTTGAATTGATAATCAATCATTTTACAGGGTGTTTGTATCATTATGATGATTTATTTTATTAATGTGTAAAAGTTATGTGTATATAATGATGAGTCCTTCTATGTCTCTTTTCGAATTATAGATTGGGATTCTTGAAAAATAATAATAATAATCTTTATTCAATAATAATAAATAAATACAAGGAGGGGTATGTTACCCAATGAATGAAGTGAATAAAGCTATTGGGCGATAAGTGCTGTTGCACTTGTTTCGCAAAAAGTTATAGTTATGCTATATAAAATGTGATTGATAATAAGAAATACACATAATAAAGAATTGAAAAAGTTAAATATAGTATATAAAATAAAGTTAAGTTATGCTATATAAAATATTAAATGTGGTCGATAATAACAAATAAGTACACATATTAAACAATTTAAAGTTAGACATAAAATAAATGTATGCTATATGAGATGTGGTTGTTAATAATGAGTACACATAATAAGCAATGGAAAATTTAAAATATGCTACATAAAATACGTGTGCTATTGCACTTGTTTCGTACAAAATCAAGTATATAAAATGAAATTTGTATAGAAAGTTGTGATTGATGTTGAATGCGACGTCAATCATCATCATGGAATATATAAATAAGATTTAGTATAGATGAAATACGACTTGAACAAAATACAATAAGTTAACAACAATATAAATGAGATAAATTGAGATGAGATACACTAATAATAAAATACAGTGAAAAAAACGTAAGTAATTGGTGTAGTTTTAACTATAAATAATTGAAAAAATTGTTGTCTAAAACTTATGTGTGATTTTCAAAATAGCTCGAGATCATGCATCGTGGACTTGAGAGAATAAACTCTTTCAATGTTTCTTGAATCTTGTTATATTCATTATATCTTCTATATTTTCTGGTATAATATTGTATAACTTTGATGCGAAAAAGGAGTATGATCTTTGTGAGACCGTTTTTAACATCAATGGTGTGACGTAGTGATGTTTCTGACGGGTAACATAATCGTGACTTGGAAGTTGTGAGTTATTTTTGTTGATGTGTTTTTTTTGCTTGAGCAGAGGAAATAAAGTTGTCTCAGGTCCAGTATTTGTGATTCCTTGTAGAGATCGTCTGTTGTGTATCTTGACTCCTTGGTATATATTAACTTTAAAAATCTCCTTTGTGTAACTTCTGAAGAGTGAAGGTGCGATTTCAAACTTGCACCCCAGACGACGATTGCATAACTGAGATGACTTTCAACGAGAGAGAAATATACGGTCCTCAGATGTTCCAGAAATAGTATGTCTTTCAATTTTCTAAATTTAAATAAGAAGCTCCTCAATTCATTTGTCACATAGGTTATGTGAAGATTCCATTCCATGTGCGGATCGAATATGACCCCTAAGTATTTGACTTTTTTTTTGAGAAATATATATGAGTCTGCGTCAACCTTGATTTCGAGTTGGTTGAAGGGAGGAGTGTCAGATGTGGTACAAGTAAAAGGTACGTAATTTGTTTTTTCAAAATTTACTGTTAGTAGCTTGCTATCTAGATATTTTTTCATGTTTAGAAAGTCTTCTCTTGCCTTAGATTTTAATTCCATCCAGCTTTCAGCACTATAGAATATAGCTGTGTCATCAGCAAAACCGATTATATTGCCTTGAGTTTTTAGTGAAATCAGATCATTTATATATATATGTTGAATAGTATAGGGCCTAGTACAGATCCTTGCGGAACTCCGTATTCGATCGTTTCCGCTCCACCGCAGACACCATCGACCCTCACAGCCTGGAGTCTATTTGTCAGGTAGCTTTCAAAAAGTTCTAAACAAGTACCTCGAATGCCAATATCCTCCAGTGCCTGAAAGAGTAAACGGTGGCTGACGGTATCAAAGGCCTTTGATGAGATACTATATTTTTTCAAATACGACTGTAATCGATTTTTATAATTTTCTCAAATATTTTTGATGAGTGGGTAAGTAGTGATATGGGCCGGTAGTTGATTGTTTCCGTTACATCACCTCTTTTGAACAATGGGGTAATCATAGAATATTTGAATGCTGAGGGGGTACACTGCCTTATCAACGCATATATTTATAATATAAGTTAGAGGTTCCAGGATAAAGGGAGTTATTAATTTAATGGTTCCAGCTTTCAAGTCATCACTACCAACTACCTTTTTATTTTTGGGGTCCATTATTGCATTTTCGATTTCTTTCGTGTCAGCGGGATTGAATACAAATGAGTTGAGCATTGTTGGCCAAGTTTTTTCCCATATTAATGTACGTCCTATCAAATTCATTCGCTAGATCATATTTTTTTGTTAGTAATTCGCCAGTCACACTTTTGATTTTATTTATGGAGTTTTCCCCTTTGTTGTTTTACTTATATCTTCTATTACTTTCCATAGGTGTTTTGAATTATTTTTATTACAATAAATTTTTTGTTTATAGTATTGTTTTCAGTTTTTATTATCAATGCGTTCAGTTTGTTTCTGTAGATTTTGAAGTCCCTCCTCAGGTCTAGGTTATCAGGTTCATTTTGGATGTTCAGGTACATTTTTTTTTATTAATCGATTTCAGCAGACCATTGGTCATCCAGGGTGCAACTTCGTCATGCTTTCTTCGAAATAGTCGCTTTTCTGTACACAGTTTAGGACTCTCTTGGATAATATTAATGAATGTATTAGTTGTAGTATCTGGATTATCTGAATTGTATACTGGCAGCCAGGAGAATACCCTATTTATTTTGTTATTTTTAATAAAATTTAGGTATTTGTTGTTTTATTTTGTTTTGAACGTCCTTTCTCAGCATGACCTGCAGTATTGCAGAGAAGTGGTCTGTTATGTGCGTTTTTAGAACTGAGGGAATTGTATTTTCTTTCAGAATTTCATCAGCTTTGAAGAACATATGATCCAAACATGTTTTGGTATTACCATGGACTCTGGTTGCCTCATTTATTGCTGATTGGTAGCCAAACTCATTCAGAATATCTATCTATAGTATTATTATCATCTGGTTCAAGCAAATTGATTATATCACCTATGAATATGCTGAGGTTATCCTCGTCATCTTTATTTTCTTCATAAAATCTGGTCATTCCTATATTGAAATCTTGGATATTTGAATTTGGCGACCTATATAATGCCGTAATAATTATAGTATCTTCTGCATCTGTGGTAATATGAATTTTAAGTGCTTTGATGTTGTTAAATATTTCGACTGATTTGTTGGAGAATTGTATGGACGATCTGATATAAGCTACTACTCCATCATCTTGATTGTTATTACTCTCATTGTATATCACGTCATAACCATTAATATGAAAGAGGCTCAGATCTGTTATTTCTCTTGTTTCGCTCAAGATTATACAATCGAAATCAGATGCCATGTTTTGCAAGATAATTTTGAATTCATCTAGGTTTTTGTTTATGCTCCGAATATTCATATGCATTATTTTGAAGTTATTGTTTTTCTCGTTTATCAGTAGAATTTTTGAACTTTCATCAATTGTATCAATACTATATATTTGAATCGGATATGTTTCAAAATCACGTATGTATTGATCCATAATTAACAAGAGTCCTCAATTAACATGAGTCCTCAATTAACAAGATCAGTGCGTTTTCAATGTTTTGCTATTTTCATTACCACTTCGTGATATTCAGGGATAATGCTGTTATTTGAGTTTATAAGTATTAATCAGTGAGGAAATTAGTTACCCATTCTGTAGGAGTTTTGGGTAACTAGTCATTCATAGAAGAAGTCTTTTGTGTTCATTTGATTCTATGTTTAATATTGAAACGTCATCATATGAGAAATTATGATCTTTTTCCTAAATAGGTGACAAAAAATAAATAGACAAACTAGCAGACGTCTCAAAGACAGAATAACTTCACACAAAAGTGATGTAAGAAATAACAAACAATCGTTTACTTTACAAAACATATTTGGGAGAAAGATCGTAATTTCTCATATGATGATGTTTCAATATTGAACAGAGAATCAAATGAACACAAAAGACTTTTTCTAGAAATGTCTAGGATTTTTCAAGAACCTCAATCTGTAAATTCGAAAAGAGACATAGAATGACTCAGCATTATATACACATACCTTTTACAAATTGATAAAATAAATCATCATACTCCACCTAATGATTCTAATACCCTATAAAATGATTATCAATTCAATAAAAAAAAACTAGTTTCAGCCCATTCCTGAAACATTAAGATGACAAACAATAATTTCACTTAAGAGAACCCCGCACCAAATACATGGGAAAATGGCTCTCAGCCAATTTTGAAAATTGTTTGGGATATTGTAGTACAAGTCCCTAGTATTTACATGTGCAAGTTTAAATTCGTTTCTATGTCTGGTTTCGGAGATATTTATTTTTGAAAATCATAAAAATGGCTGTTTTACTGAAACATAGTAAAGTTCACTTATCCAATAATATTACTTTTTAGATGATTATAGTAACCAACTAATAGCATTGCTGGTTTGAAGGAATTCAAATGACATGTCTGTCAGTCGGTCATTACGACAAAAGAAGTCGCCTGTTATACAGGTTGGGTCAATAATTGCGACAATTTAGCAAATTTCGCCAATCTTTATCATTGGTCCCATTAGTGAGACTGAGCTTTTTTCATTAAAAATATCTTTATTAGTAGTCTTTTCCTATGACAAGAATATTTTCTTTGAAAGTTTTAACTTTCCTCCAAAACACTTATTGTTTTGACAAATATTTGTTTTTTATACTTCATGTTTTTAACATTATTCACTTAAAACAGCCTTTTTGAGACAATAAATAGTAATTGCTAATATGATTAGCTACAAAAAGCTACAATCACATTTTATACGGGGGTGTTTACAAATATAAGTTGAAATAGGTTTTGCACCTAATATATATGTTTGTTAATTACTCTTGAATGGACCTGTCAATTTGACTCATATTTTCCAGTTATATTTAATGAAATAAATTACCCTACACTAGTGTAAGTTTCATTAATTTTCTTTGTCTGGTTTTTGAAATATAAATATTGAAAATTGATATTTTATGGACATATTATCCAATCTTATTTCTTGATAAAATGAATATTATCTTGCCGCGCAAAATAATTGCGCCGTTAAAAATCGCATGACCATAAACTGTGTGACTATTAACGGCGTGGCTATTGACATGTTGGTATGCGGTTTTCCACCTGCCTTACAAAAATTCGGTGTCCATATAAGTCTTACCATACGCTTTGTGACGATTCCACGAATATTTATAAATAGTAATTATGAACCCTCGATAGCCACGCCATTAATAGTCACACGGCTTATGTTCATGCGATTTTTAACGGTGCAATTGTTTTGCGTCGCAAGATCATATTTATTTCATCAAGAAATAAGATTAGAATATTTTCTTTAAAATATAATTTCTCAATATTAATATTTTAAAACACAGACATATGAAATTAATAAAACTTACACGAGTGCAATTCACTTTAAAGTATAACTGAAAAATATAATTCAAATTGTCAGCCCCATTCAATAATAATTAACAAACATATATATTAGGTTCAAAACCTATTTCAACTTATATTTGTGAACAACCTCCGTATAAAATGTGATTGTAGCTTTTTGAAGTCATTACTATAAGCCTTCCTCAAGTAGTTTTGGCTTCAAAGCATGTTAAAAACAAAGTATAAAGAACAAACATTTTTTTAAACATTTAGTTTTTGGAAGAAAGTTAAAGAACATTTTTGTTATAAGTGAAGACTCGCAATAAAGATGTTTTTTATAAAAAATGCTCAGCCCCACTAATGGGGACCAATGATTAAAATTGGAGAAAGATGCTAAATTGTCGCAATTTTTGACCCACCCTGTGTAACTGACTGACATGTTATTCAACTACCTTCAAACCAGCAATGCTATTATTCAGTTACAATTCAACTAAAAAATATATTTTTGGATAAGTGAACCTTACCATGTTTTAGTAAAACAGCCATTTTCATGATTTAAAAAAGTTCATATCTCCGAAACTAGATATAGAAACTAATTTAAACTTGCACATGTAACTTCTAGTGACATTTACCACAATATCCCAACAATCATTCAACATTGGCTGAGAGCCATTTTCCGGTGAGGGGTTCTTTATGTCATTCTAGTTTTTAGTTGAAATTGTCCAAGATGAACGATATTTCCATTTTATGTTGTATTAAGCTTCTCAAAAACCTCACTTTTCGTAAGTAGTAGTAGTAATTGTACTTAATATTTATATTACCATATACTGTTATTTAGAGTTCTTGAAGAAGAAACAAATATATAAATTCGATAGCTAGAACAGAAAAAAGAGTGCGAAACTTTTATCCTACTACTTTGTTGAGGTTGGTTTCAATGATGTTAAACATATTCATCTAACATGGTGATTCAAAAGAATAAAGCGAAGTTCAAAGTTACTACAACCACATTAGCATTGTTTAAAATTAAAATATGTACTCTATGTGGTGTGACAAGTGAAACTTACAGGTTAGGAATAAATCCCGCAATTAAATTAAGGCCAATGACACCTGACGGGAGTCACTTGGAAATAGTTACAGTGGCGCCAACTTAGTACCAACTGACGTTACCAGGTGGCGGTAATGTTATAAAGAACTATTATTTGATAGTACATTATTGTCAATTTTGATTGATATCTAAAGACAATAAATATATCTGTATATATATATATATATATATATATATATATACAGATGTCATCCGCATATTGTATACATGTTATGGGTAAGTCGAACACCTCGTGCAAATTCGCAGCAAAGACATTAAATAAAATTGGGCTAAATAGTAATTGGGCTTAGGGTACATGCAAGAAATTCTAATCTTTAATTCAAATATTCCTGCTAATAGTTCAATGGGCAGATGTAAACTCGGCTGCTTAAGGATTTATAATATTCTCAATTAAAAGACGCTCCAAAATACGGTATGTAATCTCGGCCGATCGTAAAACTGGTGATACCAAACCTTAGTTCTAGGAACTCTGAGAATCAGAATCAGTTTTTCAACATTATAATGTCACACTTTGGCAAGGAAATAAAAACACGTTTCGAAGGTTATATTACTTATATTTCAAAAAGGCATATATTAACGGTATATACGTATACAAAATATATACAAATCATAGATCATACAGTTATTGATAAATTGATAATATACAATTCCACTTAACAATAACACATATTAAAATGAAAATAAGTAACATATAAACGAAAATACACATATTATCTCAAATTATTATTCAGAACTTATTTATTGTAATAATGTGAAGCAATTTTGAAAAAATGCAGCGTAGTTATTTTCTTAGCGTTGTAATCATCAATAATACGGTCTAAATACTCCTCTTTTTTTCTTGTCCACACTTTGAAATACAAAGTCAACAAAAAAAATATCGAAGGATGAGGCGCTTTAAAATAGTTTTTTAAATGTGAATGGAATGATTCACAGGAATTAGTGCTTCTATCAGCCCTTGACGTTTTAGACGCCCATAAACCTAGAGGATAGATTGCACAATCCGCCACATAATTGTCCACTAAATAGTCCACAAATGTTTGAATTTTTATTTCTTGAGGCTGAATTGCAGCTAACGAAAAAGCAAATGCGTCACCTGTTTTATTTCTGTATTCTTTGGCAAGACCAACTCCTTGAATCTTACGCCACCAAGATTGTGATAGATGAAATCTACATCCTATTAGTTTGATTTGCGGCCAGACAGTGAAAGCTGCATTGTGAATAGCCTTTTCGAAGTCGACGACGATTTCCTTGAGGGAAAAAGAGAACGAAAAGTCGCTGCAGAACACTTCTTCACGTGTTCAAAGCACTTTACATACGTTTCAGTACATTTTTCCGGCAGCACACAAAACACAAGCGGTATATAATGTCCATTTAGGCAGCCGGGAATAGTAAACGTTGCAGAAAAAATTTGGTGCAGTAGTCAAATGTACCATCTACGTAGATTTTGCTACATTTGCACAGATTCTCCAAATTTCTAACGCAACTGAATACTAGTATGTGAGAATCTTCATCATTCACCAACAAGAACTTCTCACCTCGGTTTGTGCGATAATTTGTATTTGTCTTTAGTGCATTATGAACTTCACTTTGAGAACTTCCTTCTAGCGTTGTATATATTGCGTTTTATGTAGGTTAGATCCTTTGTCTGAAGAGCTGTTGTATCTTCATTAACCATAACAGAATGTAAAATTTCACTTGGCCGACTGCTGATATCGTCAACGGCTTTTCTTTTCGCTGAGCTTGTAATGATATTTCCTTGAATATCTTCAATGTTAAAGGCACCATGATTGTGAGTAAAATTTGATCTCGAGATGGTATAATCACTGTCCACGGTGTAAACACTAGCAGAGCACTTTGGCTGTTTGCACCTCCACTTCTTCTCGCCCGTTTTCAACTCTTCTTTGAAATTGTATTTGTAGTTGTTTATTAATAAAACAACATTACCACGCTGACTTTTCATGACTGATACTTGTATATCCATAATCTGTTACACGCAAACGACTGAGATTCACTGGACAAATCAAAAATGCTACTGTTTATCAATCACACTCGACACTTCTATTCGTATCCGGGATGCAAAACTTTCTAATTATAAGGGGATGAGTGGGTATTTCCAAATTATAAATATATTCCCTGAAATCTACGTAGATTACCTGGCAAGTGATCTTCCTCAAATAAGGTGTCATGATAATTGAGGCGGCCGAGTTTATATACCTGAAATCAGGTACAAAATGTTGGCCGGCCGAGATTACATACTCATTAGTGAGCATTACCTGATAATCGGCCTAGTTTACAATCGCCCAGTTCAACAATACCAGCTAGAGGTTTCGCCTCAAGTCCATAGAAAGAGAGTTTTGACTAAAGATATCCAAATCAATTGATTCATATGCCCTTCAAGGTCTAAGAAAAAAAAGCCGGCTCACCAAGATGTACGTAATATAAAAATTTTGGTAAATAATTTGTGTATAACAAGGCTTTTGCCTCATGATAATGGTAAGGATAATAAGAAAGTGTATATGGAATTCCCTAAGGTTTTTTTTTTATTGAGAAAAAAAATCTCATCAACCATTTCGGTTATTAGCGAACATTATTATATACATTTTCACAGTTTGTTTCTAATGTCTATGATGTTAAGGAACGTTGTAAGATTGTGGAGTATACCATTTGGACCTAGGATTGTTTCCAAAGTTCCCTGTATTTTGTTATCATTTCTCTGTGGAGTGAAGAGTGGACATTCTACCAGGATATGTTTGACTGATAACTTTTCGTTACACGTTTCGCACATGGGTTCATTTTTGTTATTTGGGAGGTGGTCGTGGGTCCTAACGTTTTTCTCTCTTAGTATACAAGCCCAGAATGGAGTAAAACTTTTGTGACTCAGTGTAATCAAACTTCACAAAACCATCTTTTTGAATGCAGTCGTAATAACTATGAAACTGCCGGAATGCCCCTTAGTCAAACACCCATGCTCAGCGGGGGTGTGACTGACTCCTTAATTGCGCCTATCTTCAATTTGTTCCTCGCCGGAACCAATCAATCCAAATCAACGATCCGTATAAGTCGTGCTGGAAGTGACCAAACCACGCTTTGAGCGAATTCAGGCTTCCCGATAAGTCATGTGCGGAACTGGTAGTGGTGGTACCGTTACCTACAATAAAATTCGATAACGAGTCTACGTCGGGAACAACGTTTTATAAACGAGAAAGTGGGACGTTTCGAGGAGTACGAAGGAGGACATATACTAATCGAGACTTCATGAAGTGGTTGTTCCAGTAGAATTGCTTTTTATGGAAACTATGTGGATTTGAAGGAAACTGGATTTCGACAGATTCGGCTCAAGTCGCATTTGTAGTTAATCAAATAGGAATTATTTTATTCCACATACACAACTTTCGAACGTCAATGGTTTGGGAGCTGCCAGTTATGAATTTACCTATATCCAATATGATAATATTACGGAGGATGATCAATTTCTTCGAACAGATGTATTCATATATTGACATTTTAGTCTGATTAACAAGTTGAAAAATGGGTTGATTCTTTTTCCCGGTCCTAAAATATGTGCGATAGCTCATTCGATTGTAATTAACAGAATGAGATGAGAAAATAAAGATATTCAGTTTTTTGTTATTAACTCAAAAACTATTGATATTTGAGAGTTTTTGAAAAAAGATCCTTAAAGAGGAGGGAATTTTAAATCCCGGAATTCTATCTCCATTATTTATAATTTTTATTCAACGCCGAAAACAGGTCTCCGCGCGGCCGTTACTGCATGAGCGCTACACCGCTGGAGCAATACAGTGCTTCTCAAAAGTCCTCTCCCCCCCCCCTCTTATTTTTGGAACGATTATACATAAACAAGTGAAATTTGGAAACTGAATATTAAAGGTTGTAAACTTCCCTACTAGTGATGATAGATGACGAAATCGCCAAAGATGACGTCACAAGGCCATTGTGACCAATAATTTTAAATGGAGCCCTACAGCAAGCGACACTCTTTTAAAAGGTATCGAAAAAACCTATTCAATGTTACTCATTTTGTTTGTGTTTATGACAGTTTTAGCAACTCGCTTTTAAAAAACGCAAAGCTGTGATGAATTAAATCAGTTAATATTGAAATTCCAAATTCAAGCTCCGCCTCTGGATAGTTGTCAAATAAGCTGACGTTTTTGTTAGTCTCCCTAATTCGACGTTTTTGTAATTGTCCAAATTTTTGTACATTTAATAATTTGTGTATTGTTGATCGAACGTTTAACTGCTTTAGCAGCTTTTGGTACTTTTATTATTTTTGTACATTTTGATGATTTGTTAAACTGTTGTGAGCCGAACGTTTAAGAACTTCAAGAAGCGAAATGGTACGTGCTTTAGATGATAAAGTAGCAGCGATCCTAATTCTTGGTGAAACTGGACAAAATATTCATGCAGCAGAACGCATTTTTAATGAGAGGTTTCCCGATCGCCTTATTTAAGGGAGCTTCTTCGTAAGTTTGAAACAACGGGTAGTATCGATGATGCGAAACGATCTGGCAGACCACAAATTTCTGATGAGAAAAAAATTGATATACTGGCAGAAGTAATAGTTAATCCTACTTCTTGAACAACTCACGTTGCATCTACATGTGAAGTCAGTCGTAGCACAGTACACAGGGTGTTGAAAAAAAAAACAAATTCCATCCATACAAATTAAAACTCTCAGACGACGACCCAGACCGAAGACTAGAATTTTGTAAAAATATGGAAACTGAAATTAACCAACAGCCAGACTATGTCAAAACAATTTGTTTTAGTGACTAAAGTACTTTCTATCTGAATGGAAATGTAATTACACATAATGTGAGGTATTGGAGTGACGCAAATCCTCACCTGTTTCGTGAAACACATACCCAATTTTCCCAGAAGATGAATGTTTGGGCAGGTATCCTGGGAAACCACATCGTTGGGCCTCTCTTTTTAAATACTAATTTGACTGGTGAGGTTTATCTGGAGCTATCAAAACGCAATAGAACCGTTAATCCTTGAAATTTTGGAAGATAATCCAGATGAATTCGGCAATTTGGAAATAACATTCCAACAGGATGGTGCTCCTCCACACTATTACGGTGCAGTAAGACGGTATTTGGATGAGGAGTATCGTGGTAGATGGATTGGACGACGAGGTTCAACGGAATGGCCAGCTCGATCACGGACCTCACACCTTTGGATTTTTTTCTATGGGGGTACCTTAAATCGAAGGTTTACGGCACTGAACCTGACAATATTGACGTTTCAAAACAACGTATTGCTGCAGAATGTGAGGCTGTTTCCGCAGACACATTTGCAAAAGTACGAGAAGGGTTCAAAAATAGGATATTTCACTGTCAGGAAGTAAATGGAGGTCACTTCGAGCAATTTCTTTAAGTAGATACTGATTCTTAATAAATCTGTAATTGATATCATACTGAATGGAATATAACTTTTAATGTTTACTAATGAGCCATTAAAACTGCCATAAACACAAACAAAATCAGTATCATTGAATAGGTTTTTTCGATACCTTTCAAAAGAGGTGCCGCTTGCCGTAGGGTTCCATTTAAAATTATTGGTCACAATGGCTTTGTGACGTCATCTTTGACGATTTCGTCATCTATCATCACTAGTAGAGAAGTTTACAACCTTTATTATTCAGTTACCAAATTTCACTTGTTTATGTATAATCGTTCCAAAAATAAGAGGGGGGGAGCACAATTTTCATTTCTATGTAATTTTGCATAGATTTTCAGGTGAATATCATTCAGCGTTCTGCGTGGTATTTGCCAGAAAAGTAGTTGTTTTTCGCTTGTCGTCTACCAATTGTGTTTCCATTTATATTGATTCCTTTGTGAAGATGACTTTTTTTTCCTTTTTATTTCTTATATAAATTATCTGAAAAATTACTCTTTCAGAACTTGATGGCATCGATAATTGAGAGCAGACACCAAAACATTTTTACCCCAATAGTTCACATCGTGAAGGACCCCGCAAAATCATTATGGAAAATGGCTCTCGGCTAAATTCGCTGAAACTCTGCAAAAAAATAGTATTCGGTATGCTGATCAAAAGTATTAATGGGCACAACCATCCATTTTCAACCCCCTACAGCCCCCCAAAGTCCCCAAAGTAATATACTTATGTTAATTAGACAATAAACCCTTGATTACGTACTTGACAGATCTATTGAACTATCTGTCAATTGTGACAGATATCATATTTCATATATGTACGAGGTGTACCTGAAATGTCAGGTCACTCAAGTAGCTTTCGACAAACGTAAACACAGGAAGAGAATATTCGGCAACTATCATCAATAGGACTGTTGCGCGAACCCAAGGAAGAGTTGCAAAAGAGCGCCGATAACCTGATCGACAACCCGAAAAATATATATATATATATATATATATATATATATATATATATATATATATATATATAATTTCATAGTATACACATGAAAGATTTTAATAAAACGAATTGAAAAATCTTTAACCTTGCAATTGTGTAATGGGGCATTCATAAAGGATGAAGTGGAGGTGCGGGGGGTGAGGGATGGGTGTGCTTAATGTATATATATATATATATATATATATATATATATATATATATATTCATATATATATATAATAAAAGCTTCAAAAGATTGAAATAAAACAATTAGAGAATCTTTATCCTTGAAAGTGTGTAATGGGGCGTTAATGAAGGGTTGGGTGGGGTGTGAGGGTGAGGGCGAGGTGTGGTGAGGGTAGAATGTAGGATTCGGGTGGAGAAAGGGGTGGGCAGTGAAAGGAAACGCTTTGAAGATGAATTGAAACTGTTATGCATTAACACACCGGAAAGTGTACTTTGGGGGCTGTAGGGGATCTGGGGTTGAAAATGGAGGGTTGTGCCCATTGAGATTTTTGATCATCATACCGAATACTTTTTTTTTGCAGAGTTTCAGCGAATTTAGCAGAGAGCCATTTTCCATAAGGATTTTGTGAGGTCCTTTAATCTTCTCTCAAGGAATTGAACAAACTCATTTCGAGACATCTATTGTCAGCTCTATATTTGAAAATCGATGGCGCGGTGAGTCGGAAAGGTAGATTTCAGAATGTATTTATCGATCCTGAAATTGCTAAGAAGTCATGTGCCAGGAAAAAAAATTGTTATCGGAAACGAAAACAGCATTTCTATTATTGTATAAACCTCAATTCCTCAATCAAAAGTTGAAGAAGGATTCAAAGTGCTTCCTAATATTTCTATGTAATCTGACTTATATCTAAAGAAATAACCAGCACAAAATGATATGACAGTACTCCTAGAAATATGAAATTACAATTATGTTCTGTTTTTTGACGGAGGAAAAACTCAAATAATATCTGATTGACACGGGTTAATGAACCTCAAAAGAAAGGAGCATATCCGGTATACAAAAACTATCAATTCTAGTGAATGTTAATTCACATTGACTTTTCATTTGCGGTATACCTTAGAGAAGAATAAAAAAGAATTAAAGTTCTATACTTTGCCGATAATGGTATGAAAATGAAAGATATATTTTGTTTTTTTCGATTGAAACTACTTGACGGATTTGTCCCACCTTCGAAGTCAGCCGAGATATTTATAGAAAGTATTTTTCTGCTGTATTTCGTTTCCTTCGGTTGAATTATTATTTAACTTGAAATGACATTTTTAATCCTCAGCAATATGGGTTGAGAGAAGGAACCAGCACTAGTGGTGCAATGTTCAGTCTCATCAACAATATCAGAAACAGCTTAGACAATAATATAAAACGCATGGCAGTTTTCCTTGATTTAGCAAAACTTTCGACAATGTACGTCATGACAAACTACTAGACGTTCTTGAATGGTATGGTATCAGAGCTGCAGCGTTGAAAGTTTTCAGGAGTTACCTTGATAACAAAATATATATTAACCGAGCCTAAAATGGTAAGAATGAGTGTGCCTCAGGTTTGCGGTACTTGGCCTCGGCTCTTTCTAACGTACATCAATTCTTTCTTATTTTCCAACATAAATGGACTAATTATTTCATAAGTTGATGACACCGTTCTCGTATTTGAAGACAATGACTGGAATAAAGTGAAAAAATAAAACCACTCGCGGTATCACTATAGTGAAACAATGGCTGGATTATATTAAACTATTTTTGAGTTCCTCCATGAATGAAACTAGAACTACCAGGTATCTTGGAGTAACGATTGATAATCACCTCAATTGGAATGCTCAAGTGTTAGATGTTACAAAAAAAATAGAAGATTCACCACAAAAACTCACACGATTCCAAACTGATCACCCAACCACCATACAATCCGGATCTTGATTGCTATAATTATTTTTAATTACAAGTGATTGAAAAATATTTGGTAAGAGATTTCCTAAGGCCAATACGACGGTAGCAGAATTCCAGTTAATTATTGATATTCCTGAAAAACAGTTTTCTGCTTGTTTCGAGACTTCGTTTCAAACAAATGGGACAAGTGCATCGAAGCTGGAGGAAAATATTGCGGAGAACACTGAATGATTTTCTTTGAAAATTCCTAAGTAACAACAATGTTTCAAAGAGTAGGTCGGAACGTCTTTTGTATGGATATGAAAAAAAACACTCCTGGAATTCATGTAATTATCATGTCTGAAGTTCTTTAGTTACATTGAAAGAGTAGTTATTTTAAATGCAAACGACTAATTATGATTTCACACGCACGCACATGCAATTGATGAATATTCATCGTTAATTACCAATTACCACCAATTAACTGCCGAAAGGCTTCTGTGGCATAAAATCAGGACGTACCTACCTGAATAATGGTTCGAAGAAATACTTAGGATACATGATGAGTGCAGACTTCTTCATTTTTGTTCAGCCCTATAGGTAGATACAACGTTCAATTTTCATTTGCTACATAGACACATTATTAATTATAATTGCACCATTATAAATTCAACAAAGAACCATACAAAAACAGCATGCAGTAGAAAATAACTGAAAGGAACATTCTCAAGCATGCAAAAGGAAACTGCTAGGAAAGGATTAGAAAACAATAATATTATTGTAATATGAGGAATGCTGTAGATAAACCAGGAGTATCAGAAAAAGTCATGCAGCCATACTATAGAAGGTATCATATATTTCTGTTGCATTATCAATTTCTGCCAATAAAATGATATCCGTTCGAGATCTTAAAATACACCACCAGAAGTCTCATCTTAGAGTTATTTCTTATATCATCAATAATTAGATATTGGGATCTTCTCGGAACTATTTGAAGTAATTTCTTAATGAATTGTATTTTGTTTTAGTTTCTGTACCATCACATAATGTAGCCGTGAGGGTACTCAACACTGCTAGTGGTTTTCATTTCTATTGTTTCAGTTCCGATATTTTGAGAAATTTGTCTCACCAATATGTACCTCAAACGGCTCCTGGAATGTCAAATAAACCTTATATTCAGAATCAATTTTCGGAGAGGCGTAGCTCTCTCTTGGAGCATTAACGGAGACATGTTTTTTTAAATTAATGTAGGGGAACCTGGCCTAAAACGACATACTAGGGTAAAATGACAAAGTTTCCTTTTTTTTAAATTGCCGCGTTATTTGGCGAGTCCCTACTCATTAAGACACTCCCTACCTAATTGTCTATCGCCAGACCAAATTATAGTTATCGTTCAGTAGCCGCAGTGGTGTTATCGCAACGCGTCACTTTAGTATTACGCGCCAACTTGTAAGGTGAAATCTTTAGAGGTTCGTATATTTTACAAAAATTGAGTTTTTGTGACATTTTTTACATAAATAAGTAGATAATGTACTTCTCGTAGCGATCCTACACACCAATTACCACAATATCTATAGTTTTTATCTCCTATTAACTTCTTGTTTAATGGTGACCAATGGGTAAAATGACATACCCGGTCCTCGGATAAATTGACACACTATGTCATTTTACCCTTGGAGGATAATTATTTGGAGATCACCTGAAATTTTATTTTTTTAAAACCCCACATTTTTAATTTCAGTTAAAAAAAGGCAAACTGACTAACAGAATTGGTCAGTAGAAAGTATAAACCGGCCTATTCAAGCAGTAAATTCTGGCGAAATGGGATGGTTAAAAGCTTCAAAAATTTACGGTGTACCCCAAGCCACACTTCGCCGAAGGGCTCAAAACAAAAATAAACAAATTAAAGGAACTGACAAGGGCTTAGGGAGATACCTAACAACATTCTTCCTAGAACAGGAGAGAGAACTCGTGGAATATTTGCTACATCTGGAAAGTATGCTATTCGGTTTAACCTGCGATGATGTGAGAAAACTGGCTCACCAATTAGCTGTTGAAAACAATATTTGCCATCGATTTAACGTGGAAAACGGGAGGGCTGGATGGGATTGGTTGCGAGGGTTTCGCCAACGGAATCCAAAGATTTCTCTTAGAAATCCCGAACCTACATCAGCAAAATTTTAGACGAAATGGTTAAGAAACATGAGATTGATCCTTTAAGATTCTGGAACGTGGATGAAACAGGAATGTCTACTGTTCAAAGACCCCAAAAAGTTTTTGTCAAAAAAGGTAAAAAACAAGTAGGAGCATTAACCAGCGCAGAGAGAGGTCAGCACATTACAGCTGTTTGCTGTATGAACTCTGCTGGAAATTATATTCCACCAGCCCTGATCATTGCCAGAAAAAGATGGAAGAATGAACTAATAGACGGAGCTCCTCCAGGAACTCTGGGACTTATCAGCGATTCTGATTGGATGACATCACAAACTTTTTATCAGTGGCTAAAACATTTCATTAAGTATGCAAAACGATCATTGGGAAATAAAGTTTTACTTCTTTTAGATGGTCACGAAACTCACAAAGATTTGGAAGTTGTAACTTCAGCAAAGGAGAACGGCATAATTATGATTTCATTTCCACCACACTGCACCCATCGGATGCAACCTCTCAATATTTGCTTTTTTGGGCCACTAAAAAGTTATTACAACCAAGAAGTATCAAAATGGTTGAGAAACCACCCAGGGCGGGTAGTAACACAATATCAAGTTGCAACATTATTTGGAGAAGCTTATGGAAAAGCATCATCTACTCAAAATGCTGTTAATGGTTTCAAACATTCTGTCATACAACCCTTTGTTTCAAATATTTTTTCGGATCATATTTTTGACGTAATAAATCTCCAGGAAGTTTTAATTTCAAAACTTTCTACTTCAAAGGGAGATGATGAAATAACGCGTCAAGACGTTTCCAATCCTTCCACTGTATAGAGTTCATCATCTTGGGTCAGACCCGAGGCAGTATCACCTATTCCACGAATAGAAAACACCAAGCGCAAAAGGCAGACAACTGGATCCCACGAATTAACAGATAGTCCTATCCTAGCTGAAATAAAGACAAGAGCTGAAACAAAAAGGGCAGCCGAATTGAGGCGTGCAGCGAACAGAGCCAAGAAAAATATTCAAAGTCAGAAGATGAAGATGAAGATGAAGAAAACGAAAATAATATATACATCGAAGATGATGATGAGGAAGACGCTGCTTGTATTTTTTGTAACGATTTATATAGCAGATCTAAATCACGTGAGACCTGGATACGTTGTAGGATTTGTACAAAATGGGCTCATGCTGAATGTGCTGGAGTGGACAAAAATATAAAAAACTATACTTGTGACTTATGCCAGTAAGAAATATTTATTCAAATTTACCTAATCTGAGTTTTTTTTAACAAAATAAGAGTTATGTTTACTTTATTTGCCAGTAGGTATGGTTAAAAGTATATGTATTTGTGTTTTTATTTTTTTAAACAATTTGAATATTTTTTGAACGACTACTTGTTTGTTTTCTCCAACACATCCCATTGTAATAACAGATTGAGATTTTTCCAAAAATTTTTTTTTACAGAGTCATATATTTTGAAATAAAATTTTAAGAAAGATCTTACACTATTATTAATTTGTTTCTGGTTTAAATTTACTACTAGGGTATAATGACATAGAGTATGTCATTTTATCCAAGTAGTATGGATAAAATGACATAGTAGCAAAATATAATTTATTAAAATATCTTACATAAAACATAATTTTACTAATTTGACACTAATAGCAGATGTTTTCTGCTATTTGTAGACAGGTCGACTTTAAAAATATTGTGCTTGATAGTTGAGTTATGACCAATTTTTCTTAGGGTATGTCATTTTGGGCCAGGTTCCCCTACATCATTTTCCACACATCGTGTATTGGGAATTCAAAATTAGATGCCAGCGCCAGAATGGTGATAATTCAAACCAGACATACATACATTGTTTGTCTGTTTTCTCAGAGGTTATACAGTTGTGTTTGGGAGTTTTTCTTAAAATATTTCCATTTGATATTATTTTCCAGAATTTTTGTGTAGTGTTGTAGTTGAATCTTAAGACCATATCATTTGCGAAAACTCGCTTTTAAGTAGACAAAGTATGTACTAATTTGCTTCAAAAAAAATATTTTTCGAAGTTTCTGGACAGCTAAGTCTTCGGGAATTATTGTTATGAATTAAGCAGAGTTTGAACAGCACATACAATGAAATAAGGAACAAAATAAAACAAAATAAGAAAACTGAACTTGCACATCTCTATGAAAGCGTTTAAACATGAGTTAAGCTAAAATAAGAAATAATAATAACAACAACAACTTTCATCTTTTTGTCTTATTTTATCTTATTTTGTTTGGAAACTGATAATGCGCATGACCGAAATCTCCTCTGTCTAAATGTTCCGGGGAAACCTAACCTAAAAATATTATTTGGGAATTGTTGTTTACATTTGCTAAATATGATGTTGTTTATGGCAGGCACTGCGGTTGTAGCTTTATTGCATGAAAAGCGAAAAAGGCTTTCAAAGTTCGATAGAGATAAAAAGTTCAATGTTTATAAGAATTTGTTGGTATATGCAAAAATGCATGATAGGGAGCAATTTTTTAAATATACAAGGATGTCTCCAGAGATGTTTGATCATTTATTGGAACATATTGAACCATATATCAAAAGTCATTGTCAAAAAAGCTGCGATTTGATTGGTTGATTCTTATTTCCTATTGTATTTCAGTAATCTGTATAAACCAATGTTTTTTGCCCCTAATACTTAATTAATTTTATATTGTTCCTCATTTTATTTTATTTGCTGTTTAAACTCTCCTTTATTTTGAAGAAATGTTACACATTATTCGTGAATGTTCGAATTGAAAATAAAAGTAACAGAAACAGTTTTTTCATTTCATCTAAAATAAACAAGATGGTGTGAAACTAGGTCCTTATCTCGTAGATATACATATATAGTCACTCTTTTTTCATACTGTATGAATAATCTTCGGTATGTTGAAGGTTCTTTTTTCACTTTTTTTCTTGGCCACACACATACAGAAACATTTTGGGAAGGAACTGTATTCTTCTTCAAGATCCCAAAAGCCCGTCGTCTGTATATAGGCTTACTCAATCCTAGATTAGTCCGCACCAGTTCGTTACATTCATTTTCTCCCGGAAAATGATGAAAACTTATTCCAGTACAACGGTATCGTTTTGCCAAGAGTCACATTGAGGTACACAACAAAAATGATTTGAACTTGAATCACTAATTTTTTCACTCGAGAACGTACAAAAGTCAACAGAACATTCACCAGGTAAACAAGAATTGAATTGAAATGTCAACAATCACGAAAGATTCGACAAATTTTAGGTAGACAATGGCTAAAATCATATAAACATTAATGTTTCGAAAAGTAAACAATGTACTTATGTATAGTTTTAAAAATCTACACCAGAGGGAGTATGCGTTATTTTGAATTCCCAATACTACAGTAGAGAATGCATCTAATGAAAAAGTTTATTAACGATTAAAAAATAGTCGGTACTCTTATTTCTCAAGCTGGGTTATTATTTCATTTGAATGAACCATTGAGATAACAGACATATGTGTTCATTTCGTGATATAGGAAATTTCGAAAAATAAAAACATTAAAAAAATCAAATGCGTAAATGAAAAGGTCGTTAGCCAGTTCATGATTACCTTTCTTCTTCCGATCATCGTATAATCATGTACAAAATTTTAAGTATTATTACTAAGTATTCATTATAAGTCATAATGTTCTCGAAATGAAAAAAAACATGTATCAAAGTTTTCAATGAATTGGGATGATCTATCTATTTTTCGCCCCAATTTTCAGTTGAGAATGTTATATTATTTTTTCGGACATGATAATTACACGAAATCTGGAAGTATATTTTCGTATGTCCAGACAAAAGAGGGTCTGACGTACTCTTTATAAATAATGTTGTTTTAACTACCAAAGGTCTATTCGCTATTGCTCCGAGGTATTTCGTAGACTATCAATAATTATATGTTGCGAATTTCTTGGAACTATTCGAAGAAATTGCTTGATGATTGGTCTTTGAAGAATTTCAGGAACTCTCCTTGTTGGGGAAAATATGGCTGACTTAAGCTTTATACCCTCATATTCCAAGGCGAAAGAGCTCAAAACTGCTAGTGTCTTTTTTCCATATCATTTTTATTGTTCATCCATTCTGATATTTTTTAAGCCTTTGAATCAAATAGTGAAAGATATATTCTATTATGAAATTATGATCTTGTCAATGCAGATTGAAATAAAAATTCTACATAAGTTTATAGTCATTGAGATTCCACTATAAAAAACCAATGGCTTGTCCAATCGGAAGGAGAACTACTGCTGACTAATGATGACATTCCATTTTTCATAGATTAGCTGAACTTTTTTTCCTAGAAAAAGAAATACTGATGAGTTGTGTGTCAAGGGGGATACACTGTTGTCCAATAGCATCTGATTGACACAAAGGAATGAATTTCATTAATATAAAAAAGTATACACGGCAAATACTATTTATAAATTAATTGAAAAACATCAACCGTAATGTATAGCGATTTTATCTTTTTGTGTACATCTTAGAGAAAACTTCTCCATATGTGAAGCTCAATGAACATATCGACATATATTCTTATTTTGCCAATATTGGGATCAAATAAAGATGTTATATGTTCAGACGTCCTTTTATAAATACTCAACCGATTGGGCGTAACTTGATCAGAACCCAAAAACAAAATTCTCCTGTGCTATATTTCATTCCATTCGGAAATATGTATATATTGGAGGTAATAATTGTCATGGAATATCTGACAGTAATCCATTGTTCTTAGTACCCGTTAGTCACACCATAATGTTCCCATAAATACAATCACTCACTTCATTTCCTCAATTTCCTTTTCGATTGAAAAAAATAATTATTGTCAATCCATTATAAGACATTCCTATTTGAATTGATGAGACTTAGAAAGCACAATGGATCAGGACCTACTCTCAACCAAATTTTTTATTGAAACAAATATTACAAATGAAGATTTCCTGTACGGTGATTTATGATTTGAAATATAATGAAGTGTTACTGTCCTAGAAACAGTTCCTCATCTTCCTTCTGATTTTGATCCTGGAAAGAGGCAGTATGTCATTAAGTCAATGCTGATTTAAATTTAATTGATAAAATGTATGCTTAATTTATCCATCGCCATGAAACTATATTCATATCCGTCGATTATAGACGGGGAATTGACAATTAATATCTCTACACATACTTTAACCTTTCTTTCAATATGAACTCCGCTTATCTGTTCGGATAAACAACTCTTGAGAGCCAGTTTAATCAGATATCCAGTTTTCAAGGTTTGGGTTTTGATATATTTTTTTCGTCTAGACGAAGTCATTTTTCATACCAAAAATCCTAATGCAAATATGAATTCCAGTTCTGGCGAGATACCATGGTTCATCGTCATCCTGAAGATTGTAAATAGAGATTTTTGACAAAAAGCCCAGTCTGGAAGTAACTTTTGTTTTACTTTTATTCAATTACTTTTTGTCCTAATGTGGAAAAAATTTAATATCTTGGTTTTGACATAGGTCGCTTCATAGTCTGTTCTTCTAGAAATTTTTTGAATTCTGGTTGCGTGATAAAGAATTTGTTTACATTCTTTCAAGATTCTCTCAAGACAATAACTATAAAAAATACAATTATGATTTTTTATGAGTATTATCAATTTATATGCTGGATTATTGAAAATCAACAGAGAATAAGCTATATCCTTAGTTGTCCATGATATTTTTCGCAGTTGTTTCTTTTTTTTTATTACAAGCTTTTATTTAGTTTCACTTGTTAGTTCGTTCGTTAGATAGGGTCAAATCTTGCAAGTTAATTTTGACCGACTTCTTGTCGTTCGATTGATTTCAAATTTGGCAGGTGTTCATAATTACGGTGACAATGCATTATGGATTGTTAGGAAAAAAACGAAATGGCGGCTCCAAGATGGCGTACGAGATTTGTAATTATGGTCGATTCGATTCAAAATTGGTATGTGGGGATTTTCGGGGTCGGAGATTATGAATTTTTCATCAAAATTCATAAATTCAAGATGGCGGCTCCAAGATGGCGGACGAGTTTTGTGATTATGGTCCGATTCGATTCAAAATTGGTATGTGGGGGTTTTCGGAGTCGGAAATTATGAATTATTTGTCAAAATTCATAAATTCGAAATGGCGGCTCCAAGATGGCGGACGAGTTTTGTGATTATGGTCCGATTCGATTCAAAATTGGTATGTGGGGTTTTTCAGGATCGGAAATTATGAAATGTTTGTCAAAATTCATGAATTCAAGATGGAGGACGAGTTTTGTGATTATGGGTCAATTCGATTCAAAATTGGTATGTGGGGGTTTTCGAGGTCGGAGATCATGATTTATTTCAGGAAAGAGACCTTGTGATAACGATGCTCTATTAAAAATGAAAAAATTAAGGCGAACTAACTAAAAAGCAAAAAATAAAATATCTAATAAAAAAACTTTTTAAAAACAATCTTTCATTCAAGCAGTGTACTGAAACGTATAAATTATTGATTATTTTTTGTTGAATTATTTGGTCCCAAAAAGCTTGACGCGCGGATTGTAATGAAATTATTACTTCGACAAGTTGTTATTTGCCAATCAATCATTGTCCAATAAAATTAATTGGTTCCTACTTTTATGAATATTTTGTAAAAATTCAATACTTTGACAAGTTTTTACTAACCAACCAATCACTGCCCAATCAAATTAATTGGTACCTACTTTTATGAATACTTCGCGCGACAAACTTTTTGAAACCAAATAAATCAACAAAAAATAATTGAATCATTGTCAGCGATGACTTTAATTTATTTAATACGTTTCAGTACACGGCTCAATTAAAAGTTCGCCTTTAAAAAGTTTTTTTATTAGTTATTTTCTTAATTGAATTAAGATATTTTTTCGAAAACCATTCAATTGAAAGGTACAAAACGAATACATTTTTGTAAATAATCATCTACCACGTTCCAAACCAGGTAACTCTACTTTTCTTGAGTATACCAATGAAGATTCGTTTAGTTTTTTCATGTAATTATTTGGGATTTCTAACACACCGGTTCCAAACTCTTCAATACGAACTAAACATTAATCTAATATAATAATTTCGGATGTGGATAGTCAGTTGAAAAAAAACGCTCTCATCAGAAATGATTCACATCAACTAAAAGAAGTGCACTCGAAAGAATGGTTGCTTCTGTTTTTTTTTATTTTATAAAGTTTGAGAAATCCATAATTCACGACTCCAAAAACTTTCGAATAGTAATTTCTAATAAAATCGTATAAAACTCGTCCGTCATCTTTGCCGACCCCAAAAACACCTAGAAACTTATTTTCACTAGATTCGTACCATAGGTCAAATAAATTGTTCGCCATCATTTTGAGTTATTGAATTTTGACAAGAATTCTTTGATCTCTGATTGCAAAGTCTGCAAATACCAACTTTGAATAGAATCTGATCATAAATAACAGAACGCTTTTGTCATAATTAATTCTGACCATAAATCATCAAACACGTCCACCATTGGGTACTTACTCTCTTAATTTTTTTATTCTACTCTGTCAAAATACATTGTCACGAAAATTTTGCATACATGCCTAATATCAAATATACTTTTTTTTCGAAGTGACAAACTGAAAATATTTCGAATGGTCCATGATTTGGCGTAGAATTCAACTCAATGAGTTAAAAGACAGATCAGTAAATTTTTTAATTTTATGGCGTTTTTCAGCCTACTCTGTTTACATTCTGCGCACCTATTGACAATAATAATAAACATATTTTATCCAATACTCATTGAAATGGAATTTTGTAATATAAAAATCTCATATTTTGTTGTAGTTTCTGTTTTTTGATAGATTATATATTTGAGACAGCGTGGTTTTATAGAAAAATGGATAAAGAAGAAACCTACATTAATTTCATCTTCAACTGCCAATTCAAAAACAAGATACCTACTCAGGATTTCTTTCAACCAAAAAAATGGATTCCAGTGTGAATAATCTTCAGATCGGAGTTTCAAATTCCAATCGAATAAAATTATAATACCGCTATGAAATCAAATACTTTTTTACATTAGATCTTTTTTAGGCTAACTCCACCAGTAGTTGGTGGCAAAATACCTTAGAATTAATTTCAAATCTGATTTCAATCACAAAATACTCCATTCATGATATGAATCACCGAACAAGTGGAATTGAAACGACCTTAAAGGTACCTGCAGATCATTATATAATAACTAGGTCAACACACTCACTTGTGAAATAACTAGTTTCCAAAAACGAAAGTATACATACACAATATATTCGATACTAATACGAGATGTCTTTTTGTAATCTATTCCAATTATGGAGGTTATGCGTGGATGTATTTTTATTTATTTCCAGCATTCAGGTTGCACATTCTTGTAAATATAGTGAAATACCATTAGTTTTCAAATTCCTTATCTGAAGCGAGAGTGTGTTTGACTATTTCGGCCTACGCCTTACGAAAAACTATTGATGATAAAATATTTTTTTACCGAATCACTCTGGGGACTGGGTCAATCTTTTATTTTATTCAATCATGAATGGTTTCAATGGGATTTGTGGTGGATATATACGAAAGTGACTTCGATTATATTGCCATATGGCCGACTTCCGGCTTCATCAGAGATTATCACGAATTTCGATTTTCAAATGGATATGGTTTAGAGTTTTTCCTCAACCTAGTAGTAGAAAATGTCAGTTATCTATTTAAGGAGGGGAATTTATTCAATTTTCCCCCATTAAGTTACTGTATTTGTGTATTCACATATTTAATTATACACGTCAAAATACATATTACCTATCTATCAATTCATCTTATTTGCCATTCTTTTTATATTTTGAGGTAGCAGGCTGTGACTCGGTTAGAATTACTCATAAAGGAACGGGAAAGACCGATAAAAATCTTTCCCAAAAATGCTTTCCAAGAAAAATACACGAATTGCAAATAGTTTTAAGAAATTATTTTGCGAAAGTTTCTCAAATAAGTGGCCACCATGATCACCTTCATGATGTTGAATAGCTAGTTTAGTAATTTCTATCTATTTTTGAAATTCGTCATTTAGAAACGAATAATATGGATACTCACTTCCGGATGGACTTATTCCATGGAACTGGCGATCAGGACCAAATCTTTGATGTACCATCTCTCACCTCCAAGAGTCAACAAAAAAAAATATATAAAATAGCGGTATTCTTATGATATTTATCAATTTGTTCAGCAATTCTTGATACTTCATAATTAAAAACGCGAAACGAATATTTTCTCATACATACCCGAAAGATGAAATCATCTTCAATGTTTGTGATACTTATCGAGTTTTTACCTCTTGAATAAAATGAATGAGGATTCGCGCTGATAAATATATCTTTAAAATAAATGAGGTTTCAAAGAAGCTAACAGGCATACCTTCTGGATCTGGCTTTTCCTTACCGAAACTTGATACACAGACAATGACACATGAATCAACGTTTACTGTAGGCAATCTTATTATCACCAGATCCTTCCCGAATTGCCAATTTTATGTGAATTCGACTGAAAATGTTCAGTGGATATTTACTTAATTTAATTTATTATTTTGTTATTTTATCAATGAAGCTTATTAATAAGTTAATCAAAAACTGTTTTATGTCTTTATGCCTGCACGGGCCATAAAGTGCAATTCATGGCCCGCGCGGGCATAAAGTACACTGTTATGTAGTTGGTAACTAAGAAATAAAAACAGAATAATGGACTAGTATGACATAAAATAATTTTTGGCATGTGTCGGACCGATTACGGACATGGCCTGGTCAGGTCTAGTGAGCAGAGGGCTATAAACGTGCGTAGAATAGGCTAAACAATACGAATAAAATGGTATACAGTTAAACTGGATTTATTTATTTTAAAAATCATAATCTGCGACCCCGAAACTCCTAGATACCAATTTTGAATAGAATTGGACCATAATCACAAAACTCGTCCGCCATTTTGAAGCCGCCATTTTAAATTTTTGAATTTTGCAAAAAATTATATTCTCTGACCCCGAATTTTGAATATAATCGGACCATAATCACAAAAATTGTTCGCCATATTAAAGCCGCCATTTTGGTTTTTTTTCCAACAAAAATTTAATAATGCATTGTCACCGGAATTATGTACACCTGCCATATTTCAAATCAATCGGACGATCAGAAGTGGGTCTAATTTAACCTGCAATATTTTATTACCGACAGACAGATATACACACACACACACACACACAGACAGATACACCGACAGACAGACACCGGGACAGGTGAAACTAAATAAAAGCTTGTAATAACTCGCTCCCATGTACAATATTTTGAGGATATGACATCCTTTTTCAGTACGACTTCAATATTTTCGGGGGCAATATAATGATTATCATCTCAGCCAATCACATCAGTAGGAAATGTACCATGTGACACGTGAATTATAGTGTCAAGGGAATATCAAATCTTGGACGGATATCTGTCCTTTCACGGTAGCAGACCATGCAGAGAAGTTGAAGGAGATTACTATTATCATTCGCAAGAGTTTAATTTCCTATTAGTATTTTTTTACTTGATATTAATAAGTCCATCTTATATCTCCATCATATATTACGTTTGTGATACATGTTTGTCTAGAGAATTCAAATACTATGAATGAAAGTGGTGGATATCAAATGAAGAATTTGATATTACTAGCAATCAGCCTGACACATTTTAGTGTGAGGATCGTCTGTAATTCTGACTTACATCCCAACTAGAATAAAAAAATCTGACTTTAATAATAAAGGTAGATACACCTGTTATACCTTTATACCTGAACACAATGAAGATATGGAAAATAATTTACGATAGTTTATAATAGAAGAAAACTCATTTTGAAAAGTAATCAACAGAATACCTTTCTGATTGCATTATGTTTATCGACGGAGGTGGGTATACCGCAAATGACTTCCAATCTATTTTTATTACAATAAATACTATATTTACCTATTATTCTTTTACTTCGGTGTTTTCGATTTTTATAAATATTTTTCTTAAAAAAGCACATAACTGCATGAGGTTTGACGACTGAGTGTTTATGTATCCATATACAATAAAAAATAAATTTATTGTTATGGTTACTTTTACTCCTACTGGGTAGCAGTGAAATGAACGGAGAAAAGAAAAACCATATAAAAATGAAAATGAAAAAATCTACGATATTTTTTGTTAAATCTAATAGAAAATGACTACTTTCTGGACACTATTCTTCATTTCATAGTGAACATTTATATTTTTATTTAAAAAGTCGATATAATTTTCAACCAGTCTTCTTACAAATCACGACCTGTGAGTTGCATAGATATTATATCAAAAATTTAAAAGTATAAACGAAATTGCTACCATGATTTGTAACATATATTCATCAAGTCAACCTATGCGTGTTGATTATAAGCCTATTATAAGAACTCTTATTCAGAACATAATTTATGGAGATGATTCTTTCTATATACGAAAAACAAATATGAGAGTAACCTCTGCCATGGATGTTTTAAAGCACTCAATATTCATTTATCGCTCCTGTATTTCATGTATGTGATAACTTTTTTTTCAAAATAATTTGTTAAATCCACACGAAAAACTAATTTATATCGAACATTCCAAGCATGTCAAATTAATTCGTATTCATTGTTCATCATAATTTTTTCATATTCATTTTCCATTTCAGAATTAGGATCACTCATCATTATCAACAGTGAACAGCAAAGAGTTTGAGGTACATGGAAAATTTATTCATTACATATGCATCTTCGAAAACAGATAATTTGATATCGAGAAAGCCGAAAATTCAAATACCTAAAACTGTTTTTAAAATCCTGAATCCGGCGGGAATGATCAGAGGAGAAATTCGAAGAAATATTTTGCCCGATTCGAAAGCGTTCAACAGAAACTAATCGTATTTGGGTAATTTTTTATTGCGAATCGATTTGGCTTCATTCGTGTATCATTCAACCCATTTTAATACTCAAGCAACGTCGTCAGTCAGAACTTCAGCAACTGATCGCATATTGCCGGTCGACCAAAAAATAGTTTTCGTTTTTTTATTATCAAATATATATTCACTATATCGAAAAAAAAACAACATAAAACGTGTTTTTTATAGGCTGAAGAAATAGTTTCTTATGGGGTGAAAATAGATTTGAGATACTTCTCGGCTTTCTGTTTTATATCACGATTTTTTTTTCGAAAATTTAAAAAGTTTTTTATTATGTGAAAATATCAAAAGAGAACTATATTCAGATACAAAAGAATTTTCGAGTTACATTTTGTTTTTATTCATGTGTACTTTCGAATATTTTTCATTAGAATATTCCACATAATGAAAAAGATAGTTTTGATAAAAACATTCTTTCATTCATCAGAAAATTCCTTGCTGGCGAAAAACCTTACCTACGTACATGATTAAAAACAAAATGTGAAAAATCCTGTTCATATGAATTTGTGAAGTTGAAAGCCAAGAATTCACCCTGCTTTGTCATGACCTATTATTGTGGAATGAAAAAAGGACTATTGTGCAAGGAAATATGGCGACTAGTAATTAAATACGAAAAATATAATTGACGGCTCTCTGGATAATTCTAATGGTTGATAAATCTAGTGGAGGCCTTATTTTTGTTGAGATCCTCCTGTGCTGTCATGAACTTTGCAGACCTTCAGCATAGTTGGTACTCTTGTAAAGATAATTTTTTTAGAGTTTTGGATTTATTCTATTGGATGTCATAGTTAGAAAACCGCGATGAGAAGCTATATGTCTTCCATTTGTGAGATGAAAGTCCATCCCTAGAAAACCCCAAATTCCAAATATTTTTGAAATCGGACAGGGTCCACTCCAGTACGAAGGGAAAATGTCTATCGACTTTTCCAACGATTTCGATATGTCTTCCGTTATAATAAGTTCGTTTAGAAAGTGACTAGTAATCATCTGACAAAGCGGAAGACGATTTGGTTGAGGCGCTCTACTCGAAAACTATTTTTGAACATTTTGGCCCCAAAATCAATAATCGCAAAAATTCGACGTCTCCTATATGCTTAATTTTGTGTAACTTCACTTTATTATGGTCTTTACATCGGGAAAATCCGAGTGGAAGACTCTTTTAGTAGGGCCCGGCGTCAGGGTTGATCAAATAAACATTTTGAAAAACTCGCGGGAGCGGCTAAGTTGAAAAATCGAAAACTGCACTTGAGTTCAATATTAAGCTTCCAAATTTTGCATGGAGCTTCTTCAAGGATTTGAAAACCTAATTTCGCAAGGGAATACTTTTTGGCCAACTATTCACCTTTTCCCACTAAATAGATAGATAAATAAGTAGAGGAAATTCATAGGGGTGGGAAGGGGTGAAAAGTTGTCCAAAGAGCCGTTTCTTTGGAAATCAGGTTTTCTGGCACCTGAAGAAGCTCCACGTGAAATTTGGAAGCTTAAGATGGAACCCAAGAGCAGTTTTTGATTTTTCAACTTAGCCGCTCCCGCAAGTTTTTCAATTTGTTTATTTGGTCAACCCTGATGCCGGGCCCTACTGAAAAAGTCTTCCACTCGGATTTTCCCGATGTAAAGACCATAACATAGTATAGGAACACAAAATTGAGCATATAGGAGACGTCCAATTTTGGCGATGATCGATTTTGTTCAAAATGTTCAAAAATATTTTTCGAGTAGTATGCCTCAACCAACTCGTCTTCCGCTTTGTCAGATGATTACTAGTCACTTTCTAAACAAAATTATCATAACGGAAGACATATAGACATCGTCGAAAAAGTTGATAGACATTTTCCCTTCGTACTGGAGTGGGCCCTGCCCGACTTAAAAAATATTTGGAATTTGTGGGTCATCGCGTCTCAGAAGCCGCGGCTCTCTAACTATCAGTACTAGGAACTTTTTTGAATTTTTGGTAATGGAATAATGCACACATCAGAGTTCAAAACAATTATGAATCGAATGAATAGTTTTCCATGTAGCGATGACTTTTTTGCAGTCACCGTGAAACAATTACTCGAAATTTTTTATACGGGTGTTGCAGGATGAAATTTAGATAGCTGGGATGCCTGATGTGACCCGCTCGGACTCTCAACGCTCAGACGCATCACTCAAACCACGCGTCTCTTTCAATAGGGACGTGCACGTCAAACGAATCGGTAAACACTGTCACACATTTTTCTGCCAACCGAATTAAAATATTAACCAGCATACTAAAAACCCGAGGACCTGTATACTACCTTTGATGTTGGTCGCTTAGACATGATTAGTAAGTTCTCGGTCTCATTTGCGTCTTGGTAGCCACAATTGAATAGCGCTGATGCATCTCATAAATCTTCACATATTGCAGGACTCCGCTGAGGATTCAGTATTGCTACCACCAAACGTATGGCTTCAAAACCCTTTTTTTGACTTTTTTCCTGCTATACACAAATGTTTGGGGCGCTAAATACAAAATATGAACATTCTGATATTCAATATGGAAGAGTAGAAGTGTCACCGGAATTTAAATTGAGACCTGGTATTTCTTAAATTATTTCCTTAAATATCTCGATTTCTATAATACAGTTCTGGTAGCCTTAGTGAAACATCAACAACTCTGCTGAAAATTGTGAAAACCGACCAAAAATCATGCCAAGAAGAAGTATCAGAAATGAATTGAGGAAATCCATTTTTCCTAGTGAAATTCAATTTTTTTAGGTTGAAAATGAGTAGGGAAAAGATCAACACTGCGGGTTCATCGTAGATCATACCTATGGTTACAGTACAACGTGCAGTTTCATCCTTTTGATAAAGTTCTAGGTTATTTGTTCCAACCAGAGCTACTGCTCTGCTGATTCGTCTGAGGAACTAGCAGTCTGGTTACTGGCCTTGCCCTATTCTCTGCATGTTCATGTACAGAAGGGTCCTGTCAGCGGACCTTTGAAAACGCTTTAAGTGTTCCTGCTCCATTCCAACATTTGCTCTGTCTTTCACTTCAACGGATTCAGTAAATTACTCCTTCGAATGGGTTAGTCCTGAAATATTCCCCTAGCGCAGGAGGATCAGCCTAGTAGTTCATTTGGAGATAAAAATCCAGGAAGAGATCCAGAAATGCATCGAGGAAATCATTTTTTTCCTGTGAATTCAATTCGCATTGATTGACCGGTAGACAGATTGAAAATGAGTGAGGAAAAAACCGACACTGCGGGTTTATCGTTGCTCATACCTATGGTTACAGTTCAATGTGCAGTCCTATCCTTTTGATGAAGTTCGAGTTCATTTGGTCTGACAAGAGCTTCTGAAGTACGTCATATATACTCTGCTGATTAGTCTGCAGAACTAGCAGTTTGATTACTGGTCTTACCATATTATTTTCATGTACAAGTACAGAAGGGTATGGCTAGTAGTCCCGTAAAAATGCGTTGAGTGTTCCTGGTCTATTCCAAAATTTGCTCTGTCTTGCTTCAACGGATTCAATGAATTACTCCTTCGAATGGGTTAGTCTTGGACTATTCCCTCAACGAAGGAGGGTCAGCCCATTAGTTCAATTGGAGATAATGATTTTGGTTGCGTTTTTCCGATGTAAATAACGGCTTCAGATCCAATAAAATCTGAGTTGGCTTCTTCTTTCCCCTCAACCCCGCTTTGACCTGGTACCAAGCGTAGTATAACCCTGTTGGTTTCTTCAAGATAGTTCCGCAGTTCAAAATCAGTCCGGATTTTATTTTGTTTGAGCTCAGTGCTTTCAGGGCCGCCTGGCTATCCCCAACAATCTTTATTTCTTCGTTTGTTAGATACCAAATGATCAGCTCACTCGCCTTTATTTCTATAGCAAAACCTCTATATGGAAAATAGAGGTGACTCTGTTCACCTTTCAACTTTTGACCTCCTCCCAAGCACTAAGTTTCGATCTTAAAATCGTCGATATCAAGCATAGTACTCCTAGTCAGGGAAATATTAATTCCTCACAAATTGTCTCACAAACTTCTGGCAAGTGGGCGATGACGGATATTTCGATGGTTATATTCAATTACCCGATTACATTATTTAATTATCTGGTTCTCAACGGACAAGCATATATATCGTGCTATTCTGGCTTCCTTCATCAGAAGGAATTGCAGAGGATAAAGTTCAGAAGTATTTCCAAAGTCACATCGGCGTGGAGAGCATAGACTCGTATTTATCTGGCAGGATCCACTATTGGGATTATCACAATGTGATGTATCCAGTAGGTTTGTTTGGTGATCATTCCCGAAGATTTGCCGCAAACTCTTTCAGAATTCTAGCCTTTATGGTTCAAGGTGAGTTTACTCTCCAGATGAATTCCCAATTTCTCAACTTCCTCATCAAGTGATATTTTCGAGCCATTCGTTATGCGGACTGCTCTCTCAGTCAATTTATCATCTACCTACCTTATTTGTTACGACTCTTCGAAGTTCGCTCAACCGGCTCCGGTTCGACTCAATAATTTTTAGAGTAATAAAGTAGCGAATGAACACTAATACTCAAAATGTTTTCCAAATTGCGACGAATCACTGAATTATACCACCAATCAACATATTTTCAAATTCAACAATTTTCTGAGCCTTCTTGATGATTTGAAAGAACAAATTGCATATATGGCAAGTTCATGTCACCCCACACATTTGAAGAAAGAAAAAACGGTCCTTTGAGTTTTGCATATCCGAAGATATTACAGCTCAAATATTATTTGAGCTGTATGCAAGCGTGACTCATGGGTGCAAGCTTTCATCATTGGTGCATGCTTGCGTAGTGTGCATGCAGCTGTAGCTGTGTTCGTTTTTGTTGCATCGGCAGACATTCAGATTGTTTTTTTTAGAGATTGTTGATTCTTTTCTTAGCAAATCGAGATATTGAAATTACCTGCGATTTTATTCGAGAAACATGTTTATTTGAGCGAAAGTGACAAATGGTTCACCAATAAACAGTTTTGAGATCTACATAAATTAAATACGTGGTATCAAGCACTATCCATATTTGCCCAGGAATTATTCATTTGGACCATCCAAATTGAAATTTTGAAGAAGATACATTGAATCTATCGATACTTTTGCCTGTGCGGTTTTTTCCTGGTCGGTTTCAACGAAGTTTGTCGTTGTTGCACTTATCATCCCTTACAACTTTGTTTCGCCCCTCGAATTGAGTAGGGACGTCCTGCATTTTATTATGCGAATAGCTCAGTAGCGTTCCTTCCCTACATTTCACGTCCACTAAAATAGCTGAACTGACTGATCTATCATATCAGATTGCATTTTATTTAGGTTTCACAATTTTACCTTTTGATGGAAGGAAATCAGTCGTAACTAGCCTATTCCTTCATAATTCCAAGTTTTGAGTCAGAACTATGAAATTCTGAGACAATAAATTCAAATCAGATAGTTCCTAGATATAAAATAGGAATTCCGAAATACTGAATTGGAAATAACCGAGCATAGTGAAAAATTCCAGTAGCACTTCCACGCCTTTCATAATTCAAAGCAATAATGCATGGTATTTGACCTGAAAAAGGAAATATTCGCGTTTTGCGAGTGACACTGAAGTAACTATAGAAAAATTACTTGGGTTTCGAATCGTTTCTTCGAGACTTATTCTCAGATTAATGAAAATAATCGTATTTGTAATCAAATTTATTAAATTTTGGATCATAATTGGAATGAAAATACCGCATCGAAGAAACAAAGCCACCAGTCATATATAATATAAAAATATCTGGACATATCAAGGAGTATTCAATTATTTAAGATATGTTCACGGTTTTCAGATGTGTGATGCCGGAAAAAAGTGTCAGTAATTTGTGAACTTCCTATTTGGTATTGGCATTGGGATTCAATCCATTGCAGAAGTTCTCGAGACTTCCTACGATATTGGGGCTAACAGGACGCAAGTGTGGCTGCGATTTTAATTATGTGGGTCTAAAACACCACGTCTGAGTAAAACCGATTTCAAAATTGTTATACAGGAACCCTCGATGGAATAGTGAGAAATAACAATGCAACGAGTTCTTTTACGGAATGTTCTGAAGAGATCTGAAGGTACTTGCTGCGTTTATGTAGAATATCCGTGTGCGTATTTCCATTCATATCAGAACCTTGGCGCTAGTAGTGGACGGATGCATATTACGGATGGATATGAGCGATTTACAAAAATTGTATTTTTAATAAAACAACGCATACTGATTCGTATCGAAGGCATCGCGAGTGGACTCATCAAAAACTATTAATATTGATTATAACGACAATACAGCCAGCGTATTCACTTTTATAAGTATTTTATTTGGAGGGTGGCATTGAACAATCCTCTGTATTTTATATTTTATTTTTCCTGAAAGTAAAAGTCATTGGTTTTTATTTGTTCTAAAGCTTCTTCAAAGCTTCTTGAGCTTTGATTGTGAGATAACAAAGTAATTTCCAACTTGAATAATATTTTGCCTAGGAAATTAACAATTTCTTTCAGACCTCAGAGTTCTTTTGTAATAAAGAATGTTTTTACTAGAATTTACATTACATGTGATAGCCGAACCAAAACACGCTTTGTCGTTTATTTTTGATGTGTCGTTACTTTTGCAAAATAGTTTCTACAATATCAAAATGAGAAGTTGGAAATGTATTTATTCTCTAATAGTCAAAATTCAAATATATAGAAATATTTAAATAATATAAGGTAACATATGGGGGAATATTTTCTAAAATTAGTGCACACCAGATAAAGTTTTTGCACTTTTACCAGACGAGTCAAAAGTGATATTGACATGATTCCAACGTTCTGCATAATGGTGTAATAAAAATGAAAATGTTCAAAAATCACATTCAAAAAGCTGCACGTATCTTGTATTACGTTCGTAATCAATCACATATAAGGTGAATCAAAACTTGTTCAAAGTATTTTTTTGTAGTGGTACCTGTTCTCTGTTATTTATCATTTCATCAAATACTGTTGTATTTCCTAAAATATGATGGATAATGATTCAATGGAAAATCATATGATTCGCTCCATGCCTTTTTTCATTCACCATCCCCTCTTTTTTATAACGATATCAAATAGTACCAATGGTATACCAAACTTTTACGTGTTTTTGTCTTTTGACAAGGAGCATTCAATTTTTTCCGCAAAATGATGTTCACAGAACTTTTTCCACGATTGCCTTCTTGCTTTTCTGATCTCCTTATTGTACTGCGTTAGTGTGGCTTCATATTCTGCCCGGTCCGAGTTGGCTTTGGCTCTGTTAGATAGCCTACGCACTTCCCTCCTGGGGGTTTCTAAGTGTTTATTCCACCAGACCGTTTTATTATTCTGTAGCCTTTTTTTTCGGGGCAGCTGTCCTCTCAAGTTTACTTTACTGTAAACCCACAATGTATTTTTAGCCCTGAAAGAGACGTCAAATAAATGTCAAAACGTCGGAAATTGAAACCACAATTCTTTTGTTTTTGTTCCCGCTTTTTCAACCTTCAATTCCAAGGACGTGGATGGTAGATCATATTAAAAATACTATTAAGTTGCAACAATCCCGAAATATTCAAAGCACCTGAAAAGCACTATGCACTGTAAGATATATTCACTAAATTAAATTTGAAGAAAAACTCTCATCATGAAATATACAGGAACTCAAAAGAGAAAATTTCCTGAGAATTTTGAGGAAAATTGATAGTAAAATAGAAAAATTTCTAATTGACTCATGGATTAAAATGAAGTATGAAGTATTTGATAGCGTAATAAAATACACCCCGAAAAAAATCAGTAAATTAGCTCTCCTATTTTTGACTCACCATGTATGTGAAATATCACAAACAAGTATGTTTTCCAGGTCATATTCAAGATGCAATTTAATGAATGCAAAAGGGCGTTGAAACCAAGTCAATTTCACCTGTTATAATTCTAAGAGTGGTCCATTAGCAAAAATATAACACTGTTGTGTTTATAGAGATTAAAAACAATCAAAATTTTGCAGTGGTCTGATATCTATGATATGGCTTTCAATGCTTATAATAGACCGATTTCAAAGATTTGAGCCATTCTGTATTTATACTCCATATGAGTGTGCACTTAAAATGTAATAATTCATTGATACAACTTCATTTGAAATGTCGATTAACGTTAGTGGGATAGGAAAGTCAAGCCCCGGAATTATTTTATTTTTCCGAAGAACTTCAATAATTTTATTCGTAAATAAATACTATCCTAATGACAATATACGTCGAGGTTCAGGCGACACGATCTTTCACCTTCAAATTTTACCTGAAACACCTTGACCTTCGGCTATCCATTTGACGAAAATGGCAAATTCACGTTTTTAAACTTGTTCCATAAATTTCTTCTGACATTCTGTAATAGAATTCCAAATAGAAATATAATTTGTAGGTATTTAACTGTATCTGACCAATTACAACCAATAAAAAGGATTGGTATTCTGTTCTTTTCCACTTTTGTTGAAGCCGCTTTGTATGTTTTAATTCAATAACACTCAAATACTTGACTTGAAACTAATTAATGGCATTCCATGATATATTTCCATAATTAATTTTATTTCACTAAATATTTATTAAAAACGGTAAAATCGTTCAACGGTGAGTGCCTAAAAGTGTGCATAATATTGATACATATTTGCAAATCCCAAATCTTATGTAACAGAATTGTTTTATAGGATAAAGGAGTGAGGAATATCTGAAAAAATCGATTTAAAAATTACGCTTGGATAAGTGTGAGATCATTGAAATATTTGAAGAACAATTTCTCCCATTTTCATTCCAGATCTGTTTGCTATACAAGCATATTGAAAAAGTGATCAATGGAATGAAAAATCGAACTTCTTCTTTTTGGTGATGTTTCGATATACACTTATTTTTCCTTCTTTTAACCTCTGGATTCTGTTGAAATATCGATTTTTTGCTACAAGAAATTTTGCTGGATATGTGTTTTATAAAATGTTACAAAAAGCAGTGGAATTCCAAAAATTGCAAAGAAAGTCTCGTTGAAAATTGAGTTTTTTAATTATATACTGAGTGAGTATATTTATATGATGCACCTTTTTGGCACTCAGTGTAGAGTTGATGTTTTTTTTTTCAGTGAACTGAGGGGTACGTATGTTTTCTGATAATTTTACTTTACTTGAGTCGCCTTTGTTCCAGAAATTATTTTTTATGTTTTACCAGTTTCCAGCTACAATTTTTTTCAACATACAGTGTCATCTGAATTTTTTTTTTATTTAAAATTTTCAAATGAGGCAAACACGATTTAAGGAACATGAATAAGGGGGCGATAGTAAACTCAGCCGCTTAATGGAATATGTACTAATCCCACAGATAAACTCTGCCTGCTAGACATTTTCTGTCTTTTCATAGGTGAACTCTGCTGGTAGATACCTACGCCCCCCTAACTGCTATTTTGACCCTATGTGGCCCGTCAAAAATATCAGCAACCCGCATCCTAAAATTATTAGTATTGAACACTTTTATTGGTTGTTTTGCATTATGAAGGGGTGGTAAAACTTTCATTATTTCCTTCAAACACATTTCCCCATCAAATTATGATTTATAAAACTGCAGTTGAGGTGTCATTACGTACAATGCAGAGTGTAAGTCAACGAGGAATAGTTATGCTCTTGGTAGATAACTATAAGTTTCAAAGAAGAACTCAAAAGTGGCGAGAAAAAGTGGAGGTGAAACACTGCCAAGTGTCTAGCAAATATACACAGTGGACTAAGAGAACACAATATCGAAATCGAATTTGATTCATACCCATTCGTCATGTGATATTCGCAACCTCCAAGGGACAAGCAATTACAAGTGCAGCAAAACGTAAAACTATGGAGGATATTGGCAGTCAACCAAGTGAAATTTTGCGTTTCCTCATTGCCAAAGAAGTCCAACAAGTATAACAACAACGGATCTTTCATTTATAAGGGAAAATATGTATGACGCGAAGAGAAAATTACAACCAGTACCCAAAACAAAAATAGAAGTTCACAGTTCGCTTGAGCCACACACGCAATTTTTGACCAGGCATAAGGAAGAATTTATTTTAGTCAACAGCAAAGATATTAATATAATGCCAATGTATTAATGTTTAGCTGTTTTACAAATTTGAAGCATCTTTGCTTAAGCCATAAAATGCAATTGGATGGTACTTTCGACTACTGCACAAAACTTTCCTAGCAGGTGTTCACCATACATGGCTACCTTCATGGTCATCATGTACCATTACTGTTTTGTGTGCTATCAGACGAAGCAACAGAAACATACAAAATAATTACTGAAAAACCTTTTCAAAGGCAAGCTTTAATTCAAATGCGCTAAAAGTTAAAAAATAAATGCTTTGGATGTGTGACTTAGGTTATTCCGTGAGTTATAGATTCAAGAGCTTGTGGCGCAAAGTTTTCAGTCCGAATACAAAAGCGACAATCTTACGGAATAACCTATGCCACATATCCAAATCAATATTTTTTACTTTTTAGCGCATTTGAATAAAAGCTTGTCTTTACAAAGGTTTTTCATTAATTATTTTATTTTGTGCTTTTTAGTAAGTACCTATGCATTTTTGTGAAAGCATCGTTATTATGAGGCCTTTTTTCTATAAGTTCTGAGCTATCTAGTTCTGCAATGAGGAGATCATCTAAAGATTAACTCGTCCACCATTCTGGAGCTGCCATCTTCAATATATGAATTCAGACAAAAATCAATAATCGTCGACTAAATTCATAATCTCCGATCCCAAAAACCCCGACATTCGAATTTTGAATAGAAATAATCACAATACTCGTCTTGAATTTATGAATTTGGATAATAAATTAATAATCTTCGACCCCAAAAACTCGCACATACCAATTTTTACTAGAATCGGCTCATGACTACAAAACTCGCACGCCATCATGAATTTATGAATTTTGACGAAACATTCATAATCTCCGACCCCAAAAACCTCCACATACCAATTTTGTAGAATCGGACCATAATCATAAAGATAGTCTGCCATTTGGGAGCCGCCATTTTGATTCTATGAATTTAGACAAAAAATTCATAATTTCCGACCCCAAAAACCCCCACATACCAATATTGAATATAATCGGACCATAATCACAGAGATCGTCTGTCACCTTGGAGCCGCCATTTTGGTTTTCTCATAATGCATTGTTACGGGAACTATGAACACCTGCCAAATTTCATGTTAATCGGAAAACTAGAAGTGGGTCAAATTTAACTTGAAAAGTCTGATTACACACATTGAGACAGGTGAAACTAAATAAAAACTTGTAAAAATAGCCTCTTATCCCTTTTTTCTCTAAAGTAGGAAATATCAAGACACTTAACATAACGAAGAGTTTCCTCTTGATGTACCGCTTGAGTAAAATATGCCACTGGTTACTGTGCTCGTTTTTTGATTGCATCTGTAGATTCGATGTATACTTTTCGGGATAAACTTGTACTTCATTTGAGAAGTTATTACACCGTCTTTATTAGGTTGACATCTCAATGGCCAAAAAGTTCCGAACCAGATTCCTGACTTATTCATAAATTAATGAAAACGTCCAATTGTCTCTTCGCTGCATTGTCTGAAAAAGGAAAGATGGTTCCATCATTTTCAACTCATGACCACCCAAGACTGTGAAACTGCCTAAGTAAACCGATAACAACACACATTTTCGAAAAAACGTTTTTCTTTAAATCTGTTTCGACTGTTCATTGTGACAACTGCATTTTCATTATTCGGAAAAAAGAAGACATTCTTCTGTTTTACATCGTCAAAATGTTGAACATTTGTGTTCTACTGATTTGAAAAGTATTTCTCTAAGATGAAGATGAACAGAAAATCGCTGTGAATCGTCAATGGAGTTTTTTAATGAATTAATTATTTTTGTTTGCCCTGTATGCTCCATTCATATGAGGTTGGTTCGGTCGTGTTAATTGAATACTATATGACAAGAGTCCATCTTCATCCTATTGTCAGCCATAGTTTGTCAAATTTCCATTTTCCGATTGGTCGTATCATTGGAATTTCCATCTAAAACCCCTTTTCAATGATACCACCAGAGACTCTCATGTTCGTTTCATTTTGGTAAAAAGAATTTGATGTGAGTCAACCATTATCAGGTGTGTTGAACTGTTATCTGCAGCAGCCACATTCGATGAAATAACTCATAATTTTGCAATATTGGTCAATAATAATCAAAGCAGGAGACGACCTCGAAACAAATCTGATGAATATAATTCACCTACAAATTTAAATCTTACCATTTTGGGAAGACCTTGTGGTGCCATTTCACTTTTGATGATCGGGACGAAACATTCTCAATGGAAGGTAGTGGGCTGAAGACTATCTTTCAGTCGCTGATATTTCCACATCTCATGTTATGAACATCCTTCCAATATTTTGGAGGAAATAAATGAATAACAGTGGGTGATCTCTGACTCTTAGTACCAGAAAAAAAACTAGCAATACCCAACTGGATTTTATTATTTATACAGGGTGTAACTGAATAAGTGTAAAACATTTAAGGAGGTGATTCCTCATCGAAAAAAAGATAGGATCTTTCATATAAAGAAACTTCATTGGAGCATCCCTTGTTAAGATACAGCCCCTTAAAGGGGGTACATAAAATTTGTATAACAATTTTTTTCACAAGCACTGAAAAAGTTACAATATTGAAATTAACCTGACGTTTTGTACTACCAAAAGACACTTAGCCAGTAATTTATTTGGTTTACCCCATGGTTGTAAGGGGTGGAAAACGCAACCCCTAAAATTTATTTCGAATGTAACTTTTTGTCTTATTATTTGTTTACCATTTAAAAATCTATTTCCGATAGCCTGTTTCATTCTAAACAAAAAATGTCTCCTGGGTTTTTTGCCCAAAATAAACCAGTAAGCAGCAACACATTATTTTACGAACAACTATAGAGATACATCGTCATAAATGCGAACTGGATTTATTGTTATTTTGTAGTTAGTACCTGCATTAAACGATTAAAGGGTAATAAACAAAACTCAGTTATTAATAACAAAACACACAACATGTAGAAATCATAGTGAATGTTCAATATGTCTACCTTCAAACATTACGCATGCGTCTAGACGTCGGCGCATTGAGCCACGTATTCGCTCAAATATTCCTGGAGTCTCTCTGATTACCCTGCACGCATCGATGATGCGGTTTCTTAAGTCCTCTACATCGCGAACAGGAGTACGATATACCAAATGCTGTGAATGGCCCCAAATAGAGAAATCGAGAGGATTGAGATCCGGGGATCGAGTGGGCCATTTTGTGGTCCTCCTCGACCTATCCACTGATTTGCATATGTTTCAGTTAAATGCTGACGTGCTACTTGACTAAAATGGGCGGGAGCCCCATCATGCATAAAAAACATATCCCTTCTGACGCCCAAAGGAACTTCCTCCAGCAGTACTGGATGCACTTCTCTTAAAAATTGAACGTATGCCTCACCATTTAATCGAGGAGGTAGAAAATGAGGCCCAATTAAATCATCCCCAATAACTCGAGCCACACGTTAGGAGAAAACTGTTCTTGATGGCTAGTTTCGACAATAGCGTGAGGGTTTTCATCAGCCCATATGTGGTAATTATGAAAATTAATAATCTTGTCCGAGAAAACTACATTCGTCTGTGAATTCTATCGTCTTCAGAAAGTCACAATTTCTCCTAATCATTTCCAGCATCCAATTGCAAAATTCAAGACGGTTCGGAAAGTCTCGCGGTAACAGTGCCTGTACTCGTTGCAGATGGTAAGGGTATAAGAGTTGTTCCTTTAAAATTCGAAATACCGTCATATGATCAACATTTAGCTGGAAAGCAATCTTTCTAGTACTGGTAGTAGGTTGTTCTTCAATCAAATTAAGTACTGCTTCCTCAAGCTGTGGTGTTCGTATTTCTCGATGGCGACCACAATCCTGCGTTCTTTGTCGAATGAACCATATTCTCGTAATCGTTGATGAAGTCGAGCAAATATTCTATGTGAAGGATGCTGCCGTTGAGGATACATTTCAGCATATCTTCTAGAAGCTTCTAACCCATTCCCCTGCGACAGACCGTAAACGTAATGCATATCAGCCATTTCCTCATTTGTGTATGCCATTTTATTAACAAGTGAATTATTGAAGTAACAAATTAAGAACAGAACAACAACACACAATTAGTATTAATTCAATTTCGAAAATTCCCAAACTGACAGCGTCATACCAATTTAATTGTTACTATCGCTAATAGCGACCTACTAGATAGATTAGTTTCGTATTTTCGCATTTATGACGATGTATCTCTGTAGTTGTTCGTAAAATAATGTTTTGCTGCTTACTGGTTTATTTTGGGCAAAAAACCCAGGAGACATTTTTTGTTTAGAATGAAACAGGCTATCGGAAATAAATTTTTAAATGGTAAACAAATAATAAGACAAAAAGTTACATTGGAAATAAATTTTAGGGTTGCGTTTTCACCTTACAACCATGGGGTAAACCAAATAAATTACTGGATAAGTGTCTTTATATGAAAGATCAAACGTCAGGTTAATTTCAATATTGTAACTTTTTCAGTGCTTGTGAAAAAAATTGTTATACAAATTTTATGTACCCCCTTTAAGGGGCTGTATCTTAACAAGGGATGCTCCAATGAAGTTTCTTTATATGAAAGATCCTATCTTTTTTTCGATGAGGAATCACCTCCTTAAATGTTTTACACTTATTCAGTTACACCCTGTATATACTGGGTGTAAACTAATTTAAAAAAATTAAAGTATTTCTCCTTCGAAATTAATAATTAATATGCCCGAAAAAAAGTATTACCTACCAAAACAACGCTAATTATTTGGTTACTGCTGGTTTACTGCAAGTTCGATAACCGTCAACCTCACAGTGTCAATGTCAATGACCGGACTGCTTGGTGGCTCAGTGTTATTGTTTATTTCTCAATCCATATGAACGAGTTCGATTTTGGCTGAATTCAGCTATTGGAAACAATCACGCATTTCTTCAACAAAAACACCCCACCCATCCAAAATAATGTTTTTATCCGCGTGGAATTTGTATTTTTTTCAACGTTTTTCTTTGTGTTGTGGCTTAACCCTCTTCTCGTTATTCCGTTTCCCGTAATCCCGTTATACCGTTATCCCGTTATGCCTTTATCCCGTTATTATGTTATCCCGTTATGCCGTTAAACAGTTATTCCAGTATGCCATTATGCTGTTTATTGTTATCCAGTTTCCCGTTACCCCGTTATGCCGTTATTCGGTTTTGCTGTTATACCGTTATTCCATTTTATCGTTATCCCTTTATAATATAAACAAAGGAAAGATAAACTTGAAATAGGAGCTCACCTTGAATTGGTTGCACTTGGTTATGTAAAAATGTGGTTTTATTATTGAATCGTCGGTTCCCGTCATCGTAGCGAGATGAAACACATACCAGTTTTCAAGTCTAATGATAAGTTTCCAAACACAAACTCATTCCAGTAGTTTTTGCGTGATGCTCGAACAACCAAACAAACAATTACAGTTTCATAATAGTATATATATATATATATATATATATATATATATATATATATATACAGGATGTAATCCAACCTCTTGCACACCCGTCAATGACGAGTGTATAATGCCATTTTATAACAAATTACAGTGGTTGAAAATAGTTTTTTTGGAAAATTCCACAAAATTTTGGTGACGTGCTTAGGGGAAAACTTCGGCAATTGCCGAAAGCAATAAACATTCAACTCGACATTTGAATAAGGTAGAATGTTGAACTGATTGTGTGGTAACTGTACACATTGCAGGCTGCCTGAGATAGATAATCAATTTGAAGAAAACAACTAACCTTGTTATATCCAAACTGGAGATGAAGTCAGAACTAGTTGACTTCATACTCTCTGCTTTGCGGCACTTATAATTATCACTTGTGAGGAACAAACAATACAAATAGTATTGAAAAGGGAAACATTTGCAATTGAATATTGTTTTGAGAAATAATATCACGATCGTTGCAGTGATTCAGATATTCACAACACGTGAACTGAACACTGTTGCCACGCAAGATTCTCGCATGCACGGTTTACCCACATATCGCGTAATGTTTTCTGATTGGTTACTAATTAGGATCTTTCATTCACCAGCTAATCAGAAAACACTAGCAGAAACTAACAAACTTTCGTTCGTAGACAGCTTTGTAAACCATGTATGCGAAAATCTTACTTGGCAACAGTGTACAGTTCACGTGTTCTGAATGTGTGAATCAATACAATGGTCGTGATAATATTTTTCAAAACAATATTCAATTGCAAATGTTTCCATTTTCAATACTATTTGTGTTGTTCGTTCCTTACAAGTGATAATTATGATAAGTGCCTCAAAGCAGTGGATGAAATCAACTAGTTCTGACTTTATCACCAGTTTGGATATAACAAGGTTAGTTGTTTTCTTCTCTTTGAATATCTATCTCAGGCAGTCTGCAATGTATACATTTACCACACAATCAGTTCAACATTCTATATTATTCAAATGTCAAGTTGAATATTTATTGCATTCGGCAATTGCCAAAGTTTTCCTCTGAGAAGGTCACGTGAAATTAGGCGGGGGCGCTACCCAAAATTTTGTCGAATTTTACAAAGAACAAAACATGTTTTAAATTATTTTTTTTCAGATTTTTAAGCACTAATTTGTTATGAAATGTCATCATACACTCGTCATTCACGGGTGTGCAAAAGTGTAAAATATTTTGACATTTCTATGAGTGAATTGTCATTCGTAAACTCGTCATTTGGATATGAAATTGAAGTTGTTCAGTTCTTCAATTGCAATTCGGAGTATTTTGGATTTTTCTCCAAACCATTGAAGAAGCACGATTATGATAGTACTATTATATATATATATATATATTCGGCAATTAGAAGCTTTTTTATTATTGATTTTAGGAGAAAAATAGACTATTGAAATTTGGAAAAGCATGTAGAGTGATCGGGAAATGGAAAAAGTTATTTTCGACTCAAGAGGGAAGTAGCTTAAATTATTATTTTAAAACAAAGTGAAGTGAGAAAATATCACTTTGAACTGAAAATTGTATGTTTGAAGGACCCCGCAAAATCCTTATAGAAAATGGCTCTCGGCTAAATTCGCTGAAACTCTGCAAAAAGTTAGTATTGGGTATGCTGATCAAAAGTCTTAATGGGCACCCTCCATTTTCAACCCCGAAGCCCCCAAAGTACACTTTTCGGTGTGTTAATGCATCAGTTTCAATTCATCTTCAAAGCGTTTCCTTTCACTGCCCACCCCTTTCTCCAACCGAATCTCACATTCTACTCTCACCACACCGCGCCCTCTACCCCGTAGAACCCTTCATTAACGCCCCATTACACACTTTTAAGGTTAAAAATTCTTCAATTGTTTTATTTCTATCTTTTTGAAGCTTTTATTATATATATTTATATATATATATATATAAAATGTATATATACATTACAGTACATCCCTCCCTGACTACTGTACGGCATGTGTTTTAATTATTCATCTATTATTTCGATACCAAGATTTGGTACTACACGATTTGCAGCAATTGAAGAATCTTTAACCTTGAAAGTGTGTAATGGGGCGTTAATGAAGGGTTGGGTGGGGGTGTGGGGGTGTGGGGGTGTGGGGGGTGGGGGTGAGGGCGAGGTGTGGTGAGGGTAGAATGTAGGATTCAGATGGAGAAATGGGTGGGCAGTGAAAGGAAACGCTTTGAAGATGAATTGAAACTGTTATGCATTAACACACCGGAAAGTGTACTTTGGGGGCTTTGGGGGTCTGGGGTTGAAAATGGAGGGTTGTGCCCATTGAGGCTTTTGATCAGCATACCGAATACTATCTTTTTGCAAGGTTTCAGCGAATTTAGCCGAGAGCCATTTTCCATAAGGATTTTGCGGGGTCTTTTCTACCAAGCCACAGAATGGGGGATGTGAGAAAATACCTAAATATTGGTTTCGATGTACAAGTAATCGACAGATATTTGGATCTTTTCTAGTTCGCTAGCTCTCTGGATCTCTCGATCATTTTGCATGGGCCTACTCAGAACAAAGTATACAGGGGCCATTAGTATTTGAAGAGGCGAAATGTTATACGATTTTTTTCGAAAGGCAACTTGTATGGAAAGGGAAGGTGGATATGTCGATGCAAATGTACATTGAGGGAAAAATGTTCAAATGTATTTTTGTTCAAATCATTTGCTTTGAATATTTATTACTATAATGTATTCTGGGAAATGCATCATAATGTTATTATATTTTCTAATTGAGTCACAAAAATTTCTACAAAACGAAAGACACAAAATGAAAAGCTCATCATGAGTTTAAGGCAAATAATGACTATCAGTTAGAGTTGCATATTCAAATGTATTTTTCACTTATTTGAAAATATTTTTACATATGTAAAAAAATTAAACCTTCGGATTTAAAATTAGCCATAATCTTGAAATCAAAGTAACATTTTCCCATTTCATTTTGCTCTCAAATGAAAGTTAAGAGCATTTCTTTCCTCTATCGATTATAAATTTTTCTGACTTCTGATCACCCTACAGATGTTATCTCAAGTTCTGATAATCTAATATAATTCTCTCAGTTAAATTAACAATAATAATTTTTCCTATATATCACATGAAAAATGATAATGAATTTACCACGTTCATCGTGACGAGCACAGACCATTTATCTTCGACTTTATTGATCTCAGCACCAATCAATTTATGTATAAAATGTTTATTGGATCACCAACCTTAATTCATTTTCTAAACCACGTTGGGGAATTCTGGATAAAATTTATTTTTGCTTGGAGACTAATCAGAATTCTCCAATTTCTTATTGAATAAGTACAATGGGCGAGGACACGAAATTTTCAAAATATTTTTAATGTATTCTACAGCTCGCAAAATTCAAATGGCTTCTTTCTAGCGCCACTGCAAAATGTTGTGACGGGATCACCCGATCAACCAATTCCACAATTGACGCTTCAATCAATTTTGCAACGTTGCCATATTTTCAAATCTTAGGCCGCGCCTCCATAACAAGAATGACCGATTGTCTTTCTCTTCATGAGAAATCGTTTTGATGGACCACAATGACTCATAATATCAGAAATAACAAGGTTTATGTTGCGGCAATATATTGTTTTACGACAGATCGAATGTTTTTACACCCTTCGAATCCGCCATCGTCGCTTGACATTGCGAATAGTGTTCTAGTTCTGACATTTATAGTTGAAGAAACTTGGCAACATTGCCGTTTAACGTTACAATCAACCCGATCACGGCTATTGGCTGCTCGGTCCTTTACGTCACAAAGAGAGCCAATATTAGTAGCTTCAAAATTTTCTGATTTTCAAAAATGAATGGAAACTGTTGTAATTGAAATTTGACTTGAAAAATGTTTTCCGGGTACATTTATATATGCGTTTTGTATTTTAAAGCATATTAAAAGCGATAATAATTTCTCGTGTCCTCGCCTATTGAGCTCGATTCCTATCAAATCTGAAGTTCAGGCAATAGTTGCAATATATGCCTTATTGTTAATGTGGTAATAAATTTGTTTTAATCATGGTTTCAGATAATAGAGAAAAAATATTTAAGTGATGAGGTCATCCCATTTGACATAAAATTCATATCTGGGGGATTTGGACCAGTGAAAAACAATTTTCAGGACCAGATGGCGGTCATTCATGGTACTGTTATATAGTGTCAATGAATGTATTTCAAGGAACGTATCGATGGCATAGAATAAAAAACAACCTGCTTCCAAGAAGGAATAAGAAATCGTTAGATTCTAGAAAGAATTTCATATTTCTTCACTTTCATCAGGTATAAAATATCTGCGCCAATTTAATAGCCAAGTCGGTAGATAGAACCTCTCTTTGTCCGACTTTTTCTCCAGGTACTGCCCATACAAAAATAGATCACTGACAATTCAATACTGTTTCTTGAAGAAGTAGATTGAGATCATACAGAAATTGCGAATAACATATTTATCATCTCTTATACAAATTGAAAAGAAACAGAAAAGAGTAAAAGTTTGGATCATGTAAAGTGTGTCAAAAACTCCCCATAAAAAATCATTTGCATCCTTGATACACACTGATATTGTACCCACTATAAAAGGAACTACATGATTCGAAGTTTCGACCGCGTCTGGAGAGAGTTTTTATGCCTCCGCAAGGTCGTCAGACTTCCTTATTCAGTTATGCAACCTTATATGGATTATCCAAGAACAATATACGATACGTTTTACGGCTTTTTCTGTCGGCTGCGTTTGAGATTTGAATTTTTTCGGTTGCCGTAATGACCGGTGATGATTCAGAAATGGATTGAATTATAATTGACATGCACAGTTTGGATTGCGGACAAGGCTATTTCAGGGGTCAAGAATATGACCTTCGAATTCGGGTAATGCATAAACTAATGAATGTTTTCAAGAACTGAATTTGATCTCAGGACAATAAATTGTCTCCGAAAACAACTCCTGATTGAAAACCATTCATTTCAAAGGATATGCTTCGAAAATCGCCTGAAAAGCTTAGCAATTGGAAAAGCTTTCGTTAGTATGCATAAAACGACATAGTAATGGTTTGAATAAAAAACGTCACTTTAAAAATTCAGAAAGAACAGGTTCTTATTTTTTGAGAAGGAATGCGCATTCGTGGCTCGTTTTCCTGGCTATAATTACCTTCCCATATCTGAAAACCAAAACAAGAAAAACCATTGAATTGTCAATTGCAGAATAGTCTACACCGATAAGTTACTGTATATACCAAAATAAATAATATTGATGATCTATTTCGAAAAAGGAGATTCTATATTCCATGTTATGTGTTTATGTTCGTGATTTTCTCGAATACTATCCAACCAACCTGAATGTTATTTTTTGCATGGTGATACTATAGGCCTAGAGCAATATCATGTCTCATGTGTGTATTTTCATATGAACAGGGTTAGTCAGAAGTATGCATCTGCCATAATTTGTAAAGTAACCTTGTAGGACTTTGCACGATGTTATTCAATGTTCCTCGAGGTATTAGACAGGAAAGAAGGGTTTTTCTGATGGATATTTGACACAACATAAACCTATTTTATAGGTAGTAGCAGTGGGCAGACATGTTTTATTTTCTATGAAATCAGCTCACTAGTATGTGTCACAGATTTCTGTGGAGTATGGTATCGGATTGTCGGATTGGGTTTTGTGATGTGCCCCTTTTATAATGCATATGAATGACAAACTGGTGAAAAGTTGATTAATTACTACAACCTAAAAATATTGTGCGAATTCATCACTCATCATTTTGGCATTGGGAACCTTCCCCCACATAATTTTAATTACGTTTTATCAGTCATTTTTCCAGTCCAGTAGTTGCATATTTCTGAATATTGTTTTGAATATATTGAAAGTAATTCTCGTATTCAATTATTTTTATTTTTGCCTTTGATATTCACTGCATCTGTGAAATAATGCAAACTACAAGTGTGATATTATCTCTCCCGAATATTTTTTTCTATTTTCTTGATTCAGGATAATCATATTTCCATCGTTTCTAACGGGCACTATCAGGTCTATTGCAAAACATTCCTATTTTAATTGCTGCTACCTATTCGATAAGCCTCATGTACATCACATGACGGATTCTCGCATCTCCTTGTCCACGAGAAAGTTGATCATTTGAATTCTGAATTCTGATGGTGTTGTGGGTTTTTCTTCAACTAATAAAGCGAATGCCCCGTCACCTCCAGTCCCAGACATCATTTCATCTAGAATTTACTCTGTATTTCATATTTCTGAATATGTTCCATTTTTTGCTGTATAAAAGGCTTAATTTAAATTCAACGAGATCATGTTTATGAAATTTTTGAATGACTATTGTTTTCCATGAATAGATCGGGAAGACCATCGCTGTACAATGTCGTCTTTTTTGTCAGCAGTTCAAAGCATTGGGATGATATCATGATATAATTCGGCATATATATAGTCCAAGACTTTGAGGCTGGTTATCATTATTGTATACATACATTTTGTTCTGGGCTGGACAAGTCTTCACTCTCCGTTTTCTATATCCTCATTCAAACTGGTCAGAGGGTATCTGAGGAACTCCTCGTCACCCCTGCAGCATTATCAATAAAGGAGAAAGCAGACAAATATATGTACCCATATCCTCTCCTAGATCTCCTTTCACTTCCCATGTATATGATCTAGGATAAACCCAACAATTGAAAAAGGGAACAGTAATTTGCATTCCAAAAGCAGAGAGGAAATATCCCCCTCTTTCAAAATCGCTTAGACCAATCTGTCTGTCGTCCATCAAACTGAGGACACTGCCATCTGTGTCTTGCTAGACATAGAAGGAGCATCCGATAATACCTTGCACGAGGCAGTGAACAGAGCATTATTGCAAAAAGGAGTGGATAGAACTATATCCAAATGAATAAGCCAACTGTTCGCCACAAGAATGGCTGGAATTAAATCTCCAACACTCCAAGCCAAGTATCTAGAACGCCCAATGCAGCCATGGAGACACTGCTGGGATTGCCCCTCTTCACTTGGTGATACAGGGAGAGGCAAGGCTAGGTGCCTTCAGACTGAGAAACACACTGGGCAACATAAACGTTAGGACAGGATACATGAGTTTCCTTAGCATCGTAACCAGAGACGTACTAGACATGAGATCAGACCACATCAGACCACTCTCATTTGACCAGTGCTACAGGATATCTATACCAGACAGAACTGTATGGTATCACACAGAATTCAACACCATTCTACAGGGCAAGATCTGGTAAACAGACAGATCAAAGATGGAGAATAATGCGGGAGCAGGAATGTATTCTAGAAACCCAAGAACCGAGTTTAGCTACTCACTGGGTACTCACACCTCTGTTTTCCAAGCAGAGGTCTACGCAATCCTTCAATGTGTGGAGGAAAGCAATAGGAGAGCAATAGTAGAGAAACAGATCCACATCCTCCCTGAGAGCCAGGTGGCACTGAAGGCTCTAAGTAGCCAGGAAGTGGTGACGCCCCAACTGGTATAGACCTGCAAAGAGAAACTGACAATTCTAGCAGAACGAAACCGCGTCAAGCTGATTTGTGAGCCGGGATATCATAGATTTGCAGGGCAAAAAAGCCGACGAACTTGCTAGAATAGGATCGGAAAACAAATACGGTCCAGGACAGATCCTCGGGGTTCCGAAGCGAAGACTGGGTCCAGAAAAAACACAAACAACACTGACATCCCAGGAAACAGACACGGGAAATAATACATCAAAGGCCCGTTCCGGAAAAAAACAGCAGACCTGCTAACTCTAAACAGGGAACAACTGAAAATCATTATGGGGCTAATGACTGGACATACGCCAGTGAAAGAGCGCCTTAATAATATGGGACTGTTCAATTGCAAACTAACATGCAGATTATGCGGTAAGGAATCAGAAACAGTATCATACATACTGTTCAACTGCGTGGTTTTGGGACCGCAGAAGACAGGCAGTTTTCGGGCAACCAATTGGTGAACCGAAACATAGGCACCCGAAAACTCAAAGTGCGAGTTCCGCTCTACCTGTAAGGTGTTCATAAAGGGTCCCGCCCCCCTCCAAAAAGTTTCTAGAACTCGGCTTAGACTCTTATCTACTCTGGAACCGAAACGTGAAGGTCACCAGCAAGACAATATGCTCACTAATGATATGCAAAAGCATTAAAGGGGAAATATGTAATCAATGATTACTAACGGTGCAATAGTGTGGCATAGCAAGACCAAGCTAACCACAACAAGAAAAACTTCGAAAGACAGCAACTTGCATGCCTTTGCATTAAAGTTTTCGTTCTTCGCACAAGGTAGGCTGGTTCCTAAGAACCCCGTACATGTAGGCCTCTTTATTTGAACCAATTGTGCACTTACTCGCTCTGAAATTCGGCAGTTCCACAGCTGAATCTCTTTGGCATCCTGTGGGTTCAGAATTATGCTCCCAAAGTTGCTCCCTCTCTGGTCACTCAGTGATGAGGTGCGACAATATTTCATCATCTTCTAGGCACCATCTGCATAGAAGAATCATCTGTGATACCGATGAGTTCCATGTGCCTGTTCAGGTGATGTGTGACGTCCCAGTCACAATATTGATAACCCGTCTGTTGAGTGACAGGATATCTTTTGATATTTTTCATGGAGCTTTGATTGCCTCATTCATGGCGCCTCTCACCATGTTTTGATGAACTATTTTTGTAGCAGTTCCTCCATGTTTGAGATAAACATGCTGCTGTGTATTCCCAAGATTGGTTCCGGCCTGACTGGGGTCTTTCTCGATTGTATCTTGGCTAATCTGTCTGCCTCTTCGTTCCCAGGGACACAAGAGTTTCTTGGGACCCATATGAAGCTGACTTTGCTTGTTTTCTATAAACTTTCTAAGGCGTTTATACACTCGGACACCCGTATGGATGCGATCCTATTTGCTCCTTACGTCATAATTGCAGCTTTGCTGTCCGAGTAGAAGATGGTAGGGATTTTTCTGGACGCAGGTGAGTATATCATATACTTCGACCTGGAAAAATGAGGCATGTTTGCATAGGGGAACTGAGATTTCCTCTTTATTTCTTCTTCGTATACTCCTGCGCCGGACATTTCCCCAAATCTTGATCCATCTATAGGCCAGGTTGATTCGTGGATTGATGGTCTGCCGGGTGCAACGCCCCAGTTCTCCCTCGTGGAGATGGCAATATTGGGCCCTTTCCTGAAATTCAGATCAGACGAGGTGCTGCCTTTCTCCATTAATAGAATAAACCCTCTTTTCCCTTGTTTCAAATAGCGAAGTGACCATGGTCTGCCTCCGAACCGATCCATTGGCTTGCGCCTTTGAGTCCGTAGGTAGTACGGCATGGCTTCGGGATCAATGACAAGTTGCAGAGGTGGTAATCCTAGTAGAACTTCTAGAGCCCTGGTAGGCATCATCCTCATAGCATCTGTCATTCTCAGACAAACCAGCCGTTCTACTTTATAAAGTTCGTCTCTGGACTCGCCTTCAGTGGTGTCGGTCCAACAAATGATAGATCCGTATTACAGTATGCTTGAGATCAAGTTCAACAACCTCACTAGAGGTCATATTAGATTTCACGAAAAAAAAAACAAATTAAGCAAAGCAACAAAGGCGAGTAGAGTATAGAATCCATCCACACATTTGATGAAAATACCATAGTAGGGTTACTTAGACGGGTCTAAGATCCCCCGAGATGTGCGTGGTCGTCGAACTTAATACTCCCATGGGTAAGTTTCCAAGCATCTTTCGATGCGGGAATATACGCTATCGAAATAAGCACCCACAATGGCAAAAGACTCCCTGACAAGACTCCCAGTCATGCAGCAGGTTGAAGAGCTCCTAGGCAATTTCTATTGAGGAAAATCCAAAGAGGAGTCAATAACGTGGTATCTGAGAGCGTACTGTAAACTCAGGGAGCTAAGCATCACACTCCACATTCTAGTGAAGCGTGAGGCTGCACAGAAAAAAACAAATGGTTGACTCAAATAAAATTCATTCGAATCAAACAAATAGAAGTATCGTATATGCACGACAAAATATAATCTCAAAATGAGTGAAATTATTTCTTGGTTTTGGATGAAATCTAAAGTTTCAATCAACTGAAACTAATTTGATTGAACCAAATATCTTATCCGACCAACTCTGTTCTTAGTTCGTTTTGGCAGAAATGTTTTTTCAGACATGTAATTATTTTGTTGAATCGAATACATTTGATGATTGCTTCCACAAAAATATTCATTCAAACAAGTATATATGTCGAATTGATAAATTCAATAAAATGTCAATTCAACAAAATAAGCTGATCTCTTCACTAAAAATATTTATTCAAATGAGTAATCATTTTGTTAATCCAATGAATTGAAGTCCAGACGTCGCAACGATAATAAGTCGGCTTTGCTATTAGGTAACATTATCTAAGTCAGGGTCAGTTTTGCGAACGCTTCGTCATCTAACGCATATAATTCAATATAAAAAAATCCATTTGAATTTATCTTTTTCTGTTGTTTGATTCAAATAAATATTATATTTGTGTTGAAACAAATTTTCATTCAATATGTGTTAGAGATTGTTTCAATAGATGAACATATAGGCAAATCAAAGAAATGTTAGCATTGCATTGAGAAATCCATTTTGTCACCGCAATATAATAATTCCATCAATCGAATACACCTGCGTTTTTGGATAAATTTCGTTCAGTCGGGTCAAGCCAATAAGAGTGACCAAATAAATTTGGTTAAATTAACAATATTTTTTTCCGTGTGTACATAAAAAAAATTGGCAAACCTGGGAAAGTATCACAATTAGATCTCAAAATCTTTCAGTTCTTTAGAGATTTGGGGCACGGGGAGTGGCTATAACATAAGGAAGAGTGCACATTAGATCTGGATCAGGCCGTAGTGCATCTGTCACCATTCACTATAACCATTACCATAGAAAACGTTAGGGTTGGGAAGTGGATAAAAAAAGTTTGTATTCGTTAGGAAGATAATTACAAAAGTGCGACAAAAGAAAGCTTTCTGTTAAGCGATGTACAGCAAGTTCCAAGCTTGTGAGGGCATACTAACTGAGTCTGATGTCTGACCAAAACTGCTGATAAGTGATTTTGAAGGATCATCTGCCATGAAATTATTGTGATGTAGAGTTGTTTGAGAATTGGTCTGGGTGGCATCGTCAACCAAAACGACTGCTCTTTTTACAGAATCCACTTCATATATATTGGAATATTGATCGTATACACTAGATTCGGGGTAGAGAGGGATTGAATTTCGAAAACGATAATGTGTATTTTCATTACAATATTTAAGAACGCCTCTTTCGATGGGAAATTTTCCACAGACAAGTTTTCGATGAACCTGAAATAATTTAACTCTACAATCTAGACACCCCTATGGTTAACAGAAATATTTTTTCATTCGAGGATTTATAGAACTGCTTTCAAAATTTCGTCTAATTTCAACAATAAGTCATCAAATATATTCTGATTGGTTACAGTAGGATTTCAGTTGATGATGATCCATAATCTGAATCCAAAAAGTTGCTAATTGAAATTTTTCATAAAATCAACATATATTTTTGCCGCAGGATCATGCCAAAAACTAATTTGTCAACGTTTGACTAGACGTTTGACCTGTACGAAGAAGTAAAAAAGTAAGTACATATGAAAACGCTCAAAACTATACCGGTATAATTTTCGAAGATATGAATAAACGAGAAATGAAATTAAATCCTTGATTATGATAACTTCATAACAAACTGGAGACTAATTTAATGCATCGTAAATTTTTCATCGAGAAAGTCCCGAATCGTCTACAGAAACAGGTGTGAACTTTTTGTTCTCATTGCTCGAGCAAGTCATAAAATCACTTTTACCGACCATGAAATTCCTTAATTCGTAACAACTACAAAATTGACAGGTATTGCCACATAAAAACTTGCGTACCTCTTCTGTACCAACTTTGAAAGAGGTCTTAAATGTCGAATACAAGCAAATATAGTTAACATTTTAATTTATGAGGGACAGTAATAATAATGTTTCATTGTCTGATTTATCATCGGTTCGATTCTTTTTACGAGGGGGTCCTATATCCGAAATATGTTCTACCTACTGATGTCGATAAAAAGAAATATGGCGATGTTTTTATATATTCATAAAACTATTTGTTTTAAGTGTTTTCATTATTTTATTGAGAAACATTCAAGTTTCATATAAAATCGAAAACGGGATCGCTTTCATAAATACTTCCTATCGAAAGTAACTCCAATTGTTTGCAAAATTCAGTGGAACATTGCTACACAATTTGAATAGATCGAATGTTTTATTCATAGCACAACAGTAGAAATACAAAATGGCAATCACGAAAAAAGACACCATCAACCCCGCAGTGTTAGTTCAGTAAAATTAATCAAAAACATATTTATTCTTCCATTGTAGTTTTCCAATATACATTTGTGTATGTCGCTCCCCGGATATGTCTTTTGAATTACTTGTTTTTCATCAGCAAGTAATAAATAAATGAACACAACAGGGGTGAATATGTTTTGAGAGAACTATATTTATTCACCAACAATTTTCATTTTCACCTCTATGACAGTAAATCTAATGAGTTTGAATTGTGACTTCCAAAAGAATGTAAGAAATGGTTTGAAATGTCCTCTTTGTTTTGAAAATTGAGGATGATTCAATAGGCCGTGTAGTCTAAAAATAGAACATTCACGGACATTTACATGAAACTTCACTGTTGGGAGTCTGTAACCACAGACAATTTGAGGAGTCCTCAAATCGGCATGACTGCAATAACGGACGCAAATTGTGTATCAGTGTGGAGCTCAGTCCAGAATGCAATAAAATTACGTTAAATACTATACTGGAACCCCATCTACTTTAGCGCATGACTAGGCCGCAAACTAAAATTTTGTTGGTTTTCCATGGAAACCCCTAATCTAACAATCATGGTATACAGCCCTATGTTTAGCCTGCTATGAATTATGAGGGGCTACAACCCATCAATACTTTGTATACCATGATTGTGACACCCATGATTGTGAGACCTACAGAGCGGTAGGGTGGCACGGTAGAACTTGGCTAGCCACAACAAAAAAAAACTTTATAAAAAGACTTGCATGTCTCTGCATTACAAGATCAATGATATCGACTCTAACAGCGGCATTAGAGGTCATCTAGACCTTACACCTCACCATATCGTAGTGAGAAGAGCCGCTTGTGGAGATCTTTTCCTTAACAATGCATACATCTCACTGATTTTCCAGCAGACTGAATTGTCAAGGAATCCTGGTTTGAGACGAATATTCGCAACAGAAAAGCGCGAAATATATCTTCGCGGTGGGAAAATGCCATATATGGTTGGACTAAGACCCCTGAGGAAACTGGAGTTGAAGTGTTTGGGCCTCATACCGAGTATTCCAAAACTCTGAAAATTCCCAAGTATCTTCGAAGCGGATATACCCGCTATCGAGAGATGTGTCCAGTTCAATCTTGAAAGAAGATATCAGAACAAGAATATAGCAATTCTTTTTGGCAGCCAAGCAGCCATCAAAGCGATGAACTCTTCTAGCATCAACTCAAAAATAGTATGGGAATGCCTTCAAAAACTGAACGATCTAGGCAGGATAAATGAAGTTATTCTCCTCTGAGTGCCGAGTCATATCACGGTGGAGGGGAATGGAGCGGATACACTGGCACCAAAATAGGCATAAATGTTACTAATCGGGCCCGACCATTCTGGGGACTGGGAGAATCCTACTTCCAGGACAAGCTCAATAAAAATGAGGAAGCATTAAGAAGTGCAGGGAATGGCAAAACATTCTAGGACTGGAGCAGGCATTGGTTAATTTCGGCAAGAGAAGCCCTAAGATATCCTCGGTCCGAAAAAGTTTCGAAGTAGTGTTAAGAGAAGTCTCAAAGTCCATAACGGGATTTTTAACGGGGCATTATAGATTCAGAGAACATCTCAGGAAGTTAGGTTGAGAGAAGAACAACCGTGAAAAAGTGAGAAACTGGAGACGACCCTTCACATCCTGATGGAGTACTATGCTGTACAGAGGCTTGAGGGGTACTCCAAACAAGGAATCTCTAGTGAAGCAGAGGAATGACTACAATAGATCTGAACAGGTCGTAAGGCAACTGGCATCACCCATAACCGCACTGTTTACTTCCGGTCCGCGAGTATTTTGGACGATTCCTACTATATCACTAATTGGTATTCTATCTTCTGTTATATCAAAAGGCCTCACTTCGCAGCACTTTCCTCATAAATGTGCCCCCAAAGACTACAGGAATCTCAAAATTCTCAATTTTGACAGGGACCATCAACGAAAAATTTGAAGGAATTCCAAAATGGAGTTCTAATAAATGTCGGAGTTCTATGCAACCAATATTCAAGCTTATGTATTTTTGAGAATATCCGATTTGACTATGGCAAATGTTACAATATCAGGTAGAGTAAAAACCAGCATCATCTTTCCAAGATCACTTTTCACAAAAACAGCAAGGAATTCGGGTATTGTTTCTATGTGTACAGTGCAGTTTTATAAGATTATTTGAGGAAATCAGGATTTCTTTATAATCGTTAATATTTAAAACAGACATTCATTCAGACATTTTTAGACAATCCCGTACATTTTTATGTCATCTGTGAAAGATACGAAACAAAATAATTCACCAAACCCGTACTTCAGCAGAACGGTAACTCTCGGGAAAAACCACAATCTATAGTACTGATGAAAAACCTGTCTGTTCCAATAAAGATTTTGTGCGCTTATATTTATATGGTTCTTATTAATGGGTGTTTTGAAATTCTTAGGCCAATCAATAGAGATTTTCTGCTCTATTGATTCTGTAACAAAAATACTACCAGGAAACCGACTGTGCCATCATACGAAAGACTGTTCGTTGTTATATCCTGTTATGTTTTCTACTCGCAACTGTCATTGCTTAATTTCTTATAATTTTGTTCTATTGTTTTTGACTCGTAATTTGAAAACTAATGAAGCAATCTCGATACGGACGAATTGTAGAGAATCAAATGCAAAGAAAATAAGCCCAGGTACGACTCGATCAGATTATTAATAACGGAGAAAACATTTGTAAATATTTAAAAGCATTTATTTTTATCGTTATTGACTTGTAACTTGAAAACGGACGGATGAATTGTGGAGAATTAGAATGCAAAAAAAACGAGTCCCAACGCAACTCGATCGGATTGTTAGTAACGGAGAATATCCGAAAAAACCGGGAAAAATCAGCATTTTTTTTTAATTTATAACTTTGCCACTTTTTGAGTTGCAGTGCAGGCTATCCACGACGTGTGTGAAAAACTCAGGCACCATCGAATCATTAGTTTTGGCATAATTGCAATCTGAATTTTTCAATGCACTTTATTGCAGCAGACCTGGATGCATCATAGGTGGTCAGATTCCAAATTTTCAAAAAGATTTCGAGAGAACAAGTATAGTACTACAACACGTATATCCTCATTTTGCGTTAAAATGCTGCAAAATAGGTGAAAAATACTTGCAAACATGACCGAAAATGGGCGAGTGCGTGAAAGCGGCTGAGTGGTAGGTGTAGAGCAGCAGACGCGGGGGTATAGTAATACAAGCGCGCTGCGACCGTTATGAATCTGCTGCTCTACCTCCACTCCTCAGCCGCTTTCATGCACTCGCCCGTTTTCGGGTATGTTTGCAAGTATTTTTCACGTATTTTGCAGCATTTCAACGCAAAATGAGAATAGTTGTTCTGAAGTACTATACTTCAACCCTCAACATCTTTTGGAAAAATTGAAATTGGACCACTTATGATGCATCCCGGTCTGCTGCAATAAGTGCATTGAAAAAATCAAATTCCAATTATGCCAAAACTAATAATCCAACAGTGACCGAGGTTTCCACATATTTATAAAGTACACATCAATCACTACTATGTCGTGGAGAGCCTGCTTTAAAACTCAAAAAATGGTGTTGTTATGAATTTAAAAAAAATTCAATTTTTTTCCGGTTGTTCCGGTTTTTCTCTGTTACTAATGATCCGATCGAGTCGTGCTGGGGCTCATATTTTGCATTTTGATTCTCGACGATTTGTCCATTGAGAGTATCAAGATGGCTCCATTAGTTTTCAAAACAATAAAAAATCAAAAAAAATAGGCAATGAGAGTTGCGAGTAGGAAACATAACAGGATATAACTACGGACAGTCTTTCGTATGATGGCACAGTCGGTTTCCTGGTAGTATTTTTGTCACGAGAAAATCTCTATTGCTTGGTCTATCTGAAAAAGTACGATATTGTGAAGCTTTTATGAAATATAACAGTTTTTAATCTTTATGATCTGAAATTGTATTCTCTGCAAATGTAATTAAAGAGGTCGGTCTTGATTTGTCTGATTTGATGTATCACGATCCCGTTAAGTAATGTTCTGTTTATTCATGATTCTGCTGAACTCTTTTCCTAATCATAATGTACTACTTTCTTTCCCTGTCCCTCTTGGTGTCATTTTGAGAACCTCATAGGGCCAATTTAATGGCTTTCCCTATATTTACGCAAACAATACCGGGCAACCTTGCATTGTCCTGAGCAGACAACTAATTGTTTTTGTAATTGTTATTCTTTTTTTTTTTTCGTCAATTGAAAATACAACAAATGATATATTTCAATAATGTGGTTTTGAAAAAATATCATATACTGTTAATCAATATTTTTTCATGTTCATAGAAATATGCTTCAATACTTCAGGTATAGCTTTGTTCGAGGAAAATGTTACTAATTCAACTGGAACGTTCTTCTAATTTATATTTCCGACTGAGTTCTTTCACCTCGACTACGTAGTAAAAAACCGTTAACATGTCCAGATACTTTCAGTTTTCAATATATCGCCGGTTTTGGGTGTCCATATAATTATTGTTACGAAATAATCAATTACAGTAATTATATACTATTGTAAAATTAATTGCTAATGTATCGGGCATGGAAAATATTATGATGCCTGTTTTGTAATCAATGTTCAATACAATATACTCATATGAAGTATCCCATTATCTAATAAAACTGTCATAAGATGTTTATGGAGATATAGAAATTTCAAAAAATATACGGGGGTATGTTAATTTGAACCCATAACCACGGAAATATCGTAAAGGTAGCAAATAGAAAATTGATTGAATTATGATAAATCTAAAATTGAAAATTGTGCTCCTAGGAATTGAATTCATTTTTCATAATTTTCTATTAAATAAATTTTCAGGCCTGATCGAAAAATCCTTGTGGCTTTGAAAGTTCATAATACTAATTGACAGACATCTGTGATACATAATAAAGAGTTGATTTAATAGACCATGAAAAATAGCTAACTCCTCAAGAATGCTTCCTGGCACTACCCACACTATAGGTGTGTATCAAGTCAAATATCCATCAGACAACAACTACTCTACTGGCGAAAGTCACGACGAACGTTGGATTATATCCGATGAATAAGCATGCGAAGTCCTACGAGGTTACTTTGCAAATGTTTGGTGGGAAATGGATGAATATTAACCCATCTTTACTGATGAGCAAATACCACGAAACCGGTCTACAGGGGGTTAGTTCGAATAAGTTGGTTGATATTGGTCCATTTACAAAGTAACCTAACCTAATTCAACCCTCCAATAGAAAATATATTTTCCTTCAGAAGTTATTTTTTATGGGGTGAACATGGATTCGAGGAGCGTTTTATTTCCTCTAGTAATATTCATCTCTAACGCACCACTGTTATGCGAAGTTCAAAATGGCGTTTTTATTCTACAATCTTCATAAAATTAAGGTCGTCTAGCAACGAGCGAACACCCAACATTCTCTCTCGGAGACTTGTATGGCCCAAGCGATGTTATCGCTTTGTTCAGGTATTGAATTTATAGAAAAATATTCTATACTTTTTTGCTAGGATAAACTATTACACAATTGAACTTTATTGGACTCCCAATGAAGTTCTGTAGAATATACTCATGTTATAAATAGCTATAATTCCAAAATATAGACAACTCTTTCGAAAACGGAATTTTCAGTTCATTCCGGAATTTTCAGTTCATTCGAAACACTGAGCAAAGTAATAAGAGAGGTCAAAATGTCTGAGTTGCTTCCGGAAAAGGGGTGCCATGTCAGTGGTTTCGGATTTGGCAAAGGTACTGCCGTTCTGCAGATTCCTAAAAACACTTTTTGCAAAAAAAACTCTTTTCCGAACAAATGTTCACGTATTTTACTTGTATTGGAAAGATAATTTTTTGACATTTCTAGAAACCAATGAAAACTTTCAATTCAAATCATTCAGGTACGTTTTGGCCAATCATAACATTATTATGGTGAGAATAATCTACCTAGAAAATTGCCGCGGGAATAGTTTGACGTATGTTGTTTTTATTCTTTAACAACCTATATTTTTATTTTGAAAAGGGAAACATTCTCAATTGAATATTGATAGAAATATTTTTCTGTGAATTGAAAAATCCACGATAAAAATGAAGTTATTTTCTGTGAATGTCTAACAGAAAACAACTACTTCCCCGGCTAATGCCACGCTGGACATTGAACATCTGATAGATATTTTAAAAAGACCCTAACTCAAAAAAAAAATCTGAAATTGAAAATTTTTATTTTCATTCAGATAGTTATTTCATTTTCTATTCCAGTCTCAATGAAGAACTCATTAAGATGAATGAGACAAAGAAGAATGTTTTCCAATGATTTCTGGTGAGTACTCTCTCTTTTGGAAAACATTCTTCTTTGTCTCATTCATCTTAATGAGTTCTTAATTAAGACTGGAATAGAAAATTAAATATCTATCTGAATAAAAATGCAAATTTTCTATTTCAGATGTTTTCTTTTGAGTTAGGGTCTTTTGAAAACATGAATTTAATGCCGCGTGGCTTTACCGAGAAGTAGTTGTTTTCTGTTAGACAATCACAAAAAATAACTTCATTTTTATCGTGGTTTTTCAATTCACAGAAAAATCTTTCAATCATTATTCAATTGAGAATGTTTTCCTTTTAACATGAATACCCCACAAGAGGTTATCTTGACGATGGAAGATAGTGACTAAAGTTTATCTTCCAGTCGCAGATGATTCCACATATGATATTCATATTTTCATCAAATCAATCTATATTTTTAATTTGTCACCAATTCGCATGAAAAGTGAGAGATAAATCAAAACCGGTTTCGTTCATTATATCATTTAGCGAGGAAGTATGTTTGTGATCGTAAATTCAAAGAATAATCTACAGAATACCACACGAGGGTTCGATAAAGTAGAAAATAATTCTCCAGATATCTTTCTCAAACATCGGGCTCTCGTGTCTATTGCCTGGCAACAAGTTTTCAAAAATCTGTCGAATTATTTTTACTTTATTCTCACTCTCTTGTGTTATTACAACTTATTATTTTTTGACATTTCTAGAAACCAATGGAAACTTTCAATTCAAATAATTCATGTACGTTTTGGCCAATCAACCTAGAAAATTGCTGGGGGAATAGTTTGAAGTATTTTGTTTTAATGGTCAGACACCATATATTTTTAATTTGACGTCTGTCATCGCATGAAAAGTGAGAAATGAATCAAAACCGGTTCAGTACATTGCATCATTGTGCGAGGAAATGTGTTTATGATCGTAACATCAAAAAATAATCTATGGAACACCACACCAGAGTTCAATAAAGTAGAAAATATTTCTCCAGTTTTCTTTCTCAAACTTGTTGCCATTTGGCAATAGCCACTCGATCCTGTTGGGCTCTCGTGTCTATTGCCTGGCAACAAGTTTTCGAAAATCTGTCAAATTATTTCCACTTAATTCTCACTCTCTTGTGGCATTACAACTGAAAATTCTATTGTTCATCAAATTGCTGGAATTTTCTTGAGATAGAGGGGTTGGCTATTTCTTTATTCAGACCTGGAACAAAGAGGAACACAAACATATCTCAACACACCCATATACAATAACAATAACGCCAATTATAATCAGTATTTACTTGATATAATCAGTATTTACTTGATATAATATTTGTCTTTTATGATGAATCTTTAATATTGCTGAATGGTATCATTTCCAATATTTCAGTAAAGTACCTCAGATGTAAACATGTTTTTTCTGGAATAAAACAGTTTTCGGTGGACAATTCAACTCATGTATAAAGAATCACATATGCCACAGTGCAATTGTCAGTTAGACAGCGGCAAAGGTTAGCTGCAACTTTTACAGCGACAAATGCACTAGTGGTTTTTTCACCTATTCATTTGTTTATCAATTATCGCGGTGTTGGTTGGCAGAAGAAATAAAGTTTGCATTGATTGTTTCCAAATTTCTTGTTCATTAAATTGTCCTGCCGAATTACACTCGATGTTTGTATTGATATCGGGTAAATTTGAGTTGTTCGAATTCTAAACTGTTTCCTTTGGCAATTTGACTCGAAAAACTGTCAACCTAAAAACGCTCCACCTTTGGTGTCGCATTTTTAATAGTTGACAGTTTTTCTCGTCTAATCGCTAGGCAACATTTTCTCATTAAACAACCCAAATTTACCCGATAAAATACAAACCTCTCGTGCAATTATAAGTGATAAAAGTTCATTAATGAAATCCTGGAAAATGAGATTTGTTTTAAATTGTTATAGTTGTGAAAAAAATTTAACTCGATGTCGGAAAAATTTGTCAAGTTCTTTGAGTATCGTTTTCAAATTCATGTTGAAATATATCGGTGCTACAACCAGCATGAAGCTAATAAATAACCATATTTTTGGGGGTAATATGAGTAATGCTATGGTTCTCGTCGATGATAGCAGCGAGTTAAAAGCTGCGCAGTCGTTCTATTTTCATCGGTTTCAACAAGTGCTATCACCGATGAATATAATCACTGCACGACTTATATTTGGCGAGAGAATATAATTCACCTGTCACATGGTACATTCTAGATTATTGTGAATGATGATATTGTGATGATGATATTGTGAAATGATAAAACAACGAGTAGTAAGAGGCTATCAAATCGATGATATTCCCACTATCACCGCATGATAACCGACAACTGTCTCTTATGAAAAGTATAGACTGTATACGTTAAGACGTTTATTTTATCTGATGATATTCATTATATTCTCTTACCAAATATTACTCTTGCAATGATTATTCATCGGTGATAGCAGCGAGTTAACACCGATGGAAATGAAACGACTGCGCCGCCTCGACGATGTTTTCCTGGACACAGGTGGGTATAGCATGCACTGAGGCATAGTTGCCTAAGGGAACTGAGATTTCTCCTCTCTGTTCCTTCTTCGTACACCCCTGCACCAGATATTCTCCCAGATACATTGATAGGGGGCCTGTTTGGTGCTTTGCCTTCCCATTCTTCTCTCGTGGGTATGACGATATTGGGTCTTTTCTTGAAATTCAGAATCGACGGGATGCTGTCCCTTTCCATTGATAGCAAATAGCAAACTGTCCATGATCTGCCTCAGTGCCGATCCATTGGCTTGCGCTTTCTGGCTCTCTGTAGAGGTGGTAGTCATAATAGAACTTCGATTGTAGGTGTCGTCCTCAAGACCCTTGTCATTCCTAGACAAGCCAGCCATTGTACCTTATCATTTCTGAACTCTGTCTTAGAGGTACCGGTCCCCCATACGATGGACCCATACGGCAAATAATGGCCGTATACAGGGTGAGTCACAAGTACTTTGACATACTTCAGGAGGGGATTCCTCACAATATTCTAATATGATTTGTTCAAATAAATATATGTCCGGAAACGCTTCGTTTCCAAGATACTGGGTGTTGAAGTTTTATTTTTATTTCAGTTTTTTGAAATAACTTTCGAAATACTGACCTCAATTGAATGAAAATTGGTATTGAGAGGTTTTTTGAGGTGTCAAATTCGAACCTGATGTTATTATTGCTCCTACTCGTAGGGGGCGCGACCTACACGTCTTCTTTTTTTTGAAGATTCATAACTTTTTTGAGCGTACTTCTATCACATTTTTAAAATCAATTCCTCCATCATATCTACGTAAAAAAGCTACCCTTATTACAAGTCGCTATGAGCAACCGTTTTCTAGATATTTGGATTTGAAAATTTCAAGTCGATTATTTGATAATCGATGCGTTTTGAAGTTATTACCACTATTTTGCATTTTCCACAAGAATGCTTAGGAAATGAATTTGACGTTCAAGTAAGTAGTTTTGGTAATTACATATTATGTGACAGTTGAACGTTTTGTTGTTTTGTTGAAGTTTCTATAAGTTTCAAAACACTAATTTTGAAAAAACGGATTATTTAAACAATAATGCTCATTTAGATGATATGCATTTCGTTTTTGGCCTTGCGAATGGCAATGCGCGCGAAGCAAGACGTATTTACCAGGAGTGATTTCCTAATCGAGTACTGCCTTCAGCTCCAATATTTACCAATCTCCACCGTCGTTTGGCAGGAACAGGTAGCTTTAAAACGGCAGCTGATATTATTGGAAGACCACGAGCAGTCCGAACCCCAGAATTGGAAGAAGCTGTTTTGAACAGAAACAAGTACAACAATAATTGCTGAAGCTCTCAATTCTACTCAGTCCACATTTTGGAGAATTATTCACGATCCACAATTTTATCTATACCATATTCGAAGGATACAAGCTCTTCTGCTACGAGTTTTTGTCCAACGCATTACTACGTGTCAGTGGTTTTTGAGAAAATTTCGCTGGAAATCCTCAATTTTTAAGATATGTACTCTTCACGGACGAGGCAAACTTCTCCCGAAATGCCTTCACAAACTTTCATAACAACCATGTTTGGGCTCTGGAAAATCCGCACGTAGTTAGTGAAAGACATTATTATTATCAATTTTCTGTAAATGTATGGGCGGTAATAATTTATAATTACTTGATGGGTCCTTTCTTTCTTCCGTTCCGACTGAATGGCGCAACTTACAGAGACTTTTTAGAATATGAACTGCCGGGACTACTCCAGAATGTACCATTAGAAATTCGTAACCGCATGTGGTTTATGCATGATGGGGCTCCGGCCCATTTTAGCGTTGTAGCCAGGGAATTCCTCAACACCGATGGATCGGTAGGGGTGTAGAAGAACCTAACCAGGCGTGGGCACCAAGGTACCCAGATCTAAATCCGCTAGATTTTTATTTTTGGGGACATTTGAAGTCACTTGTTTATAAAACTCCAGTAGCGAACGAGAAAGATGTAAGAAACCAAATAGTAGACGCCTATGAAGCAATAAGAAACACACCAATAATTCTTGAGCGGGTACGAGATTCAATGACTAGAAGAATGGATGCCTGTATCTTCGATGAAGGTGGACACTTTGAACAATTCATTTGAATACAATTTAGTTTCCTTTATTTTATTTTATTGTACATATTCAAAATTTCTTGAAATAAAATGTTGATATCTTTTGCAAATTTTATTTAAACAAATACAGATTTTGCACCCTTGACACAAAAATAACTATTTTAAACGAGTTAAAATGAATAGGATAGGTGGCGCCCCTTAAGAAAAAACTACCTACTCAAACGTCAAATTCATTTCCTAAGCATTCTTGTTAAAAATGTAAAATAATGATAATAACTTCAACACGCATCGATTGTCAAATAATCGACTTGAAATCCAAATATCTAGAAAACGGTTGCTTATAGCGACTTGTAACAAGGGTAGCTTTTTTACGTAGATATGATAGAGGAATTGATTTTTCTTCTGAAAAATGTGCTAGAAGTTATGAATCTTCAAAAAAGAGAAAGACGTGTAGGTGGCCTCCTACGAGTAAGAGCAATAATAACATCAGGTTTGAATTCGACATCTCAAAAAACCTCTCAATACCAATTTTTGTTCAATTGAGGTCGGTATTTCGAAAGTTATTTAAAAAAACGGAAATAAAAATGAAACTTCAACACCCTGTATCTTGGAAACGAAGCGTTTCCGGACATATACTTATTTAGATAATTCATATAAGAATATTGTGAGGAATCACCTCCTGAAGTTTGTCAAAGTATTTCTGACTCACCCTGTATATCCAGTATAGGTGTTTCCGACGGCTCTTTTGCATGCCCAATAGGAGCAGATATTCAATGTGTTCATTCCAGGTCAACTTGGAGCCCATGATGACTCCAAGATATTTGGTCGACCCTCTGTATGGAAGGTGCCTTCCTGAAAGAAGTATTTCTGGAAAAGTTGTATTTTTGAAGAAAAGTACCGAGTCCGCTTTTTCTGTTCTACTCTGCCAAGAGCCTTCATGGTGATTTCTCTTAGCTGGTTGACTCGTTGGTCTTGAGCCAGAATGACTAAGTCATCTTCATATGCATGTGTATACAGTCCTGACTAGTTTTACTTCGTGAGAAGCTCATTGACTACCAGGCACCATAAAATAGGTGACAAAACTTTTTCCTGAGGACCCTGTCTTCATTCCTTGGCAGCTACGGTTCTTCCGTGTAGTTAAACTTACCAATGTGATATCATAGCTCTGACTCACCTATTTGAGGTTCGATCAACTCCATACCGCGCCACATCGTAGCAGATAGCCTCAAATGACGTGTCAATTGTTCCTTCTACGTCAATGAATACCTCCATTACAGATTCTCCTCTAGTCAGTTCTCTCTCTATCCTACAGATGAGGTGATGGTAGGACATATTGGTGCCTGTGCAGTAGATTTTGGATTGATTCGGGCCATATATCACGGAGCTCGTGAGCCATTTTGGGTTGTTCAATTCCGATGAGAAATTCCACTAGAAAACATACTCAAAACTTTTGCAATGAGTGAGTGAAAGTATTGGTTTTTTCTAAGATTTCTGAAAACTCGTTGATCACCATATCAAATTATTCATAATATAAGACTCTCGAAATCCTTATAAATTTGGGTATTGGGTAAAATCTCAGTTGCAAATTTTGACCAATATTATTAAGATAAACTGGTTAAAATTGACATTAATTCAATTTGTATACATAATGAATGATATTGAAATATTCTACTAGAAAAACTACTCAATACTTTGGCAATCAATGTGAATGAACGTATTCGTTTTCTAAAAGTCCAATTTTGTATTGCGTGCAATTTATTCTTTTTCAATCAGCGCTTTCAACCTATAAAGACACACGTGTGAATGTTTAATTGTCAAAGTATAACTTTATCGTCAGGCAAGAACAAAGGCAACCCATAAAATACAGACATTCACAAAGTTAAAACGGATAAGATGTATGACATTGTGGCAAACAGTGTAACACTGAATAATAAAATTATAACATTTTTATCAACTGCCAGCGTTCTTCAATTCAGTTGATGAAAACAACAAAATAAAAAATGACACACAGTCGCAATAAAGAATTGACCGAACGCAATTGCTAATATTCATTAATAAATAACTTTGCAATTGTAAAACGCAATCTGAAATACCTCTATAAATAAATGAAAGGAGACACAAGAGTCGGGATTTAAAATGAAGTTGATAATAACCTTCAGCGTAGATTGTAGACATAAAATTCATTTCAGGTTTTTAATGGTCAAATATTTCAGTTCGAATATAGAGGTGAAGGAATAAAGAGCTCCGTTCTGTTAGATAATTCCATATAATTAGTGTTGTTTAAGTGGTCGATTGTTGGTTTTAACAACATGTCTTTTACATTTACTGGATAGTGGATACTTCAGTGATCTGATGTAAGTACTCTTGGATTGACAATTGTTTATTATAATGTCCGGTAGAGTTTATTATCTGTCCTCTGGAATCTTCATGCAAAGTACAGAAAATATGTGGATTTTCTTCTAAGCTTGAACGGATCTTTGAATGTATCTTCAGAACACGTTTTTTTTTAAGATGAGACCAGTATCCATCGAATTCAACTTCCAATGGTAATTTCAAATACTCATTTTAGAAAATTCTGAAAGTCAAAGAAGGAAAATTTTGTCGATTTATTTTTATCGACAAATGACAACAATACTCTGAGTAGAACTACATATTTGAATTCCCAACAACCGAATTAAAAACAGGTGAAAATGTTATTTATGGGTTGGAAAAAATCTCATGTAGTTATTATCAGTATTCAAAATTGAAAAATGGGCAAATTCAGTAAATAAATTGATTATCTATTGTTCATTTCTTTTTAATATTATTAGTTCACACAAACCTTGCCTATACAGGAAATGAAGGAGACTGTGGGAAATCATCAAAAAGCTGACTTAGTTTTTCAAAAGAAGTACCACGTTTTGGGTTATTTGGAAATATTATTAAGTTCAGTTTCATTGGAACATTTTAATTATGAGGTCATTCTGATTCAGAAGAGATAATTCGTCTTTGATTATCAGTGTAACACAAGTTCAAGACTTCTCAAATGGCCAACTTTATCCCAAATACTTGGGAGTCATACAATGTCCATCAATCACTGCTTTCAAAAGTTCAGACTCTAAAATTCAAATAGTTTCTTCTTTATTTCACTCTTGTGAATATTTAGTCGGCTTTCAGTAGCACTGGAACAAAAATGAAACCGTAAATTTGATATTATTGGGACGAAGTTCCCTTACGCGGCTTGGGTAGGTGTTGACTGATAGAAAATGTAACGTAAGAAAAAAGCGTTATGCCTCCTCTCTCTGTCTGTGTGTGACAACTACACTTTGTCCTGTCAGAATTAAATGTCAACGCATTCCATTCCTATACAGCAAAATAGGAAATGCAAAATGGAATAGGGGATTTTACTATATACAGTGATTTGATATTTGAATTCAAAAAACCTTATTAAGCATGTTAGAAAGCTTCAGTTTTTCAAGTAAGGCAATGAATAATTTAATTGTGTCATTTTGTAGTTGGTAGAGCTTCAATGTGCTCCGCGAATTCTGTGGAATTCAGTAGTTTGAAGTGCCGTATAAACCCCAAAGTGTTGAAAAAGTTAATTATAAACTCCTTCGTTAACTTAAAACAGTGTGCTGAAAGTGATCTGAATGCCTGAAAAGGGTAAAAATAGTGTTTCTAACACGATATCTAGCCATTGGAAAACTGCAGGCCATTGTGACCCTTAATAACCGTCAAGTATAGGAATTTCGACCGTATTGGTTCGCCAGAGTGAAAAAGTGAGTTCAGAATTTCAAAACACACGAAAGCGAAAACAATTTCGATTATAAAAAGTGAAAGGACACTAAGTTCAATAAATGGAAGAATCCAGCGATGGAGGTGCAGATCGCAACAAAAGCTTGGATAATTTGAAAACAAAAAGTCACAAGGGTTCACCCAGTGACAAAAACCGTGAAAAAGACATTATTTCACCAAACCAAACCACCGAAACTGATAAAAACAGTGTGTTGGCAAAACTCACATCGGAAAACAGCGAAATCGCCAGCTGTTCGGTACTAGAAGCCGAGGAACTCCGAAAAAGATATAGTGTATATTTTCCCCAAGTGAAGCCAAAAAACTCAAAAAACCCAATGATTACATCTCTTAACATAATGAAATGTAAAGAAGAGTAATATTAAACCTACTAAAGACACTGGAGAGCCAGGAACCGGGTCCGAAGCCAAGGTTAGCGCAGAATATGAAAAAACTGAAAAACGTTGAAAAACACTGAGTGAAACGGAAAACGAAAAGAAAGTGATGAGTTTAACCCATCAAAATGTGGGGAATGGTAAGGGGGTGAGGAAACGACGCTAAAAAACATCTGTCCAGAATGAAAAATTTGTTTTATAGGGTGATATGTCACTGAAGTTTGGTTAATAATATGGCCGTCTATTGAATAACTTTGGCCGTTAATTCGCAGTTCTTCAACATTTCTCACATGTGCTAAAACTAATTCATTACCTACCTTCTATCACAGATTCAGGTTGGAAAGATGTATTATGCCTTCAAATCATGTTCTTATTATAATATCCATTTGCTTAACTCATAAATATTCACAGATTCAGGTTGGAAAGATGTATTATGTTAATGCCTTCAAATCATGTTCTTATTATGATATCCATTTGCTTAACTCATAAATATTCACAGATTCAGGTCGGAAAGATGTATTATGTTTAATGCCTTCAAATCATGTTCTTATTATAATATCCATTTGCTTAACTCATAAATATTTTAAATTGCACTTAGCTATCGACAATGTTACACATTTCTCCAAGTTTTTCACTTAATTTTGATAGAAATTATTGAAACATGACTTATTCTCAAACTGACAAATAATTCACGAGTCCCGAAATGTTGCGTTCGCTAGGCGCCGCACAGTGATCTGGCTTGGCTGAAAAACAGACAAAAGTTTTTTCGTTAACAGAGAATTTAAAAAAAACTGTTCTTTCAACATATAATTCTTTTTCATATTCATACCAAGCAAGCGTGAAAACTTAAGAATGTTACATATTTTTAGAATAAATACATGCTTTTTTTAATTGCTTATATTTTCGAAACCAATAATCGTATTTTGATATTTCTTTTGTGCATAGGAAGCTAATTAACCTCAAATTGAAAATCAGTGCAGATTCATGACATTTTTGAAACACAAGATGGCGGGCAAGTTAGAACTTTTTATCAGTATCATTGTACTTTTTTAAATATATTGAAAGAATTAATGAGCGATGCGCTATGAACAAAAGTAATGTTTATGAATTTGGCATTTTATTTTCATAACGAATAGCCAGTGTATCATTCTAACGTTGAAAAATACGATTTATGTGAAATTCTGGAAATGCTTGTTATTGTAATTTTCTAAACTAATTTTAGGTAGATTTTAATAGAAATACTACCTATTGTTCCCGTCATCACAACAAGACTTTTGAAAAAAATTGATATATCTTCGCCGATCATGGTCCCCAGAACCCAAAAATACCATCAGTTCGAAAGTTTATCTATATATTTATGGGATATAACAAAGTTTGTCGAAAGAGTGGAGGCCACATTTTTCAACTGAATGGAACAAAATTTGTCAGAAAACTATTTTCCATTAATGCTTCAAATAAGTTCGAAGATGAGCCAAATCGGTCTGGTAGTTTCAAATGTTGCTTTCAGGTTTTTTTTTATTACTTTTAGGAAAGGAGTGAAATGAGACCTGAAAATGATTATGTTTTATAATTTTGATATGGTTGCTATATATGAATGCAAGAAATTATAGTCAAGGAGAAAATGAATTTTCAAAACAACACGAACTTAAGTGAATATATATATATATATATACAAATCTGTTTTTTTTGTAATTCCTTTGTTTCTCAACCAATTTTTACAACTGATACAAGTTTTGTTACAGTGTTACAGTTTATTTGAAGAATTATTCCTTAATTTTCATAGAATTCAGTGAGAAAAACATCAATTATTGATACCCCTGATTCTCTTGTGGGACTTACTAGATAAGCCTTGAGATATCATATCCGAACACCAGCTTGCCGGACCAAGGTGGTCCTTGAAAGATCTAGCCTATGAAACTTGTATATGTTTTTCAGTACTTCTCTAAAAATATTTTTTTTTTAATATTTTTTGGTGCAAAGACCAAAATGGCCTCAACATTCTTTCTGTACCAAGTAAATGAACAGTTCTTACCCTACATGCAGATGTTTTTGGTTTCTTCCAAAAATCATTTTTGCCTTAGTTATAGCCAATCAACTGTTTCCACTTTTTTTCTTCAGACGTATGGTCCTTATGCCCCAAAATTATGCAAATTCAACCCTCTGTAACTTTTAGGGTCATTCAAAGATTCAATTAGCATATTTCGAAGATGATATGAGTATGTCGGATTTGACCACTTTTGACCGTTTTTTGGCCAAGCCAGATCACTGTGCGCCGCCTCTGTCGTGCCAATATATCGGGATTTTTAGGTACTTAGATTTAATAAAAATACTTCCCATTGTGTACGTCACCATTTTACACAAGTCAAAAGTCACTTTGGATAGAAAATGATTTCCAACCGAGGTCTCAATCTGCCTACTCCTAGGTTGTAGTCACTTAGGTGGGGTTCAGTATTTTCTAACTCGACACCGGGGTCTCAATCTGCCTACTGCCTAGGTCTCGCCAGTATTTTCCTCTGGAGCCTCAATCTGCCTACCCAAATGGCTCCAAAATGATAACCCAAACGTCGAAATCATCAAATTTCTATACGCGGTCCAACCAGAACTTTCAATATTAATATTGCAAAGAGACATCCAGATGTTTCATGATTTGATGAGTAGGGACTGATTTCGCCAGCTGCTTTTCTCCCTTCTTACTGAAGATGAACATACTATTCGTCATCACTTCTAAGGAAAAGGCCAATGTACTTTTGGAAATGTTCACAGAAAATTCTATTCTAAATCTGCATAGGTTAGTTGATAGGAAAACGCCCGGAGAAATTTTTTGAGTGCAAAATATTTAACGTTCCCAATAACATTCGTTTTTAATTTTCGTAGCTTTGGTAGACTATAGACGTTTTCATCGTAAAATTGAGAGTATAAAAATCAAACAAACTACGAACTCGTTCCTTTCCCACCCTTCAGAGGAAAAAACTTATATTGTGAAATGACACAAAAAAAAACCTTTTTAACTCACCAACTGCCGTATATTATAAAATATGAATCTTACGAGCATTAACAGAGAACGTAATGATAAACCGATTATGACGGCATCCATTCGAAAGTTTGCATGCAGCCATTCACCTGGATTCAGATTCTATGGTGGGAATCCTGAGACGACATACTCCTAATAAAATTGATATATGGATATGAGGAACGATAAACGACTAGGTCGATAAATAATTTCTGTCCACAGGACAATATTTCGAAAAACACTCGCTCACAAACTTGACCCAATAATAATAACTCCTACATACTTTCAACCTTGCTCATACCCGTAAATAACGAATATGTCATGCTTTCATTGTTGTTGTGTAAACATTGTACAATTTGTTCCTTTCTGTCGCGCATGGAATAATAATTCAATGAGTGGAGGATGTTCCGCAGTTAATATTATTTTTTTCATATTTACTCAGTTACATATCGTATTACCTGATATTTGTCGAAGAGGCAAGTTCGTGTGTATGTACATATGGTTGTGATATTCTGACAACTTGTAAATCAATATAGCTGACATAAATGTTTGTATACGATCTATCAATTCAACATTTAGGGGAAGGCTGTATATTCATAAGTGTGTTCCATATTTTTCAAATTTGGAATTTCCAGTTTCTCAACCCTGAAAGTTATTCCTTTCAATCAAAAGACGGATGTAGAATATCATTGAGCCATGGTGAAGGTAAAGGGAACCCCAGTACATATAATATTTACATAAGGAGATATAATATGTGCAGGTTTCATACATAAAGATTCATTAGAAAGAAATATAATCCCTTCCAAGTCCTAATGAAAAATAAAAGAATTGTCCACAGGAAAATATTTCCAAATCCTTGTTTCAATTATATTTTTTAGTATCAAAAATGAACATTTTTCCCATAACTGTATCTAATTTCCTGAATATATCAGTATCAAAAAATATCTTAGGGTAATCTGAAAATTGGGAATTCTTGAAGACTTGCAATCGTTGAGATTATTTCTGAGACAATTAATAAACAAAAGGCACACATACAAATTCAAGTACGTACGTAGTATTTATGGAATACTATACCATTATGATAAAATAGAGAAACAGCCCCTTCCTAAGTGATAAAGATATTCCCACGAACATGAATGATAATAATATTGGACACTTCCAACTCGTACATACAGAAATAGCCTTTATGTTTACTTTTGAGCAGAATGAAATGAAATGAGAGATATTATTCAGAAATAAAAATGATATCTGAGTTTCAATGCATTGCTACCATGCCGCAATACGAGGGGTATGAGACAATACCTGAATCATATTTATTTTCTGGCCCACTAGGTCTTCAGATCTGAGGCCTCTCGATTATTTTGCACGTGATTTCTCAAAACAGAAATTATAGCTACAAAAACCATATCAAAATGATATAACCATTTGGGGAGGGTAATAGGGGAAAAAGTCAGGAACATGCTTATAACACCCCATAATTTGATATTTTTGATCCAATGGTAATTTTTTTAACTTCCAACGCTCATTTGATTTCTGAAGTGTCTAGAATGGTTTGAAATCAGAACCTTTTGCCTTAAGAACATTATCGATTTTTGTTCAGTTGGATACAATTTGAATTGAATTCCAGTTTGAGATGTTTTTTTTTGTTTTATAATAATGAAGTTAACTCTCAAAAATCTGATTTTAGGTGGATACTTAATTCTCCAGAATTGATTTAATTGAATCAAAGGTCCGCACATGTTATGGGTATATCAGTATATATATATATATATATATATATATATAATTAATATATTATATATTATATATATATATATATATATATATATATATGAACACTGGGGAATAACGGGGATCTTCAATCAGCACAAATGTTGAACTAGGAAAAACTCTTTAATACGTTGGACCGAGCTTTCGTTTCAATTTTGAAACTTCTTCAGGGTCCTAAAATATGTAAATTACATTATTAAGAGAAAAAATACTCAAAATGAAGGAAGTACTTACAGTAATCTGAGTGGTTGATTAATGAACATTAACTTTAATAAAACGTAAAATATGTAAATATTTGTCGGAATGGTGTTATATCTTTGACGTTTCGAGTGACATTGAAGGATTTGAAGTGACAACCTATGATTAATCGTCAAAAAAAATATAAAATATGTAGTGGGTGTGTTGATTTTTTTTTTATTTATTCTTTGAGAATCATCAGTTTCAATCCATTTGTGAAAGATAACTGTAGATTTTGCTAAGATTTTCGATATCTGTTTTTTTGTTCATATTTTGATTGGATTTATTAATTTCAATCATTTCAAGAAATCATCTTTTAGAGAATTTTTTTTCTGAATGTAAAACTTGTGCTTCCTCGAATGATATTTTATGGCCTGTTTCAATAGCATTTGGCTAATGCACATGATTTCTTGTTGAGTCTTATATCACTTCTGTGAGAGATAATACGATTATTCAAAGTTCTTGAACTTGTACCAATATAGTTCAAACCACAGTTGTTACATGGTATGCTGTAGACAACATTTGATTTCTTCAAATCTGGTGTGGGATCTTTCAACCTCGTATTTAAATTTCCAATAGTCTTGATATTTTTTTTGTGAAATTTTTATGTTACTTTCATTCTTGAATAATTTAATTATATTTGATGATAGAATTCCTATATTAGGAATTGAAAAATAAATTATCCTTTCATTATTATTTTCTGAATTTTGATTATTTGTGTCATCATTATTAATTTGTCTATCAGAGTTGGTATTGAAAAGAATTCTGTTAAGAAGTTTTTTGGGGTAAGAATTATCAGTAAAATATTTCTGAAATTTTAAAATTTTTGTTTTTCAATGAAGGATGAACCAACATCTCGATTCTTTTTTTCATACAAAGAATCAAATTTATTTTAATTCTTTTTGAGTGGAAGGAATGATAGTTTATATATCTTTCAGAGTTTGTTGGTTTTATATACGAATCTGTGATTAGTGAATTGTTTTCTCTACGAATTATTCTAGTATCTAAAAACGGAATAATTTTATTTTTTTCTAATTCGATTGTAAATTGTAAATTTTTATTGTAGTTATTTACTTTTTTTTAAATTTCATCGGATTTATCCATTGGTACTGCACATATAATATCATCTACAATTTTTTTTTTTAAATGGAACTTCAAACGTCAATTGTGGTAATATTTCTTCGAAAAGGTCATCCATTACATACGAAGCAATGATTGGTGAGATGGTAGCTCCCATAGGTGTTCCAAGAATTTGTTTGTAGAAATTTCCTTCGAACGAAAAGAAACTAGATTTGAATATGAATTGAATGATTTCTAAAAATTTTGTTTGTGAAATATTACAGTATTCTTCTATTTTACTCCATCTTTCAGTTATACTTTCCAACACTAATTCTATCGGTATGTTACTGAATAAGGAAACAACATCTAGGCTTATCAGGACATAGCTTTGTGGAAGTTGTTTTTCGTTGATGAATTTAGAAAACTCGAAAGAATCTTTAACATAAAACTTATTTTCGAAGTCATGTAACAACTGTGATTTGAACTATATTGGTACAAGTTCAAGAACTTTGAATAATCGTATTATCTCTCACAGAAGTGATATAAGACTCAACAAGAAATCATGTGCATTAGCTCAACATGCTATTGAAACAGGCCATCAAATATCATTCGAGGAAGCACAAGTTTTACATTCGGAAAAAAATTTCTCTAAAAGATTATTTCTTGAAATGATTGAAATTAATAAATCCAATCAAAATATGAACAAAAAAACAGATATCGAAAATCTTAGCAAAATCTACAGTTATCTTTTACAAATGGATTAAAACTGATGATTCTCAAAGAATAAATAAATGAAAAAAATCAACACACCCACTACATATTTTATGTTTTTTTGAAGATTAATCATAGGTTGTCACTTCAAATCCTTCAATGTCACTCGAAACGTCAAATATATAACACCATTCCGACAAATATTCACATATTTTACGTTTTTAAAAAGTTAATGTTCATTAATCCACCACTCAGATTACTGTAAGTACTTCCTTCATTCAAGTATTTTTTCTCTTAATAATGTAATTTACATATTTTAGGACCCTGAAGAAGTTTCAAAATTGAAACGAAAGCTCGGTCCAACGTATTAAAGAGTTTTTCATAGTTCAACATTTGTGCTGACTGATGATCCCCGTTATTCCCCACTGTTAATACCAATTTACAGTCGTTATTTCTAAATTCATATATATATATATATATATATATATATATATATTTATGGAAGATGTCCTGATTTCATCACGATACCTCACTATAAGTGAACCTATACTATAGCTTAGGGGTCAAATAGCATCAGGAACAACTAATTCAGGTAGAATTACATTCGATGATTAAACGTACAAGTCCTGATCAGTCCAATATCTGATTCGGGTTTTTTACAGTACAGGGTAGATCATGTTGTTTTGTATTCCATTTGTATCATTTAATGAATTTGAATTATTGTTAAGAACATCGTTGAGGTCATTGTTGCTGTTTGTATTTTCCAATATATATTTTCCGAAAAAAAACCTATGTAATAAGTTTCCCTTCGTAACCATCCATCCCCAGATCTGAAATTTGGTTGTGTCAATTTTATGATATTTTTCTGGATTTCTTTCATTTCCATTCTCTAAGCAAAGGATGAAGAGTAGTTTTCAAACCTGTTGGTAGAGTATTTTGTTCGTAGTACAATATTATGATTTTTGCGAACTCTCATATCTATTTGCTATGAATTGCGGTGGTTTGTTGTAATCATTGCAAATGTTGAGAAGTTCATTTATCCCGCAATTTGAAACAGATAACATCAAATTGTCAACATAGCGTTTGATGAAACAGGACGAAATATATGAAATGTGGTAGATGACATTGATATTCATCTTTAATGGCAATAAACAAGAAGATTTCTGAAGTGTCAAATTTTGTACCTATACTCTATTATTTACATAATTACTAAACAAGGAGTGTATTGTTATCAAATTTCATATGAACAAATACTTTCATCTTTCAGAAAACAAAAGGTTTGGTTTATTGTAGTAATACATGATATATGAAATATTGTTTTGGTTTCATCGGTTTCAGTATTTTGATCGATTGATGCTCAGATGACGTCAAAGGATTTTATTCACATTCGCAGTCGTTTCTAAATGTGATATATAATACGACTATTGAAATTTCATGTTTGACCAATATACTCCTTCCAAGGTTGTTTTTAAATTAAATTAGATTTGTATTTATTTTTTATGGGACTTTCAACTTTTGTGTGTAATTTCGAATTTGTAGCTTTTTTTTCAGTTCAATCATTAATTCTGGGTGAGTGTTCATGGACAAGACAGTTTGGTCAAATGCTAAAGTGTTCAAATGAAGAATTCATCTAAACCAATGTTAGTTTCGCAAATTAAAATATCTGGATCTAACTAAGAACTACCGTGACAAAAATGCTGAAATTGATGGTTGTTTGTTATTGTTTTGGCTGGTTTCATCAAGCACCACAAGAAGTAGGTAACAGTTTTGCACATGATTCATATTATGTAAAACATGACGATGAACAACATCTTTTGTGACCTTCTACCAGAAACGTATATCAATGAAAAAGCTCATTTTCCACTGAACATATGTACAGAATTGGGGCTATTTTTAACTAGAACCACGAACTATTATAAGTCTTTTCTTGCTCATTATAATAACTCTTTGTACTCTATATAGTTTCAGATTATTTTATTCTTCAAAAATGCAAAGTGTTAATGTACCCCAAAATAAGGAATAATCATCACAATATTAAGAAATGTAGACATTCACCAAATCTATTTGAACAAAGACAATCAGGAAATATTAACCGAATGTATATATATATATATATATATATATATATATATATATATATATATATAATATATATCTTTAAATTATTTTTGGCAATAAGTTTTGTGAAAATGTATACAATACGATCTAGAATAGGATTGTATGTATTTTGTATGTACATTATCCCAATGAAGAAGTATTTAAATAAATCCAAATCCAAGAACAACCTCTGTGAACTGGCAAAATATAATAAGTGTAGGTGCCTGGACCCAAAGCAGAAGATTTTTTTGACTCTTTGACAAATGAGCTAGAACACCCACAACACATCGTTGAGTGTGAATATTATCTATTCAGAAAAGATGAATCCAATTAAGGTGAAAACAACTTATTCCATTATCCGAAAATGACCTTAGTGATAGCTGGTAATATAGTCCCAAGGCTATGCTGGTCTTTGAATGGAAACATTCTAGACAAGTCAACAAATGAAATATGTTCAATGGCATATCCTATCTTGACTAGAAATCAAATCGTATATTATATATATATATATATATATATATATATATATATATTATATATATGTTTTAAATATAGAAGGCTGATAGGAATGTCGAAAGAGGACAAATAACGAAGTTTCTAATTATTGGCCAACGTTTCGATTATTTACCGTATGAACTTCATCAGGGCCTAAAAGGACAACCAGTTGTAAGGATGTAAGAGAAAATAATTTTTTTAAAGTTGAAATAAGGGCAAGTTAGTTAGTCATCGGTATAAAAAAAATATGTAAAAAATGTTTTTATTTTTTCCCACATAAAGTTGTTTAATACAGAAATTTAACAGATTCTTTAAATAATGATAAAAACATGTACATACCCCAACTAGAATCTCATGTGAAAAACAATAATTTGAATGTGAACGTATAAATAAAAACACATAGTTTCCAAAAATGGTGTTACGTGATATGAAAGGACAAATTTGCAACAGGGTCTTACGATGAAGAAACAACACTACATGTCTTATAAACAATTTTCAACTTGGTGTGATGAGCCCATCTTGTCTGTAGCATAGATAATTCTCAGAAAAATAATATTAGAATGTGAGATGACCTCAACATTTCTTTTGAATCGTAATCAAGATATCGAATTCATTACCACTCACTATACTATCTCTCATTTTTCTTGTAATCTCCCCCGTATCTCCCGTAATATGGGACTAGAGTCATGTGAATTTTTGTGAATAAACAACAAACTCTTTAGTCATTTTCATAATTTTTCTACCCTACAATAGTTTAGAGAAAATTGATATTTCGATTATCCAGTAGATCAGAGTGAGATAATATTCTTTCTTGGAGTGGCATTCAAATATATGCAAACATGATGGTTGCCATTGATTTTTTTGTTTTAAGTATTCTACATTTTAATTTATACCCAATAAAAATCTATTCAACTACCAGTTTTCTCAAAATCGACAGTTGAATCACCCCTGATGTGCAGTGTATATGACGTCAGGAAAACCATAGATTTATCTCTGGATACCCTGAAAGTTCTAGAATTACGGAAGGAACGAGGATGTTTGAATATCGTACAATTTTCGCCTCCTTATATTATTTTTCATAAAAATCTATAGTTCCATCCGCCCTGGCACATTACTCAGGTAGACTTCAATGAATTCTTAGACTCACCTCTAGAATATCTAATGATCTTGCTAGTTTCAGAATTCTAATGCAGTAATTAAGGAAGACGTTCACAATTTTCTTAAAATCAATCAAAACAAAACATTTCCAATTCTAACAATCAAAATCACTGACAACTGGATCACAAGAGCCATACGGCAATCACAAAGAAACAGCTGGCATGCCTACTGCAAGAACATTAAAACAATGCACTCAGCAGCAAGGCTCTGCAAAGTTCTCTCTAACGATTCAGGGAAGGGAGTGGGTGAGCTGTTCCTGCCTGATGGACGGGAAACTCCATCAGTGGAGGTGACTCTACAACACCTGATCTCCATACACTTCCCTGAATCAGAACCAATCACTCAGCCACCCTTGAGGACTAGCCAAATGAAAATGAGGAAAACTCATATGGACTACGAAACGGCCTCAAGAGTGGTAACGAACGAAAAGGTGAGATGGAACGTAAAGACCTTCTCACCATTCAAATCACCAGGGGAGCATTGTATATTTCCAGCCTTCCTCCAAGAGAGACTAGATAGTATCATTCTTCTACTTATATTCAATCATGTCTGGCCCTGGGCCTCATACTAGAGAGGCTTCGAGGCCAGTAAGAATCATCTTTATTCCAAAACTAGGGGAAAACCGACTACTCCCAGGCCAAGGCGTACTAACCCATCAACCTGACGTCCCTTCTTATGAAAACACTCGAAAGGCTGGTGGATCGGCATATCAGAAAACAATCGCTGCAGAGTAATTCACTACACAAGCATCAGTATTCCCACCAAGCAGGAAAGTTCACAAGTATTGACTAGTGGACAATCCGGTTTTTATTAAAGGAGCATTTGCTAATACGTCTATTTGCCACGCTGCGGCGTGGCATAGATTCGATCCAACCTGATCAGGTGGATCGATGCCATGTTATCACAGCGAGTAGTGAATACAGAATTGAACCGTTGCTGCTAGGGTATCAAGGTTATGTCACCCATATCATGATGCCTGGTAGTCAACGAGCTTCTCAAGTCAGCACTGTATACACAAGCTCATGCAGATTATTTGGTCATGCTGGTTCAAGATCAACCGCAAGGAGAAATCAATATGGAAAAGTCTGGAGGGTTAAGAGTCAATCTAGGAGAAGCGGACTTGGTACTTTTCACCAAGAAACGCAAAATAGGAACTCTTCCAGAAATACGTATCCAAAGAAAGGGCCGACGAAATGCTTTGGAGTCATCTTAGACTCCAAGCTGTCCTGGAATGAACAGATTTAAAATCGCACCAGAAGGCAGCTGCTCCTATTGGGCATGCAGAAGAGCATTCGATTAGACGTGGAGCCTGACAAAAAAAACACCCTGGATATATACGGCGATTATTCGCCCGAGGCTAACATACGGTTCCATCATTTGATGAACCGGCACCACTAAAAGCAAGTCCAGAAATGAACTAGATAAAATAGAAAGACTGACTTGCCTAAGAATGACAGGTGTCATGAGGACGACGCCTACTAGAGCTCTAGAAGTTCTGCAAGGACTGCCACCTCTGCACCTTGTCATCGACCATGAAGCCATGCGTAGTGTCTATAGACTCCAAAATGTAGCCAATGAATTGGCATGGAGGCAGACCATGGACACTTCACTATTTGGAGCAAGGCAAAGGAGGGCTACCGATGGAAGGAGATAGCATCTCGCTGGTCAAGAAATTCCAAAAAAGGACCCCAACATCCCAACGAGGGTAGAACGGAAGGACGCTGCGCCGAGTGTGAAAAAGAAGGGAAACTCCACCCCATATGGGCACCAGGACACTCAGGTGTTCCTGGGAACAAAGAGACAGACAGAGTTACCAATATAGGATTGGTAAAGACTCTAGTCGAACCAGAACCAATCTTGAGAATATCCAGTAGCATGACCATCTCAAATATGGAGGAACTGCTGCAAAAGCAGTTCATCAAAACATGACAGGAGGCGCCATGCATGAATCAATCAAAGCTCCAAATGAAGGGGCATCGAAAAAACAGAAGTGACCGTGTCACTAAATAGACAGTATATTAGGACGGTGAATGGGCCCCTACTGGGACACAATTACCTGAACAGGCACATGGTACTCATCGGAATCATAGACGATGCCCTATGCAGATGGTGCCTGGAAGTTGACGAAGCATCATCGCACATCCTAAATGAGTGCCTTGCCTTTGGTGCACCAGAGGGAGATCAACCTTGGGAGCAAAATTTTGAACCCAGAAGATGTCAAAGAGATTCAGTTGAGTTCGTCAGAGTAATCGGCATGCCCAGCTGATTCTTAGATCACGTGGGCGCACAACGTGCTCAAGTTAAGAGACCTACGTGCACGGAGCTCTCCGGAACCAGCCCACCGTGTGCGAAGAAGAGGGTGGATGGAAATGAAAATGTAGTAGATAAGACAAGACCATAGAATGCCCTCTCTTGTTGAGAGAAACGGGTTCCTTGTATTTTATTGATGAACAATGCCTCTTGGTTGATACGAGATAAGACAAGATGAGGCATTTTTTGTTTTGTGTCGTCAAGGGGCATGCTGCAACACTGAATACAAGCCGTTATTTTTCAAAAATTTGAATTATTTGACGGAACTTGTGATTCTGACTTCCAAACCGACGCTACTGATATCTTGCCGTTTTATTCATTGTAAGAATCTAATTTACTATAATGAAAGTGGCATGACAATTAAAATTATCATCAGCCAATACGTGAATACGATAACCAATATACACTTGAAGTTGTCAACGATAATATCTTTCATAACCTTCAGTATACTATTTATAACATTCACTATAAATCTTGAATGGGGAAGGTTGAAATGGACATTATATTGTGACATCAGTTTCATTGAACTGTGGGAAATATTTTGTGCCGCTGAGCATGTAATGAATTCATAGTGAATAATATTGTCATATTCAAGTTTCATTTGGTTTTCGTAGAATTATTTTATGATTACTAACGCTGAGCTACCTGGAAACACCAGTGAAATTGAAATAATGGAACATGTGAAGATTACCGAATGAACTCTACTTGGCTTCGGAGGGATGAGGTATTTTAGGCTATGCCAGTATTTGCGGGAAATAGTGAACTTAACGAAAAATGTACTTATTAAATACAAATATCAGCAACCCGCTTTCTGGAATGATTAGTATTGAACAATTTCATTGGTTGTTTTGCATGATGCAAAAAATTATTTTTTATAGAACTGCAGTTGAAGTTTTATCGCGTACAATGCAGAGTGTTGAAGAAATAGTTAGTCAACGGGAGAAAGTTATGCTCTTGATAGATAACTTAAATTTTTCTCTTAAAGAAGAACTCAAAAGTGGCGAGAAAAAGTAGAGGTGCAACACTGCAAAGTGTCAAGAAACGAAATTTGGAGGGCTTAAATAGGAGATAAAAACCTACTTTTTCATGAAAAAATCACAGCTAAAAGTTTTTAAATGGCGGCTAAGCGCCATCTTCAATCATTTTTTTAAATAGAATTCCCCGTATATTATTCCATTTTCGAAATATGCTCATAATTCTCAACAGTTTTCTCAAACACACTTCACTCCTAAATGCAATTGTTTTCGAAATAATAACGTTTGAGAAGTGACATTCCGATTCAAAATAAAGTATGGATTTTGGTCACTTCGGGTAAAACATTTTGATAACTAAACGTTGTTATTAATTTGTAGTTCAATCTCTCAATGAATTTGACTAATAAGAGGCGTGAAGAGAGTTTATTAAGGATAAACAGTACCGCTTACCGGAAAATCTCGAAGCCTACGAATGTGTTCTGTAAATTCACAATCAAAACAAATGAGTTAGCTAAAAAATTATGATTTATTTTTGAATAACCCCAACAATTAGTTCATCAAGTGTTCAATGTGGCCCAATCCTAAATCTTGACAATAAAGTGCCCTATTATAAATAGCTTTTCTCACGTTGATGAAAGTTCTATTGTTTGGCATTCAGTGACGTAGATTTTTGACTTCAGATACCCTCAAAGGAAGAAGATCTTGGTGGCCATTCTGTACTACCCCTGCGACCTATATCGCCCAGGAAAGTTTGTAACGGGGAACTCTCCAGCCATGCGATCGAAAGGGGGAGGTACCCCATCCTGCTGAAATATGATTTCACGATTTCCAAACTCTTCCTGATTGTTTGATGCAATTTGTATCATTCCAGGTTTAATTTCAGTTTCTAAAAGATTTATGTAAAGAACTCCTGTAAGATTGCCTCTGATGAAAATCGGTCTAACAATGCGATTTCCCAAAACCCCCGCCCAAACATGTACCTTTTTAGGAAACTGGGTATGTCCCTCTCTAAAAATATGCGGATTAGTATCGCTCCAGTATCGTACATTATGTTCGTTGACTTTTCCATTAAGAAAAAACGTGCATTCTTCTGCGAAACATACACGTTTTAGTAAGCCCCGTTCTCCTTCAATTGTTCTTGTTAACCACTCACAAAATTCAAGCCTCCGGTCTGGATCATCCTCTGTGAGAACATGCAGGATTTTAATTTTATAGGGATGACATTTCTCTTTTTTCGGGACTCTTTGGACACTTTCTGAACTTACTTACAGGATTCAGCAACTGCAGACGTCGACTGAGTCGGATTGATTACCATTTCAGCAACAATTTCTACCTTTTTTTCTTCTGAAAGAGGCGGTCTTCCTGATCTTGGAGCATCTTTCAGCGTACCAGTTGCTTGGAGCTTATTTGAAAGTTTGCGCAGATATGACATCGAAATAGGATTCTCGGAAAATCTATCATTAAACTACGGACTGCTAGATGATAATTTCTTCCAGCTTCTCCAAATAACAAAACAGCTTCAAATTTATCGTCTAAACTACGAGCCATGATCACACTTTTCATAAAAGGATTTAGGCGCTCAACGGACTATTTGACAGTTAGCAGTTCAGTTTGACAGTAAACAAGATGTTACCGCGACAACGATTTTTTCCAACGCAAACTTGATTGCAACATTAGTGTTTTTGGTTGAGTTTGAAATGTCACTTTTCATACGTTAATATTTCGAAAACAATTGAATTTAGGAGTAAAATGAATTGAAGAAAACTGTTGAAGATAATGAGCAGATTTCAAAAATAATATACGGGGTGGTCTATTTAAAAAAATTATTGAAGATGGCGCTCAGCCGCCATTTTAAAACTATTAGCTGTGATTTTTGCATGAAAATGTAAGTTTTTATTTCCTATTTAAGCCCTTCAAATTTCATTGCGATATACCGTGTGGTTCAAAAGTAAATAGGGGGGGAACGGACTTCAAACGAGCACTGTATAGTGGGCCCGGAGAACACAATATCGAAATCTAATTTAATTCATAACAGTGCAGCAAGACGTGAAGCTGTGGAGGATATTGGCTACCACGTACAATGTTGCGTTTCCTTATTGCCAAAGAAGATTCAACAACGGATCTGTCCCGTATAAGGAAGAATATGTATAACGCAAGAAGGAAATTACAACCCAAAACAAAAAACGAAGTTCACGGTTCCATTAAGCCAAAGATGTAATCACCAGCGAACATTCCAATATATCAATGTTTACCTGTTTCACAAATTCAAAGCATCTTTGCTTGAGCCAGAAAATGTATGTGGATGGTACTTTCGACTACTGCACAAAAATTTTATTGCAGTTGTTCACCATACATGGCTCTCAGCCATTATGTACCAGACAAAGCAACACAAACATACAAAAAGTGTTTCGAATTTGTGACTGGAAAGTGTAGTGAATATTCTCTGTCGTTTTGTCTCACTGAAATTGTGGCAGATTTTGAGATGGCTATTCATAATTCAGCTAAAATTGTTTGGCCACAAATAAAAATATTTGGATACAGATTTCATATAACGGAAGCTTGGTGGCCATAAATTCATAAATTTGGACTCTCAGCATATTATGAAAAAAGAAACGGGGTTGGAAAATGGACTGGTTATTGTTCTGGACTGTTGTTACTAGAACCACAAGATGTTGGTGATGTGTATTTATTTTTAACCGACAAAACCAAAAAGGAGGAGCTTCTCTATTCGAGGCGTATATTTTTTTTTATGTATGACCACTCATTACTTTTGACAGAAGAGTCCGATTCTGATGATTTTTTTTTCATTGCATAGGGTGTACTTCGAAGTTGGTCTCATTTTGATTTGAACAAAAAATCCATCCCTAACGGTAACAAAATGGAGGATATTGATCATTCACCCTCTGAATTTTGGTCCGTTAACCGATTCTATCAGGCATAACTTTGTACTGGGTTTTCCGACTTGGATGATTCTTCCTTCATTAGATAGAATACACCTCATAGTTGATCATGGAATGAAATGATCCACCCCTATGGGTGGTAAAATAGGGAATGATTGATTTTTCACTTGTGAACTTTGACACCCATATGTAGTTGACATTGACAGATCCTCCTGCGTCCGTCACAATAATTACATTCTACGTGAGGATGGAATTATATACAAAGTAATGAAATCAACTAACCAGAACTTTCAAAAATATTTTATATTATATAAGAATAAATAGTTAAAGTAGATAATCATATATTATTTAACAGTAAATAGTTGGAGTGAGGCTAGGTAAGTGAGTATTTTGGAAGTAATCAAAAATTAAGTAGGTAGTAATTAGTAGATTTCAGCCACAAAAAATTGAAAAATGAAATATTTTTAACAAAAAATTAAACCGACGAAAAAATCAACTGAAAAGCAAACATAAAATAAACCTTCTTAGTCTCAATGATAATTGAGCTCCTAAACTAATGGGAGTAACTAATTTTGAGTCGGCGCCAAACAAACTAGCAATTGAATTAGGTAAAGCGTAAAATAATGGCAAGGAGATGCACAGCGGCGTTTTGATTACTTCTTCAAAGTAATATAATGATCTTCGATAATTGTTTGTTTGGCACCGACTCAAAATTAGTTACTCACATTAGTTTAGGAGCTCAATTATCATTAAGACTAAGAAGGTTTATTTCATTTTTGGCTTTTCAGTTGATTTTTTGTCGGTTTAATTTTTTGTTAAAAAGTATTTATAGATGCTTTTAATAAATTTGCTTCGTTCGTAGGTCATTCTGGTTCAAAATTTGTAATCCATTTTTGGAGCACTTGGCGACATCCGATTGAGCTGAAATTCGACAGGTTCTCATAATTCCGGTGATAATGCATGATAAATTTTTTGTTAGGAAAAAAAACAGAATGGCGGCTCCAAGATGGCGGACGAGATTTGTGATTATGGTACGATTCGATTCAAAATTGGTATGTGGGGGTTTTCGGGGTCGGAGATTATTAATTTTCTGTCAAAATTCATAAATTCGAGATGGCGACTCCAAAATGGCGGAGGAGTTTTGAGATTATTGTCCGATTCTATTCAAAATTTGTATGAGGGGGTTTTCGGAGTCGGAGATTATGAATTTTTGGTCAAAATTTATGGAATTGAGATGGCGGCTCATGGAATTTTTGTTAGAGAAAAAATAAAAAGGCGCTCCAAGATGGCGGACGAGATTTAGGTTTATGGTCCGATTCGATTCAAAATTGGTATATGGGGGTTTTCAGGGTCAAAGATTATGAATTTGTCTTCAAAACTAATAAAATCAGGATGGCGGCTCCAAGGTGGCCGATGATCTCCGTGTTTATGGTCCGATTCAAACTTGGTATGTCGGGATTTTTGGGGTCGGCGATTACGAATTTAGTCGATTTTTATTGATTTTTAGTTAATATTCATGAATTGAAGATGGCAACTCCAAATGGCGGACGAGTTAATCTTTAGATGGTCTCCTCATTGAAGGACTAGATAGCTCAGAACTTCAGAAACTAAAACTCGACTACTGAAAAATCACGCTTTAAAAAGTATGAAACAAGAAAATATTCTGATTTGAAATTGTTATGTACAAAGTATTCAATATTTATCATCTTCTTAATGAACAACTCACACATAATATATTTTGATGTATTTAATACATATTCATAGTGATGATGAGGATAGCCGTGGTCATATGCCACCTACCGTAACAAAATAATATATTCGAACAATAGTAAGCGATCATAAGCCTTAGGGCAAAGTAGCATATGACCACGGCTATCCTCTGAACATCTCTATGGATATGTACACGGAAAAAAAGGATTTGTTTTAATTCAACCAAATTTAATCAATCACTCTTATTAGATTGATCTGACTACATAAAATTCATCCCAAAACACAGGTGTATTCGATTGATAGAATCGCTATAATGCGGTAACAAAATGGATTTCTCAATGCAATGCTAACATTTCTTTGATTTGAATATATGTTCATCTATTGAAACAATCTCCAAATCATTTTGAATGAATATTTGTTCCGATGCGAATATCATATTTATTTGAATGAAACAACGGAAATAGATTGAAGAATATTACATTGTTTGAATTATATGTGTTAGATGGCGAAGCTTTCGCACAACTGACCCTGACTTAGGTAATATTACCGAATAGCAAAGCCGGTTGCTATATTCGTCAATTCAGTTGAGTACCAAAATGATTACTAATTTGAATCAATATTTTTAATAAAGAGATAAGTTTATTTTATTGAATTTATATTTAATTGAATTTATCAATTCGACATCAATGCTTGTTTAAATAAATATTTTTGTTAAAGCAATCAGCAGATTATTCATTTCAGCAAAATGATCACAAGGTTGAAACAACATTTCTGCCAAAACGAGTTATGAATAGAGTTGGTCGAATAAGATATTTGGTTCTTGCAAATTAGTTTGTTGATTGAAACTTTAAATTTGATCCAAAACCAAGAAATTATTTTACTTATTTTGAGATTATATTTTGTCGTGCATATACGACACTTATATTTGTTTGATTCAAATAAATTATATTTAATTCAAAAATTCCTTTTTTTCTGTGTATTAAATACATTGAGATATATTACGTGGAAGTTGATTATTTAATAGATGATAAATATTTTCTTATTTCATACTTCCAAAGCGTGACTTTTCAGTAGTCGGGTTTTAGTTTTGAACTTATTTTTATTTCATTCTTTTTATTTAAATTACTTTGAGGTTATAATTTCGTGATAAAGTATTTGCAGAGCTGCTTTATATTTTTGTTTGTTAAGGTTTTATTGTTTTACATGTACTTATGTTATATATTATATTATATTATACCGCATGGAGGTACCCTCAGCTTATGTCATTAGTATTGACTACGTTTTGTTTTTTATATAATTTCAACTTGTTTACCATAGCCCATAATGAAAAATATATTTTTAAACATGTATTTTGGATAGGTTTGGGGAGAAAATATGTTTGGCTCACATCTAAGGCGTGATTTTATAATTTAATCCCAATTATGCATGCAAGCAAAGCCGCGAGCAACAGCTTACAATATGTATATATATATATATATATATATATATATATATATATATATATATATATTTGAAATGTGCTAATTAAGCCCTTTCATTTTATACCCTCCACGGCATCATGACTTTATGTCCTCTAGAGGACGCCATATTCAATTAAATGTGACGTCACATGGCCTATAACCAGCGGACCATCATGTGTGACGTAGGTTATTCCGTGAGTTATGAATTCAAAAGCTTGTCGCATTTGTATTCGAACTGAAAACTTTGCGCGACAAGCTTTTGAATCTATAACTCAAGGGATGACCTACGTCACGAAACCTGAGCAATCATTTCCCACTTTCTGCTGCATTTTGATGGAAGCTTGTCTTCAAAAAGGTTTTTAATTATTTAACATTCAACCAGAAGATGATAAAGTAACTTTTTTGCTGATTATTTGTTCAACACTCACATATCCGAGGATGCCGTTTTTCCACCCCATTTATGGGCATCAAAAACAGCAAGCACCGCTCACACCACCAACGCATGCGAATCGTTCCATTCGCATATCAGCAACACTTCAAATTCTCCACATTCTTGCAAAGTATTCACAAGCCATTTGTTACTAATGCCAACCCTCGGAAAAGGCAAGAATACAATACCTTCAGGCTGAGATCACCTATACAGCTTAAGACTTGATCGCGGGGATTGAAATATCTAAAGCGACTGAGTTTACCTCTGCCCGTATTTGCTCCGTCATAATTTATTTTTTTCCTCCTTCAACATTGAATAATCCGCAAGGAATCATCATTCGAATACTCAATAGAGATCTATTCAACTCCCATCCATGAGTTTCTTCAAAATCGACAGTTTAATCGCCCCTGATGTGCAGTGTCTATGACGTCAGAGAATCCATTTTTTTCTAGATTATCTTTCTTCGGGAACATGAAAGTTCAAAGATTCGTCTCAGTCTATGCTTTTACCCAAAAAGTCGGTTGATGTCTTTATCCACCTCACATATCAGTTACATTGCCATCGTTGTGAAGTGTCATCAGAGTCAGATAATTTTTGGGATTGCATTTGTTGCTCAAAACAACTAGTTGCTCTTGTAAGTATATCGATTGTTCTATTTATGAGATACAATTACATATGAAATGTTCGTTCAGAGCAACAAACTTCGCTCTTCAGTGAATCAATTGATTCAGTTAGTAGTCTTTATGAAAGTTACTATCTTATTTTTGCCATGTCATCTATATATTCTATAACACAATCGTTCGACCTCTCGATTCGATTGGAATTTGCTTGTCATTGTTATTTTTTGGTAGAAAAATTCCAATGGATTCATATATAACATCAGGAAGTTCCGTTAGGAACTCCTTTCTCTCATTAAAATTGAGGTATTCACCAATCAGTGAAGATAACAGAAAACAGCCTAATCCCCTGCAGTTTGAAGAGCTGCATACTGAAAGGTAATCATATAGAACTATGTCAGTTGAATTAGATGATAAGGCTCATTTTCAATGACAAACTATTGAAATAACTACGTAGACACACCTTTTGTATATGCCGTTAGATTCATGGAAACAATTTGCCATCAGCTATTGTTTACTAAATAGTGCACAATAGATATATTAATGATAATTAAGATCTGGTAATCCGATAAATAGTTGGTGATTGATTTTGAACAAAGTACTTCGTTTCACTAAGTCATTCATTGTAGCCTTTGGTTGGAATAGATCCGTTTGCAATAAAAAACCTGACCATCAGGTGTATGCGCCTGATAGATAGTCGGTTTTGCCCAACAATAACAGGAAACGTATAATTATATCTACTAAAATCAGAATTACGTCTTAAGGGTATTGAAAAACGAAACAATCACTTCAAGAATGGATCTGAATTATAATTTCAAGGTTTTATTCATCTCTGAGATTGAAGATTTATCAGAATATAACATAGAAAAATGGTGGGAGGGTAGTAAGAATAGCGAAGGGGGGCAGGCGGAAAAGTCATTCAGTGCTCGGAATATCTATTTTGGGATGTAAAAAGTTTGAAAAAAAAACCGACAAGCATTGATTGACAATTATATAATGTTAGTTGAGCTATATTGTCAGTTGAGAATAGCTTGTCACTGATTAAAAAGTTTGCTCAGTTTTCTCAACCCCATCGTTCAAACAAAATCAATATAGCACTAAGTATTCCAATTATATTTATTATAAAGATTATAATATTTCATCGGTTTCCACTATTCAATGATTAAAAAATTATAACTTAGCTTTCATCAAGTATTGTTGGGTTTAAGATATATTTTGATGGTTCAATTCTATAACTTGGCTGTGTATTCATTCTGATGGATAAAGTAAGTTTTTTCAAGAATGGGGTTGAAGTTTTTTCTCCGTACTAATGTTTTCTTTCATCTATATTACTTCAATATATTAGGTATTTTCATATACGGAGAATTCATTCTCAACAGTTTTATCGATAGAAAAATCGAATTAAACGGTTTTCTTCACATAAAGGATTCAATATAAAATTGAACCAGAAAATGGTAGATCTCAGGTGAAAAAAACTACTTTCCTGGAAATACCCGCAGAATTGAATGATATTCACCTGAAAATCCATGCATACTTCCATATAATATGATGAGGGCCAAGAAGCCTGAAACCGGTATGCGGATTGTTAGGTGAACACGACATAAATTAAACATAATCGAGCTTATCAGAAAGAAACATTTGCATTCAATGTCCATTGATATTATATGGAAGTATCATGGATTTTCAGGTGAATATCATTCAACGTTCTGCGTGGTATTTGCCAGGAAAGTAGTTGTTTTTCACCTGAGATCTACCATTTTCCGGTTCAATTTTATATTGAATCCTTTATGTGAAGAAAACCGTTTAATTCGATTTTTCTATTCATTCCACTTCACATGGCACTTATCTTTCACTATATGCTAGACGGGCTTGCCACTCCTACTGAGAAGGAATCTTTTATTTAGAAACCTATCGAGGTGGGAGATTTTCGGAGTGTTTCTTTCTGTCACTAGGTACCGCCAGTTAAAGTTTATCTTTTCCGGCGTACCTATAGGTGTTACAAGCTCGATGATGGTTTGTTTACGTTGTGTCTCACTTCAGCCAGAGTTCTTTGGACCTTTGGCTGGTTGACTACTCCGTACTGATGAGGGCCAAGAAGCCTGAAACTGGTATGCGGATTGTTAGGTGAACACGACATAAATTAAACATAATCGAGCTTATCAGAAAGAAACATTTGCATTCAATGTCCATTGATATTATATGGAAGTATGCATGGATTTTCGGGTGAATATTATTCAACGTTCTGCGTGGTATTTGCCAGGAAAGTAGTTGTTTTTCACCTGAGATCTACCATTTTCTGGTTCAATTTTATATTGAATCCTTTATGTGAAGAAAACCGTTTAATTCGATTTTTCTATTCATTCCACTTCACATGGCACTTATCTTTCACTATATGCTAGACGGGCTTCCCACTTCTACTGAGAAGGAATCTTTATTCAGAAACCTATCGAGGTGGAGATTTTCGAGTGTTTCTTTCTGTCACTAGGTACCGCCAGTTGAAGTTTATCTTTTCCGGCGTACCTATAGGTGTTACAAGCTCGATGATGGTTTGTTTACGTTGTGTCTCACTTCAGCCAGAGTTCTTTGGACCTTTGGCTGGTTGACTACTCCGTACTGATGAGGGCCAAGAAGCCTGAAACCGGTATGCGGATTGTTAGGTGAACACGACATAAATTAAACATAATCGAGCTTATCAGAAAGAAACATTTGCATTCAATGTCCATTGATATTATATGGAAGTATGCATGGATTTTCAGGTGAATATCTTTCAACGTTCTGCGTGGTATTTGCCAGGAAAGTAGTTGTTTTTCACCTGAGATCTACCATTTTCTGGTTCAATTTTATATTGAATCCTTTATGTGAAGAAAACCGTTTAATTCGATTTTTGTATTCATTCCACTTCACATGGCACTTATCTTTCAGTTTTATCGATGTTTCTCTTGAAATAGAATATTTCTTAGCGACATCATGTTCATGAATCTGGCCTCATTTAATTGAATATTCCACTAAATAGTTCGGACATCATGTTATTATTATCATTGTAACTAATTTGATGTTGGCTCCGAAATAAATTAAAGCCTGATATTACATCACGTTGAAGGTCACCTCAATTCTTCGGATTTGTTATGGTGAAAAAATTGGACGATCATATATGAAAATTAATTCGAAGCAGAATTGAATTATTATACATTCTGCGTTACATAATCATGAAAGTCTCCCGCCGGCATACTTGAATAACATGAATTATAGTGAATATCTATTGGGATGTTTCATTTTCATGCGTCTCACACTTTCTCTTTGGAGCTTTTTTGGTCTACAAAAATGTTGTTCACCTCATGAAAAACAAACATAGATGTTATGGAAGAAGATTGATACGTGCTGGAGGAAGATACAGAATATAACGTTAGGTGGGAGGAAACTAATACTGAAAGATAAAATCATTGTAGCTGCTTTCGGGAGAAATCGGTCAGAAAGACATCGGAAAAAGGTTCTATCTGCTGTGTCATTGACCGTGGGAAATCTGATAGTGATGCTACATGGATCTGGAATTACGACTCAAGGTTACGCCTGGTCATTACTATTAGGGGCAAACATGACGGGATAATATCCAATCGCATGCAGGCAGCCCTAAGCACAATCAGATGCTGGTGCACAAAAGAGGGACTAAATATAAATCCCAGCAAAACAGTGCTGGTTCCATCCAAGAGAATGCGACAGAACGAACTGAAAGCTCAGACTTTGAATGGAACTGAGTTGACTTTTTTCAGACAAGTCAAATATTTTGGCGTCATAATCGACTGAAGAGTAACATGGAACAGTCACAGAAATCTCATTTTTTTTCAAGGCTACAGCGGCAACCTGGACGAGTATTTGGCAAGACATGTAGCTTGAAGCCGAAAATGATATCTCAATCATACTAAACGATCATCAAACCCATGGTCACCTATGAATCATTAGTATAGTGGCCAAAATCCAACAGTACTCGGCACAGATCAAGCTACAAAAAGTGTAAAGGGAAGCCTATTTGGGAATCACAGGCGCAGTTATGCTGATTCTTGGGATCTGGAAGTCTGACCAGACATCTGAAGATTCTGGAAAATATGCCCCGAGAATCCAGGTACGAACCATCAGATATTTTACCAGCTAGGCACGATTTAGAAGTGGCAAAACACAAACACCTGATATGCAAAACGAACGGCCCTCAACTAGAGAGGGATGCATCAGTGTGGTATGTTGATGGTTGCAAGATGGACCAAAGCACTGCACTTGAAATAACGGGTCCTAATTCTAGGCTCACAAAACCACTAGGCAAAGCTCCAACAATTTTTTAAACTAAAATTCATGCTATAGAAATTTGCGCCCAATAATTCCTTACAAGAGGGGTAAAATTCAATCTATATCCTATCACATAGCCAAGCAGCACTAAAAGCTCTAAACTCCCACACTCATGAGTCTAGACCGACTTGGGACTGCATACTTTCCCCAAGACAACTAGCTACAAATAATCGTGTCACTCCGATGTGGTCACAAGAAAACCAATGTCAATAAGGAAGCAGACAGCCTCACCGAGGAATCGGCAAAAGCTTAATTCCTACCCAGAACTATTCTGTGGTATTTCCAAAGCCCCAATGAGGAAGAGTTTTGGCGCTGGAAGGTTGACAAAATGAAAACCCACTGAAATAAGGTTCCAGGACAAAGACAAGCGGAAAAGCTTTTGAGTCCATCGCCCAAGAAAGCTGAATACTTCTCGGGTTGGACAAGGAAGACTTCAAACTGGTAACGCGGCTGCTCACTGGAATCAGGACCACCTTGGCTTTTTTGCATTTCTGTGGAAAGATGTGCTCAAGCAGTACTTTGTTCAGCAGGTAGATTATTCTGCAGTATACGTAAAATTCTGGGACATTCATGTAGGAATACCAAGATGTATTTCGAAATTAGAATTGAATTGTAAAAAAATATGATTTTTGAAATGATGTCTCTCCATTTGTAATTCACATTATGAATTTCACTCAGAATTGCAATAGAGAAATCAATACTTTTTAGGAAATATTCAAGAATTCATTTAATTCATTCTTTATATAAATCGAGCAAACCAAAGAATAACGACTTCAAAAAGATATCGAAATTTTTATCCTTCCCAGAATGTTAATTTGCTATTTTATATTATACTGGCAAGGGTAATAAATATGTTTTTGTCCGATACAAAATTTTGTTGATTGATTGATTATTTAAATTGAGCTTTAGAAGTGCTTTGAATAATCAATAGCTCATGGAATTAAGAGTGGAACCATGTCATAGAGTAAAAATATTTTTTTGATGGGAGTTTTTCTCCAAAAACTGTCGATGTATCAAGAGAGATTGAATATTATTCTGCTAAATGAAATCGAGTAAAATTCAAGACAAGAACAAAAAAGGGTCGAGCCCTGTAATTCATCCCTGTCGCATGCCCCATATTTTGAAGTGACTTGAATGAGTGTGCACGACAGTAACTTTATATCTAGGTATACACCAGTTCAAAAGGTTATTAATATCATCAGCGGACATTCGCTGAATTTCATCACCCTTAACACAATACAAATGTTGTTTATTCAGTGATATTTCATTCTGAAGTTTATATGATACACTAATCGGTCAAAATGGAGTTGTTTTTTTGTTGTTCTTTTTCCTTTTAAACTCATCTATCCATACCAATAATTGATTGAAATGATGATGGAATAAGTATTTGCTTCAAGAGACAGAAATTAGTAGTATCATATGAGATGAAGAATATATAGGGGAGAGATGCTTTGATTGGACAACTCGATATATATTTAACTTTAACAAAGAAATAAGTATTAGGATGAAATAAAATAGAAATCATTAGATATTCTATAACTACCTACATCATTTTGAATTTGAAGGAGATAAATATCACCATACTCATTTACCTGGTATGTAGGTCTTTCTCATTCGCACTCTTCACCGTAGTAGATTATAATTATTTTGTCAGAAACATTTCTTCAGTGCCAGTCTTTCCACTTTGAATTATGAGAATCTATGGACTAGGTACATTTGATGTTAAAATCATCAAGCAGAGGGTTCCACAACTATTTCCAACGTTATTAAACCCTCAATCATAAGCTCACCACCAATCATTTCCAAATATAATTTTTATTTCTAAATATGGAAGATATCGAAAGTGGGACCTCAAGCGTGTTTTCATAGGTCCTAAGTGTAATTTATTTTTTCCCTCAGCAAAAGCTACTTGCGAGTAGAATCTGTATATTTAGATATATTCTGATTTGGTATGGGAATTTCATCATATTGAATGAAGTCCACTCTCTCCCTTCCACTCATTACTAAAATTCACAAATAGAAACATAGTACGATTCAAGATCATCACTATATTTGCATTTCCAAATGAATAACCACAAAAGTTTTCACGAGAATTCTCACCAAATATATCAATGAACCATGCTAGTCAATGTGGTTTTTTCCCGATATTTTTATTTTTACAAATTCTTCCATTTCACTTGTCTCATCGATTTTAACAATAATCCCGATGGTATTTTGCCATACTATTTGAATCAACCACAAAAAAATAATTTCTCTGTACGACCTGTACAATGAAGCACTAATCGACTTACTTCAGACAACCTCCATATTATAGTACTTACAATACATTTAGTTTATTAGATATACATATTTTTCATTGTCAGCAACCATCTGAAGTTCTACTATAATCTTGTTCAATTCGAGAAAGATAAATCCTATTCGGATAAAACACCAATCCAATACAAATCGGTTCAATTTCCCATCGAGTGCTCTATGTAATTAAGTCATTGTATTGTTTGTTCATCGAGTTTCGTCATTTTAATTCTTCATCATCCCGTCTAACACTTCTACCCAAATGTCAAACACTTGTATGTTTTATGGTCGGGGTATGAATAATATTTACATTTAAATAGAAGTGTGCTTTCGCTGAAAAGAATAACTCCATTGTTTTCGACATATTTATGCTTATTTGCTGCACCAGATGTGTGTACGTCAACCCACCGGCATTCAAAGGTCGTTCCTTGTTTATTTCTCCACATAGGCGTGCATACTATACGTGGAGAATTCGAACCTACTACCTATTTTTTTTTTATTGGATGATTTTATTTTTGGGCCATTAGGATGAGTGTAGTTGGCCATAGTTTTTCCGAAGATCTGTAATAAAAGTAGTGATAGTTCTATACTTAATTTTATCCATTATCAAACTTTGAACATTTATCCTTTAGATACTGAACAAAAATGTAGCAAATTCTTCTGAGATCAACCTTAAAATTGATACACTCACAATGCACTGAAGCCAGTCTGCAATTAGACGGCTAACATATTTTTTTTCCGCATCCAACACAGTTATCCTTTTCTCTGGTCCAATCTTCAACTGAAAATCGTACCACTCTCAGATAGATATCATATGAATTGCTTTTATTTACCTTGCCGTACGTTTTGTTCTCCAATTGACCAGACTGTTTCCTTCATTAGCGTCTTTTTATTTGCGTATTCCAACATTTCCATGGAATTGGGTTGCCCTCTTACAAAAGTAAAACTTTTCCGATTGGTTTTACTGGGACAAAGTATATTTTCAATAATTCTTAAAAGTTATATTTGCAATCAGCAATCAGTTTTTTCTCACTTTCTTCTCCACATATAGCAGATGTAGATTTTAGATTGTAGGGTGGTCGATTGGCTCTTCAGCCTCTCCGAACCTCGATCTATGAAGTATTTTGTACATTACCCTTCATCTATTCGAAAACCGGGATTCCGAGGCTCCTTGCGAAGCGTATCAGTTTCCAGGGCGTTAGTGAAATCCCTTCTAGGAATTTAACCATTTTGCAAAACAGCGCTTGGCTGGCAAAGTAGGTATTCTGCAGTTTCAACGAATTTCTCGCAGTAACGGCACAGTTTACTGTCTGATTTATCCATTTTTTTGAGGTGATACCTCAGAAGACAATGTCCGATGAGCAGTCCCGTTACCAGTTTCAAGTCTCTCTTCTCGAAAGCGAGAAGCTGTTCAGCTTTCTTTGGCGAGATAGGCTCAGAATCCTTTCTGCTTGTCTTTGCCCTCTGGAACCTTATTCCAGTGTGTTTTAATCTGATCAGCTTCCCAGCGCCGAAACTTTTCATTGATGTGGGCTTTGGAAAGACCCCAAGAGGGTTATGGGCCAGAAAATTGTGTGTTTGCGCCTTTCTTGACAAGGCTGACCGCTTCTTCATTGTCTTTGATTCCCTTGTGACCAGAGTAACCTGATTGTTCGTCTTAGAGAGAATTTGCAGTCTCAAGTCAGTCTAGACTCACGAGTGTGTGACTTTAGAGCGTTTAGTGTTGCTTGGCTTTCTGAGAGGATATAGATCTTCGCCCCCCTGAAGCATCTTCCAATGCATTCTTGGGCGCAAATTTCTATAGCATGGGTTTCTGCTTGAAAAATTGTTGTGGCTTTGGATTTCGAGCAATTGCCTTTTTATCTTTCTCAATGAGTACATTGAGCATCTGAAACAAAAGTATAGATGAAAAAAGTTATTTGGATAGATACATCACATCCCGAGTAATACATACAGTTGGTGTGTGACGGCCGTCACTCATATTCTTCCGGTAGAGATGGCCACACCTAAAAAATTAACAAATAAATACAGTGCATCTAAAACTTCGTGATGCTTCTCGAAAATCTGATAAAACGAGGAAACTTGAGATACGCGGGAGTCTAGGGTCCACTTGAATATAAAAAATAATACCGGATAATATTTTGTCATGTGGAGAGATCGAGATCGCATGGTCATATACATTGAGGTAGGTCATATACTGAATGAGTTCAATGATCGGGTAGAACGGTAACTCGTCATTTGTAATCCACGTATGTTCTTCGATATACAATATTTTTCAAACCAGTCCACCCACATCAACCCACATCATTATCGCCCACCTTGAATTGAGGAAATTATTTCCAAAAATAGTCAATAGCTGAATTATCCAATGATTCATTATTTTTTGGTGTTCCTGGGACAAAAATACAATAATTCCATCACTGATTTGAGTTAGAGTCGTCGTAAATGGATGCGGATGATTGATTGCACTGGGTTTGTTACCTACAACGGGTTCTAAGAATTGAAGGACTCATTAAAACAAAGTTCCCGAATTTCATTAAGAGAATGAAAAATTCGTTCATAAACATATTACTAGCTCGGTGTTTGATATGCATTCATCTAAATCATCATATGGTGTAAGCAATTTTCCAGGGTCGGGAATAATAACTATTATCCCTAGAATCGTTACGTTATTTATGACGCCAAGACACTTATCCAAACTATTTTTGAACTCAACTTTTACCCTCGGGCGCCAGATTTTTTATTGGTTCACTCCACTAACCGAAGGTAGCAACAGATGGAGATACGGAATATCCAGGGGTCTGGTTTTTCGACTTGATTGAAATTTCCAAAGGTCTGTAGGCTTCAATTACAGCACTTGGGACTGGAATCTGATTGCACCGACAGTCAGACAGACTTGTCTTTATCTTAATTCAAACACTTTCATAGAAATTTCCAAAGGTAACCACAATATAACAATTTTATTAATACTTACTAAGTTTTTACAATTTTGAATTCATTAAACGAATTCATGGGACCTTCTATTCACTGAATTGAACAGATAAACGTAAATTTATCAGTTTATAAGTTCCAACAAATTGATGGCTACTCGTAATATTTACTTTGAGCTTCGAAGAAAGAAAACAGAACCACTTTGATATCTCGACCCGCCCTCTGTCGAAGCCCAAACTACGGTGTTATCACACTACCCCAAGTTAAGTACCAATTTAGCATGAAGCAGTTATATATGGCTAGGGTTCTGCGTACGAGACATCAGCGTGTATTACTCAGGGTTGTGGCACCGGTAGTTGACCAGCAGCCGGTAATTGACCATTTTTCTCCTAATGCGCAGAAATAAGGATACTATAGTGTTTTGTTGGTTGCCTATGTTTTGGAAAATTGAATGGGACTTTGGTCCAGTAGATATCACAACTAACCCAAATAAATTTCGCGATAAGTAGGTCACTGTCATGTTTACATATTTTTCGTTTTTCACTGGTAGAAAACAAGTGCTGTAAGCATGGTAAGTAGACAATTTTTAGTAATCTCAAATCATCCGTTCATGTTGATAGGTTTATCAAAAACATATTTGATATACTAGTTTCTAGATGAATATAGTTAAGTATTTTTATTGTGTTCATCGTTGGAATGTGTTTTTTTACTATTTTTAATTCATGTGGTTAACTACTCGAACATAATATTTGTTGAAGCTCTAGTAATTGACCACTTTGGTCAACTGTTGGTGTTTCAAAGGAATTAATGGCTGTACGTCTTTGTCTGTTTCAAGATTCATTTTTCTTACAAAAATATCGTTATTTCAAAACGGATCTAGTAATTGACCAAAGTTTTGCAGTGGTCAACTACTGGTTTTCAGTCACTTATAATTGCACGAGAGGTTTGAATTTTATCAAGTAAATTTGGGTTGTTTAATGAGAAACTGTTGCCTAGCAATCAGACAAGAAAAACTGTCAACTATTAATAACGTGACACCGACACCAATCGGCACATTCTTATACCAACCTTTAGAATTTTTCTTCTTCCAAAAGGGATTTGGTGTGAGAAATACTCTGTCCAATGTTATGAAAGTGTCTCGTTTTTCCATCAACTTTTTAAATAAACGTATTGGGCAAATATCTTCCTGTAAAATATTAGGCGTAATCCATTTGCTGTCACATAATTTATTGTTACCGCCTTGTCTTGTTTTCGAAAATAGAAGATTATACTCGATACGTCCAGTTTCTTTTCCATTATTTTCAATTTCAGATACGAAATAAGTGGTTTTGCAGTAAGCTGCTTCTTCTCCACGCCAAGCTAATTCAAACGCCAAAATGTGATATAATTTCTTCTGAAGTCCTTCCGGTTCCTTTTCGACATATAATCTGGCCATTGCAAATACTTCAGATTTATTGTGCTTGTAGGATTTTACGTTAAGCATTACGTGCAGCTCGTGATGAATTGAACTGAACGTCGGTGAAAGGGTTAAATACAATATTGAGTTCGTTATAATATTCACTTTGTAGCATTTTAGTGGTTGTTTCAACTACCAATCCAATCCAAAAGTATCTTTATTTCATTTTCTAATACATTTTGACTAACCTAATATGTACAAATTATGAGCTTCTATACAATCTAAAATATAATAAAATGTATGGACACCCGCTTGCTGCTTTGGTAGCATCGAAGGGCGTGTTTCCGCCTGAAGGTGATGACTCAGTACGTAATCGGTTTACAGTCAATTTTAACAATTCAAATTGCTACTCCCCTCCTGCCTGGGCTTATGAGAGTACTGTCTAGTTTATTGATTTTGAGAATTCCAAATAGTAATTTCTGACTAAGTATTTGTAACGACGTAGATATATACTGGAAAAGGGGGTATGAGCCTCACATTACACCTTAAAAACCAGCGTACGTAGACTCACCGAATCGACTCATTGTTAGTGCTCAGGAATTCAAGTTGTTGACAAGCATGTCAAACTATTTATTTTGGCAACCAACAACACGATAATTGATAAACAAATGAATTAGTGAAAAAACCACTAGTGCATTTGTCGCTGTAAAAGTTGCAGCTAACTTTTGCCGCTGTCAAACTGACAATTGCACTGTGGCATATGCGATTTTTATACAAGAGTTGAATTGTCATGGTCAACAACTGGTACATATATTTTACTCTGTACTCAATAATAGGTTTAGTAAAACCACTGTATTTTCCAGAAAAAATAACTGAAACTAACAGGAGATTTTTCGAATATACGAAGGTACGATTGCAATAGGCTGTTAGCAATATTAGACAATGAATGGGGTACCGCATGCTACTTCAATAAATAATTTGAAGAGTAGATAGAAAAAAGTTGTTTCTGATTGATATTGATGAATAAAGCCACTTTTCCGCTTTCATTAGAAAAAAGAAGCATGGAGAATTGAGTTTGAAGTCGAAGCAGTAGATTTCAAAAAATGTATGTACGACGATTCGCGAACTTTGGGAGATCAATACGGAATAGAACGAATCAAGCCAATTAACGTTTCTATATTTCGATTCACTTATTTCCAAGCAAAGACGGAAATCGTTTAAAGAAGCAGGAATGAAGGAATGGGCCGGCGATGAGTCAGCAAGAGAATTACATGGTGACGCCAAGAAGAACACATTGATATAGAATTGGGAATTGAAACTAATAATGATAATGAAACTGTCGACAAAAATTAGAGTAATACTGCAACACAGAAGAATAACAATAAAACTGAAAAACAATAATTTTATATTGAGAATGAAGTAGAGGAATATAAAAATCATACAAAAATTGAAGGAAATTGTAGTCCAAACCTGGTAAAGAAGTTTAAACTCGTTAAAAAAATAGTATTTAAAAAAAATGTTTTGTTTAAAAATTTTCATTGTTTTTTAAAATTTAAAAATAAAAACTTGTTTTTTATATCAATAAATCTACAGTTTTGCTAAGAAACTTGTTTCATTTGATTTTATCAAATGGGTAACCTCTGGGTAAAATTGTGGTCAAGTACTAGTCCTTGCTGGTCAATGACTGGGGAGCTATGACTATGTTCATTCATATATTCTCTTAACTACATTTTACCGTTCTTTTCAAGATTGTACCTAATATCAATAAGAATCCCAAACCTCGGTTCTTGTATATATTTTTGGTTTTCATGAAAAGTTGATATTTCAGTATATATAGGTTATTTTTTTGAAAGAAGCTCTTAATTGGTCAACCATTAGTGCACTCGCCCTATTTTATTCACAATTACTTTAACTTATTCAAATGCAAATATCTTATAAAACCCTAATATCTGTATATTAGTCCTATTGTCATTCTTAGATGTCTTGAGGAACACAAAAAAAAGTTATTTGAGATCTAATTTATTAGCGCGCTAACTGCTCCCGTTCGGCTATCCTCCACAACTTGAGCAGCTGTAAAAACTGACATATTGTGACCTTCGACACCACCTAAGATCGTAACTTGAGGAACTGTGAGATCGAATGGTTCATCTATCTCGTGCTATGGGATATTGAAATTCCACAGCAGCAAAATTTCAAATTATCTATTTTGTTCAATCGAGTACCAGGACGCTATGAACTGTATTAAACTCTAAATGCCTTCCAGAGTCAGAAATGAAACAAATGCCGGTGGCAATCCTCCCGAGTACAGTAGGATTGTCAATATATATAAAATGAATGAAGTTACAACGGTCAATTGGTGAGACATTCTGCTATCATAGGAATTTTCAATATATATTTCTAGTTAAACAAAAATACCCCACAACATAAATCAATCCGAAATAACAACTCAATACAAAACTTCATCGTGAAAGTCGCGGGACTCGGATATTTTACACTTGTGCGATTGAATTTTTTCCACAGCTAAATCGTACTTTTCATGAAATATTTACAAGGCACGAAATAAAATCAATTGAGCGATTCGCAAACCTGATAAACTCAAACGGTTATCAAACATAGTATGGGGAAATATACCCAACAGGCAATATGGTTATAAAGGTGTCTTAATGACACAATCAAATCAACAGGTTATCAAAGGCTTATACACAATGTTTCCCTCACGGTTACCTCACTATTTAAACCAAGTTTCTGCATGAATGCTTATCTTTTACGAAAAACTTTTTTTTTGAAGGTCGCGATTCGCAGAACGATTTTAATCACTTGTTCTGGAGAATAAAAAACATGTTTTCGGAACGGAAGCCAGGAGGGCTCGATCCCAGACGGAAAGTAAAGACCGGAAGTATCTCTTGAAAGAAATATCGTACAAAAAGCGTATAAGGAAAGACCCTCTTCTTGTCTGATTGACGTAAAACCAGCTTATCTTTTTGTCCCCTTATGAAAAAGCATACTACGTTTTTACTAATATGAATATAAATTTTTCCACTCTCATCGTAAAAACAGTCAGAAAAGTCCTTTTGCACGTTGCAAAAAGCCTTCAGAACTTTCTTTTGCTGGGTTTTGTGATCGTTCCAGTAGCTTTTTATGTTGACACTTATTTCATTTTCTAAACGGGTCCTTATTTTGTTACCAGACCATAATTAATAATAAACCCCAAATAGGCAGGGACGAACCAAAGTTACTCAAAAATTATTCTTAGTAACGGAGCTTGGAAAAAATGCTTTTTCAATATGGCGGCACGAGCGTCAAAGATACAAGGTGAAAAAGTGAAAATTCGGAAAGAGCACGTCGAAATCTATAGAAATACCAATTTTCAAAACTCCTGGATAACTTTCCAGGTACCCCCTTGATCACCAAATGACTGAAGTCATCATGAACACAATTTGCTGGTTTTGAAAATCCCTGATGAATTCGTAATGAAAAAATATCGACCTATAAACCATGGCTACAGAAGTGAAATTCGTAAAAACTTCTATTCCTCTTGTACAAGTTTGAACAACATAATTTTTCATTCATCTGAGAAATTTGTACTTGCTCTTTTACGCAGTACTCCAAAAACATTCACATTTTTATTTCAATCAGATGGTTATTTCAAACGAACAGTTCAAGCGCAACTTGTCCGCTCATATCTTGACCATGAGATATATTGAATGCAATTCAACAATAGCATTATTCAATTTATCTATTACTCGTTCAATTCTAAGGCTGTACAGAAATTAAGTGATAATAGTTTCAATATGTCATGGTTTCGAACGTTTCTTGAAAACATTACAATTCATTGTTTCCATTATTATAAAAACATTGAAGTTTGTGAAATAATTTGACGAAATTTCGTCGTGATGAATGTTTTTATTTTGGTAAATTTTTGGTCAACTCATTTATAAGGACTCAAATCCTTATGAAACCCGCGATACCTACAAATGATTGAGAAATGCTATTCATAGTTCTGAAAAAATTGAGAAACCTTCTTTTATTTGGATTGCATTTAACAATACGATTTTTCTATAGAATGTATTCAATAATTATTAACTCTAGCGGTTCTTGGTTATACGTTACTACGTGTTAAGAGACGTTCTCTGAGGATGAGGCCAGAAAGTGTATCATTTATGAAATATCATACAACAGGGTGTAGCCGGTTCATTGGGTGGCACTAGTTTCCACCCAGATATCGATTTTAAGTCAAATTGTATCATTAATAACGACAGCCATATCAGCACTCCCAACTAATGATTCCAATGTCATGCACGTTTTATGGGGGTTTGGTGATGTATGCAGGGGGTAAAGAACCCCCTCCAACTCATATTCACCTATGCCTCATTAGTATGGTGGCCAAAAACCCAACAGTACTCGGCACAAATCAAGCTGCAAAAAGTGCAGCGGTTAGCCTGTCTGGGAATCACAAGGGCAATATTTACGTGCCCCACTGCAGCATTAGAGGTAATACTGAAGTGCATTATGAAATAGTTATAAACAACCACCATATATTCACAATGAATGGGTCACAATTAGAAAGGAACGTTATACTGACGGTTCCAAAATGAACGAAAGGGCTGGAGTGGGAATAACGGGTCCTCGTTTTAGGCTCTCTAAACCCCTAGGTAAAGCCCCAACACTTTTCCAAGCATAAATCCATGCTATAAAAATTTGCGCCCAAAAATGCCTTACAGCCAAGCCGCACTAAAAGCTCTAAATTCACACATTCAAGTAATTGCAAACTCTATTCAAGACAACTGAGTAGGAACAATCAAGTCCCTCTGATGTGGGTGCCAGGTCACAAGGGAATCGAAAGCAATGAGGAAGGAGACAGCCTTGCCAATCACTCAATTTCCTGGACCAGAGGCTCTTATGTGGTCTCTCCAAAGCCCACATTGAAGAAGAATTTCGGCACTGGAATACTGACCAAATCAAAAACTACAGGAATAAGGTTCCAGGACAGAGCCAAGCAGAATGGATTCTAAGCCCATCGCCAAAGAAATCCAAACAGCTTTTCGAATTGGACAAGAAAGACCTGAAACTGGTAACGGGAGTGCTCACCACACATTGTCCTCTAAGGTTTCACCTCGAAAAAATGGATAGATTAGACACCTGCTTTGCGACTGCCAAGCGCTGTTTTGTGAAAGCTCAATTTTGTCGACCCACCCACAATCTATAATCTACTCTCCCCCAAGTACTCCTATAGCAAATAGTTCAAGCATCAAGTATATTTCTCTTATAAGGGTTTTTGACCTTCATATAATGACTTTTGCTCTTTGGGTTAATAATATTTCAACTTCACAAGTCCATAACATGAAATTGGACTGAAACTGTCAACAAAACCCCTATAACATCAATGTATTTTAATGCATGGTACTCTTAAGAACAGAAATCATAAGTTCGATTAATTGCCAAAGTTTCAAGCGATCGATTATATTCCTAACATCTGTCAGAAAACATATTCAGAGTGATGAAATGTTAAAAATATATTGAACAGGGAAACATTCTCAATAGTGACTGAAGTTTATCTTTCAATCGCAGATGATTCCACATCTGATTTTATGAACATCCTGTTTATATTTTCAACAAATCAAGTTGAAAATATACTTTTTCTTTGCATTGTGGATATTTATTTTCGGTGAATTCGTTCAATTACCTGATAAAAATTATTATAGAACTGAATGTATTCATCCATTCTATGAAACTTTCTATATACTACACTCAAGAATTATATCATCTAATTGTCATATAAAAGTCTGCCTGGGTCTATCTGAGTCGTGTTTATCTCGAGTTGAATTCTATATGAATCAACCAATGGAATGTGTCTATGATAATGGAACGAGTATCATTTTAAATCTCGCCACTGGTGAATTTACTTAAAGCCATATGTTGGATATTCCTTGAAACATTCGTTTGATTGAAAGAGAAATGTACCACAGCATACCAAAGCTTCTCAACAAAGTATGAGAGTATATAATCAGAAGTCCTGTGGAAATGAAGCAGTAATTATTTATCTCACTGATGCTTACACGCTATCAAATTCCAAATTGCTGTTACTCTAGATAAAACTTCAATTTATGAAACTGAATTAGAAGTTGGTTCGTTAATTCCTGCCTAGGTCTGAAATTTAAAAAAATATATTATACAGATATAATTTTTGCAGTGATATATCAGTAGTGCCTTTAATGGTACTGACCTAGTTTTATTGAGGTAAACAAGTGATGAAAGGATTATTTGTGGTTGCAGACGAATGATGTCTATGAATAATAGAATTCTAAATTGAAATCGCATAGATTATGCAATGATTTCCTCGAATTATTAATGAATTTTTTCGTTGCAGAAAGATTTCCAATGATAATTCGACCTCGCCTCAAATAAATCCCAGGAGAAGACAAACTGTCCATGAAATCTATGATTTTATAACCAAATGAGAAGAAATGTGAATTTAAGTCGCACTCAAATATGCGGATGAGTAGAAACGAGTCACTAAAAACCTTGTAATCTTGATACTTGAATATAAATTGATCACGCAAAAATACGATTCCAACTGATATAGTGAATTAAATATTCTTAAAAATTGACAGTCGAAAATTATTTGTAATATGGAAGGGGGAATAAGAACTGCAGAAGTAGATAGATAGAAAGATTTATTTGACAGTTACAATTTTTTTTGGTAAGTCATTCGAATATTGAAAAGTAGGTATTATGACAAAGTTGAAGATATTTAACAGTAAAATATCAAAAGTAGCATAAAAATACATATAAAAAACATCGAAATATATTTAAAATAAAAAAAAGCGAGTAAACGTGACAGAAGTGAAACTTCTTTGGTGATCTAATGCTCGATTTGTAGGTATATTCTGAATCTTGAATGATCGAGTTGAACAGCGGCTGGAAATTAGATAATTCCGACGTTTCAGCTCCCATTTAGGAGCCATTTTCACGAAACGAGGAAAAAATATGTAAATATAAATTATTGATTTGGGTGAAAGGAAGAAGTGACTTGCAACCGAGGTTTTAATCTGCCTACCCCTAGGTTTCAGTCATTTAGGTGGGAATGTGATTTTCCCTGAGATCTCAATCTGCCTAGTCCTCAGTTGAAGTACTTAGGTAAGGTTCAGGATTTTGTGACTCTGTCTACTCTCCAGGTCTCGGCACTAGTTCCCCACTCCTTCGAGGGAACTAAGGATGGGAGGGTGGATGTATTTATCCTAGGTGAATTCACTAGAGCGCAACTATGGGAAGAGGTTGGTTTGGCAGGAAGACCGGAAAGTACAGGTTTCCAAGTATTGGGTAGCCTGCGTCTATCATCGCGTTTGTTGAGGCTATTCGAGCGTTTCTCGATCTCAAGTGCTTCACGAATCACTCTTGCTTATAGTGTTCTCTCAGTGGGAATGGTCCTGGTGTGGTCGAAATCCATTATGTGGCCTGTTTCTTCATTATGCTTGAAAACAGCCTGTTGGTTTGTCCTATGAATGTCCTAGGATATTCGGAGCATGATATTTCATATATTCTTTGGGACTCATTAGATATGCTATGGTTACAAGATCTAAAGAAATTTTAATTATTTGCTGTGGAAATTGCTTTAATGTCGTGTTTCCATCACATCCTTACCTAAGTGACTATAACCTAGATTCAGGCAGATTGATACCTCGATTGGAAATCACTTCCATCTTTTACTTCAACTAATAATTGATGTGTTTTTTTTTATTTTCTTGAAAATGCCTTCAAAATTGGTACCGAAACGTCGAAATTATCAAATTTGTAGACGAGGTTCGATACGAATTTTCAATTTTAAGAATAATCATAACTTTGGGAAACCTATCCGTACACACACACATATATATATATATATATATATATATATATATATATACAGAGTGGCCACTTTTTTAATGGGATTGTATTGGTAACTTTTAAACTATATGAGTTAGAAGGTCGGTCAAATGGAGAAAAAGTTGCATTCATAGAAGCATTGTCAAGCAGTTATAACAAATCGAGATTATCAGGGCCGGTTATTGAGATATCATGAAAAAAGTAAATTCTGTCATTTTGATTTTTCTTTTTTTCCCACTTTATTTCGAATATTAACAAAAAATGTCACAGGAGTTTTTTATTCGACAGAAAATTATCCTCAATTTGACATAATCAGATTTCGTATCCAACGTTTCGTACGCTCTGGGTCACCCTCAACCTCATTTTTTTCAATACGGACCTATATATTTTATGACACTTTTCGAAATAACTTTTAACGCTGAATTCAACGATATATCATACAATGTCATTCAAAGTTGATTTTCAGGTGATTTTGACCCTTATCCAAATTTCTTTGGGTCGGATCTGTATTACATTTAGGTACCTTTAGTTTAATTAACAACATGCAATACATTTCGATAAGAAAATCAACTTACTCATCTTCAACTGAATGGAACGTAACAGAATCAAAGCAAGAAACAAGTAATAATTATTTACAAATTTCAAGAGGTGAAAAACCTAATTCATAATAATTAAACGAAACTATCATTTAATGAAAGAAAAACCACATGATTATTCGAAAGTAAATGATGAACATTAATGAAGTAAGTGTTCGAAATGTCCACCATTTTGTAAAATGCACTTTGCGGTTCTGGAACCCATACTTCTTATAAATTTGCTTATTTCGTCTCCTTGAATACCTTCCAATACATTCTCAATCTTCTCGCGAGGAATCATTATTGTTGGATTTGTCATTTGTTCCGTTGAAACAAATTACAGAATCGAACTTTATTTTGAGATAATTACGATATAATTTTTGCAAGGCTTGGTATTCGAATTTAAAATCATTGTATTCGCGTCTCTTGACTATCTTATTAACAGCAGTTTTTGATAAATTGCATTCACTGGCCACAGTTCTCGATTTTTATTCTGGGTTCAATTGAATTTGGGTCAGAACATTGATATCGTTGTTAGACTTGTTTTTTCTTACATACACACAACTCTAGGTTTATTGAATGTATTATTTTCAAGTAGTAGGCCGTGGATAAAAAAGAACATAACAAGAAATGTCATATTATTTGTCACTTCGTTTATTATTGTGTCACAAGAACTTGTCATCAAATACTTTTCTGAGTAATTTCAATTTAACTTATTCGATATGGTAAGATACACAAATGAAGAGAAGAGAGATATGTACGAAGTGTACATAAAACTAGATAGAAATTCGTTCAAAGCACAACAAAGGTATGGTGAATTATATCCTGAAAGAACAACACCAAATATTAAAATGTTTCGACGTTTATCTACAACGTTACTTGCACATAATTCATCCATCAAACCTAGAGGTCCTTATGTACGACGAAACGAGCCTATCAATGACATCAATGTTCTGGCCCAAATTCGAATGAATCCAGGAATAGGATCGAGAACTATGGCCAGTGAATGCAATTTATCAAAAAGTGCTGTTGATAAAATACTCAAGAGACACGGATACCATGACTATAAATACCAAGCCGTGCAAAAACTATATCGCAATGATCCTGAGAGAAGGTTGCAATTCTGTAATTGGTTTCAACGGAAAGTGCGGAATAACAACAGTTTTGCGCACAATATCATTTGGGGAGACGAAACGACATTCACAAATTCTGGCATGTTCAATCGAAGGAACAAACATTTTTATGCCACAGAAAATCCTCACTTAATTCATGAAGTTAGACATCAATATCGTTTTTCTTTGAACATATGGTGCGGTTTGTTGAATAATAAATTACTGGGACCCTATTTTATTGACGGCAACCTAACCGGAGCAAAATATGTAGAAATTATAGAAGAAATGTTGGATGATCTTCCTATACGGTATCGGCGTAATAGTCCATGGTTCCAACAAGACGGATGTGGTCCACACAACTCAAGAATAGTCACAGACTATCTAAATCGAACTTTTCCCGATTCGATGGATTGGAACAAGAGGTCCAGTAGCATGGCCTGCCAGATCTCCGGATTTGAATCCGCTGGATTTTTATTTGTGGGGATATCTCAAAAATAAAATTTATGATACCACGAACCCGACAATGGAGATTCTTTGCGAGAAGATTGAGAATGTATTGGAAGGTATTCAAGGAGACGAAATAAGCAAATGTATAAGAAGTATGGGTTCCAGAACCGCAAAGTGCATTTTACAAAATGGTGGACATTTCGAACACTTACTTCATTAATGTTCATCATTTGCTTTCGAATAATCATTTGATTTTTCTTTCATTAAATGATAGTTTCGTTTAATTATTATGAATTAGGTTTTTCACCTCTTGAAATTTGTAAATAATTATTACTTGTTTCTTGCTTTGATTCTGTTACGTTCCATTCAATTGAAGATGAGTAAGTTGATTTTCTTATCGAAATGTATTCCATGTTGTTAATTAAACTAAAGGTACCTAAATGTAATACAGATCCGACCCAAAGAAATTTGGATAAGGGTCAAAATCACCTGAAAATCAACTTTGAATGACATTGTATGATATATCGTTGAATTCAGCGTTAAAAGTTATTTCGAAAAGTGTCATAAAATGTGCAGGTCCGTATTGGAGAAAATGAGGTTGAGGGTGGCCCAGAGCGTACGAAACGTTGGATACGAAATCTGATTATGTCAAATTGAGGATAATTTACTGTCGAATAAAAAACTTCTGTGACATTTTTTGATAATATTCGAAATAAAGTGGGAAAAAAAGAAAAATCAAAATGACAGAATTCACTTTTCTTATGATATCTCAATAACCGGCCCTGATAATCTCGATTTGTTTGAACTGCTTGACAATGCTTCTATGAATGCAACTTTTTCTACATTTGACCGACCTTCTAACTCTTATGGTTTAAAAGTTACCAATACAATTCCATTAAAAAAGTGGCCACTCTGTATATATATATATATTTATATATATATATATATATATATATATAAATATATATATATATATATATAAATATATATATATATATATATACTATCTCATTTCATTAGACTAATTAACTTTATCTTTGACAACACATACTTTAGCTTCAATAATACATTTTACGAACAGATATTTGGAACACCGATTGGTTTACCCATCAGTTCCATATGGGTACACACAATTATGGGTCATTTATTGCAGACAATAATTCCTACTCTTCCCTTCTCTTTTCCGTCCATATATAAGAATGTCCATGATATTATTTGTGCGGTACCAGCTGGCAACATTCAAAATACATTAGACATTTGTAACTCTGTTAACACCAACTTCAACAATTCACAGTCGAATGTGAGAAAGATCAGATCATTTCCGTACACTATACATTACAGAACATAAAATTATACAATAATATCAAATCATTCCATAAACCAGGATTACAACACAATGATAACTATGAAAAATATAATTATTAACATTTCTCATGAAGCTTCCATAAAACAAAAGTGAAAAAATTATTTGACATTTTTTAAGAGCTATTCCAGACAAATCTTAAAATGATTGATATACAATTCCAACTCGTTCGATGGATCAACCTAGAGTTTCAATATAAAAAAATGTCATACATAGATGAATTGTCCCATAAAATGATTGAAATTTTCAGAAACTTTCCGCATATAAAGATTCCTAAATATAACATTGAAAAAAATCATTTCAAAAGTCACGGACAAGACAGTATATCTAGTTATAGTATGGTCTTATAATGTACTATGCCGTCTATAGTTCGATCCAGTTTCAAGTTCCACACATCATATAATTAAAGAAGACATTCCGATAGCAAAGACACCAATTGAACAAACATGAGTAATTTTTGCTCTTCTAGCCCTCACCTGCCTCTCGCGAGAGAGTTTTTCTGATCCTCCAATATACACAATTATTGAAAATACTCGAATGAAAGCATCAAGAACAGTTTGGCTTTTGTTTTCCACAATTTTCATTCCAATCGATTGAGGCGCCATATTTAATGACTTTTCCTCGTATATTAACTCAGTACATATATTTATAGGCGAACGTGAAATAATTTGTTAATATTTCCTAAATAAGTCTAGCAGATTGTGCTTTTATTAAATTTTGCTCCTATAATACGCCAAAGCTATAGGTGAATATTATTTTTGTAGGTGACGAAAAAATGTCTAATTGATATAAAATCGCAGTCCGAAGTCTAGATGGAGAATGGGACATTTCAAGTTCTGTAGACTAGTCAAGAAGTGAGTTTCCTGCGAAAAATAGTCCAAAGTCTCCAAAAAATATGAGCAATAGCTCATTCAATTCGGGATGTAATTCTGAGAAATAATTGTTTTGTGTTTTTTGCTGACGAAAATTGCAATTGTTATTAACAAAAAACAAAAACATAGAAAGGGGTTCAATATTTTGGGAATAACTCAAAAAGTATAAGCGATTACTTTTCACTACCCAATACAGAATGATCATTCATCATATCTGTCAAATAACTTCCAGTCTATTTAAAATGAGAGCTGTTGTATTGATTTTTTTCAATGTGAATAGGATATTCATAAAACCAGATGTGGAATCATCTGCGACTGAAAAATAAACTCCAGTCACTATCCTCAATGGTTCAGATAACATCTTGACAGGTATTCATGTCGGAAAGTAAAACATTATTAATTATATATTGGAAAAAAGATTTTTCTGGAAATCTTATAACATTGATGCAAGAGTGGCATCGCATTTACTAGATCTCGGTGAATTTTTGTCGGTGACAATCTCTTTCACGCTTCCACGATTATTTCCCAATCTGGTCTTCATGATAATCGTGAAATCTGGCAGTAGATTTTTGTCAACAAAAATGTGTTGCAGACCTAGTGAATACGATGCCACTTTTGCATCAGTGTTGCAAGTGATTTCTGATGAGTACTTCTTTATTGGAAACATTATTTTGTGTCGCATTCATTTATATGAGTTTTTAATTAAAACTACATTGAAAAATCAAACGACTAAATCTTAATAAAAATGCAAATTTTCAGTTTCAGATTATTTCTTTCGCTTATTTTTTTTCCTTTTAAAATATCTCTCAGAAGTAGTTCAACGCTCAGCAAATGCATTTTGCCGGAAACACAGTTGTTCTATGTTAGATATACCAAAGTAAAAACTTTTTTTCAGATTTTTTCATTTTGATGAAAAAAAAATTATTTTTCAGTTGTTGTATTTGTTTCCTGCTGATGTGGTAGAATAGGCTAATTGACTAAATTTGAAAAATTAGTTAATACTCTAACCTTAATATATATTTTACCAAAAAAAATATATTTTTTTAACTCGAACATTTACATTTTTTTTTTTGCGTTTTCAATAACCATTTTAAATTTACCTCGAAAACGCGTCAGACTGTCATGGCGTCTTGAATGACGTCACGCCGTGAAAACAAACAATCATAACCGTTGATGGCAGTTAGTTTTTCTTAATTAAAAATGAATTCCACGTAATACAAGAACTATATAGTGCCCCAGTGTAAAAGCACAACTATAAAACGCCAAACAAATTATTCATATATGTTCCAAACAATGAACGGAAAAAGTGGCTGAAATTTGCAAGGGGGAATGATGTTCATAGTTTATAAATCAGATTCAAGAATGTATTTTTGTGAAGATCATTTTGATGTTAGTGTTTCACACTACACAATTTATTTCCAAAGCAAAAATGAAGAATTCAGCAGTATCACAATTTTTCAAGTATATTGATAAAATAATAATGTATGAGTTGAGGTTAAGCGAAACGCAGAGTACGGAAATGTCAAATTCAGTTGTTTGAGCCAATCATAACATTTTTAATATTCGATGATGAGTTATGATTGGCTCGAAAATTGTACCGATTATTAATTCGATTCTGAGTTGTATTCGATTCCCAAGTATTCGATTCTGCCCATCACTAATGTCAAAACAATAAATAAGCTATTGTCTACAAAACTGAAATATTAATACTTGAGCTTAAAATATATATTTTACACTTATGTACACTTACATCGAAGTTTTAACATTGCGGAATTCGTATGAGCAAAAGACACTGTTTGACGTGAAAAATCTGCCAAGCATAACGACGTCAATTTTGGGCAAATAACTACTATTCGCTTTGCTAAATCGTGATTCCATAGCGGATTATACTGGTTTTAACCGACGAAACCAAAAAGGAGGAGGTTCTCTATTCGACGAGTATATTTTTTTATTATTTTTTTTTTATGTATAATCACGCACAACTTTTCACAGAGCGGTTCGATTCCGATGGTTCTTTCTTCATTGGATAGGGAGTACTTCGAAATTGGTCCCATTTCAATTTGAAAAACAAAATCCATCCCTAAAGGTAGCAAAATGAAGGATGTTGATCACTCACCCTCTGAATTCTGGTCCGTTAACCGATTCTATCAGGCATAACATTGTACTGGGATCTTCGATTTGGATGATTCTTTTTTTGTCAGATAGGGTATACCTCATAGTTGATCATATTTGGATTTCTATTACGGGTAGAAAAATAGGGGATGATTGATTTTTCACTTGTGAACATTGGCACACATATGTAGTTGACATTGACAGGCGCTCTTACATCCGTCAAAATGATTACATTCTATGAAAGGATGGAATTATATACAAAGTGATGAAATCAACGAACCAGAACTTTCAAAATTAATTTATATTATGTTGGAAGTAATCAAAAATTAAGTAAGTAGTAATTAGTAGATTTCAGCAACAAAAAATTGAAAAATAAAAACTTTTCAACAAAAAATTGAACCGAATAAAAAATCAGCTGAAAAGCAAAAAATAAAATAAACCTTCTTGGTCTAAATGATAATTGAGCTCATAAACTAATGTAAGTAACTGATTTTAAGTCGGCGCCAAACAAACTAGCAATTGAATTAGGTGAAGCGTAAAATGATGGCAGCGAGATGCACGGCTGCGTTTTGATGACTTCTCTCATAGATAATGATCTTCGATAATTGTTTGTTTGGCGTTGACTCAAAATCAGTTACTCACATTAGTTTAGGAGCTCAATTATCATTTAGACCAAGAAGGTTCATTTAATTTTTTTGCTTTTCAGTTGATTTTTTCGTCGGTTTAATTTTTTGTTAAAAAGTTTTTTCAAGATATAATTGAGAACAACTGTATCAACTTGACAAAATTGCTAACGACGAAAAATTTATCATGTAAACTGTTCTGTTCTACGAAAATGTTAACAACAACAATGGCGATACCACGACGTGACGTAACACTTTCTGATTGGTCTTCACTGTCACGTGACAGAATGCCTAATTTTGGCGAGTTTATTTTCTAAAAATAATAATAATCTTTAATTTTTATAATAAATAGTTTTTTGTTATTTCCATATCATGATTAATCATCAGAAACTCTAATCCATCCGATTTATTCTCAGTGGACACAAGCCTATTGAGCTTCCGCACTCAAGTACTTTATTTTTGGCAGACCTTGTCATCCTCCGAGGTTGCTGTCCATAGAATTTCAAATGAATCCCTCGAAACCCAAGATTGTATGGTGTGTAACATTCTTCCATACTATAAAAACATCAATTTCAACAAGATTTACCAAATGTCTTGCATTCATTCATGTCGTTCGAAGAAGAAAAAAGACGGTCATTTGCGTCATCATACGCGATTCATGAATGCGATTCCTTCCGAGGGTTTTTGACAAGAGCGCCAATAAAAACGATGCGAGGTGTCGATTATAGATTCAGGTAGGCGAAAGAGCTAATTTATATTATTTAAATGTCAGCTTGTTTTGCGCATATTCTACTCCTTATACTCCTTATAAACACCTACGGCTGATATCTGAATAACCTGCTTCTTGATAGCTGTGTTGCCAAATTTAAGAATATTCTCTGAACCCAAGAACCCCCACCGGAAATTCGTCTCTTCGTTTGAAGTGATCTGTTTTTTGTGAATTCTTCTTTATGGATTACAACTTTGGGAAAACTGGAACACAAGCTTCAAGAATGTCCTCGGAAAAAAAATTAAAATGGTTAGAATTTGTCATCTCTATTTTCTAAAATATTGAGAATTCTGCGTATTTGTTTACTGCACTTGGATTCCTCGAACTCGAACTCTGAACTCAATGGCGGACACAAGGTGAACATTGTTTCGAATATTTAATGGATTTTTGCATTTTTGTGGCGCCTCTTATTTTTTTATTATTTTTCACAAGCTTTTAATCAGTTTCACCTGCCCCGATGTTTGTCAACAAATCTTGCAAGTTAAATTTGACCCATTTCTAGTTGTTCGATTAACGTGAAATTTGGCAGGTGTTCATAGTTCTCGTGACAATGCGTTATGCATTCGTTAGAGAAAAAAAATGGCGGCTCCAAGATGGCGGACGAAAATTGTGTTTATGGTCCGATTCGATTCAAAATTGGTTTGTGGGGGTTTTCAGGGTCGAAGATTATGAATTTTCTGACAGAATTCATAGAATCAAAATGGCGGCTTCAAGATGTCCGACGATTTCTGTGATTATGGTCCGATTCTATTCAAAATTGGTATGTGGGAGTTTTCGGGGTCGTAGATTATGAACTCACAAATTCAAGATGGCGGCTCCAAGATGGCGAACGAGTTTTGTAATTATGGTCCGATTCGATTCAAAATTGGTATGTGGGTGTTAGGGGTACTTTTCAAAAACAATATTTTATTTAAATACCCTAGAAAGTACAAAATAATTGCTTTGGATGTGTGACGTAGGTTATTCCGTGAGTTATAGATTCAAAAGCTTGTCGCATCTGTATTCGAAATGAAAACTTTGCGCGACAAGCTCTTGAATCTAGAACTCACGGAATAACCTACGTCACACATTCAAAGCAATTACTCTGTACTTTTTAGGGTATTTGAATGAAAGCTTGTTTATAAAATAGTATATTATGCAATGAGTACAAAATGATGCCCATTTTGCACGAGTATGGAATTTGCAGCACGAGCCGAAGGCAAGTGCTGCAATCATACGAGTGCAAAATGGCCATTTTGTTGCGAGATGCATACTATACTTTTTCTATGACAACATATCGTTCACGTTTAATATATGCATACATTGCAAAAACTTTGAAAGAAATAAACTGATGATATTTCATTACTCCGAATTCGCCGCTAATGGGCTTTCTATCAGAATTAAAATATAAATTGAAGAAATATGTAAGATTTTCTTTATTGCTATTTCTAATAGGTACACAGAAATAAAGCATAAATGTATGTATGTATCTAATTGAAGTTGAATGTGCAATTATTGAATATCATATTTGGAGAACTTGATTGCTGAATACTTAATTCTTTTCGAAATTGATAATTTGTCGACGTTGAAGTAGACGGCTTCTCGCGATTTTCCATTTCTAAATTCGTTGGTATGCCTGATGGTATGTTCTGTATTGCATTTGCAATTTTATTTGCTATGTCAAGCTTACTTTTCTTCGATTCATCAATATATCCCTCAGCGACTGTAGTAGATTTCCAGCCACCGTGGCGTTTTAACGTGGTTATGTCACCTCCAGCATTAACAAGAATTGTTGTGGAGGATCGGCGAAAGCAGTGCCCAGTATATAATTCGTAATTTGGCAATTTTAAATACTTGTCAATGTCTTTTCCCATAGCTCCAAACTCATTCAGACCTATTCTCTGAATGGTAAACTTTCCTTTTTGATAATTAATGAAAAACCATAGACCATTACATTTTGAGGGCGAAGATTTGCGTATTTTCTATCAATTTCGTAGAATTTGCCAGTTACAGTAAAATTTCGTACTATTTTGGTTTTACTGTCTGGTATTGTTCCTAAAACAGCTGACAAGATCATTGAAATGAGTAATTTTCATTTGATGTAATTCATGTCTTCTACATGCACCCATTACTCCCATAACTAATGCAACCTACAATGTAATTTAGTTTACTTAAACATATTTTTCATCAAATGGAAATATAAAACTTACTTTTGTTGCCAAATATATTTCATCTGGAGCCTGTTCAATGAAATTATCGATGTCATTTGCTGTAAAGATATTCGACTTTTTGGGTTTGTAGCCGTTAGACTGCCGCTTGAGGAATGTTTCAGTTTCAAATATTTGGCAATATCTATATCATTATGGATACTAAGAGTCGTTCTCAGCATTGAGAAGTGTGACCACAAAGTGGAACTTTCAAATTTTTTGGCCAAGTCGCCAAAATAAGCCATTAAAACGTTCTCGGAAAACGATTTTGTCTTTTGATCTACCTTCCATTCCAAAAAAAAGTTATAAGCGCGTTGATACATACTCTTCGACGTTTCCGGTAATAAATTCAGTGTTGTTACCTTCGCTGCTTCTATTATGTTCGGAGGTGTCAAATCTTAGTCAATATCACTATCAGTTTCCATTTTGATTATTAGTTTTTATATAAAACAACTATGGAATTACTCGTTACCTACTAAAACTTTGACAGAAACGATCTGCTGACATTTCATCAATTTGTCGCTGGACGTCATATTTTGACAAGCCGTAGTCGTCGTGATTTAAGAGTGAACCTAGACCTAACACGAAATATTGCATTTCGCATTTGTTGCTTAGCAACTTGCCTAGCAACCGATGCAAAAATGAAATTCTGTACAAAATGTGCTTGTTTATGATTGAAGTTACGGTTATCAAATGAACATTTATCGAGGTTGTCGTAGAAAAAGGTTTTTTTTATTAATAATTTTATTCGATGACATACCGATAGATAGATAGGTTATATTTATTTCGTTCCGCAGAGTTGTTTTCACTCGTCTGAGAAGTAAGTCATAGGTACAAAACTTAAAACATAAGCATCAAATAGGCAATTATATAGTCACTAAACTGAATACATAAACATTAAACAGATAATTTCATAAAGTCACAGAATAATTGTTGAAGTTCACTTTGAAATGTATTTGCTGCAAATAAAAAAATCGGTAAAGAAAATAACTTATGGAGTAAGACTCCATGACACAGGTAGTTCCGCACCGAGCCTAACAATCTTTTCGTGCTTTGTATATTTTTTATTTCTTAAGGAAGATAGTTGTAAAACTTGATAGAGTTGTACAATGGACTTGTCTCGAAAATACTCTTTCAATTATAGTTATAGTTCGGTCTGGTGTTGTGTTCATTGGTCGCATTGGAACTGGTACAGTCAACATTTTATTACTTTCGAATGTTCCTCTGCAAGAGCCGCCTATTTTCAAATCATAAATTATCCTCATCACTTTTTACTGACATATAGAGACTTTATTCAGTGTGGAGCCCCCTCACCATGTTGCTATAGCAAATTTCATTCTTGAATAGAAATTGGCATAATAGACTCTCTGTAGTGTGTTCCGGTCAACATTGTGTTTTAGTGTTCTCATGGCGCATGTTATTGGTGATAATTTATTACACAGATTTTCAGCTTGAGTTTCCATGTCCTTTTATTATTTATGTATACCCCCAAAAATTTCACAGTGGTGTTGCATGCGATATTTTGATTATCAATACGAATGGACCTCGGCCCGTCTATGGTATTGTTGATCCTTAGTAGGATACAATTGGTTTTTTCGTTATCGATAAGTAATTTATTCTCATAGAAGTACTCTTTCGTTTTTTTTTCCATCAGTGAGGATCCTTTTTCAGTGATATCCGTAAAATTAGGACTCCTCAGTAAAAAGTTTGTGTCGTCACCATAGGTCAGGATTTTGCTTGACTCATTCCCTACAACATTTTTCACATCGTTAACAAAGATTATGAAAAGCACTGGTCTCAGAATACTTCCCTGCGGGACACCCATCGATGTCTCCAAGGCTCTCGACCTTGTTGGGTCCTTTGCAGTTGTTCTTTCGACTACTATATTTTAGATATGATTCGAACCAACTGTGAGGATCACCATGTACGCCGTATTTGTGCAATTCATCAAGTACTCCTTGGAGAGATCCACAAATATACCGCAAGATAGATCGCCGTCATCTAAAGCCTGTAAAACTTCAGTGCTAAAGTGGAAATGGGCAGTTTCGATGGATTTGTCTGTCAGATATCCGTGCTGGTTATCTGCAAATAGTTGATGTTTTTCGAAGAACTGAATTACTCTTCTTGCCATCAGAGTTTCGTTTTTGCGAAGCAAGTCAATAGACTAATTGGTCTGTAATTTCATGGAGTGTAAATGTCGTCCTTCTTATGGATTGGTTTAATGGCAGTTAATTTAAAGCTCTCTGAGATTTTTCCCTCCTCAAATGTTGGCTATCGGTGTCGAAACAGCGGCTATCTCATATGCACAGGCTTCCAGGACATGGATTGGAATTTCGTCGAAACCAGTGCTTCTTTTATTTTTCATTTTGATGATGACATTCACGACTTCATTTGGCGTAACGGGATATGAGAAATAAACTAAATTTTGAAAGGCAATCAGTCGTTGGTATTCGGTTTTTACGTCAATACTAGTTTTCAATGATAGGGGAGAGCAGCGTTGTTTACAAAATAGTAACTGAACTGTTCAGCTTTTTCCGTAGGGTTGTTTGATTTTTTTTATTGCATTATTTGGCTGAACTATTTCTTTACTGTCTGCCACATAGTTTTCATTTCATTGTTAGATTGAATAATTGTTCTCGTGTAAAACTGTTTCTTCGATGTCTTTAATAGATTGTTGTAGTCAATTTTGATTTTGTTGTAGATGCCTCTGTAATTTGCGTCTGAGTTTAATAATGTCTGAAATAGTACTAGACGATCCTTCATTACAGTTAATTCCTCAGATTTCAAGTTGAGGCTTGTGATGCCCTTTTTGACTCTGTACTGAGTTACGGAAAGTTATGTCAAAGTAGTAAAAAAAATCTTAAAAGCTTGAAACAGTTTCGTCTATGGTCAGGTGGTGGTGTACTTCATCCCAAGTTTTTTTTTTGATTTGAGAGCAGAAATTATGAACATTTTCGTTACTGAATTTTCGCTTATCTTTAAAAATGCTATTTGTTTTTATTTTTTGTTTTTTATATTTCTTTCCAATATTCGCCCTAGATGATCTGAAATTCCGGTACCTGATTTATAGCCTTTGTATTTCTCGAGAATATTGTCCAGACATGTCATTGAAGTAGGTGTTATTCTGGTTGCCTCAGAGATTGTCAGCTCCGTACGAACCACCTGTGAAGTTTAAGAGTTCAGTCTTTGTTCTTTTTGTTTGTATTGTCAATATTGAAGTATCGTGTAAGATACTCGAATGTCGCTAGCGGCTAATCTGTATATGTACACGGTTATAAAATTTACAGATTTGGTTTCACATTTGGCGCTGGAACACTCAACACTCCTTCTTCAGAGAGAGAGTTGATTTTTTCAGCTATATTGCTTGATAGTTTTTTCATTGCTGAAGAGGTGCCTTTGGAATGAGTCTATGGTGCCTCATTATTTTTAAAACAGCGAGCAAAGCCTCTACCAAATAAAATTATAGTTTATACCCACTACCCACCATGTGTTTTCCATAAATATGTTATTATGATGGTTAAGTAATTTGAATGTGATATAATGAACGTTATGTTTAAAAATAGATGTGCATCGAACAAAACGATGGCTTGGGAATACCTGCCTGTTTTGATCATCCTTCCAAAATACGACAGTCCCAGAGGGTTTTTCAATTCGAGCAGTGACGTAGGTTGACTATCTGGCAATTATTTTTCTGTGATGTTTGTATTTGCTTAAAATAAAGGCTAATGGAAATAATTATATAGAATGTCTTGATGGAACGAATGAAATATATATTTGAGGTCTAGTCATTGTTCCAATAATTTTTGCAGGAAATTATTGCAATTGCCAAGTTTCATTTTCAACTGTCTTTCTGTTCCAGTGATTTGAAAAACCGTCTTTTATTGATCATCGGTATATTTCTCTCTTAAGTTTTGATTACCAAATAGGTTTCTTAGTCGTCTTCATTGGTACTTCTCATTATGAGAAATATTATAATAATGTGTATTTCGTCTTAGATCCGAAATTTTGATTTGCCCAAAGTTAAAGAGCATTTTCTCAATAATACCTCATTTATTGAAATTTGTCCAGTATATATATATATATATATATATATATATATATATATATATATATATATTATTATGTTATGATAATTTGAAAAATGAATTGTTTTTATGTAGTAAGATAGCTAATAATTTTGCTATTCTTTGTGAACCAAATTGATATGATATAGATAGATATTTTTTCCCTGTATAATAATTTGTATGTGGTAATAATAATTGCCAACGAACGTCACTGTTCTCTCGTCACGTAGCTGACAATTGTTATTCCTTTTCTCACCACAGCTAGCACAGTTGGTACGCCCTCATCTCAAGGTGGCCGGTTCAAAGCAATAGAGACACAGTTTATTGAATGGTCTTTGGTATGTTATTGATCATTGTGAAAAAACAAACAACAAAATATCAAAAAGAAATTATCTCCTTTATTCAGGAAGACTTAAAATACCTGGCCTACGAGAAATAACTTATACTCGGGTGAATCAAACAAAGAACCTCACTCTTTTTCCGTGAGAGTGACGTTTTCTGTTATTGTTCAAAATAGGGTGACATAAAGTTCTTCGAATGTGAAATATGTTATTGGTGAAATAGTTCAGGACCGGAAAAGCACTATTAAAGTTTTATAACCTGGTAGAGATGTCGGTGTTTCAAGATATGCCCTGAAACTGGATACCTTGTCACTACAAGCGCTATCAGGAACTCCAATACCATAAATCAGGAACCATACAGATGCGGAAATCAGCTTTGGAGACGTGGAAATGATATATAATTGAGGTAATACTGGTTTTGCTCTTCAAATGTTGGAATTCTTTAAATTTTTGTTCTCTCAAAATGTTGCGTCCATTCCCTTCTAATTTTATTTTCAATCTCCTCGTTGGCTTTGTTTGTTGTTGCCTCGATACAAGTTTCCCTTCCTGTTTTCCCATTTGAATTTTTGAATTCGCGCACTAATTTGTCACATTTCACTGTTTAGGTTTATTTTACTCAATTTATATATCCAACTATTTTTCCATACTATTACTATTTACAAATTCTAATAATAATTGCTTATGATATCAACCAATTGCTATTCCTTCACAATTTCCAATTTTTACCTATGACCATCTATTCTCTGATTGGCTATTATCATGAAGACGTTTGCTGTTCTACCATTGGTTACTTTTAGTTATCTCCAATTTCATATACTGTATGTTTCAAATTCACAAATGTGTTGATCACCTTTTTTTATTCATGCAAATTTTGTAAATTTAGACTTTTTGTTGGCTTTTTTCCAATTATGGTTTATGATCATTATGACAGTGTATGAAATTGATTGTGTTATATTATTTTGACATTTTTATCTATCCATATTATACAAAGGCTTATAAATAAATAGAACTTCAAAAGTTATTCAAAAAAAAATCTCTTGGAACTAATAACTATTTAGTAATTATTCTTTTTTTGGGTTTTTTCCTTTTAAACCTTTAACTGGCATAACATAACATAACAATATATATATATATATATATATATATATATATAAGGATTTAAGGATTGCTCAATATAATTAAATTATATTGGTGCCTAGACAACTTCGCATCTGCTAATAAAGCTAAGGCATCTTAACCTGATACGTGGATTCGGTGACATTGAGTTTGGAGAGATGTTTTATGAGCCTTTCTGAATTTGCTTGCTCGTGTAGGGGCGGTGATCTCTCGTACCACTTTGAAGCTTTGGTCTGCCCGAGAGCTCTTAGGGCCATCTGGGTAGCGTAACTCAATTCTACAGAAGTATGTTTCCATGGATCTTCCGTTTTCTTGCACTTAGTGCGCTCACTACTTCCTCAAAAAGTTACTATTGGACGTCGCGATGCTTTAATGTCCGGTGGCTCGTAACGTATTAACTAAATTGAAGTTCACAGTCGAGTACAATATTTCTTCAATCTCACTTATGATTAAGATGCGTTCACCAATCTTAATTTCAATTCTGGGTTGAAGTGGCATATGTTTTCTTTTAAACCTTTTATGATCAACTGATCGAAAAGTTCTTTTTGTGTCATATTTGTATTATCAAAACTCCTTAAACCCCGAAAAATAATAACTATTAAAATGAACCTACTTCAAAAAACACAACCATTTCGTAAACGTGAAAAAATTATTTTTGGCGACCATTTCCCTCATTATTTTTGTACCAATCATATACCGGCCGAAATCATATACAATGAACCAATCAGATCACAATTATAGTGATAAAGGTCTTCTCGCTGTTTTATACTGATAAATGCACACTAGCTTCGCGATTGTTTCACGATAAATACATAGTACCTCCTGTCAAAAGTATATGTCACCACATCCAATTCCTATAGGGAAACAGAAAATGCAAAATTGATTAATAAATACGGGATTTTGAGCTCAGTCGATACAATTATTCGATATTGGAATCCAAATATACCTTTTTCAGCCCGTTAAATGAGCTTCGGGAGTTCAAGTAAGGCAATGATTAATTGCATTTCAGTATTTTCAGCAAATCAAGGAGAGTTCTAGCGATCTAGTGGTTAGGCTATAATTCTAACACGCAAAATGCTCGGGTTCTATTCGTGATTTTTTTTATGGCTTATTTATAGTTAAAAATTTATATATATATATATATATATATATATATATATATATATATGTATATATATATTATATATATATATATATATATTTTATGATGCGTTGATTGCGGTCGTTTTTCTTTTTATTCACTTTCCACAATCAAACATCATAACAAAAATAAATAATTTTTGTGTTTTGTTTTACTAATATTTTCTTTTTTTGTTATTTTCCAAAAATCTTTAAGCTAATTCCTTTTTTTAAGATTTTATTCAATATGTATTGATGAATAAATACCCATATAAATATTAAATATCTCCGGCTATGCTCTTTACCTTCTTTCCTTCACCTAATTTCCTTCACCTTCAGCTAACTCAATCGGTATGCCTATGGATCTCAGAAGTTGGTTCTACTGTGGAGCCCTCTTGACGTCAATTTAAGAAATTAGCAATTGTTGATGAAACATTGAAAATAAAGTAGAATTTCATCAAAATAATAATTTCCTTTATTCAGGAAAAGCTTATTACTACCTATTCTGCGATAAATAACCTAATTAGAGCTTCAGAACAAGTATATTTAGCAAAAAATTAAATTATGGAATAATAAAGTGAATTCAACCTCGTTTTGTAGGTTATGTGTTATTATATAGTCATTCGTGAAGAGTTCTATGGAAATCCTTTCAAAGTTGAGTTCTTATTTGTACTATGGCAATTTTTATGGTTTCAACAAATACCTGGGACCTCCTGGACCAAACTGCTCAGCGTTTCGGATTCTCTCCCGTTCTTGGAAACGGCAGCTGCTCTCGTCACTGAGACTTCTCCTCATTTATGAATTTCCAATGACGCAAAGGTAATGTTGACTCTGCATTTGTGATTTTTTTATCTGGTAGTGTTCTTCATATTTTCCTAATGTTTTCTTGGCTAATAACTTATTTTATTCCAAATTGTTTGTTTGTTCCAAATTTAAATTTTCAACGTGGTTCTTCCCAAAATTATTTTTTTTACAATCCACCTCGCTTGTTGATTCTCTCCCCTTGCTACCAACACATTTTGTTTTTTTCTCGAATTTTCGATTTTGACACACCATTTGAAGCACTTTTCATTATTTTCACTTCTTTGGCAGTTTTTATTTATGAAACTTTTCTAACTACCTTATGATCTATATATAATACATGTAAAATTATTCTTTTGACGTTTCTGCTTTTCTTTATTTTCAAAATTACTAATTTGGCATCAATATCTCTCCTGGCATCTCATCGGCTGTTGTGTTCAGATCCAATTTAATATACAGGATGTTTGAACTTTTAATATTTTGTTATCTGCTTGTGATCACAAAATATTTTCATAAAATTTTGATTTCAATTTTTTTAAATTATGCCAATTGATTGTAATGTTGAAAACAAGTTTTTTTCAAACATAGGTATCGATTATATTATACAAGGTTTCAGAAAAAAGGCGAATCTGCAGAAAACTGTAAATAACATAGCACAGATTACCAAATACGAATATTTTTTATTTATGGGTTTTTTCTTTATATTATTATTATTTCAACTCTTTAAATATTCAACGTACTTGTAAATATAACAATATATATATATATATATATATATATATATATATATATATATATATTTGGTTTTTGAGTGAGTTCAAAAGCAAACAATCATTATGAATGAATGAATCTGAAAAAGAAGCATATAGAAATCAAACTCAGAGCGTTAATTATTCAGAAACGATTCCTTTCATTTTGGAATGGGAATAATTGTTGTAACTTTCACTGTTTGAAATAAATTCTGGTGGGTTTATTCTGTTTCAAATGTCATTCGGGAAATATTATCATATAAACATTCATCTAGAGGATTTTATCGTATAAATTTGTACATTTTCCCGCAAGCAATTTGCCTGTAGAATATTCAACTCGTGCAATTGGCGACCTTATTATCAAAGATTGAACCACACAAGCTTCGCTTTCGTGGTTCAATCAGATGATTGGACTGTAAATCGCACTCAGTAAAACTTACAGGCTAAATGCTGTCTCGAAAATTTTAAAAATGTATAAGCACTTATTATATTACTTTCTACTATTATCTTTGAAGCAATCAAACGTCCTAAAATTTCTCAGAAACAACCATCCAAATCAGTTTTATAGTGATGAATTTTCTCGTTGTTTTATACTGATAAATGCATACTAGCTTTCAATAAATACACAGTAGCTCCTTCAAAATATACAACACATTAATTCCTGTAAGGAATCAGGAAATGCAAATATGATTATATATAGATTTTGTGCTCACTACATTCAGGGATTAGATATTCAAAATTCAAATACACCTTTTATCTTGTCGTGTCTTGTGTGAGTCCATTAATTATTCAGTTGCAGAAAACTAAGTAGTGACGAACTGGTCTAGTGGTCAGGGCTTCTGCATACCACTCTAACGGTTTGGGTTGGAAAACCGATTCGTGGATCTTTTTTCATTCATTATCGATTCCCGGAACAATAATATTTTATTTCATAGTGAATTTATATAAATTATCATCAAAGCCATTCGTTCTAGATGATTTTAACTCCTAAATTCAGAATTTTCCCTCAAGCAAATTGCCTCTTGGAAATTCAACTCATCATCAAAGATTAAACCACTCAAGCCTTGCTTTCGTGGTTCAATCAGATAATAAGACAGCAAACCGCACTCAATAAATTCTCCAAGCAAAAGGCTTTGTCGAAAATTTGAAAAATTTATGAGCGACTATTTCTCTCATTATTTTTGAGCCAATCAAATTGCCGAAAACAGAGAACCAATCAGAACAGTTTTATGGTGATAAAACATCTTATGTTTTATACTGATGAAATCAGTCTATTCGATATTATTTCGCGATAAAACGCATACTATCAAAGTTATATGCCTACACAATTATTTGGTATGAAGTAATTCAAAGATGTAGATCGTCTTATGGTTCTTTTGTGGTTCACTTCATACGTAAATGAGATGATAATATAATTCATCGATACCTTTTCTCCTCATTGGTTAAACAAAGTCTTGAAATGCCACCAGCATAAACTTATGGTTACACTATTGTACGACTTCATGGAGGTTGAACACACTACAGAAGTTACGTGAGTTGGAGTTTCCTAAATTGCAATGTTGCATTTATCAGAGTTTAAAAGAAAAAGACTTAGAAGTTACGAGAGATTGAGAAAGGTGCATTGTTTTCGGAATTCCAGACAAACCAACAAACCTTTTAACTGACTGCAGGGACAGGTGGAACTAATTCTGTCTTGCTCTTATTCTCGTTACTCTACATTTAACATTTTTTTCTAATCATTATGAATGAATGAATCTGTAAAAGATTCCTTCAATTTTGGAACGAGAATTGTTGTAACTTTCCACGTTAAAAATTCGAATATAACATTTTCAAATGTGATTCGGGAAATATTCTTATCAAATATCATTCATGCTAGAGGATTTTATCGCTTTTTTTTAATTTTTCCTCAAGCATTTTACCTCTAGAAAATTCAACTAATGCAATTTGCAGCCTTATTATCAAAGATTATCAGATAATGAGACCGCAAATCGCACTCGGTAAATTTCCAGGCAAAATGCTCTCGAAAATTTGAAAAAAATTTGAGCGATCCCTAGCACTCATGATATTACCCTCGAATATCGCAAAAATATAAAAAAGAACGAAAGTGCTCGATATTACTCGATACATAACCACAACGTTACATATTTTTAATAACATTTCACGATGATGAAATATAAAACGTTTTTTTAACAATACTACTGTTATTTATGAAATAAAAGTTACCAAAAATATGATACATTCCTGAAGTTGACTGCTCCATGAAAAAATATCGTAGTTCATAACTATTTGAAAAAATTACACAGGATTGAAAATTTATCGAAGTAATCGGCTCTGTTTTCAACCCTCTGTTAGGGGTAGTACGGGGCGTTGCCAGTCTTGAAATTTGTCCAAGTGTTTTCTAGACTAGTGTTCTGAGAGCGGATGCATCAAATGCATTTTAGTTTCTGAATTAATGCCAGCTTTTTAGGGACTGTTCGAAATAGAACCAATTTCGAAATCAACCGATATATACATGTATTTTCGTTCCTGATTTTATTTCATTTGGTTGAAAAATGTGATCGGACAAACTGGAAAAGGGTCGCAGTTTGTTGAATGTTTGATGATGTTATTTTAAATTTGTTCACCATTTACATTAATTGTTATACTTTCATACATTTCAACTTTTTTAATACTTGATAATTATGTATGAAAATCTCATAGGACGAGAGCGATCTGTAATTGTAATCAATACACATTGCATTGCACCTAACCTTGTAGTATTGAAAGATTATCCATAAGATATAATCCAATATTCGTCGAAGAGTTAGCCAGAAAAGTAGATGTTTTCTGATGGATATAAAATCCATCAATTACCTATAATAGATGGGATAGGGATATTTTTCATTGAATATATATAAGTATACATCTAAAAAATATTTCCAATGTACCTGAAAAAACTATTTGTTAGATTTATGGCATCAGTTACTTCGTTTTTATATAAGCCTTTTTGTTTTTGAAAGGTTCATTGACAATAACGTTAATGCTGTTTCAATAATACAAAATAGGTACCTAATGAGCTGAGTGACACTAGTTTGGATGCCAAGTCATAGAGAAAAGAAATAGAAAATCGTACAGATTGGCAAGAGCAGGATCATTAGATTGTGGGTTTAGGGGATTTATGCCTGGTATAGATTTTCCTGCTCCCAAAGAACGCAAGAAGTTCTGCACGAGCGCAAGTACCATGGACAAATTGAGTCTGAATGCCGATTTTCGGAAGATTACTTTCTCATGAATCAATTCATTGAATTATATAGTTTTTCTTTCTTTATATTATCACCCTTGCTGGAAGCGAGTTGAATCGAGTTGTTAATCATTTTGTCATGATCTACAAATTTAATAGGTATAAATGTGAATAGAGAATTCATAGACAACCCGTTAGCAAATATGGCAACACTGTCAATGTTATTCTCGCTAGAGTGGGACAGTCGTCTAAGTCATTATGCAAATCATATGGCAAAAAAATCAGAATGCTCCGAGGAACTCGTGCTGGGTTTCAGTCGTTCCTTAATATTTGTGTTGACATAACCGCGACAAAAATTCGACTCTCGTCAGTTTCGGTGATCCAAGGACTCTCGACGTTCCGTGGACTATTCGCTGTTCCGTGATCATTCGTGCGATATTATAATTTCAAATGTTTTCGTGATAGATAAGTCGTTCTAAAGTGAGTGTAAGTTCTATTATTATTGAACTATTATGTGGTGTTGGTTGACGTAAATTGTTGTAGGTACTTTACCGATTAGTACCAGCCAAGGTTGAGTTCGTTGATGGTATAATGATTTTTATTGTTCGAGGTGACAATTATACGTCCAAGTTATGCTAATAGATATATATGTCAGTCTCGGGATCTTGAAAAATATGTCCCGAGTAATAGTTTTGGAATAACAACAAACACTTATTGATATATTGGGGACATTTTGAGCCTCCTTCATATTTCAATTAAGTGTGATGGTTACAAATCTTGTAAATGAAAAACTTTATACTAATTATAGTCTAAATTGATTGCTTTTCGGAACTCAAACTGATATCAGGAATCCATAGTTTATGATGGAAGATGAAGTTAATTTTTTGTATGAAGCGATCAATTAAAATGCAACATTTCCATTTGACAGTCAAAATATTGACAACTGTAAAAAAAATCACAAATTGTTTTCCTTTGGAGTGTATTTTTCATTCACTCATCATTATTATTTATTTGATCTCGGTGATATCAGAAACCTTCTTTGTATACTTATAAAACATTCAATTCAGTTCTGAAAATGTTGAAAACCTATTGCTTGAAAGTCTTTCCTGGGGATCGGAAAAATAATGTTGCCATACGCTTCTATCGGATACTAGATAACATGAATTCTTATATCTAGGTGGTTTTTATATATATTGTTCAGTGGGTTTTGAGATAAATGAAATAATCAATAAAAAACCTTTTTAAAACAAGCTTTTATTCAAATGCCTAAAAGTAATAAATAATTGCTTTGGATGTGTGACGTAGATTATTTCGTGAGTTACTGATTCAAGAGCTTGTCGCGAAAGTTTTCGTTCGAAGCGACAAGCTTTTGGATCTGTAACTCACGAAATAACCTACATCACACATCCTAAGCACTTATTTATAACTTTTCAGGGTATTTGAATAAAAGCTTGTCATTTAAAAACGATTTTTTTATTGATTATTTCATTTTGTGCTTTTTAGTTAGTACTCCTTAATCTATGCATTTTTGTTGGAGCATCGTTATTATGATGTCTTTTTTCTGTAAATTTTGAGCTATCTATTTCTTCAATGAGGAGACCATCTAAAGATTATTCGTCCGCCATCCTGAAGCTGCCATCTTCAATATATTTTGACAAAATTCAATAATCTTTGACTAAATTCATAATCTCCGATCCCAAAAATCCCCACATACCAATTTTGAATAGAATCGAACCATAATTACAAATTTCGTCCGCCACCTTGAACTCATAAATGTTGACTTGAAATTCATAATCTCCGACCCCGAAAACCTCCACATACCAATTTTGAATAGAATCGCACCATAATCACAGAGTTCGTCCGCCATCTTGAAGCCGCAATTTTGATTTCATGAATTTTTCCCTAACACATTTTATGATGCATTCTCACCGGGATTATGAACACCTGCCAAATTTCACGTTAATCGGACAATTAGATGTGGGTCAAAATTCACTTGCAAGATTTGAACTTGGAACTACACTTACAAATGTGGAGTTGAATAAAAGCTTGTAAAAAGGAGCATGTTTAGTGAAATACGGCGTTCACAGTGCATTAGGAAGAGACAGGGTCGTCCCTAGACTGATTACAGGAAGGCTTTTGTAAAGATGTCTTTCAGATTTCCATTTTATGTATATGAGTTTTGAATTTCTTGCAGTATCCCACGAGTTTCTAGGTGCAAATTGGCAATTTTGATTACAAAAATTGCACTATTTCAATTGCAGAAATCTAAAATTTGAAGAGTGAGATGGGTTAAAACATTTTTGAAAGGTAATATGACAGAAATATGCGACATTCACAGATTTTTTGAGTTTTAAATAATTACAGTAGCCTACAATTGTATCACATACATCTAAGTGCGATAGGCTATTTCAACTTCAAAAATTCAGTTGAAAAGTGGTATGTATTAACAAATTTTTCAAAGGCATTATTACAAAAATGTGACATTAACAGTTTTTTTTGTTTAAAATTATTAAGTATCCCACACGCTTTTATACTAGTTTGTAGGTGCGCATGAACTATTGTGATTGCGAAACTTGAAAATTTTAAGAGTGGGATGTGTTATTTGAAGGTATTATGTCAGAAATATGCCACATTCACTTTTTTTTGTTTTAAATTTATTACAGTAGGTCACAACCTTCTATCACATACTTCTAGGGGCGCATGGACATTCAACTAAAAAATTCAGAATTTGAAGAGTGGAATGTGTTGTAAAGTTTTGAAAGTATTATGACAGAAAAATGCGACATTTACAGTTTTACATTTATTGCAGTATCCCGTATCCTTCTATTGCGATTTTCTAGTTGCACATGGACTATTTTTATTACACAAATTAAAAGTTTTTGAAAAAGGTAACTTGACAAATATTTGTACTGGTCCTGTTGATATTCAGTCCTACAATGGACCTGAACTGGATCTTTGGTTTTTCTTGAAATGGAAGCCACTGTTTCAGAGATTTTTAAAATTGTGAAAAATAGGATTTGTAGAAGACTCGAAGAACTATAGCAATGATTCTAGTTTCAATGATTTTCGGCAAATTTATATCATATTACCACAAACTTGATGTAGATATAGAACATATTTATTTGTAACTGTCGGTGGATGAACTGGTTAGTGTCTTTTTGTTAGGCAGTACATTTCTGAATTAATTTTCACGATTTTCAGTTTTTTTTATTTTTTTAGTGGTTTACTTTTGCCCACATACTTGTAATTATTTTCCGAACGCCATGTTTATATTATCATTTGCATTGCTCTCGGAAATATTATAGTAATAGAAAGATGATTAGGATCAAATGCACAAGAAACTTCTCTCTTATTCTTCCCAATTTGTTGATCTCTTAATTTACTTTAGGTCATGGATAGGTAGGATTCCAAATTCAAATTAAAATTATTTTATTTACATATTGTCATATAAAATTAAACTGATTCTACTATTTACAAATTAAAACTAAAATATATATATATATATATATATATATATATATATATTTCTTTAGTTTTTGACCACATATATATTTTTTTTTTTAAAGGTCTGATTCAGTCTATTCATATAATTTCTATTAACTAGTTTATTTTTTCAGGTTAAACTAAAATTAAAGATATGGAGTTTGAGATATATTTTACACAATATTGAAATTTATGCACTAAATTAATTATTTTAATTCAGTGCATAAATTTTAATTTAGTGCATACATTTCAATATTGTGTAAAATATGTCTCAAACTCCATATCTTTAATTTTAGTTTAACCTGAAGATGACAAATACCATGTCGAAACGTAGTTGGGAGAAATTATATGAATAGACTGAATCAGACCTTTTTTCCAAGAAATTGAAGAAATAATATATATATATATATATATATATATATATATATATATATATATATATATATATATATATATAGTGTGTCCAATTAAGTCGGCAAAACTTTTTTTATCATTTGTTTTATGAAAAAAAGTTCTGCTTGGCCTATAACTCAAAATGAAATAATGATATAATTTTTGCATTTGTATACGAGGTAGGTCGAAAAATGTAAATTTTGCTCAAGAGTAAAGTACCTTTATTTTTCACAATATCAACAATCTTTAACGAGAAAACTTGATCCTAATTGAAAACTACGGTCAGATATCCAATATTATCCGACTACCACGAAAAAACAGATTTTGTTATTTTTACTAACTCTTCTCTGTAGTAGCATTGATCATTTGTTTCTACAGATCAACATTCAATCTAGGATGTACTGACAAATTCTGTGTGGTATCAATTTGTCTACACGTTGCCATTTAATCTAGGATCACTGAAAAAACAAATGATTTTTGATAGCAAACGCTAGTTAAAATTCTTAAATGTTATAAATGTTCTTTTTAATTAACTTGTTATCTTCTGTTTAACTTTTCATTTGTAAAATAAATTATTATGATATGCATGCTTCAATTATTCTAATGCTATAGCAAATTGTTAGATAACTCACCGTGAATCGACACATCATCATGTTTATTATACAATAGGGTTTTAATTTGCAAAATTAAATTTATTTAAAACAAAAATTATTAAAGATGTTTTTTCATCTAAGTAGATAATATTGGATATCTGACCGTAGTTCTCAATTGGGATCAACTTTTTTCAATAAAGATTTTAATATTGTAAAAAATAAAGGTACTTTACTCTTGAGCAAAATTTACATTTTTCATAAAACCTCGTTTACAGATGCAAAAAATTGATATCTGAGTTTTAGGCCATGCAGAACTTTTTATGAGGAATGGGTATTTTTCATAAAACAAATAATAAAACAGTTTTCCATGTGGTGCCGACAATTGGACACACTGTATATATATATATATATATATATATATATATATATATATATATATATTGTATATATATATATATATATATATAATGGAGAGTATCTCGACCGGCTTATTATTATAGAATGAGTATCTATCGGGATATCGGTTCTTGTCGAACGGAAAAGTTTTGCTATTTCTGTCCGATTATTGCATCTGTAGTAAAAAATCTTTATTATTTACATATTATCATGAGTGATATGAATATATATATTATTATTAGAGAGTTTATATTGACCGTATTCATAGAGTCGATCAGTTCACGAGTTTGTAATCTTTATTTGCTTCTTCGAGGGTCAATTTGAGATTTTTGAATCAAGTAGAATATATATATCAGAAAAGTAGAAAGGAAAACTAAAAAAATTTTGTCAGTCATCAAATTTTCATGTCACAACATTTTTTAAGTTTTTCTTTCTACTTTTCTGATTATATAATATGATCCTAAGCTTTGATGTCCAAAGAAAATCTCAAATTGCGCACCCTCGCAAAAACAAATAAGATTTGCGAAAGCTCGGATAGCAAAAAAGAGTGTACCTTCTTCAAGACCGAATCCCCGATAGATACTCATTTATATATATATATATATATTATATATATATATATATATATATATATATATATATATATATATATATATATATATAATACCCCTGCCTGGTGTTGGGTAAGTTCTTGGCAGTTATTGCAATATTCTTCTAACAATAAGCAAATCCCGAAAACAATACACTTGTTTGTAAGTCATTCGAATAGGATGCTGCATTTCATGGAATCCTTGGTACGCGTGTCAATTGACCGATATTTTTACAAGACTCTGAGGTCATTCACTCCATTAGCCTATTCTAGCATCTTATTCCGAATACACAGGTTTGGAGCTATTTCATAATGACTTCATTAGGAAAATATCCGGTTACATAAAGCATTGAGATATTTCTGGAAGTCATTGGAGCCGAATGTTTTTCTGAGTGCTTCAAACTTTCAAATCACCTGCATGTCTCATATATTCTGAGTGGCGGAAGCAATTTTAAATAATTGTCGATGAATATACTCTATGAGATAATTGGCTACTTTGTGTCGAAAATATTTTCCGGCCTAACGTCATGTGTGGTGATATTTTCCCCTTTCTACTTCTGTTTTCCTTTGACAAACAGTGATATTCTTGAAGCATCGTGATCCATTGACACATGGGTCACGTAAGAGTGGGCATATTTCACCTTAACAAATTTATCTACAAGGTCATTCATGTAACAAAGCAACTCGAACAGTTTGAAACAAAAGTTCATTTAAATGAAATAAAGAATATACATTGAATCCAAGAACTACACTGGGTGTCAACGTATTATTTAGACAAGTCATGGTTTCCAGAGTTCCGAGGGTATGACATCCAAACTTGGCAGGGGTGTTGGATTAGAGAATTGGTATATCTTCCAATATTTCATACTGTACCATCACTTCCGGTTTCACCGGAAACGACACCAACTTGGAAATTTCAAATGGAACACCTTGTATATTTTCACTTTTTTGGGTTCTAGGGAGAATTCTGACTACGATCACAAAGCTTTAGACGGAAAATTGGTATTTTTCAGAAGCGCTTTTATTTTTGCATCTAGACTGCATTGGACCCACTTGAACCCATCTGATGGACATGAATGATGAGTAAAAAATATAATATGAGAGTTTTTCCCATCAAGTTGAGTAGCTGCCTATGGTGGTTTGATATTTCCAAAAACACTAATTATGATTTTTTTTAAATGACAATATTTTTCAGGAACATATTCCTTAGATTATAATTTTTACAAGGAATCGAAAATCGGATGGATAAAAATCCTAATACACTAATTATTTAATGAAAGATTATGATGAAATTGGGGTATATCGCCCATCAAGTATGCAGTGGATACGAAATTGAACGAAACCAGATCAACAACTTCAATTTTACGATCAAAACGAAAGGTATAATTTGCGAATAAATCAATTTTCAAATGAGTCAAACATTTCGAAGGCCCCTTCACTCAGAACTGAATCAACTTTGAAATTATTGATGGAACGCTCTGTATAATTATACATTTTTCGATTTTGCAAACATCTCAAAACCGATTCCCATTACCATAACCGAATTATCATTGTTTGGTAAACACTTTAGAAATAAAAAATGTGCTATGGAAACAAAAACTACTTTGGCAAGTAAGGAATTAGTGTTCATCAATAACCAATAAATTCGTATACCTAGTGTGCTTTAGGTCATCGAATTTTTCAACAAATATGTTTACAAGAGATTAAAAAGTGGACAAGCTATTAATTTATGGCGACTGCAAGAAAAATTCGAGGAACGCAGCAATTTTGTATGCTGAAAGATATCCCAACAGACATCATCCACGTTTTCAATATTCCTCCGTTGTGGAGAAACAACTCAGACAGGAAACTCCCAACCATGAAACTTTTTCCATTGATGAGGTGACGGAAATCAATGTTTTAGCAATTGTGGAAGTGAATCCTATCGCTTCTACTAGGGAAATTAGCCATGAGTCACAAATTAATCCCGAGTCAACAAGGAAGATTTTCAAAAAGCCTAGGTACAGGTTTTTCAACTATCAAGTGCACCAGCATTTAAATAAAAATTATGGAAATCAAAGATTAGTTTATTGTGATTGGTTACTTCAGAACAATACTGCTATTTCCTTCGATATTGTTTTCCGACGAGTCAGGATTCACGAACAATGGAATGATTAACAGAAAAAACTGCAGATATTGGGAGCAACAAAATGAGCATTTAATGAAGGAAAGTAATTTTCAAGAAATATTTGGAATAAACGTATTGCCTGGTGTAATCGGAAGTAAAATAATTGTACCAATTTTATTTCAAAGACAGGAGTGGGAGATATTTATAATTCCTTCAGAATGGTATTGACGAATTGTTGATGGACTTACCACTTGCTGTTTCTGCAGTGATGTATTTTCAACAAGACACCATAATACCATACAAGTCATGAACTATTTAATGAACCGGTTTAATGAGCGAGTAATTGCAACGAATGGTCCTGACGTTGGCCTGCCCGATCACCTGATCTCAATATTTTAGACTTTTTTGTGTGGGGTTATGTGGAAGAACCAGTGATTTATACACCGTCTCAAACACTTGAAATTTTACAAAATCGCATTCGTTAAGTGTTTGCTACCATACATCCCGCTATGTTGCGAAATGTGATGCGAAACACAATTGATTGAGCCAGAAAATGTCAGGAAGATAGCAGAATTCACTTCGAACATTTAATTCCTTTCAACTAATCCTGGTATGTGAGAATTTATGTTTTTCAATCCAGTTTCATTCAATTTTGTATCCACAGCATACTTGATGAACAATATATTCCAATTGCGGTAGGTGTTGACTGGTAAAAAATGTACCGTGTGCGACTTTCTCTCTCTCTGTCTCTCTCTCTCTCTCTGACTCTTTTATATACGAGTATGTGTGACAACTGTACTTGGTCATGTCAGAATTAAATGTCAACGCATTCAAATCCTATATAGGGAAATATGAAATGCAAAATTGATGGAATATGGGACTTGACTCTCTACATACAGTAATATTATATTTGAATCAAATATACTTCTCAGCTGTTAGAAAGCCTCCGTTTTCAAAAAGGCAATGAATAATTAATTGTATTTTTGCTTCAATGTGCTCCACAAATTTCGTGAATTCAGTAGTTCAAAGTGCCGTATAAACCCCAAACGTGTTGAAAAACTGAATTATAAACTCCTTCGTTAACTTAAAAACAATAAAACAGTGCGCTGAAAGTGATATTAATGCCTAAAAGGGTGAAAACACTTTTTCTAACACGATATCTGGCCATTTAAAAAACTGCAGGCTATTGTGACCCTCAATAACCGCCGAGTACAGGAATTTCAACCGTATTGATCCGGCCAAAGTGGAAAAGTGAGGATTAGGATTCCAAAATCCACGAAAGTTCAAACAATTTCGCTTATAAAAAGTGGAAGGACACAAACAACCACAGCTGAATTGCTTGAAAAGTTGAATGAATAACCCCCCCAATGGAAGAATCCAGCAAAGGAGGTGCAGATCGCAAAAAAGCCTGGATAAATTGAAACAAAAAGCCACAATGGATCACCAGTGACAAAAACCGCGAAAAAGACATTAATTCACCAAACCAAACCACCGAAACTGATAAAAACAGTGTGATGGCAAATCGCCAGCTGTTCGGAGAAACCGACGAACCCCGAAAAAGATGCGATGTAGTGTATCATTTTTTCCCAAGAAAAGCCGAAAAACTAAAAAAACTCCAAACATAGTGAAAGTGTAAAGAGGAGTAATATTAAACCTAATAAAGACACTTGAGTGCAGTGAATGAAAAAACTGAAAGTTCAAACACACTAACCGAAACGGAAAACGAAAAGATAGTGGTGAGTGTAACCCATAAAATGTGGGAAATGGGGAGGGGGGTGGGGAAAAGACGCTAAAAAACCTGTGTTCAGTAGAAAAATTTGTTCCCCACACTTTCCGACGAAAATGAAAAACCCAAACATTTTCAAAGTGAGAATATAATGCAGAAAAAATGGCGAGTCCAACACATCAAAATATCAGGAGTGATATGGAGGATGATAAAAGTAGTAAAGGAATTTCGTTCCTGACGGGGGTCCCCCGACCGCACATTTTTTTACAATTGATGATTTTGGAAATATAATATTTTACTCATCATCCATGTCCATCAGATTGGTGGAAGGGGGTCCAACGTACTCTTGATGCAAAAATAAAAATTCTTCTAAAAACTATAGATCCAAAAAAGTTAAAATATACAGGGTGATACATTTGAAATTCCCACGTTGAGATCGTTTCCGGTAAAACGGGAAGTGATGGGAGAGTATGAAATATTAAAATATATTCCAATTCTCGAATTCAACACCCCTGCCATGTTTGAATCTCATAACCTCGGAACTCTGGAACCATGGCTTGTTCAGAGAATACGTTAACACCCGGTATATAAAATAAGATTGGTTGAAAAAAAAAATCTTGAAGCAGTCATGGAATTACCCGATATAAAGATTGAAACTATGAAAATCAAGTCGGAAACGGAATCGTCGTTGATGTGCTCCATATCGAGTCAACAATCGAGCGTTTCAACAAACGTGTTTCACCTCGGAAACTCCTATCTTTCTCTCTCGTTTAATGAGAAACCCTCCGATGATGTTTACAGTAGTAATAGATAGTAATTATCGCATTTTTCTGCGGATCGCTGCATGTGCAATAACTCTTCGTAAATGCAATTTAAGTGTTGACTTTGATAACGAAGTTCATCTTATATTGGATATAAAAGCGGAAATTGAAGCTTAAATGATGTAACCGTTTATATGCATCTGGTGCGGCAATGTCTTGAGACGAGGCCGATTAATGATTCCTTGTAATTATGGGGAGGAAAATATATTGTGGAAGTTGAAGAAGAGTGGGAAAAATTACATCATATTTTTTAAGACAGAATCATAGTTTTGAGGACAAACCTTTCGTTCATTCCAGCAACTAAAATCCTACTATCTTGCAGCTCAATACTTGACCATATCGCTGGGTCTGATGCCACGTATGTTTCTATTTTTTTTACAAGCTTTCATTTAACTTGTTTCGTTCGTATGTTAGTCATTCTTTCCAGTTCAAAATTTGTAATCCATTTTTGGAGCACTTGCCGACATCCGATTGAGCTGAAATTTGGCAGGTGTTCATAATTCCAGTGACAAATGCATTATGAAATTTTGGTTAGGAGAAAAAAAGGCGGCTCCAAGATGGCGGACAATTTTTGTGATTAAGGTCCGATTCGATTCAAAATTGGTATGTGGGGGTTTTCGGGGGCGCATATCATGAATTTTTTGTCAAAATTTATGAATTCAAGATGGCGGCTACAAAATGGGGCAAGAGTTTTGTGATTCTGGTCCGATTCTATTCAAAATTTTTATGTGGGGGTTGTCGAAGTCGGAGATTATGAATTTTCTGTCAAAATTATCGAATTGAAATGACGGTTCATGGCATTGCAAAAAAACAAATTGGCGCTCCGAGATGGCGGACGAGATTTACGTTTATAGTCCGATTCGATTCAAAATTGGTATGTGGGGATTTCCATGGTCGAAGATTATGAATTTTCCTTCAAAATTCATAAAATCAAAATTCCTGCTCCAAGATGGCCGATGATCTCTGTGTTTATGGTCCGATTCTATCCAAAATTGGTTTGTGGGGGTTTTCCGGGTCGGAGATTATGGATTCAGTCGAAGATTATTGATTTTCAGTTAGAATTCATAAATTGAAGATGCTAACTCCAAGATGGCGGATGAGTTAATTTTTAGATGGAAAAAGGCCTCATAATAACGATGCTTTAACAAAAATGCATAGATTAAGGCGTACTTAAGTACTGAAAAATCACAAAATGAAATAATAAATAAAAAACCTTTTTAAAGACAAGCTTTTATTCAAAACACAAAAAAATTAAAAATAATTGCTTTGGACGTGTGGCGTAGGTTATTCCGTCAGTTATAGATTCAAAAAATTGTCGTTTTTGTATTCAAACTGAAAACTTTACGCGACAAGCTTTTGAATCTATAACTCGCGGAATACCTACGTCACACATCCGAAGCCATTATTGTTTACTTTTTGGTGCATTTGACTAAAAGCTTGTCTTTAAAAAGGTTTTTTATTAGTTATTTTATTCAAAGAATACACAATCATCTGAATATTTTATATCGATAATAACCTAGCAAAAGTCAGTTGGGAAATGTCAGTCTGACGATAAGTTTATCAGGCGATTCGTTATCACTTGAGGTTTTATACATCGTTTGATCCTATCGGAATGTGATGTATTTCAAATTATGATATTAAATGCTCCCAAAAGGTTAAATGCTGTGTAACTTTCTAAACAACTAAGGCGATTATAATTTGCATTTGAATTAAATGAAGGTTGACTACTGATTATCCAGTTTGTCCACTACAGGTCCTTCTACTGAAATATATGCAACACATATCGATCATAACTTCCGTTCCTACAAAATTGGGATTTAACTTCTTCCGCAAACTTTGACATGAATCCATAATGAACAATGCATCTGCCTCGAAAATTATTATATTTTCCGATTGGAATTACCGAACAAAGAATATTTCCCATTGCCCATCACCAAAGCGAAACATTTTCCAATTATTTTTCAACGATGTTCAAAATCTGAAAAAAGGATCAAAGCTTCGAAGCAAATTTACTAATTTGCCTTTTAGAACAGGATAATAGTGCTTCATAGTCCCAGGAAGAAAAAAAAAGAGGATAAATGTGTGGAAATTTTCATTTGATCACTTCTTTATTATTGTTTGAATATTATTATTGTTTGAATATTATTTTTGTGTGGAAAAATGAATTCGTAATACTCATAAAGGAAGAAATAAATTAGGTTTTCTCGATAAGTAACTGGATACAACAATTTTTTGTATTTATAAAATATTCAATTATCTTTTGCACACCTCATGTAGCATAAACGTCAAAACAGGTAAACCATCAAAATAGTATATTAAAGTATAAGTGGATAAAAAGGGCTTTAAAACACGCGCGATTTTTCGAGCACGACGGCGCAGCCGGAGTGCTCGAAATAGAGCAAGTGTTTTTAAGACCAGTTATCCACGAATGCTTTACGCTATTTTTTTTTATTGGTGCACTTCGAAATCATATATACCGGTATATTACTACAGAAAATAGAAATAAGAACTTATAATGCAAAATGGTTGAATTCGTGATGTGACATCAGTATACCTTTCGTTGTCATGGAAATGAGATAAACAGATATTCATTCGCAATTTGTTATCAAAGATCAATATTTGTTGTCGCCAGAGCTCAAAAATGAATTATTCTAATATCGATTTTTGAATAGTGAGACAGAATCGCGGTTAATACCGCGAAAATCCAGTGATATATATAAAACAGAATATGAAAAGTTCATCAAATGGATGGAGGAGCAAGAGGTATCACATATAAATGAATGAGTTGTTAGTAATATTTTATTTGACGTTACAAGGTACTCCTGTCAGATCAATAATAAAAAATTTGTCATTTAGACTTCACGTTTCTCGATTTGTTGATGTTGCCATGGTAACTTTAAAAAACACGTGTTTTTTAAAGTTTGATTTAAACACGCTGAGGCGTGCTTTAAATGGGTAAAATGGGACACCAATAATAAAAAGTCATGTCAAACAATTTTTTGTTGTTTGGTGCCGGAGTGCTCGAAATAGAGCAAGTGTTTTCAAGACCAGTTATCCACGAATACTTTAAGGTATTTTTTTTTATTGGTGCACTTTGAAATCATATATACTGGTATTATTACTACAAAAAATAGAAATAAGAACTAATAATGCAAAATGGTTGAATTCGTGATGTGATATCAGTATACCTTTCGTTGTCATGGAAATGAGAAAAACAGATATTCATTTGCAATTTGTTATCAAAGATCAATATTTGTTGTCACCAGAGCTCGAAAATGAATTATTCTAATATCGATTTTTGAATAGTGAGACAGAATCGCGGTTAATACCGCGAAAATCCAGTGATATATATAAAAAAGAATATGAAAATTTCATCAAATGGATAGAGGAGCAAGAGGTATCACATATAAATGAATGAGTTGTTAGTAATATTTTATTTGACGTTACAAGGTACTCCTGTCAGATCAATAATCAAAAATTTGTCATTTAGACTTCACGTTTCTCGATTTGTTGATGTTGCCATGGTAACTTTAAAAATCACGCGTTTTTTTAAGTTTAATTTAAACACGGTGAGGCGTGCTTTAAATGGGTAAAATGGGACACCAATAAAAAAAAGTCATGTCAAACAATTTGTTGTGTTTGGTCGAATCATTAAGGCAGTGTTGCCAATATTAAAACTGCAATCAATTTATTACAATTACAATTCACACCTGAATTCATTCAATTTTTTTACGATGTAAACGATCAAAAACCAAATTCAAGTGATGTTTTCAGGTACCTACATTTGTGTGTTATTCATTTAGCCTATGTTACTTGATGAGAAACTGTTATCGAAACACCAGTCTCCAATTGAAATAAATCGGCATAGAAATGAATACGAATAGAAACACAACGGTGTCATCAAATACCTTGAGCATATTTGTTCAGAGTTCTTGCATAGTAAACTAGCCTCAAGGTCTGTCAACTTCCTGAAGTAATAATCCTATTTGAGAGACATTCATAATAGTTTGAGTACATATTTGTTGTATGGAGTCAGTTCGAAAAAATGAATCATATTTGCATAAAGCGCTTTCGAAAAGTAATATCTATGAAAATAAAGATATAAGAAGTGTCGGCAACTTGAAAAAATCGAATTTCAATCATAATATTTGGACTGGGACAGAAGTGCACTGCTATGTGAAGCCTGAAAAACTTTTCCGAGATTTCGTTAGAATTCCCAGCATTTTTGTTGTTTGTTACAATTCTTCTTTCCATGTATATCAAGGGCTTACTAACCATGAATACTTCGGGTAAAATACGATGATTTTCATTCCAGCTACACTACCTGGAAACAAAATAGGTAAAATGATAGATTGGATTAAACAAAAACTCCTTACAATAAATGTATTCGTTCCCTTCTCCAGTTATAGAACACTACATATCAATAATCACGGGACAGTTATTACAATCAAATTAACGAACGAAATATTAAGGGGTTACAATAGATACTCATTTGCAATGGGAAAAGCACAAAAAAGCATAAATCAGAAATTGATTGTTCTTTATAACTTCAAATATCTGAAATCTTTATTAGATGTGGACCCGTTAAAAATTGTGTATTGGTTGAATCACGTCTTCTATATGGATTCCTTAGGTGAGGAAGAGTACATGTGAAATAATTTTTGAAAATCTTATACAACAAGAAATATACCTATGATCCATATCTACCTTCCTGCAAACGTAAAATATATGAAATACATCGAAAGGTAGCAATTCTCTGAGTGTTTGAATTTAGTTTCGAGGAAGACCACATAGCTGCACTGATGATTAGGAAATCATAAAACGGATGGTGGCAAAATCACTACCCTTTGCTATTTTGTGGCGTTACTTGGGAGGCGCTAGTAGCTTAACTTTTGGTACCATGAACACTAGTATCGTTGGATACCTATCAAAGTGTAGAAAACGTTTGACCTTCAATTCATTGGTACTAGGTTGAAATTCACTTTTGCAAATTATATATGTTGCCATGTGACATTCTCGGAATTGAATCAAAATCACTCCCCTCCACTCATACAAGTGTAAGCACCAGTTCACGAAGAATCAGCACTTCTACACTAGTTTATACTACTCTTGTACAAAGTGGAGAGTTCTCATCACACTCTTGAGTATGCTCATCATCTGAATCTTTCTCTTACCCTTATATCACATGTTTCTACGCGGAAGACAGTGGCGCAGTTACCAAGTTGCACTCGATAGTATTTTCAGGCTGTTTAGCAGCATATTTACCAGACTATATTTTAACATGTTCGCTGCCAGTGCCATTTACATTACACAACTTATGGCCGAGAATTTCTCGATATGTTTTTTTTTATTATGATTTGGGGACATAACAATGGTTTTTTGGAACAAACCACCAAATTTATGTGAAACCGCGTAAACGCGGGGCTGTCTTCAACTCAAAAAGTAGTTGCAGTTCCACTTACCCGCATAACGCGGGTGTTGAGTTTTTGGATATTTCGTGGTATAGAAAGTATTCTTGATGATGAGGATCAACAAAACATTTATTTATTGCATAAAAAAGTAGAAAACATTCTTTTAACAAAAATATAACAACTTTTCTTTACACAAAAAACACAAAAAATTACTGGAAATCAAACACATAAACGATAAGAGAACATAAACGTAAAAATTAATTTTTTCACAAACAAAAATATGTTTATCCTTGGCAAACACAAAATATGAACTCTAGTGTGAAAAGTAGGTGAACCAAGACATGCTTGATTTATGAATTATGTTACAACAGAACAACCAAAATCCCGGTGTGTCCAGACAGTCTAAACATTCGTACACTGTTTCTTGAACCCTACATGATTTACATTCTTGCGCTTTTGTTGAATCAATTTGCTTCACAGATGAACAATCATACATCGTCCCTTGTGCAGCTGTAATATTATTAGCGCCGGTATTATTGGTGTCATCTTCGGCATCACTTCCCGTCGAGCAGCTCACTTCCAAAAAATCGTCTTCAGAATTACTACGTACCTTCCAAATCAATTGCAAGAGTTCGAAACCAACAAAAATTATATACGTGTTATACTTCATTCTAATGCCTACGCACATCACTCGCTACCGAAGTCAACGCTGTACTGGAGCAGACCCGTTAAAACAACTGTTCATGTGCAACTGTTCATGTGCAACCGAGTCCGCGTAAACGCGGGAATGGTAGCGAATGTGATAGGGTGATTGTGTTCGACTTATTGAAGTAATTTCCAGTTGAACCGTTCTGATTCACGAGTTTTTTTTTGTCGCAATCTCCAAAGAAATATTGAACTTTTTTGATAATGTATTTGGCCAGTATATTGAACAACGTTTTCATATATTTTTTTGTTTCAGTGCCACGTGATAGTGCGCGAGTCGTTGGTGCGTTGAGCGGTGACGGGACGGGGGGTCACTTGGTGGCTTCTCCCGTCAGGAAGGAACGGCTCAAGAAGTCTAAAAAGGAACTCGAAGAAGAAGCTGCACAAGTCCTGAGCCAAGTCGACCGATTAGATTGTGTCACAAGAGAAAACGGTAATACCACAAGTTCATACTCAAAAAATCATTTCGATTCAATGTTTAGAGTTAGAAAGTGTTAGGTCATGGAAGGTGATGAGGATAATACGGATAATAATAACTATAATAATAATAATAATGTTTATTGACATAAATAAAACAAATAACATTGAAATGCAATAAACATATAATAGTCACAGAAGTGTATAACAACTATGAGTTGTTATAGTACTTATGTGTGACTGCATACGCTACTTCATAATGAAATGAATTCACAGAACAATGTATGAAGGTTATTGTCACTTTAGGGATGAGATAATATATAAATGAACATAATAAATATATTAAATGAACGAACAATACAGATCACATTTAAAGTTAGTAATTAATGGAATATTGAATTGAAAAATTCAAATATATATAACAAATGCAATAAAATCTTCAATTTGGTATAAAATTGAGGTAGATATATAAAAAATCTAACAATAAACATACAATTTGAATTACAAACTAATAAATATAATAATAATAAAATTTATTTGCATGAAGGAATATTGCATTCACAATATTATGAAAAAAATATCTTTCAGTTTTCGCAATCCACCTGTTAGCCTCCTTGCTGAAACTGTTCTCGTATCATAATTGGGTTTAGATGGATGTAATACAATATTTCCTTTTTTTATATTTTTCAGAATACTCATACAGAATAGTTCTCTTATATCAATAGAGTTGGATTTCCTAAACAAATCATTGCTTGGATAATTACGGGCCTTATGATATATTATTTTAATGATGTATTTCTGTATAGTATTCAAATTATCTAAGTGGTTATCTTTTACTCCACCCCATCCTATTTATTATACCATACTGTAGTTGCGATTCAACCAAAGCCTAATAGTGTATTCTCAAATTTTTGGTGTCAAGCAAATATCTCAGGTATTTTAATCTGTATAGCAAACCCCGTAGTTTTTAACCAGATTTTTTATTTTTAGATCCTATCTATCTATTCCATAGCTATCACCTATTTTGAGTGGTCCTATATTCGGTAATTCATTTGAATAGGAAGAGAATGGTGAATATTCTGTTTTGTTTTGAAATTTTAAGTATAGGCTTATGGCCTCTGAATCATTTTTATATTCCAATAAAGTATTTTTCCTACAATTTCCCACGAATCTAGCCAGGTATTTGTTTTGTACAGAATGACTTCAAATCTCGCTAGGTATTTGATTTGTACAGAATGACTGTATCATCTGCGAAGCTCGATATTTTTCCTTGGGTTTCTGTTCCAATTAATCCACTTATATAAATTGAGAATAGTAATGTACCCAGTACCGTTCCTTGTGGGACTCCATAGGAAACGGTTCTGTAGGTACTAGTAACATCTTCGATACTCACCCTCTATTCTCTACCAGATGAATTACTTTTCATGAGAAGGCAGGAATTTCCTCTAAATCCATAGGAGAATATTTTTTTCAGTAGGTTATCGTGACAGACCGAGTCAAATGCTTTCAATAGGTCAACAAATATGCCTAAGCTTTTGTCTAAAGCATCATGAAAACACGACGAAAAAGAGAATATTGCATCTTCCGTTGATTTTTCTGATCTGAAACCATAATGCCTATCCGATATTACTTTATGTTTATTCAAGAAACTCAATATTCTGTTTTTCAGTATCTTTTCTATGATTTTTGATATGTCAGATATAAGAGGAAGTGGTCTATAATTCACCATATTCTCTTTTGTCCCCATTTTTATAGATTGGTTTAATAAGTCTCGATTTCAAAATTTTTGGGAAGCACCCTGTATCTATACACCGATTCATTAAATAAGTGAGCGGAGTTTTTATTTCATTAACTATCTCTTACAGAGTTTCAGAACGAATATTATCGTCGCCTGGAGATTTTTTTGTCTTCAGTTGGTTTATAATTTCTTTTACTTCATTCTCATCTGACACTCTACTCATAAATGCTGGTGTTCCGCAAGGATCTATTCTCGCACCAGCACTATTTCTACTTCACATCAACGACCTGTTGAAAGCAACTTCATGTCCAGTACACAGCTTTGCCGATGATAGTACCCTCCATACCGCTTTCTCTTCCAGGGCCCCTATATCAGCCCGAGAAACCAGAAATGAACGAGGAAGAAATGTTAATAATATAAATATGGACTTAGCAACAATTCTCGAATGGGGATCTAATAACTTGGTAGAATTCAATGCAACCAAAACACAAGCATGTCTTTTCTCTAGAAAAGCCGATCTCACTGTGCCTAACATAACTTTCTCAGGAGTAACCATACCACTGAAGTCATCCATATCGATGCTTGGTATTACTATCAGCAATAACCTTTCCTGGGAAAATCACGTGAGGTCCATTGCCAAAAGTGCATCCCAAAAACTTGGTTTTTTGTTTCGTGCCAAGAGCTATTTCACCCCTAGTCAGCTGCTTATGATCTATAAGGCACAGATCCGACCTGTCCTGGAATACTGTTCCCATATTTGGAGTGCGGCACCTAAACATATCCTGAGGCTATTGGATTCTGTCCAAAAAAGGGCAATTCGTCTCGTCGGTGATGCCTCGCTTACAAACTCGCTCACTTGTCTGGAACACCGTAGAAAAGTTGGCGATTTGTCTCTATTTTATAGATATTTTCATGGGCGATGCTCTTCTGAAATATCAACAATCGTTCCTGCTTTGGCAGTCTCTTCGAGATTAACCCGTCAAGTTCAGTCATCACACCCCTTCGTGGTCACTTTGGAGACCTGCAGAACATCACTTTCCAAAGACTCGTTCATCCAACGAACAGCGAGGCTTTGGAACTCATTGCCTAGGGAGGTGTTCCCCGAGGCATACAACCTTCAGAAATTTAAGAAGAACACCAACTCCTACCTTCTTTCCCTTGGTTCCCACGATGTTCTCTGAACATTACAGGATATCAACCCTCAGAAGTAAATGAAAACTTGTACGAGTTAAGATCACGGGGGCCTCACCTTTTATGATGAGATCCGAAACCACTCTTGGGGCCTTGAAACCCGAGCCGGGTGGAAACAGTGGACACAAGACTGACGCTAGTACCACTGAGCCACAAGCCCAATCGAAATATTTTTCTGTGAATTGAAAAATCCACAATAAAAATTAAGGTATTCTTGCGAATATCAAACAGAAAACAACTACTTCCCCGGCTAAAGCCCCGCTGGACATCGAATTACTTGGTATGCGAGGATTTATAAGGACGTGCAGCCACTTTCAAGGAGGTAGCCACACTAAACGCTCTCCAACGGTCACTAGCACCAACATTTGAGTAATGGCAGTCACTGCTTCCAATAGAATGCGAAATATAAAAAAAATAAAAATCATCAGAAAATGACTACCCTTTTACTTTCTGAAGTATAAGAAAAGAAGGTTAGAGTAAAGAACAGAGAGGAATCGGGCAAAATAATAAGGTTACTTCATGGCTCGCGTACAAATAAATCTGTAGTTCCTGCATGATCTAAAAGCCAAGATGCAACCATCAGATATTAAATTATATTAATCTTATACGAGGTATGTCAAAAAATATGAATTTTACTCAAGAGTAAAGTAACTTTATATTTCACAATGGCAAAAATTGTTATTGTGAAAAGTTGTTCGGAATTAAAAATCACGTTCAAATATGCAGTTGCATTAATTCATAGTATTTTTTTTCATTTCTCGAAACCTCTCACAATAACAAAGAAAATTTAACTGTAATTATTGTACATGTAATCTAGGATGCTCTGACAAGAAATGTCAGGCAGTAAAATGTTTGACAGTGACATTCAAAACATCAGTTGTATTTAGCGAAATTTGGTAGAAAGTATTATGAAATTTGGTACGAATGCCAGCAACATTAAGTACTGAAGATAAAATTCAAATTGTGTTGATTGTGGGTGAGAATTATAAAACTTATCGTGAAGCTGTAGAAATTTTTAATAACCGACACCCAGAGAAAAATATTCAGTAAGGAAATGATTAACAAAATTTAAGACTTCTGGAGATGTAAAGAATAAATTTAACAACCAACACCAACAACGAATTGCCAATGATGACATGGAATTTGAAGTGATGATTTCAGCAATCGAACATCCTAAAATATCCTTGCGAGAAAGGGCAGCTTCGATGCAAAATCCTATTAACAAAGATACGGTTTCAATTTTTTTTTTAGAACCAGTTTCACCCATACAAGCCCCGATTTATTCATACGTTAAGACCAGGAGATCTTGATAGACGATCCGAATTCTGTTGTAATATCCAAGGTATGTTAGAAGATAACCCATTTATGGCAAGACATATTATTTTTTTGGATGAATCAACATTAACATCAAATGGAACAGTCTCTAGCCAAAACTGCCGTTGGTGGAGTGATACTAATCCAAATTTTACCATCAAAACTCGGGACCAGTAAGCATTCAAAACGAATGTGTGGTGTGGAATTTACCGAAATAAAATAATTGGACCTTTGATTTTCATGAATCTTTGAATGGGGACCGTTATTTGCTTTTTTTAGAGAATGAATTAGACGATTCTCTTGATAATGTTTCCCTCCTTCAACGTCAACAAATATGGTTCCAACAGGATGGTGCCCCATGCCACAGTAGGTTAGATATAAGGCAATACCTTAAAAATCGTTTTAATGAAAGAGTTATTCATCGAACTCCTGAAATTTTTGGCCTCCTCGTTCTCCCGATTTGACGCCACTCGATTTTTTCTTGTGGGGTTACCTAAAGGAAAAGGTGTATTCTCGAAAGCCATTTACAGATGTTTCTCATTTGGAGAGAGTCATTACAGAATGCGGCTATGGTCAGACTGTCAGATTGAAAAACTTTCGTGATAAAACAATTACCTGTATTGAAAGAGAAGGCGGATATGTAGAGGCGTTAGTGAATTGAGGGAGCTAATAATGTTCGTTAAATTATTTCCACAAAATGAATTATTATGGTATTATTAATTTAAATGCATCGCTGAAATGTTACAAGACAGACATTGACTAATTAAAAGTGTATCAACTGTTCAATGTTCATTAGATTTTTAATGAATTTTATTATGTGAAAATTTGCTTATTAATTTCTAAACGGAAATGAAAGGTTAACATGTTTGTAATAAATAAAAATGATAAATGTTCGGTATTGATAATTTGAGAAAAATTTGTAAAAAAAGAATTTTGTCAATTAGGAGGATGTAATTGCATATTAAAACGAAGTTTTTACTTCCGAACAACTTTTCACAATAACAATTTTCGACATTGTGAAATATAAAGTTTCTTAACTCCTGAGTAAAATTCATATTTTTTGACATACCTCGTATAAGACTGATAGAATTTGATATCTGATTGCATCTTGGCTTTAAGACTGTGCAAAACTTTTTATGAAGAATAACTTTTTTTCGTAAAATCAATAATAAAAAAGTATATATATATATATATATATATATATATATATAAGAATTATATAAAGATATAACCCTAAAAATTCCAAACTTCGCACTGATTCGCAATTGTTATTGTGCGAGGCTCGACCCACCGTTGGTGGTACTATTTCAATAACATTCATGCGAGATCCTTGATATACTAATTTCGCACTGTTCAATTTCAGATATGATCAGAAAAAGTTTAAGATGTTTCCTTGAATTATGTTCCTTCTTTTGTCAGACAGAGGAATTCAAGGTTCCTCCATTGATTACTGTCAGTACACCATTTTGAATTCTCATTTACCGGTACCATTAATTATGTGGATGCAAACAAACGAATACCGCAGCCCGCGTCATTGAAGTCTTAATTAAATCATACCTTAATCGCCGTTTCCAAGACTTTCCGAGTTAAACTTAATTATTCCCCATTTATTAGAGTACTTGAAAACATTAAAGAAATGCTCCCAGTTACTTACGCATATTTCTGTAATTATTCCAGAAGATCCAAGTATTTAGAACCTAATAAGCGCGCTTCAGATGTATGGCTTCAAAATGTGAATAATTCATTCTCTTCAAATGGAAGTTGTTACAGCCTTTGGAATAACAAGCCACGATGATTTGGCAACGACGCTTAGGAATGATCCTAATTGAAATCGGGAATTCTCTTGTTTTGTTACTTCAATTCAAATTTGTAACAAAGGTACTATAGTGTGAGTGTAATGATGATTTATTACTTTCAACTCCACTTTTTTGCGATAAAATAATTTGATCTCTATAAGAGTTGAAAAGCAAGGACTCAGAATTGATTTTAACAGCATTTGTTTCGGCAAAAGCCCTCAAGTATCATTTACCCAAATCGGTCAAAACTTCGCTTTGCATCTTGAATTCTGAGATTTTGACCATTAATTACGTCCTCTGTTACTCCCAGATATCGACGTTCAATTGAAGACAGAACTTGCCATCTTCAATTACGGAATTTTGACCAAACATTATCGATCTCTGACACTCAAAACCCATGATGAAATCCAAGTATACGTAATGATTGCTCCGTACCATAGCACAATATTCAACTATGAAGTCGAATATTCACAGGCTATTCCGGTTCACTGCCCTACCTATGGTTTTACCGAAGAAACTATTTATCTAAGTTGCGTTATCACTTTTTTTTAATATCGAAATTCTTGGGGTTTCTAAATTTTTACCTTTCATTTCATGAAAAATGAGGGGTTTTTACAACGAGGAATACTGAATACTGCTTTTTCACTATAGTCCGTAAAATAAAGGCATGGGATAATAAACCGCTTATCGTATTAAATCCAGGTACGTATAAGTGCGAACTGCTATAGAAAAAATCCAAAATCTTTGGATTTTGCATACTAAATGAAGGTGTATCACTCCACGCCTTTATTTTACGGACTAGAGACTAGGTGTATTTTAATCAATGTTTATAATATTAACTGTACCAGTTAGTACCAAAATTTTCATGTTTCTCTCGGAGCCGAAGCCTGCATCTATTATGAAAAAATTTCATAAATATGACGGATTTAGGAGAAAGCTATCATTAGTATTCTGAAGTAGGACTGAGAGTTATTCCGGCAAAACTGTAGCAGTTATCTTCACGAACAAGAGAAAATAATTGAAAAAACCCTTCCAGATTGGCGGTACCAATGCTTCGATCGCGAGGTCAAATATCTTCTGTATTTCTGAAAAGCAGACTAAACTGAAAGGAGCATGAAACATTCTCACAAAATTGAGACGGAGAAAGAGTGAGATTGAGAATACCTGGGACGTAACCTCCAAGGCAATCTATTGGTGGTGCACAGCCGTTGTAAGACCCTTCTGCCATATGGAGCAGTGGTATGGTAGTGCAGTGCCATACTTTAAACTACTTAGAAGTACACTAGAACGTTTCCAAATCCTTACTGCACTGAGGTCATAGTCGGTCCCAAAGACGAAGGTGCAGTGGACTATGCGGAGTACTTCATATCGATTACGATCCATCCATAGGGTTGTGGCCGGGAATAAATGCCTTGGAGGGAAAATCTGCGACCCTTAAGAAGGTCCTATTGAATCATAATCAGCCAGTTGGACCTGACTAGAGACTCAAAGGTTAGGGATACTAGCTTTGGACGTAACTTGAGCATATCCACAAGAGTAGCATGGAGCGAGTGAAATCGGTTTTGTCTTCCTTTCCATGAATTTCTGATGTTTTACATACCTCAAAAGATGGTGTTCAAGTTAAGTATCCCATTAAAGAAAATTTGAAGTCTAGTACTTCAATGCCAGTATGGGTGCCACAACATAGATGAATTCCTGGTAATGGAATAATGGATGAACTGCCAGGAGCAGGATCATGAGACACTAAAACATAAGCTTCAATTAGGGAGGATACTTCTACCGTATCACAAGCATTGTAACTGAAAACTGTGGTCTGTACAGACATTAGACTTTGAATGCAAGGATTGACAATCAATACTATGAAGGAGGAGACCGCAGCACATTTCATGCAAGTCATGAATAACTCACTCGCCTGACTACAAATTTTGGTAGTATCCTGCCCCAAGATCTATGGAATATAGGAATGTACATCCTCCGGCGTTTCATAAAAAAGACCGAGCGATTTTAGCTCTGATAATCGATGAGGTAGGAGAGGTACAATAGGCCAATGAGTTCAGGTGCCCTTAAGAGTACTTAAACATTCATAAAAAGTTGGAACAAGAGGTTGAATTGATCAAAGGAAACATAATATATGTTGTAAACAGCTCCTGTTTGATTATTCATAAAATATATTGTGTAACGAAGAACATATCACAAAATAATATGGATCAAAAAAAAAGGCAGTACTTAAGAAGTATTCAAAAAAATATATACTTGCTACATTTCAAGTAATTCCTCCAGTGTGTCCTCTGTCATCTTCTCACAATGAAAACCAAACCTGATAGAGACAATTTCAAGATAGAGTTTCATCAGTTATTTGAATAAACAAAAGTGAGCTATATTTTTTAAATAATGCAGAAGGAATCGTTTTTTTGGTGTACGGTTCGAAAGTAATTTTCAAAATAGACCGTTTGAGTTTGATTTTTGGGCCAATCAAATTTTTTTGTACAAAGCATTTCCTCATCAGGTCTTTTGATTCATTATTTTGTTAGATGAGCTCGCGAAGCCTCCTTTATTGGAATTATTATGAAGAAGAGCACCCTGTAACTGAGGAAAGACGGAGTTTGGCCGTAATCGTGATACTGTTCACACGTTTTGCTTCGCTTGTGCAAAACCATTCAAAAACATTGAGATTTGAAACTCATATGTGCGTCTAAAAAAAGGAAAGTTAGTGAAACAAGTGTTTTCTGTTGGACGACCTAATAAATTGCAAAAAAGTGCAAAGGAGAAACAATTTTCTTTTTATCGTGAACCACTTTTTTGCCTAGTCCTATTGGAACACAACTATCGCCGAGCTGTCTGTAGTCCAGTGAGATTAGGACATTTCATTCCCATCTAATACAAAACGGAGTTATTCCAGCAAGGATCCTCTAGCGGTGGAATGGATTCTCAAATGCAAATGACTCTTCGCAACTGACAAATATGAATCAGAGCATGTCGGATATTCGAAGCTTACTCATGGCACGAAATAATAAAACTGTGACCTGTATAGACAGAATCGATACCCTGAGTAGAGAAAATGAACTTCTGGAAAATAAAGTAAGAAATCTGAAGGAGAAAAATACATCAATGTCAACTGAAAACTTGTTCAATGAAATGAGAATGCGTATGAAGCGTGAGAAAAATGTAATAATATTCGGTATTGAAGAAACTCTTGAGATTGACTCGATGCAGCAGATTGTGAGGATATCACTGCACCAAACACTGTGAAAATTATCAATACTACCCGCCTTGGAAAGCCAGCAGAAGATCGCAAGCGCCCAGTTAAAGTGGAGTTATTGAATAATAAAGATGTTTTCGCGGTGTTGAGAAACAAATCAGAAGTCAACAAGCACTTATTTCCAGATATTAGAATTAGCAGTGACAAAACACCACCCCAGTTATAGGAATTGAAGGCTGTAAACAAGGAACTGGACGAAAAAAAAATGAAGGGAAATATAACTACGCAATCAAATACATCAATAAATGTTACAATTTCGGATGAACGGAACCCAAATAAAAGAAATCGAGATGAGGAAAACTCGCCTAGGAAAAACCAAACCAAAATCAACCGAATAGAGGATTATAATAATGGGGGTTCGAAAAACTAGTGAAACCGGATGATCAACTAAAAATCCTATTCTGGAACATGCATGGCTACAAAAATAGTACTTATTTCTTCCAAGATACTCCCACTCAAAACGATGTGACTTGCTTCTGAGAAACATGGATCGCTTTCCCAAATATTGATTTGACGCCTCATATCGTTCCGCAATTCAACATTCACCGGCCACCAAGGAAAAATCACGAGGAGGGGCTAGTGGAGGGCTAGCCATTCTTTATAGAAAATACTACAATGCTCTGCTCCTCGATTCATATCATATACCTCTTCAAGCTCAATGGTTGTGAATTCATAATATGTTCAACCCATCCTATGACGTAGTGGAAGTTTTAGACATGTTTCATATGTCCCACCTCAGGATAACAGAAACTTATAATGATATTGTGATTTCTGTGTAAGGTGTGAACTGAGCTCTATTCCAGTGTATGTCTTGGAGAGTACTGTCCTTTTTCCAGAAACAGTGAGTTACGACAAAATTTCCAATTTACGCGGCCAATCACAACTTCCCACTCATTAACGGTCATATTGCATCTGATAGACCAGCCAACTACACTTTTTGTCATACAATAAGGTCAAAGTGTGATTGACCTCTGCTTCGGCAATACAAATAAACTAGACACTTCACGAGAATTCTAGATACTTGACGTCCAATACTTTTCAGATCACCTGCCTACAGATGAACTAAGATTCGCCGACCAATGATAACATGAGAAACTGTAGCATGATTAACAATGTGGTATAGCGAGAAAGCACGCGAATACAATAACAAACTAAAAAATTCGCCTATTACCCACTCATATATGGCCATCTCACAGTCTCTTGCACTGAGAAAAGTTTTTGGGTATCTCGAGTAATAGCACAGATGAGAACCTGTGTCAGTAAGTTTCTCATGTTATCATTCGGTGGACCGGTCTATAAAATTAACACAACAGAAATTTGCTCAATATGTAATATGCTTGTTAATGAGTCACTTCAACATCTGTCCTTCATACAAAGGTATCAGAGAAATCTCGGTGCTGTCTCAAATCGATTCTCTGGATGACTTGATTCTCCTGTTCTACAGTGGAAATATACCAAGTCTCAGAAAACTTGCAAACGCTCTAATCAATTTTATCAAATTACGTGCATTTATAATTAATGAATAGTTTCCCTTTTTATTTCCTCCATTTCATCTTTTTCCGTAGCACCTGAATGAACACATATTGTTCCTGTTGTATGTACCAAACTCTTTGTGATGAGATAATTTCTTGAGCAAATACCGTTGGCCTTACAGTACGAATAGTAACTGATGTTTTCCTATATATATTTATCTCATTGGGTTGGAAGCGATGTTGCGAAATCTCCCATCGTGGCTTGTTATATTGAAGGCTGCGGCAATGTGGGTATACAAGTAACCTTCATTAAAAGTAATAAGTAGGTAGCATAAAGTCTTGTACGACTGATGAATAAATTACAAGAAAAAATCGCTCGGAATTGCTATCCGTAGATTTTTCGATTCTTGATTGGCTCAAGTACGTCCTAGTGGGCGTTGAGACAGGATTTGTTTCTGCGACTGTCGTTTTTATGATTGTGTTCACCAACGTCAATTATCAATTGGAAATAAAGCATTTTTTTTATTTTTCGTTGATGGCGAGACATTAAAAAAAATTCAGCAATATTATCTGAGATTCAGTAATATTGATATTATTTTCTATCTGAGAAATCCCCATTTTGAGCTAGAGGTTGAGTTGAATTAGGTTATATTATTGATTCAGGACAATAATCAAAAACACGATTTTTAATATTGTTGAGTTTCTTCCGGTAAAGATATTGATTTTCAATTTTTACGTCTAATATTCGATCTTAAACAGATAGATTTGAAATCATCACTAAGTATTTATCTTCCTAAAATTCAAATCACCGATGGTTCATTAACGACGAAAAAAAGGAGGAGGTTCTCTAGTCGACGCGTATATTTATTTGTTATTTTTTTATGTATGACCACGCATAACTTTTCACAGAGTAGTTCGATTTCAATGATTCTTTTTTCATTGGATATGGTATACCTTGAAGTTGATCCCATTCAATTTGGGGAAAAATTCACCTCAAGGGTGAAAAATAAGGGATATTTATCGTCTATCCACTGAATTTTCACCCGTTAACCGATTCTACCACTCATAACTTTGTACTGGGTTAACCGATTTGAAAGAAAACCTCTATTCTTTTTTTATTGGATAGGGTCTACTTCACAGTCATAATTGAATTTGGAAAGTAATAATCCACCCCTAGGGGTAGAATAATAGGGGGTGATTGATTTTTCATTTGTGAACTGATTCTGTTGAAACTTGGCACACATATGTAGTTCTGATGACACTACAACATTATGAGTACCTGGAGTCAATTGAGTAGGTAGTTATCAGTGGATTTTAGCCACAAAAAAAATTAAAATGAAAACTATTAAACAAAAAATAAAACCGACGAAAAAAGAAACTGAAAAGCGAAAAATGAAATAAACCTTCTTAGTTTTAATAATAACTGAGCTCCGAAACTAATGTGAGTAACTAATTTTGAGTCAGAGCCCATCAAATGATCAACGAATATCATTAAATTGCTTAATTGTCAAAACGCCGCCGTACATCCCATTGCCATCATTTTACACTTTATCTTATTCAATTGCTAGTTTGTTTGGCGCCGACTCAAAATTACTTACTCATATTAGTTTAGGAGCTCAGTTATCATTAAGACTAAGGAGGTTCATTTAATTTTTTGCTTTTCAGTTTCTTTTTTCGTCGGTTTCATTTTTTGTAAATCGAAGAAATCCGCCCACTCTGAATATAAGAAATCACCGGATTATGCCGGAACAAACTATTACAACCACAAGACATCATGAAAAAAATGTCCAATTCCGAAACGAATTCAAACTATATCTACTAACAAGATCTTTTCATTGACCCAAACAGTGTAAAATTTCCCATTCTCAGAAACTATTTTTCATGTGATTACTTTCCTCAAAATGTACTACCTCGAAATGTAACTTGTAGAATTGATGTGTCACATACACTTTCGTACCAAAAATGACTACTAAATCAATCCTTTAACCATATCAAATGAAAGCCATTTCAATGATTTCGGGAAGGATCCTAAATATTTAGTAAACCACATGCACACGCCTATACCTAACATAAAAAAAAAGAAACAGTAGACAAGTGATTGACAAAAATACATTAACGAAGGACAATTTTCTGATATTCGAAGGCAGAAATTGAATTGAAATTATTCAAAAATATATGCCACGCGCGCTGATGCTGCTTATTGTCCGAGCGAGTCACATATTACATATGTTCTTCAGAGCTTTTGTTATCAGATCACTATTCTTGAAGGGAAATATAATTGACTGACAAGTTATTTTATCTTTCCCAAATGAGAAGGGTACGGATATTTCAGTTCAACTAAATTCATTGAAGAAAACAAACAGCAGAATTACTTTGAAACAGGAATATGTTGCTTCATCTCAAATATTTTTTTTAATCAGAAATTATATGTAGATATTTGATCTGGGAGATTCTTTTTTCTATACAGTGCTTCTCAAAGGTCTCCTCCCCCCCTCATATTTTTGGAGCGATTATACATAAACAAGTGAAATTTGGAAACTGAATATTAAAGGTTGCAAACTAGTGATGATAGATGTCGAAATCGTCAAAGATGCCGTCACAAGGCCATTGTGACCAATAATTTCAAATGGAACCCTACGGCAAGCGACACCTCTTTTAAAAGGTATCGAAAAAACCTATTCAATGATACTTATTTTGTTTGCGTTTAGGGCAGTTTTAATGGCTCATTAGTAAACATTGAAATTTAAATTCCATTAAGTATGATATTAATTACAGATTTAAGAATCAGTATCTACTAGAAGAAATTGCTCAAAGTGACCTCCATTTACTTCCTGACAGGGAAATATCCTATTTTTAAACTCTTCTCGTACTTTTGCAAATGTGTCTGCGGAAACAGCCTCACATTCTGCAGCAATACGTTGTTTTGAAACGTCAATTGTCAGGTTCAGTGGCGTGAACCTTCGATTTAAGGTACCACTACAGAAAAAATCCAAAGGTGTGAGGTTCGGTGATCGAGCTGGCCATTCTGTTGAACCTCGTCGTTCAATCCATCTACCACGATACTCCTCATCCAAATACCGTCTTACTGCACCGTAATAGTGTGGAGGAGCACCATCCTGTTGGAATGTTATTTCCAAATTGTCGAATTCATCTGGATTATCCTCCAAAATTTCAAGGATTAACGGTTCTATTGCGTTTTGCAACAGCTCCAGATAAACCTCACCAGTTAAATTATTGTTTAAGAAAAGAGGCTCAACGATGTTGGGTTACCCAGGATACCTGCCCAAACATTCACCTTCTGGGGAAATTGGGTATGTGTTTCACGAAACAGGTGAAGATTTGCGTCACTCCACTCCACATTCTGTGTATTTACATTTCCATTTAGATAGAAAGTACTTTCGTCACTAAAACAAATTGTTTTGACATAGTCTGGCTGATGGTTAATTTTAGTTTCCATATTTTCACAAAATTCTAGTCTTCGGTCTGGGTCGTCTGAGAGTTGATGAACCATTTTTATTTGTATGGATGAAATTTGTTTTTTTTCAACACCCTGTGTACTGTACTTCGACTGACTTCACAGGTAGATGCAACGTGAGTTGTTGAAGAAGTAGGATTAACTATTACTTCTGCCAGTATATAAATTTTTTTCTCATCAGAAATTTGTGGTCTGCCAGATCGTTTCGCATCATTAATACTACCCGTTGTTTTTACGAAGAAGCTCCCTTAAATAAGTCCTCGAAACGGGGCGATCGGGAAACCTCTCATTAAAAATGCGTTCTGCTGCACGAATATTTTGTCCAGTTTCACCAAGAATTAGGATCGCTGCTACTTTATCACCTAAAGCACGTACCATTTCGCTTCTTGAAGCACTCAAACGTTCGGCTCACAACAGCTTAACAAATTATTAAAATGTACAAAAATATTAAAAGTACCAAAAGCTGCTAAAACAGTTAAACGTTCGATCAACAATACACAAATTATTGAATGTACAAAAACTTGGACAATTACAAAAACGTCGAATTAGGGAGACTAACAAAAACGTCAGCTTATTTGACAACTATCCAGAGGCGGAGCTCAAATTTGGAATTTTAGTATTAACTCATTTAATTCATCACAGCTTTACGTTTTTTAAAAGCGAGTTGCCAAAACTGCCATAAACACAAACAAATTAGTATCATTGAATAGGTTTTTCGATACCTTTTAAAGAGTTCTTTCCTGTAGGTTCCATTTAAAATTATTGGTCAAATGGCCTTTTGACGTCATCTTTGACGATTTCGTTATTGGAAGTTACAACCTTTAATATTTAGTTTCCAAATTTCACTTGTTAATGTATAATCGTTCCAAAAATAAGAGGGGGGAGGGTACTTTTGAGAAGCACTGTATATAGAATCTATATGTTTTCCAAGAACCACCAGACTTCACTCTAGAATTATTTTCAATCCTGGATTCGAATAACTTCAAATTCAACAAGCTTCAGCGATAAAATAAACCGTTTTCTTCAATCATCATAAATGAAAGATATTTCCTGAACAAATTTCATCTTGATGTTGACATTTCTGTAACTTCAAATTGAATCGTCATTTCCACTCTTCTTGTACTTCGGCATTTGTCAATATTATTTTCATCTCTTTTAGGTGGATTTAGTCGACTTAATATTTATGACCCTAACTTGAAAACTTACAGAACCTCTATACAAACTTTCACCTTCCATTTTATTCCTTTAGGGGTTGAATTTCGAGAAACACTGAAACACTCATTTATTTTTTTTTACGAAGTAGAAAAACTCGAAGTCGTCTCCACAAATTGTGGATTTCATGAAGATGATTTCGCAGTCTACAGTTACCTGTTGTTTCCCTGTTATAATCCTCAAGTTTTCTTCTATTCAGTTTTAAAAGACAGCAAGGCTGTTATTCCTTTCGAAGGGTTTGGTATAAATGCTTTCGAGTGTTTCATATCAGTATTTCGAAGAAGGGCTCTGGTCCTATGAAATCCTCCAATGAAATACTTTTTTTGCCAGAAGGTCGGCTCTCTCATTTCCTCCAAAGCCAGTTGCATACTAATCTGACTTGATGCCAGAGTTTCAGTGCTGCTTGGCTGTCCGACATGATTTTGATCGATTGATTTTCACTGTATCTGTTCAGTATTTCATGTAGGCAGAGTTCGAATTCATGGACATCTTCTGCCTAGAATATTGTGTCGTACTGTGCCATGTTTACACTAAGGTTGAATGATGGCTGTACTCCATATACTCCGGCCCCAAGTCCGTCTTTCGTATTGGAGCCGTCTGTGCACCACTGTGAATTGGCTCTTGTGAGTTTCCGTTTTTTCGTCCCCCATTCATCTCTTTTCGGGAGGAGAATCTCATAAGATCTATCAAAGTTTGATAGGGGGATCATTGTGTCTGTTGACATTGCTAGAACCGGATGGGATTTTATCCCTTTCTTGATCTTGCGACAACTTCCCTCCTTATTAGTCGTTGACCTTGACAGGTTGGAGTATGTACGATATATCACTAACCGTCATAGCTTTGTCATCAGCGTAGACTTGAACTTTAATTCCCTCCGCCATCGCCATAAGGATCCTGATCAGATCTCTTACGAGAATTGCCAACAGTAAGGGAGATAATACCTCTTCCTGTGGTTCCTGTGGACAGTCTCTCATCACCTTGCCACGATTTTATAGTGATCTATCCGATATCTTCACGTATATTCAACCATTCGGTTAACGCACGCCGATAAAGATTTTCATATTGAGATTTTGAACTGAAAACAGAATTCTAGCAAAATAAATTATAGGCTTTGTTACTCATTGTTATCGTGGGTTTTCCAATTCACAGGAAAATATTCCTATTCAATTGAGAATGTTTCCCTTCTCAACATGAATATCCCACAAGAGGTTACCTTGAACGATGGAAGTTAGTGACTAACATTTATCTTTCAGTCGCAGATGATTCCACATCTGATGTTATAAACAGGATGTTCATATTTTCAAACAAACCAATAGTTTGGCTTTCCATTGGTGAAAAAACTTTTGGAATCGATCCATTAGTTCCAGAGATTACGCCCTACATACAAACAAACAAATACATTTTACCTCTTCATAATATTAGTGAAGATGACATGGAAATATAAAGAAGCAGGAGCCCATGAACGATACTAATATTCCTAAGAATATTGAAGAAGATAATGATGTAATAAAACATATTTCTACAGGACACCTGAGATTCAGACTATTTCCGTCTTTTTTAGTAGCTCTTCGAGATATCAGCCGGATACGTGCTCTGCATTATTAATCAATTTAAGTTCCACGGAATGTGTGTAATGTGCATATTAATCAGGTGTGTAACTTGTTAAATGTTTAATTTCATCCACGTGGATGATCAGATCATCCGAGAGATTTCAATTCCAGTTTCCAAGATGATATGTAAATTGATGTTATGCGCAACTCACTTTGTTGTTTTGTTCTCGAATTCAAGAAGATATAAAAGGAATGACGACTTCCCACGAATTTCAACTGACTGCCATTTCGGTTGCAGTTTCCGCCTACAAATGCGGAATCAAGCCTTGCAAAAATGGCTGGCCCACATCTGACACGTTATGATCATTTATATTTTTCCATGCAATCGCATGTGAAGTGAGTATTTCTCGTTCTCAACAGAGTCCGCGAAATTTTATTTCGCGGCCGTTACCCATAGCAAGGGCCACTAATCCAAACGTCACTTCCAAATTTGACAAGGAATATTTTTTATTGTCACATAAATCTCTGAACTCCTATAACATTTTTCGTTGATTTTAAAGCAATAATATATTTATTTGCAATTATCTAGTTTAATAATTTGGACGATTGCACGAAAAATTGTGTGTATGTCATGGCCGCAAAACTTTTTAGCGACCTCAAGATTATCCTACCTGAAAAAATTCAGGTACTTTCTAAATACATGAATAAACAATAATCAGTCGACAAAAAAAGTTACCGCAATTTTTCTATTCGTTATGCTTTTATTGATTCTTAATAAGTTGAACATTAAAATAAAAACCCTGTCAATTATTAAAATAAAAATTATATTTTTTTCCGACTTACTCTTCTAAATAAAAAAAAGTGTTTTTGAAATTTTTCATAAACGATGAAAAATATAAATAAAGCATTGAATTTTGTTTTCTCAAAATATGCCGATTGTTTAGTTTTTTTATTTAAAAAAATTTTTACTCCCATTGTTTGAATAATTATTATAAGCAAATGCATTGTTTATAAAATAATCCAAATTATTTCCATTGATAAAAATTATGATTTTCAAGAAAAAAAAATTATCAAAAAAATTACCTATTGCTTAAAATCGCACTTGTTAATCAACAATTTTTTTGCAAGTAAATATTGATATTTAGGAACCATATTTTTTTATCATCATTTTTATTGTTCTTTCGTATTTGGAAAAAAAAATTTGTTTATTTAATAAATAATTTGTTATAAGAAAGAAATTTTGGCGTTATATATTTTATTCAATTGTACAAAATAAAACAATAACAACCATGTCGTCATTTGTTTTTTTTTTTGAATTTTGAATATTTTTGTCTTTTTATCTTTACCGTTGGCACCTGGTATTTTATCTTTGAAATTAATATAACTTATAAAATATTGAAGATACGACAAGAACATCCAGACCTTTTATATTCTCCATTAATCGATGAACAAATTAAGCTTCCAATCGAAGCTCTAAATCAATTATTCATTTTATTTTTTATAAAATACTTTGATTTTTTTTAAGGCTTTAAAATTTAAATATCTCATAAACTATTACAGATACGGCAAGAATACTAAAACTAAAACTCTATTTATTAAATAATTTGCAATGATTAGTAAAAATATATCGAACAAATTTATTTTTCGCTTGCCCTTCAGATTATTTATAATAATTTATATATGACTTTCGTGTTTTTTGTCAAAATACTCAGGTAAGGGAAAATACAATATATCCAATTCAATCATCAATAAACAAAATACTTTATGCATGCTTATTATTTATGACTTGAGTAGTTCTTCATTATCATACTACAGCCTACAAGAACAATGCATGAACATTAACTGATAATTACAATTCCATGTAAACCTGATAACATTTAGAGACCATATTATTTGTTAATATATTGTAATATTCCTTTTTGAAAAATCCAATAATTTTACTAAGTATTTCCTAATTAAGACTCTGGAAGGAAATCGTGAAAATCGCACTTGCTCGTCCTGATTGGATGGGTTACTACACGCCATAACAGCAGAAAATTGCATGATGAACTTTATCAAATCTATTTTTGTGTGATGTTATGATGACAACGTATATTTAAACTGGAAAAACCATGTTTATAACAATTCTATGGACTTTTGCCCTTAAAATGATGGCATCGAGTTGCGCGGTGATTTTCTGATAATTTTTTTAATCTTCGTTAATTGTTCGTTTGGCGCCGACTCAAAATTAGTTATTTGCATTAGTTTAGAAGCTCAGTTATTGAGACTAAGGAGGTTTATTTTATTTTTTACTTTTCAGTTCCGTATTTCGTCGGTTTAATTTTTTGTTAAAAAGTTTTTGTTTTTCAATTTTTTGTGGCTGAAATCTACTAATTACTACCTACTTGTTTTTTTATTACTTCCAAAATACTTACTAACCCACATTACTTCAACTATTACCAGTTAAATAATATGATTATCTTCTTTTACTATTGTGACAGATGTACGAGAACAAAAATAGTGACAATAGCGATCTGTCATTGTCAACTACATATGTGTGCCAATGTTCACAAGTAAAAAATCAATATTTCCCATCTTTCTACCCGCAACGATGGATAATTCCATTTGAAATCCGAATATGATTTACTATGAGGTATACCATATCTAATAAAGAAAGAATCATCCAAATCGAAGAACCCAGTACAAAGTTATGCCTGATAGAATCGGATAACGGACCATAATTCAGAGGGTGAGTGATCAATATCCTTCATTTTGCTACCCTCAGGGATGTATTTCATCTCTTAAATTCGAATGGGACCAACTTCGGAGTACACCCTATCCACTGAAAAAATATTTATCGGAATCGGATGTCTCAGTAAAATGTTATGCGTGGTCATACATAAAAAAAATTTACGCGTCGACTAGAAAACCTCCTCCTTCTTGGTTTCGTCGGTTAAAAAAAGCTTTGCTTGTCCCCTCATCAGCTGTTTAACAACTGTCAAATTACGTCACTGACTGGTCGCAGAAATGGGCTGTCGTAAAATTAAAAAAAAAACTCTTGGTATTCGTTACCACAATCAATGATTCCGTTTGAACCCAAGTTGATGCTTTCAAGACGGAAAATATAGGGTTATTATTCTCCCAAAAAATCATAATCTCTTTCCTTTTGGATCAGCACAGTTCAAATAGTTGAGTACGAATATCAGAAATATGGCAGTCATTGCTTTGAGCTATCGTTCACAATATTTCTCATAGATAATATTCAACAATTTGTTATTATCGAAAAGGTATGGTTATTGGCGATGGCCAAATTTAAAGTAATATTGATTGAGAAACCATGAAACAGCTGTAGTGGGATGGTGGCTTTCTTGGATTCGTAACAAATTTCTCTTCCTCTCGTTATTTGTTTTGCGTTACCCAGAACGCAAGAGGAGTACGACTATTGGTGTCGTGGATTGGCCCATACTGACATCTGTTGGTGACCTATTAATGTGCACGAAATTTCGTGTCATTAAAATTCCACGTCATCAGGTCTAAGCTTCACCACACAGATTATAGGTGTCACCTCTATGATTTCGTGCATTTCACATTTTCATACTTGCCAGTAGGTATTAGCACTATGAGATATTTGAAACGAATTTGAGAAAGCCCACAAGCCGTGCTGACGATTGAGAAACCATGAAACAGCTCTAGGCGGATGGTGGCTTTCTTGGATTCGTAACAAATTTCTCTTTCTCTCGTTATTTGTTTTGCGTTACTCTGAACGCACGAGGAATACGACTATTGGTGTCGTGGATTGGCCTATACTGACATCTGTTGGTGACCTATTAAGGTGCACAAAATTTCGTGTCATCGAAATTTTACGTCATCAGGTCTAAGCTTCACCACACCGATTATAGGTGTCACCTCTATAATTTTGTGCATTTCACATTTTCGTACTTGCCAGTGGGTATCAGCACTATGAGATATTTGAAACGATTTTGAGAAAGGCCACAAGCCGTCCTGATGATTGGGAAACCATGAAACAGATGTAGGCGGATGGTGGCTTTCTTGGATTGGTAACAAATTTCCCTTTCTCTCTATATATTTATAAATATATATAGAGTGATATATATATATATATATATATATATATATATATGGTTCTTCATAGATTTTCGCGGGTATAATGTGTTGAGATAGTTTCTCGGGTTTCTGTCCGCGGTCTGTGTTTTTGGTCCTCAAAAGGTTCGATTTCACGACGTTTCGGCAAATTTGCATTTGCGATCTTCATATGATGTCTAGAAATTCGATTGTTTCAGACTCGACAAATTTTTTCGTGTTGTGCTCCTCAATTTGTAATGGTGGTTAGTCGATTGTAATTTTTCATCATGTTCAATAAATGAATTGTCAAATCGAATTTTTGTATGTATGTATTTAGTGTACTTCTAGTTTGCTTCGAAGGAATTGAAATCAGTCAGTTGAGATTTCTTGATGATATACCAATTTCCTAAGATCTGCAGGAAACTCTTGAGCTCAACGCACTGCCTAATGCGTTTTAGTATCTAGTTGCACTTTGGATCTCCGTGAATTTTTGGAAATTATTTTCTCTATTCCCGAAAATTTACCAATGTTTGTGTTTGATAGACTGTAACACTTTGAATAAGCAAAGAATAAAAATGACAATTGGAAAAAAATACTTTTTTATACCTATAATGGTGGAAGGTCAATATTTTGATATACGACTTGATGAAAATAAATAACTTTTAAACCAGGGAAAAAATCCACTGTAAACTTATTAATAATTTATGATTGATTGGACATCTTGCAATTGAAAAAAGAGTATGTTTCTATCTCTAGTCAAATCTACTAGTTATTTTACTGTGTGCGTCTAAAATTCGATCCCAACATATTTTCTGTACTATCAACACTGAATTTATAAACTTTCAGTTGACTAAGGTACCTTCGAAAGTTTTTTGGAGGTAGTCAGTAACGTAATCATTGAAAATGCTGGACGGGCGCCATTTTGAAACTTAATTTTAAGTGGGATCGTATGGCAAGTAATACCTCATTTCGAAGCTCCAAATCATTTTCGACAACTCCAGTGGAATTATTCAAATATTCCTACTTTACTAGTTTAAGCTCCACTATAGTAACTATCTATGGTGACTCACAAAGGGTCCCCTATGATGACTTGAATATCATGGAAAACAATCATTACAACAGTGGCAGCAAATAATTGAGGAATTTTATACAAATAATCAATTCAACAAGATCCTTTTAACACTCTATTTCCAAATTAATAAACTTTTAATTCAAAGATAACGTGTTTGAAAACCAAGTTTCAATTGAATGAATGTTGAAAATGTCCACCGTTGATTTCTTAGCAATAAAAAGTCCATCAATTGAAGTTTTACGGTTGAGAAAATATTGGGGGGTCACTACTACTATACTAACCAATGTACTCACCCCACCTTATTTCTTCCACGACATCCTCAGATAGCCTTGTTGTTCATTTCATTCGCTACTTTAGGAGCAGAAGTCAATATGTATGCAACAGATAATTGTTTAGAGTTCTTCAATGATGCCATGATATTTATAATTTAATTTGCAAGAATTAGTCGATTTATTGCCGTTTACTTGTTTCAGGTGTCCTTCCAGAGAAGTTTTACACGTTGCCAAATCGGAAGAAACACAAAAGCAAGCCATACATTTCGGGATCTCTGCCTAGACGATCAAACGAGAAGAGTTCTTCAGAGCTTCCTCCGCCACACAAACCACCGAGGACCTTCACCTCAGATAGTATACCGAGAGTGTCTGAAAAAGTTTCCGTATTTGACGTGTTCCGAAGAGAAAAGAAAACCGAACCGAGAAAATCTAGTCTACGTCGTAGTGTCAGTGATGTTTCGGCGACAAAATCTGAAGTGAATAGTGGTCAACGATTGAATAGATCGGGAAGTGACGGCGAAAAATTCGTTAAACCGCGCGTAGAAAAAAAACAGTTATCACCCATAATAGAAACAACCCAACGCGAGGACTATTTCTCAGCCCCAGAACAGGAAACGAATAAAGAGAACGTCCATCATGATGGAAATATACGCGCCCCAGTCAGAAAGAAGAAGAAAGATAGTATAACGGAAAAACTCAAACAGTTCATTGACGAAGTTGACGAAGAGCTTTATAAAGAAACGGGTATCAGACCAAGCCCTCCGGAGAATATAAAACCACCACAGCCAATTATTATAGATGTTGATAAGGCTGAAAAGATATCAATCAAGTCTAAGTCGAAATTCAAGAATTCTGTCCTGGGTAAAAAACTCAAATCCATTACTCACAAAAAGGACAAAACCAATGAAGCTGGTAAGATCAAAAGAGTTTCCGAAATCAAGGGCAGTCGCAACAAATCAACCGTCACCGAAAAAAAAGTAGCTGCACCAGAAGTCACTGATACATTGTCCGCTGGTACAGGACCAAGAGTGAAAGCAGCGATAAAGAACTTGGAAAAACCAAGGGACTCGCCAAAAATGATCCACAGTAGTCAGAAGCCTGTAGATAAGCTTCCTCTTACAAGAGGAAGGACAGTGGATTCAATGGTGAAACGATTGAGTAGTGATTCATGTTCCCCTCCACCTCACAAAACGAACGTACTGATTACACCTCACGCATCTGTGCAACACAACAATAATCAACCGTTCTCGTACACGCGAGGTATAAGCCCTGACAAATATATGCCAAATGAAAGTCCTCCCAATATACCTAGCCCCATAATATATGCTCAAGTAGTATGTGGTACAAATGCTAATGGACCAGCGAAACAGACAGTCCATACTGCATATACCAATGGTAAGAAACATCCCCATTCAGATTCTGATGAGGGATTGGGAGGAGAAGAGAATCCAGGCTTCATTGGGATGGAAAAATCTGTAACGCGCTTCGGAGATGATCGAGTGAATAATGCTTTCTTCGATGAAGTCGACAAATTTGAAGAAGAAAGCCCCATCACCCCAAAATTCAGGAACCCAAGCTACTCAAACGGCTATTCTAGCTACGAGAGAAAAGTCCACGACTTTTCCAGAGTAGAGCATACAGGCTATATAGATTCTTCTTCCAGAGGACGAGGCGATGGCATGGATTCCAAGAGGCGAGAAAGTTTGACGGAACCACACGAGAATGGTTTTTCGTCAACAACTATGTTGAACGGACGTAGCGACTTGACTGCTAGAAGAGACCAACTTGAATCGAGAATAAACCGAAGGCTTAATGATAACTCCTTACGAACCTCACCAGAATATATAAAAAATCCTACACCGACGAACCTCTACATTACTGAAACTACCTCAAGAAATTACCACAAAGGACGAACTAGTAGTCCAGTGGGTTATCGAGATAAGTATATTTCAGAAACTAGAACGGATAAACACGGTAAGTCACATACGAAGGAATCTAGATCCAGAGAGTACTTTGTTGAACCCAAGGACAGATTAGAGTATGAGAGTCGGGAAAAAAGCAACGGGCACTATCACAATGGGTTTGATAGCGAGCCAAAGAGTTTCGACTCGCAAATGAGCGACTATAGGTCATCTCCTGAAAATAGAAAGTTCGAAGCTAGTCATAGATACCATGTCAAAGACAACAAACAAACTACCCTCAAAGATAGGAGTTTACACAAATCTACGCCTGATATCCACCTCAGGTCGTACCAGGACAGCAATAACTCGCTCAGAAGAGAGAAGGTCGAGAGTAGAACCAGTTCTTCGAAATACGCATCAGACAGATACATAGACGAAAATGAGAGAAAGGATAAGTTTGGTGACTCCGGGATCGAAAACGATTTCAGAAGGGATTCTGGTGAGAGGATACCTAGGTCACGCTACACCAGGAGAGATTACTACAACGAAAGTGAAGATGAAGGTTTCGCTAGTTCTCTCTTGATAGCTAGCGAGCGACAACATACCGAAGATAACATAAATCAGAGGCGGATGCGAGATTACGATTCGGATAGGGCTCATTCCAGGGAAGACGACCCTTACAGAAATTTAGAAACCATGGAATACAGAAGTAAATTCCGTTCGACCGATTACATACCTAGGGAAAGGAGTATTGATGATGGTTCCCACTACGACCCTAGGATTGACAAAGATATCGAGAGATCTACGTTGAAACGAGTTGAAAAAAAGCCCCCAAAACCTGAGAAGAAGAGTGGATTAGAAAAGGTAATTTGTATTTTAAACGACCACTTTTCCGGCTGAAGCCACGCTGGACATTGAACTACATTCGATGTTTATTATGAAAGGACCCTAACTCAAAACAAAAAATCTGAAAGTGATATTTTTTATTCAGATAGTTAATTGATTATCTATCCCAGTCTTTTGAGAAGTCATACAGAGTGGCCCATTTGAAAGCGGGCCACCTCTCTGAAACTGTTATTTATTATCCGATTCAGAAGTTTTTTTTCTCAGTAGATAGAGCATCAATAGTTCCAGTTGAACGCCATGAATTCGAAATAAAAATAAAAATTTCACGGACTACTTCGAATTTTTTTCGAGGTAAAAAATCCAAAAAATATACTAGTGATTTTTTTTAATGAAATTTGACAACGCCACTCGATTTGTGATGCTTTCAAATGGGTGAGACCAAAGTTTCACGATAAAATTTTTAGCAGAAATATGGCATAAGTAAAATTCATATCACTTTATCAAAATATTTCAAATGGTCGTCATAAAAATCACAATCTTGTTAAAAATATCGTTCGAAATGCTCTTCCAGGTCGTTAGCAGTCGAGTTTGTGAACAGCAGTTATTCAAAATGTCGTCAAATTATGTTTCTTCCAAACGTAACTCCATAGTATAGGAGATAGTTATGTCCATCAGAACACTGCAGAACACACGTTTGGGAGAAACATTATTTGACGACATTTTGAATAACTGCTGTTTACAAACTCGACTGCCAACGACCTGAAAGATCATTTTAAACGATATTCCTAACAATATTGTGATTTATATGACGACTATTCGAAATATTTTGATAAAGTGATATGAATTTTACTTATGCCATATTTCTGTTAAAAAAAAACTATCGTGAAATTTTTGGTCACACCCATTTGAAAGCATCAAAAATCCAGTGGCGTCGTCAAATTTCATTAAAAAAATTGCTAGTATGTTTTTTGGATTTTTGACCTTGAAAAAAATCCAAAGTAGGCCGTGAAATTCTTATTTTTATTTCGAATTTATGGCATTCGACTAGAACTATTCATGCTCGATCTACTGAGAGAAAAAAACTTCTGCATCGGATTTTAAATAACAGTTTTAGAGAGATGGCCCGTTTTCAAATGGGTCACTCTGTATAACATGTATGAGACAAATAATTTTTTCTCCAAAAAGGAGTACTCACCAGAAATAATTTGTGATATTGACGCAAGATTGGCATCGCATTCACTAGGACTTCAAGATCATCAGACCGGAAGAATTGTAAAAAACATTTTCATAGGCCTCATTCTTCTCAATCAAGACTGGAATAGAAAAACAAATAACTATCTGAATGAAAATCCAAATTCTCACCATGCTTTCGAAGGTTTTTTCACAATATCTATCAGATGTATTTCAATATCCAGGGTGGTTTTAGCCGGGGGAGTAGTTGATATCACAAAAATTACGTCATTTTTATCGTAGATTTTTCAGTTTCCAGAAAAATCTTCCTATTCAATATACAATTGAGAATGTTTTCCTTTTCAACATGAATACCTCCCAAGAGGTTATCTTGAACGATGAAAGATAGTGACTAAAGTTTATCTTTCAGTTTCAGATATTTCCACATCTGATTTTATGAGCACCCCGTTCATATTTTCAAACAAATCACCTCAATTTCCTTATCCAGACCAGAATTATTTAAAAAAATTAAGCTTTTTTCTGTGATAAATTACGTTAAATGTGATTGACAAGTAGTTAAGAACTCATAATTTTCAGGTCAGGAAGGGGAAAACCAAAAAATTTTGTTAGCTCTCCAAATAACTTTTTGGCAATACTTCCATAAATTTTGTATTTATAGGTGAAGTCATTGTTCACTAGAGATAGCAAAAAGAAGAAGCAGCAGCCGGAAATGGTGAGAGAAGAAACTTTGAGATCGAGATATGTTGAGTATAAAGGAAGACAACCTGTGGAGCAGAAGTTGAAGAAGAAAGATGCAAAGAATCTCCACATGGTGAGTGATTTTCTATAATCTGTCCAAAAAGGAGCTCATATCATGATATACATTCCTGTCAGATTGCTGGTAATCTGCAATCCTTTCTAAAGTTTAGGCAAATCCTTTACCCTGTAGGTAGATGAAAAAATATCACGTTCATGAATATATTGAAGAAGAAATCAATACTTACCCGTGTGACCTAACACAGTTGGGTATAATTCTAAGCTGATGAAATTTTATCATTTTCGTTCCCCATATGTTTTAATTTCATAATTCAGCAACCAGACTGAAAGTTTGAATTCAATTAGTTACATATATTCGTTATATATCTACAACCGAATGATGGTTCTTCTTTACTTTACAAACGCTATTATATCTTGATTTATCGCCTCCGTCGTGAAATTGGTGCTTTATTCAACCTCCCGACTTGAAATCATTGATTTATACGATGTCGGTAATGCGATGCAAATTTATGGTGAATGAGACGGTAAAGAACTAACACAAGGACATACATGTCTTGCTCAACCTACTCGCCATATGGCTAAAGGCCGTAGTAACAGGTTCCCATATTCCTTCTTGTGCTTTATTTGTTCGGCACGGACACTTGTTAACCGAGTATATTTGTGATATTATATACTAAAAAGGGCGATCGGAGATGATTATTTTTGGTCATTTATATTTCATAGCGGGGTTTTGATACCTATATATATTTTTGAATATCAAAATCAAACATTGTAAGAATTTTCCAGGTTCCAAATTATATAACTTGGGAATTTCACCTGGGGTTGTAATCATTTTAAAATAATTGAAAAGCTTCATTTATGAATTGGAAAACCACAAAACGGTAGGATTGGATAAAATCAAACCAGGAAGATTGAAAACTATCACGTCATATATAGTTTAACCATTAGCCTATATCCAACAAGGCATGATATAGTATATCTAATCCCAATTGGACGAACATAAGAAGTTTCGAGAAGGAATTCTCTTCCACACGCAGAACTTTTTTATGATTGTACCAGGAGCGCTTTGAAAGTAAAAACACTGGTAGTATATACATTTCCCATTTGCCGGGAAGTGCATATGAACACTCCTCGTAGTGCTCTTATTTTTATTGACGTTCCAATTGGGATTAGAATAACTATAATCGGTACCTGGCCTAGAGCTCTCAAATATTTAGTAATTGTCCCAATATATAAAAAGGGTGACAAAAAACTAACAGAAAATTACAGACATATCTCTCCAATCACCTACTTGGTGTTGAAAATAAGACTTGGCTTCCGAAATACAACCTCAATGCGAAATGCCATTCTGTCCCTAACTGAAAAAAATTACAACCTATTGAATGAAAACGCACTATGAACGCTTGTTTAGATTTATTGAAAACTCTTATTACTAGTAGACATCAAACTGTTAGAACAAATTATGTTCACAGTGAGTCGCTAATTCTCAATCCACCTGAATGAGTTGTTTTCTGTGAAGAGCAAAGGCATCAAACATAATCAGCTTTGCGGCGATACATCGATTTCTACAAAGCAAATACCTGGACAGAAGTGAACTAAAGTAGAAACAGATTTTGTCCTCAATGAGAAATGGCTCGAAATCAGAATAGGTATAACTTAAAATTTAGAAAAGAATTTCCCACCTTTCAGTTGTAATAAAACATATATTCCTCATTTTCTCAGCTTCAATTACGAAAGAAAAACTCAAAACTGATTGAAGTATCAAAGACTCATGATAGATTGTTACATGAAATGGGACACATCAACGATTTTATATAAAAAAATCTCGATATTTTCTCTAACATACCCGAATCAATTCATTAAAAAAAACACAACTGAAATTATTCATAAAAAAATTGAAGTAGACCTCTTGGGAATAATACTTCCAACCAATATTGAGTTTTCCACTATTTCGTTATTATTTTTATTTTTTTTCGTATATAGTCACGAAACTGGGGTTCGTCACTCATTAAAATAATCTACCAATAATTGTCCGTTTATTACACTTCACAATTACAACAATCAATCTCACGCGACAATTGTCCGACGGCAACTGACTCATCAAATAAATAACTGTATATCACTCGCATGTGATGCGCTCAAACAGTTGTCCCCACATACGGTAGAAAATTCCAGAAAGGTCGGTAAACTTTCGAGAATGGCCTCGATCCTTCCGTATATGTCACAGATACCTGCTCGAAGTTTGTTTACATTGGAAATTTCAATATCCGCTGCAGCGCGCGAAAACAGACAATGGCACAGTGTATTCGTAACACTATCGTTGGATTTTGTAAACCACATCGTTGATCTTCTTCACCTCATTTGGTCCTTCCCAAAACGGTGTAAGTTTCGGAGATGAACTTTTTTCCCTACGTGGAGTGTACAGCCGAATCATAATGAGCTTTCATTCTGTCAGTTGTCAGTGTCAAACTCTTCCGAGCTGTTTTGTGGGTTTTCAACATGCTGTCCCTCAGTTTTCCTGCATAGTCCTGCGCCTCAACCTCTTGGTTGCTTGGTGATCCGAACACCAAGTCACAAAGTAATCGAAGTTTCCTTCCAAATCAGATGTCCCAGGTATCTTCCTGATTTTCATTCAAGACTTTACTTCTTCTCTTCCTGGACGAAACCAATCTCATTGTTCCTACATTGCCTTGAAGATGAAATCTATGTCCGAAATATTCTCTCCAGGGAAGTCTGCCATTTCCGTCCTCTTCCCAATGTATGGATCGGTTTCCTGGTTCTGCCTCATGAGTGCGGTAGTCCAGTTGTCCTCGGTAACCTTGTTCTCTGTCTTTGCTCGGATACGTAGGGATGCGGTCTTCTAGACAAGACATCTGCATTACCATTTGGTCGTTTTAGGCGATGCTCGGTATTGAGATTGTACTAGTTCGTCTTTTCTCTGGTGGGTGAATTATCAGAAGTTCCGCTGACTTTTTTGACTTGGATGACCCTGGGAGCTTCGCTTTTCCTAGATGACAGACTAAGGTGATGACAGACATGGTGGCAACCTTACCCTGCAATCTCTGTGGAAATTTCCGCTCCTACCACATCTGAAACAGCTTCCTCTTGACTTTCCCTGGCGATCCTGTCCTAGTAGATGAGTGGGAACGTGGGGGTGTCCTCCAAGGTACTGACAAACGTGGTGGTAACCTCACCCCGCAATCTCTTTTTGAGTTGATGTGACCCCCCCGCGCCGTCTATTGAGAAATGTCTTCAATTTCAAAGAAAAGTATCGGTGATATCATTCACAACGGTTCTTGTCCCATCGTTCTATGTCGAACCGTTAAAAAATTAACAGGGGGGGGGGGAAATTAAAAAGTTTACATTCTGTATAGGTACTAATAATAACACATTTATTGCCTCTTAAAAAATACATTTTATGGAAAGGGTGCGAGTTATCATTAAACAGGTCCAACCCCTCATTCTCTACGCCAGTAACCAAGCTGGATGAGGACGGATTCTTCGGAATGAGGGAGTTTGCATAATTTAATACAGATAAATGTTACATTCAAGAAATCATATGGAGAGAGAAAAATGTAAATTGTGTAAAAATATAACGGATGCTGTATCGCTTAGAGCGAAGTTAACTGGTAACTGGTAACTGGTTACGTGATAGGGGGAGAACTGGATAATAACGCCGTATGGAAGTTACATCCAAGAAATTCATAAAGAGAGAGAGAGAAACAGGATGAATAAGTGGATGTGTATTAAACCTAATAGTTAATAATGATAATGTTAACCTGATATTACAGGTACTGCTTTTCCTTTTGGTTTCCTTATATTATGGATTTCCTTATATTATGGAAAAACCTTAACTAAACCTCGCAATTTACTTTTCGTGATTCATATTCCAAAACCAAGCATTTATATTGAAAAAAAGAATCAATATGCATATTGAAGAATCCAGTATGTGATTATACAATGAATTCAAATAGATATTTACTGTGTTCAAACAATTCGACAAATATTCTTGTTTCAAATAACCTATTCCGGAATGAAATTTACGAGATTTATTCAAAGATTGATTTGTTGAAAATATAAACAGGATTGATTTGTTGAAAATATAAACAGGATGTTCATAAAATCAGATGTGGAATCTTTCTATCAATATTCAATTGAGAATGTTTCCCTTTTCAACATAAATAGGATGTTCATAAAATCAGATGTGGAATCATCTGCGACTGAAAGATAAACTTTTGTCACTATCTTCCATCGTCAAGATAACCTCTTGTGGGGTATTCATGTTGAAAAGGAAAACATTCTCAATTGATTTTTAAATTAAATATATTGTGAATTGAATTTTACTAAACAATACTTGACTTCAGCGATAACACAGGCCTGCATTTGTGAACTTTTGGATCGTTGTTTTAATTTAAACAACTATTTTCACTTATTTTTTATGCCCAGAATTGAGTACTACCTTTTTGTCATCACATCAGGTCACAAATCGCAAACAATATATATATATATATATATATACATATACATATTTATATATATATATATATATAGATGAAGAGAAATTTGTTACGAATCCAAGAGAGTCCACCATCCGCCAACAGCTTTTTCACGGTTTCCCAATCATCAGGACGGCTTGTGGTCTCTTTCAAATTCGTATCAAATATCTCGTATCAAATACCTACCGGCAAGTACGAAAATGTGAAAAGCATAAAATTATAGATAGAGACACCTATAATCTGTGCGGCGAGGCTTAGACCTGATATCGTGGAATTTTAATTTTATTGGTGTCGTGGGTTGGCCTATGCTGGCATCTGTCGGTGACCTATTAATGTGCACAAAATTTCGTGCCATTAAAATTCCACGATATCAGGTCTAAGCTTCGCCGCACAGATTAAAGGTGTCTCTATCTATAATTTGATGCTTTTCACATTTTCGTACTTGCCGGTAGGTATTAACACTGCGAGATATTTGATACGAATTTGAAAGAGACCACAAGCCGTTCTGATGATTGGGAAACCATGAAACAGCTGTTGGCGGATGGTGGACTCTCTTGGATTCGTAACAAATTTCTCTCTATCTAGTTATTTGTTTTGCGTTACTCTGAACGCACTAGGAGTACGACTATTGGTGTCGTGGGTTGGCCTATGCTGGCATCTGTCGGTGACCTATTAATGTGCACGAAGTTTCGTGCCATTAAAATTCCACGATATCAGGTCTAAGCTTCGCCGCACAGATTATAGGTGTCTCTTTCTATAATTTGATGCTTTTTTTAAATATATATATATATATATATATATTTATTTTAGTTGTCACAAAAAAACCATTTAAGTTATAAACTTCCGTAGTACATTCTGTATGATATATATAAATATATATATATATATATATATATATATATATATATATATATATATAAAAGTACATCTTGGAGCGATTTTGGATTTCATCGAGAAAATCGCGTTTTAATGTGTTTCCATCTTTTTCATATCCTGTTGAGTCATCTTTGAATGTCCTCCTTCACAAATACTTTATTTACAGTCCATGACTTTAAGTTGAAATCTGAATCCAAAATGAACAATTTTTATAACAAATAATGAAACATACTCAAAGTTACGGCCCATTTTACTTCCTTGGTATTAAAAATGAGCGCTGCTAGCTAAAAAACAATATGCTCGCTCATGGCACTGTGATGAACTAGCGACAACCGCGCTAAACCCAATAATTTCATTCGTGCAATTATTGAAAATAACAGTGGAATGGATTTTCATTGATATATCAGAAATAACGGTGGATTCTCAATCAGCGCCACCAAATTAGTGAAAAAAACATCAACATTCTGAACAATGAGTCAGGTCTGCCTGTGTAATCATTATGAACCTAATTAGTGGTTAATTTAAATTAATTGCTGTTGTTTTTGATACAATAAGTTTATTTCGTTATAATAAAAAAACAAACTCATTTGACTCAAATGAAATTTATGTTGATTCAAACAAATTCCCACCTCTGTGTGGGTTCATAGAGGAATATTGGGCTCATCAGATTGCTAGTTTTTGGCAGCAAGCCGGCATTTATAGCGCAGCTGGGCGAGTGTAATTTCTTTCATTTCTCAACTGAAATGGCATGTATGGAGAGTGTTTTCCTCAATGGTTATTAGAAAATCATTTATAACGCGTGCAATTCGCGGGTTGTATTTAATTTCATTAAACATTCGTAACGCTCTTGCTACGCCATTGCGCACATTTAATGATAAGATACTCAATAACGTGATGATTGGAGCAATTCAGCAAATGATAGTTTTTGCCACCTGTTCTCGAGAAAATTTCAAAGGCGAAATTGCTCGGTATACGTATCGGCAGAATCACAACAGTAATATTTCAGTAGGTAATAGAGTTATGTACCATTCTTATACTCTCTTGATATATAATTATTAGATATGGGTATCGTGAAAAGTGGGAAGGACGGTTTTGTTGTATTATTATTGCTTTATGCCGCTTTGAATCGGTAGATATGTAATCACTGCCGACTACTTCAAGTGCGGGATTCCGAATTATGAACCATGCAAGGTGTTTTCTAAGTACGTGGAGAAAATCCATTACATGTGATATTTTAAAACATGTGTCGGAGACGGTTTCCTGAGATACAGGGCATTGAAAGCTGAAATCGAAATCAATTATGTTCCCAACATTTCAGACTCCACTGAAAATGAATGTATTTTATAATTATTGTTTTTTTTTGTAATCAATAAATTCATTGTAAATTTCTCGAATCCAATTTTGATAGAAGGCTTATTTGTCTAAGAAACTCAAGTGTTGTTTTTACGTTCTGTATTCAGAAAACCTTTTTTATGTATGTAAGTGAATTCAGAGTCAGCCATGTGTGATACTTGTCAGGGTACGTTATTTTAATCGAAGTGTTGAAATCCATTGAACGTTTGCGAAAACAATTATATATCTGCATCATTTCAAAAATAGAAGTTTTTATAAAGTCGGCCATGTTATAATAGTGGTTCATGTAACAAGTACGCTAAATGGGGCTTCAGCGGAAAAATCGGAATGTTTTGTGTGTTGCATCGATTTTTTTCTGTATTAGCTTTCCAAATAAACATTACAGAAACGCCACACATATTTTCTCGCCGTGCTTACAGATTTTTCTACCTACACTAGTCGTGAAATAATGTTACCCATATAAATAACTCCTATATCAGACATTTTTGAGGAATGCCAATAGACATTTTAGAAAATAAAGTTTTTCCGTCCAATTTTCCACGGAAAATTGAGTTATGACATATTATTGCAGACCACATCTATAGACATTTTGAAAGATTGATTTTTGTGAAAATATGTTCATCAACTTTTTTCAAGTGTATTTTTCTCAATTTTGAAGTAAAAAAAGTTCTGAAAAACTCGTGAAGATAAATAATATACCAAATTTCCATCGGTTTGTGTGCAAAGATCGGACAGACATATATACGCATAAATATTTTTTTGATTTTATAATTACTCCTTCAGAATCGCTGGTAAGTCAAAAGAACCTCTTGCACGCCACTCATATTTTCTCGCCGTGCTTACAGATTTTTCTACCTACACTAGTCGTGAAATAATGTTACCCATATAAATAACTCCTATATCAGACATTTTTGAGGAATGCCAATAGACATTTTCGAAAATAAAGTTTTTCCGTCCAATTTTCCACGGAAAATTGAGTTATGACATATTATTGCAGACCACGTCTATAGACATTTTGAAAGATTGATTTTTGTGAAAATATGTTCATCAACTTTTTTCAAGTGTATTTTTCTCAATTTTGAAGTAAAAAAAGTTCTGAAAAACTCGTGAAGATAAATAATATACCAAATTTCCATCGGTTTGTGTGCAAAGATCGGACAGACATATATACGCATAAATATTTTTTTGATTTTATAATTACTCCTTCAGAATCGCTGGTAAGTCAAAAGAACCTCTTGCATTATGATAAACAATTTCAATTACCATCCATACGGTAGTGTAAGGAAGTTGTGCAAAAATGTAGCGAGCGATTGTTTATCACACGTTTGTCAAATATTTGAAATATTAGTGTTTATTGTTCCTGAAATGAATATTCCAAAAAAATATTCCGAAGAAAACGTAGGCTGTCACTGAAAAATTTCAAATAATCTATAGTTCATTGCGTCGAAACTTTTTCAGGATATTTATCATGTTCAATTCCGCTAAAGTGGCATTTTGCGGACTGGTTTCAGTATCCAAAGTAGGCAGTTTATAAAGCTTGCTTCAAATTTTTTTTAATGTAATTAGTAGTTTCTCAAGGAATAATTTTTTTTAAAACACTTCATTACAGCACACACTCCCGAAATATTTCAATTATTCCTCTTCATTTTCGAACGAACATCTGACAAAAATGTAATTGTAAGGAAATTTTAGATTTTGATAGAAATAGATTAAGTTATAGAGTCTAAAGAGCATGAAAATTAAAAATATAACAAACTCTTGGTGAATTGGTGAAATTCAGATTCAATATATCGCATCCCGCCGAAAATAACGTCACAACTCAAAAACCTTACTTTACAGTACATCAAAGGTAAAGTTCACTTCAATCAAAATTGAACGTACTGTGAACTGTAATACTTAAATGACTTTCGAAGAAATAGATTAATAGAATAATTCAGGTTGGCAAGACCAAAGTAAAACCAAACAACAAATGATTATTTTATGAGATTCAGAACGCCTCTAACTAGAATAATATGAGTAGCTTATTCAAAGTTTCCAAACCTGCAAACATCTGCTGGTAAATGTCTAGCTTCACAAAAACTGTACCTATAAAATTCCCAAATCAGGCACTAATAGTCAGTCATTATATGTCTCAAATATCTTCGATATTTTCTAATCAATTATTTTTCCTAAGTCACGGAATATTTCAATGCCTACGAGTTGGGGGGTTCAAAAAACCATCAAAAAAATTACTCCTTTCCATCTAATTTCTTATTCACAACAATATTTTTCTGTTACGTGTAACTATTCCCTCAGGATTTTTTCTTTGCAAGCCCTCATTTGAATACCTTCCTCAAAAGGCATTTCATGCAAATAACCAGATTTATTCGCTATATTTCTTATTGGGTATTATCATTGATTTCCACCCTATTTTATTGCACTAAATCCCATTTCTCGAGTAAGATTCGATGTCCCTCATATGGTAAACATTCGGACTTGTATTCAACCGAAAAATGGTCATAAATAGATCCCGACACTGATTGAAGGGTCGTCCAATTTTGGACCATTTTACCAAAATAAAAATATGTTACTGTGAGTTTCGTGGAACAGACAGACAGTATTTATATTGGAATAGTCAATATGCGTTCTGTACAGCAGACTTTCAATAATAATGGAACAATTGTAGAAAAAGCTTTAGGGTAAAAACAAAGTTCGTTTTTAGGTAGATTCCATAGAATCACCACCTCACGATTTTGTCAGTGGTTTTGTAAATTATATAGCTGGGATATATTGTTTTGATTGAAGCAACATTAAAGTAGCACTATGAAACACTTAAATTAAAAATTTTAAAAACCCCCGACAAAAAAAACTCTAAAAAGTAAAGAAATTATATGTATATATAAGTTTAATATAAGTAGTAATATTTTAACTCAAGCGTCATCTCGTCTGGGGACCTAGGTAGCTTACTATTTAGTTTTAATACTTTTACAGTTTTAGTTGTATTCTGTGTTAATTTTATCAAAATATTACTATTTATATTGAACTTGAAGAGCCAATACATATATTTTTTTTTTACTTTTTAGAGTTTTCTTTTTGTGTCGGGTTTTTTTAAATTGAGTTTTATTTCATAATTTCAAATTTTATATGTTACTAGTAGACAATAGTTGTATTTTCATAAATAATATTACAGTTAGTTAATAGATTCTCGTATAGCATATGGTATTATAGGATGGGGTGGCACCGCGAACATTTACCTGAAAAAATAAAATATATTACAAAAATATTTCCCAAAAATCATAAAAAAGGTCTTATTCCTCTGATAACTTATATAAAGAAGCAAGGATACTGAACATTCGTCAAACCTTCTCCCTTAAAGCTGTATGTTTCCAATACAAAAATAAAAAACAAATCGACATTATCTCGCATAATTACTCAACAAGAGGAAAATATTCCAAAAAACTTAAAATCCCTTCAGCTAATAAAACAGTAGGTACCAAATGTCTTCCGTTTCTTGGACCACGATTTATAAATTTAATTTCAGAAACATCCTTTTTTTATACATCCAATTCCGAAACATATCTCAGAAACAAGATTAAATCGTTTTTGTTGAATAATCAGAGACAACTCATACATAATATATTCTATTGATCTTATTACATTCATTCATTTTTATATTAGTACACCTAGATAATAATATGTCCGTTTACTGACTTATACATGTTCACTTCGTTAATTAGTAATTAATTTCCTTGAGTATTCATATATTTCTGTTCTATTTCAATACCACTTATTATTATTTTTATTATATAATATTTATGGTTGTTATTAATTAAGTATAATCATTTCATTGTCGAAACGCACGTCTCTCTCATAGACAAATAGTGAGTTTAGCACGGACAGCAAAAGCTTTGTGGTTTCTCTTTTATTTGTTTGTGTCAGTCTTGATCCAAAAATATAATAATTATGTATTGTATTTGATGCAAATAAATAAATTGATTATTATTATTATAGTTGCATGATTTTGGCAATGCAGTATCGCACGTGCAATTTTGAGTTACAACCTGAAATTATGATTCCGACTTTTTTCTTTTCTTTGACATTTTGTAAATAAACATGATTCATGACAGATCGGCTTTAGCAGAATTGCAAAGACTGGGAATCAGTACTTCAATACTTCAATTTTGTACTAAGTGTCGTACATTATTATTTAAAAATATTTTTACATTTCAAATACTTTGCAATTCTTACTTGAAGCTACTATTATCAATTAGAATGCATTAAACACTTGAATCGTATTTTACCGTACTACGCCATCCATACCATACTGTATTCAGCACCCTGTATCATACCAAATCGTAATCATTCATTCCCTTAATCCCATTCAATGACCTCCCAGGTTCGTAGTTCGTACCGTACCCCACCGTGCTTTATTATATTCAGCACCGTATACCATATCAAATCGGGTTTATTCATTGACTCAATCCCATTCACTCATTCATTCTTCCATTTACTTCACACATTCATACACTAATTCGCCACAAACGGTACCACATTGAATACCAAAATTTCATATAGATTGAACGAGTGAAAGTACCTTAGAATCCCTCACCAATTCATCCTCATTTCTCTTTCCTGCTCCATCATCAGACATCTATCTATAACCTATTTATTGAGACCATTCCAATGAGCCCAAACATGATACCTTTGCTGTAGAGTTGGGTATCCTGCAGATTCCAGGTGATGCTGCAGCATCAGGTCAAAGTTATCATGTTCTCGCAATATGTAATAGGATACCAAATTTCGAATCAATCACACCTGTGGAAATTGCTCACATCGCTTCATCAACTAGAAAAGAGCTGATAATCTTCAAACGGCTGAACAGATTTTCTTGAATCATAGCTAAGAACACTCTCAATCAAATCATCTTCCAATCAAACAAAATAAATCAAAATCGGTTCATCTGTTTGTGAGCTCCGATGCCACAAACAAATACACAGATAAACACGTTAAACTTATAACATACCTCTGCTTGCGACCGAGCGGGGGTTAAAAATGAGGTTTGATGATACAATTGTAGCAGGTGAGTCCGGTATTCTATGGCAAGAAGTTCTCAGCTTTTGGAAAAAATTACAGCCCTCTTGTCTATATTTTTGATTATATATTCGCTTATTATTGAGGTAGAAAACTAGAAACTAGAGAACAGAAAACGTAATTAAGATCGAAATCTCCCATTTCTTAGGAAATTTAAGGAGTTTGACGATGTCGTTTTCATTATTGGAACACTAGGCTATATGTTTGAAGCAAATGTGTATCCTTATAATAAAGAACTATCGACTATCTAAGTTAGGTACATTTTTCAGTAATAACAATCTTTTCCTTCAAAAAATACTTCACCTGTGGCTGCATCATTATTTAATTTTCTCTTTGATTATTCATTTTTTTCTCAGCGAGAAAGTTCACTTATACGATTATTCTCGGTGTATGACTAATAAGAAGTTTCAATTGAATCATTCGACGTAAATTGATATGACACAAACTACCGGATTCAGTGGTTCCAATAACCATTCTTTCCATTGGAGTTGAACAATTGTCTAATTGCAATCGACCATTTTTATAACCCATTGCGCTTCCCGACCAACAACCAAGAAAGTACTACCATAAATATCCCGACTTTTTTCACCATTTACCAAGAAGGAAGTTAATTTTTGGAATAGTTCGAGAGGATTCCCACGATTATCTGGACGCAAAACGGCTCGAAACAAGATTAGAAAAGCACCTGCACAATACAATTTTTCTAATGTTGATTTTATAACTGCTGCTAATGGAATCTCGATATGGCCATAGTAGGAGCGACTTGTACGAACGGTTCTATTCGTTGCACAGGTTACAATTCACTATTGTTTCGATCCAGAGGCGGAACTAGGCAGGTGAAATAGTTTTCAAATAAGCGAAATTCGTCTGAGAAAGCACATATAGATAAATTTCCATTCATCATAAATATCGATGAAAACATTACAGGTGAATATATATTTTCGGGTGGTTACGTATTTATTAATACCGTAATGATGAGTGGGAAGAATCCCGCCACATTTAATTTTTGTCTCTGACAAACTTATTTTGAAAAGATTTTTCCATTGCATGCCAATAGGTACAGCTTTCTGGTGATAAGGTTGAACTCTGCGTATAGGTGGGAATTTTGCCATTGTAAAAAGGTTGAAAAGAGACTTTCATAATTTCTTTTTTATTGTATTCTTGAAGTTTTCTTGAATGCGAGTCCATAAGAATCCGAAAAAACTTTTCAAATCCAATTCCAGGAGATGACATCAGGAGATCTCGACGATGAAAGGAGCAGCAATAGAAAACAAAAATGCAGATCTATACATTCCCTTACCATGGTATTCCCAAAAATGCGTATGAAGATCCATTTCTCCATTCTATCAGATTAGGGATCTGCAACAGTTCGTCATTCTTTCATAATCCTTAGCTAGTCTATACTTGAATTATGGGAAGGCGCATTGCATAATGATGTTTTCAAGTACCCAAAAATGATGTGACACACAATTCCCTATGTATTTTTTTATAATTGGAACCACTCTCGGGACCTTCATTTTGGCATGAAATAACGATACCTTTCTGTGGCCGGTATGGACTTTTTTTTCACAAACAAAATACATGGTTTTTTAACAAAATCCACGAGATTATATAACATCTTCAGTTAGAGTATGATATTGATCTATTTTATATACAGAGACAACAGTGATAACTTCATATCAATAGTGAAATCATCATTAACTTGACTCAACTTTCTCAGCTCCGTCAAATGGAATATCCTGCATATTGTTACGCATTTGGGGTTCGTGGCTATTTAAAATACTGAACTTCATATATGGAATCATTAGCACTCGAAATTTGTTGCACCTGTTTCTGAATCCTTGTGGAAACAATGCGAGTCACCAGTCACGCCACATTCTCGAAATTCCGTCTGGACTAGACAAAAACAACAATAGCGTACTGTATCCGTAACATATTTTTCAGTAGTGTTACGGAGAATTCAAATATTACTTGTATTATAACCTATCAGTAATTGTCAATCTTTTCTGATATATTTATATATTTCAGAATTTGGGCTACCTTAAATCTACTTGTATTCCAAAACATTCACACTGAGACTAATTGTAAACCAAAATAGAGGTATAAATACATAGAAGAATCATTGGCATTACTCTGATTCCTCCACCTTTTTTAAGTGGTAATCTCGGGTTTTCTGGTTCCTTTTCACTAGAAACAGGATGTGACCTCAAATGGATGGGTTTCCCGCATATTTTTCATTAGATATATGGAAACTCCCGTATGATACTTTTCATGATGAAAATAAACCAACTTTGTGGCCCGCTGGAACACCTGATCTAACTCATTTGTGCATATTCAGGAAATAATGAATGTTCTCTTGAATAACTGCCATGAGTATGCAATAAATAATTATGGTTGTTTTTGCCAACAAGATTATTCCTGGTTTGAGTTTGGAACACAACGAAGAAGATTGTTGAGGCAAACCGGTATTTCTTGTAAGTTCTATTGATTTGTGCTTGACTGTTTACAATTCTTCCATGAAATTATTGATTACCTCATCCAGTTCATCCAGTTTGGCAAACAGATCCTAATTCTGCTCCGACAGGGCTTTTGCAGTTATAGAGAAAATAGACATTTCCTCCACCAGTGCTTCTTTATCGCGACTTGCCTGATTTCCACCGTTGCCATTCAACAGTATTCCTTCGAATGAGATAAATGCAGTATTCAAATTCGAAATTTTTAGCCAATCATAACACATCATCGAAGATACGGAATATCTGGGCGACTGAAAGCATCCCCAGTCAATTCACTCGAAGTCCTTACATGAACTTGTGAGTTGTCCTTCCTTATGTTTGCAACTGGGAATTTTTAAGTTTTTTTGGGGGGGGGGAAAGGGAATAATAACAGCGGCTGAGATATCCCATTAGATAAACTCTTGCACTTGAGACATGAGAACTGACAGTTGCTCTGCGTCAGAAAGGTCTGGCAATCGGAATTTTATGAAGAACTGGACTACATGTTGCAGATTGGTGTTACTCCAAGAGAATCTAGGAATGTGAGGCAGGTAGGAGATATGTAGAAAAATTATAAATGAAAATGAAAACATTCCAATGCACTAACGCACTAAAACAGAACAATAAACAAGAACAATAAATGTATTAATGAACACATCTCTTGCATATTTTTATTGAACTAGGACTTATGTTCCAGTCCTGTAATCGTAGCAATAGGACAATCTAGCCTTCTAAGTGAGAGTGTATTTTTATTGCGTTCTATCATAAATCAAGGACAGTGGACATTTCAAAGTAATTTAAGATTGTTTCTATTCAGGAGGTACATGTATCTTATTGATGTTCAGCGTGAATTTAATTACTTTTTAATTGTTTTATAAATATCATATATACAATGATATAAGAAGAATTGACAGACCACACGTGTGAAATTTTTGGATTGATAAAAAACAATGTTATCCATCAAACGTTATTACTTTGAACCGGACATACCAGAAAGCTTATATTTTTTATTTATGGCCATACATTAATTTTAATTTATTCACTTCATTTATAGCCAAAATAACAGGATATACTAATAATGGTAATTCTGAAAAGAAGCTGTAGTAATAATAACATTTGACAGAAGTCACTTCCCTGAATTAGGTTCACAAAACCACGACACGTGTTTCGCTTATCAATAGCTTTCTCAGATCGAGATAATCAATCAATCACGATGTTTCATTTTAAATGTGTAGTGCAGGTAGTAGCAGGAGGTTAAGGATTCTTCAATGAAGAAGTGCTATTTGAATTGAGCTGATTACTAACCAAATAAAAAAAATATTCATTGATGTCTGAACTTTCTCAAATGTCGTGTTTTTCTACATATAATATTTCAAATTCGTTGGACAAACAATGTTTTTCAAGTAATTTTTCCCACTACTATCCTTAGAAATTATCATTATTTACATCTTTTATTGCCGATAATGTTTTTCTGGTTGGTTGGTTGGTTGGTTGGAAGCTGACGAGCCAGAGACAGGGTTGGCACTTAGCTTCCCTTGACACTGCGACCTGCTGGGATCTATTGTATCACTCTGTCGTCAGTGGTTCCTCATTCAAACAGGTTTGTGCCTTTAATTAGGTTTAGAAGCCTGTTGATAAGGTTCTTCGGATTCATGCCTGTCACAGTAGAAGATTGAAAGACAAGAGTTAGACCCGAGGCCTCCTCTTGATGACAAGCCATTCTTCAGTATCTATCCCCATGTCCTGGGTTTTGATGAGCTGAAGAATCTTTTTGGTTTCCATTTTACCAAATGGCTTTGGAATCCACTCTGTTTCCGGGAGTTTCTCAGGTGTTCGACCATCTGCTGATCCCTCCTCGGTTGGGTTTACGGTTTCTGGTGCCAAGTGTGATTCAACTGGAATCTCCTCGACTTCCATACCCGCTATCGGTGTTGGGTCTTCTTCAACTGGAAGTTCCCCAGGGTTGTTTTTCTGTGTGGTTTCCATTTCGTTCCCACGAGTGTAGGGGAAAGGGTCGTCCACACCTGCGGTGCCCCCTGCGCAGGTGTAAGGCAGATTACTCTGGGAGGTCGCCATGTATCCCAGAGGCTCCGTTGTGATACCTGACTGGCTCAGGTATCATCCATCCCTCGGCACGGGTCGCTTAACGCCTTGGATTAAGCCATGTTGTGGTGGCATTTGGTTTGAGATTGACTTAGAGATCCGCAGGTTTTGAACATTTCTGGTCATTCCCACTGGATTTTCCTTGTCAACCCTGTTATCCAGCGATACCACTTGGAGGTAGCCACCTAAGTTTCCGCAACACATCTTCATCTCTCGTAGGAGGTGAACATGTGTTGACGCAAACTACTCTAAAGTAAGTGTTTAATAATCATTTCATTATTGTCCAAGCTTGATAATGATCTTGGCTGACTACATGATCAGAGCGTGCACAAGAAAGTTTTTGGAGTCTACAGTCACTTTTATGGCCAGCGATTCGTGATTTCAATGTTTGACTCGTTTCTCCAATGTAATTTTTGTCACAGAACCACAAGGTATACTATAAACTAAATTATTTTTCATCGGTGCACATTCTGCGTCTTTTAATGTTGTATGTATTTTATTTATTGGAAGGATATTTTTTTGTGATATTTCAATATTGAGTTCACTTTTAAATACATTAATAATTTTAGGAGACAAATTTTCAATGTATGGTATTGATCCGAAAGTAATTAAATTACTGGAATTTGGTACATTAGTATCTGTATTGACAGTTTCATTAGAAATATCATTGATTAATAATTTATTGAGTAGGCTATGAGGTTACGAATTATCTCTCAATATTTTTTTTTTTAAATTTTTATCTAAAAGAGAGCGGTGTACTATTTTATGTATTCTACAAACGAGTCAAACATTGAAATCACGAATCGCTGGTCATAAAAGTGACTGTAGACTCCAAAAACTTTCTTGTGCACTCTCTGATCATCTAGTGAACCAAGATCACATAATGAATTATCATGATACAAAAATTATATATCAAGAATAAAATTTGACAAAAAGACTTTTTTTTAGAAATGGAGGCAATTAATAGTGACATAAATATCATGAATAAGAGATCTGACATCGACCAACTAATCAAAATTTACTCCTATCTACTTACAAAATAAACTTCTATTGTTACAAAATCCCCTGTACAACCTAACAAAAAAACATCAACTACCCACAAAAATGCAAATGTCTATCAATGTGACAATTTTTTGACGTCGTAATGTCGATATATTTTATAAACATATATTCGTTAATTTAACTCATTCTACATGTCAGTTCATACCAATGTTTCATATTTGATATTTTTCAACCATTCTTATTTTTTAGTCTTGATAAAGACAAAATAAATTGTCGAAAGCTTGGAAAAGTAAAGAAGAGTTTATAGAAAACCAGACTGAATACCCGCTAATTCCTCAAAATAATATAAGTACAGTCGAGAAAAGAATTCACCATATATATATATATATATATATATATGATTCTCCAAGGTGGCTCACCCTTTGTATTATTGAAGATAGAAAAACGAAATTTGGGGTTTGTGTGTTATAGTTCAATTAACATTTTTTGGCATATGTGCTTGCTTTGCCGTACTTCCGGTTTGACCGGAAATGACCCCAACTTTCGATTTTTAAATAGGACATCCTATATATTTATACTTATTTCGATTGAGAATGACATTCTAAATCCAACAACACCTCACTTGTCAATATTTGACAAATAAAGTCATTTTTATTCCAATTTTTATTTTTCGATCTAGAATGCCATGGATCTACACGATCCATGGCATTCTAGATCCAGCGATTCACACAATCGCTTCATTATTGATCAAGTAACATGGGAAAAATACGACTTTGAGGCTTATGACTTTACAGTCGTTTTAAGAATTATTAAAAAGTCGCAAATTAGTCCATTAAGGTTCTAAATTTTCAAAATGTCCTACTCCTTGATCACGGCAAAGTTCAACTTTTTCAGTTGTTGCGCGCACCACATTGATTAGCTGTTCCGCAGTGATGTTCTGGAATGCCACCCTTACTTTATACTCCAGTTCTTCACGAGTAGCTGATGCTGTGTTATACACCTGATTTTTAATTGAGAAAAATTTTTTGCGGAGTAAGTTCTGGTGATCTAGAATATGAAAAAGAAATAATACATTATGAAAAAATATGACAACTTAAGAATGTACCTCGCAGGCCACTGAATGGGTCCATAAGTGCCAATCCACTTTTCTGGGAAGGTGTCATTCAGATGTTCTATTACGAATTGAGAATTGTGAGGTGGCGCTCCATCTTGTTGAAAATAGATATCAACTTGTTTAGCAAATCTTCAATGAAATCATTAATTTGATTTCTAAGGAACTGTAGATATCTTTCCGCAGTAAGTTGTCCGTCGAAAATTATTGGCCCCAAAAGTTTTCCTCCGATAATACCCATCCAGCAATTAAAACCAAATCGCTCTTGAAAATTTCCTTCTTGCATGAGATGTAAATTTGATTGGGACCAGTACCTTTTATTATTCCGATTGAACAGACCCAAGTTGGTGAGTCGAGTTTCATCTGAATAAATAATTTTAAATGAAAAACGTACATCTTCTCTGTATTGAGTCAAAAACCAGTTGCAATAGGTTAATCTTCGGTTGTGGTCGTTATCGTAAAGATGTTGGTGCAGTTGGTACTTGAATGATCGATAATTATATTTGTGAAGGATTCTCCAAACTGACGAATAACTTATATCACACTCAGAAACAATTTGGCGAATTGACGCCGTACAATTCACTTCAACATAGACCAACACGACTACTTCTTTTTCTTCACTGACGATGAAGTTATTGGCATTTTCTTCTGGTTCATTTCGCATTTTCCTTTCCAGTATTGGAAAATTATGCCGAGTGGGATGGCGACAATTAGGGAATCTCTGAGCATAAATCGAGCTTCAGCAGTTGCATTCTTTTTTGCTTCTCCGTAAATTAGCAACATGCCAATTCTCTCGTTTCTAGTATAATTTTCCGTATCAAATTATAAACTACGCAACAAATAAATTTTTAAAAGTGACAGCATATTCTTTAGCCTATTTGTTTAGGTAGTCCTAGCAACAGCTCCAATTGTTTGTCACGGATAACTAGAATAACAGGACTTAGTTCATAAGTATACCGAATACGAATTATTTGTTATTAGGTATGATCGCTTCTTGCAATTATTCAGAAAAATAGTGAAAATGAAGTGAAAGTGTGTGGTATCAAGTTATTCGTAAAAAATTGATCTTTCACAAAAAGCCGACAAGCCACCCCCATTCCATTCGTAAAAATCAAGTTAACTGGAAAAATTCATATTTGCGACTTTTGAATGATTCTTAAAACGAATGTGAAGTCATAAGCCTCAAAGTCGTATTTTTCCCATGTCACTTGATCAAGAATGAAGCGATTTACATGATCCATGGCATTTTAGATCTTAAAATAAAAATTGGAATAAAAATAACTTTATTTGTCAAATATTGACAAGTGAGGTGTTGTTCGATTTAGAATGTCATTCGCGATCTAAATAAGTAGAAATATATAGGATGTCCCATTTAAAAATCGAAAGTTGGGGTAATTTCCGGACAAACCGGAAGTACGGCAAAGCATGTAAATATGTCAAAAAATGTAAATTGAACTATAATACACAACCCCCAAATTTCGTTTTTCTATGTTCAATAATAAAAAAGTTTTAGGGGGTGAACCACCTCAGAGAATCACCCGGTATATATTTTATAATATATATATATATATATATATATGTAAATATAAATATATGTATATATTCATAAATAAATACGTTTCGAATTCAAGTTGTTTTCACAACAAAGTTCTACCCGACGCTCTGCTGAACAATAAATATCAGATACATACATTTTTGGACCCAATGGTGGTTCTACTTATGAAAAATAAAGTTTTGACATGCCATTATTTTTTTAAGGATCCTTCAATATTCGACAATATTTTCCACCAGGCGCCCTCGCCAAGAGTTTGAATATGCACTGGAATGAAACTGCTAACTTGTGTGGTATAGGCGCTATTGAAGTCTGACGCACTGTTGCAGATATATGTATATCTTATTGCATAGACCACTCGTTACGTTCATGTATCATCTCAAAAAGGCAATCTAGGAGAGAAGGATTCGTTTGTATGATGAGCGATGGCGTCGGCGCTATCGGGCCATGCCACAGAGTTGGCGTTGCAATGAGTCAGCGTGCCGGTCACTCGCAATGACCGAGTTGCGAGAGGAGCCGTCCGTCCATATAAGGCGCTCCAGACCTAGGCCACCGAGTGACGTAGCGGACGACCAGATAGGTTCTGTGCGAACGCAGCCAGTGCCGCTGCTCACTTTCACTTTTTTGTCGTTTTTCTTCGCGCGGTTCGTGAAATGGGCGTCAGTTTATGGTTTTGTCACGAGGAATAACTGATAGGTACAAACGACGACGTCAGCGGTGGTCTAAAATGGTTCGAAAGGTTAATACGGTATACAGGGTGTTCAATTGATTACAGTTCCAGGTTGCGTAATTACTACTGTATATAGGTATAGTTTTCCCAATATCAATTGTAGAAGCATAAAAAAGTATTGCGGCGAAATCCTGTGAGCAGCAGTGTCGGAGATAACTAATTTTATTTAGATATTTTAAGATTTTAAAAATACTTCATAAATAATGAAAAATGAAAAAAAATTGAAGACAAGCTTTTATTTATACAAATACATTAAGAAAGAAAAATAATTTCTTTCATTGTTCGATGTAGGTTATTATTATATCCTAGAACGTATTCCGATCGGCACACACCAAGACCATAGACGCTACTGGTTTTCAATCTTTCAGAGCTATTAAAACACAAATACAACGCGTGATTTATGACCTCCCATCGTAGAGACACACCTGCCAGCATTGATGTCCGACTTGATTGGCCCAGACGAATCGGTTGTACAACAGACAGCCGTCACTCGAGTCCACGTTGACTATCGGCTCTTTTGATCTACCGTTTGCCGACGGAAAATGTTTACGAGTAGTACAGATTATTTTTCGTTCCGTTTCTTCGCATATACGCTCGTGTTAGCGAAGTGAGTTTTCATTTGCTCCCTATAGAAACAGCTTCTGCAATTGATATTGGATGGACTATACCTACTACTGTGCAGACCTAACTTGCTCTGTACAGCGGTAAATCTTGCAACACGAAATATGCCATTTTTCACATTCTTAACGATACTAATGTACAGCGCGATTAACTCGAGTTGGTGAAGAAAATGAATTATAGTCACCAGTTAGCGTAACAGAATGGAAAAAAGGTAAACTTCCTTGCAGGGCCGTCCTAACATATTCGGTGCCCGTGAGCTACTAAAAATAGTGCGCTCCTCTCCATAAGGAAATACACGAAATGGCTAGCGGGAGCGGGGGGGCCGGCAAAATTATAAAGAAGTGTCAAAACTAGAAAAAATCTATTCATTTACACTAAACAAAAACATAAAATTCATACACAATTTTTTTTTAAAATAGGTGAACACAAACAAACTTTATAGAAAACAAAAGTAACTCATATATTTATTTTCCTAGCTTTTTCTTTTGCAAATTGAATAACAATATCATTTGTCTTTGAGTTATTAAATAAATCACTCTCTATGGATAAAATAGTCATATCATTTAATTTGCTCTTTTCCAAAAAAGACGGTAATTTTTATCCTCTTCAGTGTTGAAAAAGATCTTTCGCCGCTGCAATTTGCATACTTAAAAAAATGCCCAGTACTGTGGCCACGTTAGGAAATGTAGAGTCAATTATTGTCCTGAAACTAAGTTCCGCAGTAGTAATATTTTCTTAATTTTCCAATAAATATACTCGCTCAAAATGAAGGCATTTTTCAATGAAATACGTTCATAAAAGTTTCGCACAACTTATTTCTGATTATTTGAATTCTTAAATTGATCAGAAACACTAATTTTGATTAAATGTCATAATAGGTACCCTTTCTTTTTGTACTCCTGCTAGAAATTGGTTTCTAGAAATGTCAAAAAATAATAAGTACTGTAGATACACTCTTCCTGTTTTATTATATGGCCATCATGGGTAGAGTTACAGGACAATATGCCCTTATAATTCACAAATTGTTTCTATTCAATGGAAAAATCAATCTTACAATATATTCGCACACTCAAATATGCTTTGTTTTTCCCCCGATCAGATGATGACCGCTTTACACCCATTGAATGGGTGCAAAAATCATTGGGGCATCCATATAAGTATCAAATCATAGATGAGTGGACCACACGATATTGCCAATAATTGCAGAATTCAGTAGTATATAAATCAATCTTATTAAAGAAGAATGAGATTTTGTTCATATAGTACTAAATAAAAATAGTTTTTCATTCAATTGGCTAGTTGTACGTAATATGCAGCTGTACTTCGGTGCTTTTTTATTTTCATTGGTGGTAATTACTAAACGTTCTTTTTCATTAGCATTTCCAACACTTATATTTCTCAGAGATAAATGTTAAGATACCAGCATAATCGAGCGTGTCGTGAATCCTATTTCCTGGTCACTCGAACAACTCGCACTTACTGCGTCTTTTACGACACATTTACGATTTCGCAACTACTTTGATATGTGATGCTTCGGTTCCTTCATCATGGAGAATAACATTCCGCAAACTCAACCATTTACTATAATTTATCTGTGAAATTAAGATTTCGGATAACATCAAATATACATAAAATATATCCATGCAACTGTTATTAGTATATAGCGGTAGTCTGGAGAGACGAGAAAAGTGTTTTTGAATTTAGTATGTACTGTATCATCTGGTTCATTCATCAATCCTTGGAACAGGGCCGTTCCGAACCATTTTTAAATCCAATAGTGGAATAGAGTGAAACGAAACACCACGAAAAGACGGGTTACTCGAAGAATCCATCTACATGGTACCATACCAACAAATTATATCGATAAGGTAAACAAAAGATACTCACTTCACTAGATGATTTTCACTGAACTGGGTTCACAAAATCACGACACGTGTCTTTTGTTTTTTTTCCTCGGATGCTGGTCTTGTCTCCAGCTGCACCTCAGCCTTGTGGGCTTTTTGTGCCTTCCGGTTTTGTTTTACTGCACGAATTCCGAAACTCCAGTCCCTGTATCACTCTGTACAGGTTCTTCACCGGTTGGCTACTGTATTCTTCGGGGGTTGGCCTTGGCTGTCCGAATATTGCTTGTCTTTTTACTGTCTAGCGCCTCCCATTCTGACAATATATATTTGGCCGTTTCTGTCCCTTTGCCACATTCTCTGCAGAAAAGTTCTGCCCATTTTGTTCAGGTGTCCTCTCATTGGGCTATGACCAGTGAGAAGGCTCGTTATTGTTCTGACTCGGTTCCTACTTATCTTGAGTAGTTCTTCAGTTCTTTGTTTCGACGGTTCTTTAATATATATTTTCCCGTGGTGCATGAGGGGGGCTTCCTTCCAGCGCTCCCTTTGTTTTCTTTTGACCCAGACACGTACGCAGCCTCGGATGGCTGATTTTGTCGCTCCGAGTGCAGGTTCTGGGCCAATATATGGAGTTGATGAGCCCATCTTGGCTAGTTCATCAGCTTTTTCATTGCCTTCGATGCTACAGTATCCTGGGACCCACATCAAAGTTATTTTGTTGTGTTCTGCTAGGGTACTGAGTTCTTCTCGGCATTCCCATACCAGTCTTGATGTCACTTTCGGGTTCGTGAGAGCCTTCAGTGATGCCTGGCTGTCTGTGCATATTTTGATCCGTGTGTTTCGCACTTCCCTCATGTTGTGTTGTCTCACGTGGTGTAAGATTGCGTACATTTCCGCTCGGAATACGAAAGCATATGTTCCCAGTGGGGTGCTCATTTGGGAGTTTCTTCCCTCACTGTATATACCAGCACCAGTTCCTTCTTTGGTTTCGGATCCGTCTGTATATCAGATCCTCTCTCCAGGTTTGCCCATGATGGTGTCGTCTGTCCATTCTCTTCGGTCCTATATGATCACCTCGAAGTTTGTGTTAAAGAAGTATCTAGGAGTTGTGTGGTCCGTTGGTTTCATTTCAAGAATGTTGCCTTCCACTATTTCCTTTATCTTGTTGTGATCCGATGTGTTGCTCGTGTTTTGTAGCCTTGGAAGTCCCATTCTTGCCTCTCCCATGATCGTTATGTCAATCGGTGGAAGGTCCAGTAGTGCTTCGATGGCTGCTGTTGGTGTTGTTTCCATAGCCTCCGTTATGTGTGTGTGACTTTTGTTCACTTCAATATGGATTTTCATCAAGTACTTATGGGCCACATCAATTCAAAATTTCGATCGTACGTAGGTGAACTGACTGAAATAGAACTTCAGAACTGCCAGAAATATGATAGATTGAATACATAATTCAGACAACACCTCATTATCATTAACTCAACGAAAAATATCATATCATCCTTCTGATAGAACTCCATTGGTGATGTCAGTTAACAGTTACAATGGTTATTTGTTTTTTCAAGAAAGGGAGAAAAGAACGGTGAGGGAATATTGATTCGTCCTTCTCCATTTTTGGAAACAAAATAAGATATAATTCTCGAAACGTGAACTGCGAACAGAGAACTATCCTTCAACTGAATATATTATTTTCAACAGTGAAATTGTGGACGGTTACTACATCTAAATAACATGTCAATTACATTCCTGTGAAAGAATACAAGTATTCGTCTCATTTTTTTTCTCATATGAGTTGGTTTGTTCCTGATAATTTTAGTCTGTCCCAGTCCGCGATATATGCTCCATTTTGCGTTGTTGATAAATAAGGGGATTCAAATATCAACACTTTTTCACTTTCGAGCTCACCTAATTATGGTTGTGGTTTTATGATTATATCTCCGGTTTCCGTCATCGTAGCGGGATAAACTATATAGTTTGTAAGTCCAATCATAAGCTTTCAAACAAAAAGTTTCATCGGAATCGGTCCAGTAGATTTTGCGTGATACTCGAACAAACAAACAGACAATTAATAATTTTTATAATAGTAATAGATTTATAGTTGTTGTAGTCGTCTTTGTGCTAATTTAGACAGGAAACATGGGTTGCAGCTACTCATTTACCAGTCAATTCACTTATATCATTCACTATGAAGAATTAACGTTAACCTCAGATGTCTCTTTCAATACATTATTGCATCTATTACTGGAATTATACGTTCAATTCATTATTCGACTGAATGTTCTAATCCTTTTATGGACAACTATGTCACGGTTATAGCCGATCGTTATTTCAAATATTTTTCAAATCAATATCGCAATGCCGTTCTGTAGTGAAAGGTGTAATAAAAATATTTTTTATTTGAACAATTGTTTAGTAATGCAATATCTTGAAGGAATTCCAAAAAAACTATATAACAGCGATGACAAAAATGAAGTAATAATAAATAAAATTTTCTTTTGTTCATCTTACATCTATTTTTTTATATGAAAAGTTTCTCGAAGAATACCAAATATAACAGGACCTTTGAATATAATTTATAATAGGTTTCTTCTTCTTCTTTTCTTCGTCACAATCCAATATTTTAATTAAACTTGTTGAAACTCCAATTGAATCTCATATTTTTTGTGACAATGCCATCAACCTATGAATTGCCTATTCTAAGTTGAGGGACCCGCACAGATTACACACGAAATATTTTTTCAAAAATTCTTATAGCCTCAGGTCGAAAAAATTATTTCGTTCGGGAATTAACTCTGTAGCTCTAGAGGGTGGTTCACACTAATAGCTAAAAAAAAAAGAATTTGGAGGTATCTCTGGATTTTGGTTAACGTAAACCAAGATATAAATCCGGAGAAACATCAAAATTAAAAAAACTAACATAGCTTTCTAACAGTAATAACAAAAAATAAAACCGACGAAAAAAAAAACTGAAAAGCAAAAAATAACCCTTTTTAGTCATAATAACCCAACTCCTGAACTAATGTAAATAACTAATTTTGAGTCGGCGCCAAACAAACTAGCAATTGAATTATGTTAAGCGTAAAATGATGATAGCGGAATGCGCGGTGGCGTTTTGATATTTTTTTTTAAAGAAATTCAATGATCTTCATTGATTGTTTGATTGGCGCCGACTCGAAATTAGTTAGTTACATTAGTTTAGGAGCTTAGTTATCATGACTAAAAAGGGTTATTTTTGTTTTTCAGTTTTTTTTTCGTCGGTTTCATTTTTTGTTAAAAAGTTTTTATTTCTTATTTTTTTGTGGCAAAAATCTACTAATTACTACTTACTCAATAAACATTTAAGGTATCCATTATGTTGTAGTGTTATTAGTGCGCCAAGTTTCAAGAGAATCGGTTCACACTTGGAAAATCAATAATTCCCCATTTTTCTACCCTCACGGGTGGATAATTCGAATTCAAATATGACCAACATCGACGTATACCCTATACAATAAAAAAAGAAACGTCCAAATCGGATAACCCAGTCCAAAGTTATGCCTGATCAATATCCTCCATTTTGCTACCCTTAGGGGTGGCATTTAATTTTCAATTTGAAATGGGACCAGCTTCGAAGTCCCTATCCAATGAAAAAATAATCATCGAAATTGGACTACTCTGTGAAAAGTTATGCGTGGTCATACATAAAAAATAAAAAATAAACGCGTCGACTAGAGAACCTCCTCCTTTTTGATTTGGTCAGTTAAAAAATAGTTCCACTAGTCCAGATCCATAATTGTAGCAAACTATTTTTGATATTTACGTACCCGTTTATATTTCAATGTGTTTTATTGACTCTTCAACCATCTATACAAGAACTCGTCGTCACGAATCGTTTGCGTACTTGGAATATAAAGTATTAAAATTCTCGGAATACTACTCTGCCAATGAAGAATTAATAATATCTAAGCAGAAACAATGATGTTGTAAATTGTCTTCACAATACTGATTGGAGTGGGAGATTGCAGAAAAATCTCGAAAACTAACACACTATTCTATTGTTTGACGATTTTTTCGCTGAGCTGTAGGTTGGGCAGCAAGATTCCTGAGGGTTAGCGCATAAACGGAGGAAATTCACCAATGACGTTGCCTATCTCTTTCTATTCCGAAGGCAATATGCAGGTTGCAAGCATAGACGCTATTTTTATTGTCTGTGTCGATCCATCATTTGATGTATTGGGCTAGTCAGGAGTAGTATCATATTTGTGAATGATGCATTCCTTTTCTATAATTACCAGTTTCATTTCATTAAAATAAGAAATAACCGCTGTTTGCAAATTTTAAAGAAAGTATCTGTATGAAGTTGTTTTCGGTAACTGCAAATCAATTTGCCTCCTTCAGCTTTTCCTAGAAGTTAAAATTCAAGAGTCACGGGAGATCAATCTAAAAAAACTGCAGGTGAACCTGAAAACACATTGGTTGTTTTCATTTTTTCAGGCTATTATATCAAATTATCACACTCATTATCATATACGCCAAATCATAAATATATTTTCATCCTACATCATGGATATATTCAAGCGCGGATCCAGGATTTCGTTCAGGAAGGGAATTTTTGTGTGATAACATATCTTTCAGAAAATGTGTTTAAAAAAATTCAGAAATCAATAGTGCAATTGCTGTCCAGAAATGCAGTTTAATTTAAATAGTGCTATGTCATGGGTGTGGATATTAAAAAAACAATTGAATTTGAAGTAATGTAGGTGGCTAGATATATTCATATTATTATAATAGTTGAATTGTTTGATAACATGTACAGGATATTCATGGAATCCGATATGGAATCATCTGCGACTGAAAGATAAACTTTAGTCATGAAACTGACATTTTTCAACTTGTGTACTAACTTCTCTAGAAGATTGACGAAAAACGGGGGTGTAGCAATTTACAAACATAATGAAAGTAGACTAGATCACTGAACTTGATCTAAAGTGTTTCTCCGAAGAAGGAGTCCTAGAGTGTTGTGGTATTGCAATGCAAAAAACTAGTACGGTATGCGTATGTATCTATAGACCTCCATCAGGTAGTCTAAAATACTTTCTAAGCCACTCTGGTAAGTGAAAACTATAATACCATCATCATAGGTGGAGATTTTAACATTAATTTTACTGTTGCCAGTAGGGAACTGAACCTTTTTCGGGACCAATTAGAAATTTTCAATTTTAAATATGTTATCGACGAGCCAACAAGGATAACTGCTTACTCAAGTACATGCCTGGATAATTTTATTATTAGGGACAGTACTGACTACGAAGTGGCAGTCAAAAACTACTATCTGTCTGATCACTTCACCCAAATCATTCGAATTCCAACTATTAAAAATGAAAAACTGGTAAAAAGCTCAGCAAGTTACGGTAGAGATTTTTTGGAGAACAATATCAATAACTTCCAACTCTATCTAGAAAATGAATTATGCGAAAATGTCTACAATGAAACCTATCCAAACAAAGCTTACGACATGTTCCATAATTTAGTTCACCATTATTTTGAAGTATCGTTTCCGCAAACAAACAAAGAATTTCAACTCAAGCATAGTAACACCATAAATTCGAGAATTAAAAAACCTAGTATTTCTATACTCGGACTGTGCAAGAGTTGATGGAAGATACGTAGACATAAGTAGGCAAGTAACGGAAACGTACAGAGAAAAACTCAAAGACAGTTACAAACAGGGTACTATATAGTAGCCAACTCTAAAAATAAATCAAAAACTATGTGGCAAACTCTTAATCAAATTCAGAAAAAAGTAAAGAATCCCGATAATAGTATAATTGATGAAGGTGGTGAAAGTGTCCCTGAAATTGACATGGCTAACAACTTCAACAAATGTTTTTCTGATGCTGTCAAGCAAGAAGTTATTGATATGAGTTTTTTGGAAAATAACATAAAAATCTGCCAAAACTCCATTTTTCTCCACCCTATAACTGAGCATGACGTTCTAGACCTTGCAAGAACTCCAATGCATGTGGTCATGACGAAATCTCAAATAATATTTTGAAAAAATATGTTTTTCAACTATGTGAACCCTTGTCATGAATCTATCGCTGGAATGTGAAATTTTTCCTGAAAAATTAAAAGCTGCACTTGTTACTCCAATTTTAAGAAAAGGGATTTCAATCTGTACGAGAACTACAGAGGAATAAGTTTACTTCCAAGCTTTTCAAAAAATTTCGAATTGAATATCAAGAAGCAGTTGATATCCTTTTTTTCTGCTAATGAACTGCTTTCTTCAAACCAGCATGGCTTCTCGCAGAACAAAAGTACTGAAACTGCACTGTATGACTTCCATGAACACGTCATAAATGCTCTCGAAGGCAAACTAAACATCTGTGGATTGTTCATAGACTTTTCCAGAGCTTTCGATAATGTAAATCACACGCTTCTTCTCCACAAAATGGAACGATATGGCGTGAGAGGTACTGTTTCGAAACTGATGAAGTCATATCTACAGGGCAGGACCCAGAAAGTAGTGATTCGAAGAACAGTCAGTCAGTCAGTAACCATTGAGCAGGGCGTTCCTCAAGGTTCAATACTTGGCCCCTTATTTTTCCTCATATATGCCAATGACCTGATGAAATTCTTGAATAGTCTCACGGGAATACATGTAGTTGCTTACGCGGATGACACCAATTTCCTCATAAAGGACAAGAATTCTATAGCTCTGGCAGAAAAAACTCAGGATATATGAGCGGATAGTAGTAACATGGGCAAATAAAAACCATTTTACACTGAATATCTCGAAAACAACATTAATGAAGTTCTCACTGAATAATGTTCATGAGAACTTCAGCATTTATGAGAACGAGGAGTTGCACATCGAATCTTGCTCAACAACAAAGATGCTAGGCCTCACGCTAGACTACAAACTCACCTGGACCCCTCATATAGAAACACTTTGTGATACACTCCGTAGGAATTGCTACGCAATGAGGTTCATGTCAAACCACTGTAGTAAACAGGTATTGTTGAATATGTACTATGGAACAGTACACTGCCATCTACGGTATGGAATACTCACCTGGGGCACAGGAGCATCCGCAGCGAGGATTTTTATGTTACAAAAATATGCTATCAGAATCATGGCCCACATCGGATGGAGGCAATCATGCAGAAGCACTTTTAAAGAGCTACGAATACTATCTGTTGCGGGTATATATATATATATATATATATATATATATATATATATATATATATATATATATATATATCAACTCTGCATGTATATGTACAAGAACGGGCAGAACTTTGCTGCAACTCAGCATCAATACCAGACCCGCTCCAAAAATTTATTGATACCCCACATACACCGAACTACCATCTACCAAAAAAGTCATCTTCTCCTAGGACCAAAACTGTATAATAAGCTTGATGAATCGATAAACAATTCGGCAAATGTCAATAATTTCAAATCTCATAGAAAAGAATTTCTACAACCTCGAGGAGTTTTTAGGTTAAGTGTTTTCTCCTCCCTTTTGTGCCACTCTCTGGTTACTAGAATTTTTCAATTTCAACCTGACCATTAATTTTCAATTTTTACTGTGAAATCTAATTTTAACTGTTAAGTGTGTGTGTTATTATTTTATGGATTTGAAGTGTTTCGTTACCTTCTGACTAGCATCCTTACATGTTTTTAACTTTTTAATTCAAATCATACAAAATATATAGGTAAATGTGTCTGAATTAATTAATTAGTATATATAAATAAGAAACATTTTGTATGTAGACAACTTTACATGACGTTTTCCTTGTTACTGTACTGATGGAATTATCCGCTGTCATGTACTTTTTAACTAGTGAAATAAACAAATTATTATTATTATTATGGTTCAAGATAACCTCTTGGGAGGTATTCATGTTGAAAAGGGAAACATTTTCTATTGAATAGAAATATTTTTCTGGAAATTGACAAATCTACGACAATAATGAAATTATTCTTTGTAATATCTAACAGAAAACAACTACTTCCCCATGTTTATTTTTCAATTTCCATCAATTTCAGTGTGTCATGTAGAGTTCTCAGAAACAATGAGCTTTTCCTCATCAGGCAGCACCCTCCAATTGAACGAACATCAAAAGTTATCAATGGAAATGTCATTGTGTTTTTAACCGACGAAACCAAAAAGGAGGAGGTTCTCTATTCGACCCGTATATTTTTTTTTTCACTAATCAATATCAAGGAATATCGAGGAAGTCGAGGAATATCGGATACAAGTACCTATTGGATGTAATATGCATTTTGTTGATTATATGTGTATTTATATCAATTATTGGTTATTATTATATCAATTTATAGTTTATATTGTGGGGTTTTTCGGTTTTTAATTCAGCTTTGAAAACAACAACTGAACCCCGTTATTACAATATTCAGTTGAATTGGCTGCCATAAATGGTGGATAACGTTCCAAAGAAACGAAACATATCAAATGATTGTCTGCGTAATAACAATAATTTTTTTGACGTTAATGAAGTAGGACTTTTTGTATTCGGGGGGTCATCTAGTTGGATTCATATCTGAAGAACAAATCAGAAAGTATGCAGACAAGCGATCAAACATGATGATAATTAATCCATGACTGTGCAGGACATCATAAGAGAACGATCATGAAGAAACTGGATGTGTATAATTTTCGAATTTTCTTTCTTTATGCGAAACGTAATTAAAAACGACATGAGTCTTATTATTCTTCTGATTCTTCGGATCACAACTAGTCGGTTAATATCACTCCTCAAGGAAAAATAAACAGCAAATACAATATTATTACCCAACTCGCGGCAATACAAAATGCAATTATGCATATAAGAATGGTTAATGGAGGTGTCATTACCATTTTTTTTGTCCATGTCTGAGCCTTTTAATTCAGCAACAAAGAATGTCTGTTGTGATACAAATTGATGTAGTTATCGGTGATACGATATTAATCAATGCCAATAATTTCAGACGATAGATTCCAATTCCATTCATACACGGTGGTCCCAGAGTACTTGGAGTAACTTCGGATGTTTATTGCTCGTTGTTTTTCAGGAAGGGAAGTTCCTATCCTATAAGCGTATTAGAAAACGAAAAATTCGTTTTTCCACTTGCTGTACGAGACATTATGATAATTTTTTTTTCATTTCACACATTTATTGGGTCGATATTATCAAAGCATACATGGTTCTGATGTTGGAAGAACTCCAAATACTGATGAAAATATACAATGTGCTGTTAGAAATAGGAAAGTCGAAATCACTCGCGGTTAAAAAAAAGTAGAATATGATGGGAAAACAAAACAACAAACTATTGGAAATTCAGTTCCATTAGGAAAATTATACCAAGCAGAGGGGTAAAATGGCTTGACGAAGTCCGAATTTACCTATTTCTGACCAAATATTCTACCTTCAACTACTACCTAACTCCAAAGTTATAATTCGAGTTATAAAAACCGTAACTGAGACCACCGGATCTCCTTCAAAAACCATATACTCAATAGGCGTAGTGCATAGTATGAAATTACTCGTTATGAACCTCAAATATACCTTCACAGCCTCATGGATCAAAAGAGTTATTTATTAGGTTGAATTTCATCTAAAGGTGACCAGAAAAATGTGTTCAAAATACTTGAACTTTCAGGGAATACTTTCTAGTAAATAGTAACCTAATTATCACCTCATGTATGTTCAAATAGTCAGGGAATAAACAAGTCGGTAAACAGGTCTACTATACACTCCACCCCACCTATTTTGGCACCAATTAAGTTGCCTGGGCATTTTTTGTCCTAGCTTATACCTACTGTTCCACAATGAGGGCAAGATTACTACAATATTTGTCTAATAAGACTAAATGTCTACAACGAAGTCAATTTTACTCTCCTCAAATAACTTATTTTGGAGCTAAACTCCAGAAATCCATAAAATGCCAAGTAGAAATTCGAATAGAATTAGTAAACCATACAAGTATACCACCAACTACTATATTAGCTGCCAGAATGGTAATATAATCCGAACCTACACTTCCTAAAATCCAAAGATCAGAGCCATCATGTTACTTATGTGGTACATAAGAATATTCTACTATGTGTTCCACGTCTTTTAATGGCTTCAACTATTTCAAAACATTCATCATCCATTTTTATGAATAAAATATGAAAGCAAATAAGTGTTAACCATCGACGGAGGTAATACAAAACAGGCTTATGTTAGGTTATGCCGGTAATGGATGGATTGACAGAATGAACAGAATGAATGCATAGATAAGCTGCGTTCAACAAGTTTCGTCTGTCGCCAGCGGTAAACTACTGCCGTGACGTTTTCAATGATACGACAAAATAAAATTCAATGAAGTTGGTCCAGCAGCAAGAAAACGAAAGCAAATAGCAAAACAATAAAAGATTGATGTGTTAAAACGATGACTTCGAAAATTTCAACACTAATCATTGCGGTTCCCGGAAACGTCGCATTAAAGTTTTTAAGCAAATCATAATATCTCAATGTTTTTAAGGTAGTCACAATTGGCAAACAAATTGAATTGGAAATTTCCGAGCTCGGCATTCTGCAAAGTTAGCATTCTAAGAGTACTTCCAGACTATGCGAAACGCGGCCATGTCAAACTACAATTTTTGAGCCATTTGATATTTAAAATGTTATGATTGGCTATTTCTCTTCGGATAGATATTCCTTCCTCGCACTGAGATAACATTATCGTCCGCTCAGAATATCGAATAATAACAATATAAATTTATTATCCACGATTCCAATCCAACCAGAGATCGGATATCGCATGAAAAAACATCCCATAACAAATTTATATTTTGTCATTTGACCACAATGTGAAAGGGTCTGAAATCCCAAGATAAGGAAAATGGACTTCAAAGTCAGGAATAAAGGTTACTTTCAAATTTGCATAAAGCCTATGTGTTTTCAAAAATTGGTGTATATGATAAGTATATACATACTTCATCTATAAAATTCGTTTCTGCAGTGTTTGAAGAAAAAAGTTGAGGAAGTACACTAAATTTTATGAATTTTTTCCATACAAATTGGATATTTTGAAGGGTCTCACTTGTTTTACATACGTAAAATTCAACATTATCACAGAAAAGTTTGTATCGCAAATAAAATCCGAACTAGATGTGAATGCGAAACCATCACTTGCATACATCATTCTCTGCTGTACGTTTCTTGACAGTTCTTTTTTCATACGCCATGTTCATCTTCAAAGCTTTTACGAATAAACATGTAGGTTAAGGTTTGCAGTAAACATTTATTATCTTCTTCTAATTTTCTACTGTTTGTTTTAATATAGTGTTTATAACCTAAAATAGGTAGAAATGATTAAATTTTTACCATCAATCGACTATTCTCAAGACAATATAACTTATTTATGCCTTCGACTTATTAGACAAAATGACTTGATTGCCCAATTTTCGACTTCTGGATTACTTCCATTTTTTCCCCCATATTGGTAAATTTGAGGTAATTATAACGTAAGAATTACCTTCGCTAATTTTGGCGCTGACCTATTTGAAGGTCGAAATAACGTAAATTTTACTTAAAATGTTTGTTGCGCATCCAACTGAGAATGGATATACTCACCTTTACCCCATTTTACGTCCACTCCGAAAGCCTCACCGACTGCTCTAACTGGACTATAGGTAAAAATGTATTTCGACGTGTTTGTGAGTTTATTAAACGTCGACTTAATTTTGGAAACCTGCCATTTCGTGATATGTCCATGATCTGGTTTCAGACATAAAATCAATAAAATGGTTAGTTCACAGTTTTTTTACAGATGTGTTCTCAAAATATCCCATAGTCTAAGAGCCGGTGGGAGATCGACCTTCACCGATCTGATAACTCGATGAGACATATTTTTCATCAAATATAATTTATAAACAAATATGCCTATGATAACTTGCCTATCGAAAAGTGTTCATAGCTATTTTTAATTGAATTAATTTCAATCAATTTTCTTTCATCACCTTCACTCTCTTGATAACCGAATGAGTTTCATCTCAACTGATAGTTATCAACACACATAATATGCCTAGGTAGGCTTGCCTACTTATTTCTGGGCATGGCTACCTGGCAAGCAGATGTGAACAGGTAAGTCAATATAGGTAACTACACCGATCTGTTAACCAATCGAAATTGATATCATAGGTAAGATCATTTTATTACAAAACCAATCGTATAGGCTTGCCTGCAAAAAATCGTACATAAAATATTATTGCCAAGCTATAAAGTTTTAGAATTTTAGCTATTTGATAGGTGCGAGAGAGAAAGTAGAGCGTCCGAGGTCCGTGTGCTAGAACAGGACACAACATAGTAGCTGCACGCTACCTGACCGTTGAATGTATCCGAGTGCGCATGCTCGTGTACATGTGAGTGACAGTGACAGCATTTATTTACACTCGACAGTAATTTTGAACTCTCATTTATTATAACTCTAATTTCGATCACAATTTTTGTATTATTTCACACTATATATACTTACAGCTATGAAATAATCAAAAATATGTTCTGTATTATTTTCGTCATCTTCAAGAGCCGTTGTTTCTGGAGGTTCATTATCACTAGAATTAAGACTTCTTGAGGTCGTTGGAAGCTACAAAAATTAAATAAAAATAGTTATATAATGAGAATGAAAATTTCAATGTTATTAAATCAATTCACATAATGTAAGGAAATTTACTCATTGTTGAAGTGTATATTTGTATTAAATTTGTCAATTAATAGACAACCTTCACAAAAGTCAAATTCATAGCTACAACAAATTCTTTGAATTTTGAAATATTCAGCAAAATTTTAATAAAAAAAAAGTTTACATTTACAAGAGTGACATATTTGAAATTGAATGTGCGGCTTTTTTCAAAAGCAAAAATCGATATGAAAAAAATAGCCAATTGTAAATTTTTAATAAGTATAAACAAAAGCTTTTACTTTCTTCATAATTTTTTACGAAATTTTCAAATTCTTCTTTGTAGGTACTACTTTTTTAAAACTGTAACTTTGTTGTAACACGTGGAGTGATAACCAACAAAATCCAACGATTCTTTGCTTAATTGAATATCTCCATACTTAAAGTTTTGTTTTTTACGGAAAGCCAATTTTAATGGCATATTTTAAATGAATTTTCGTCAAAGTCAATAATTTATTTTTCCGTATCATACAAAAAACACTTTTTACTCATTTTTGAAATCACAATTAATATTATTTAGCACGTGATCGAAATTAGAGTTATAATAAATTAGAGTTCAAAATTACTGTCGAGTGTAAATAAATGCTGTCACTGTCACTCACATGTACACGAGCATGCGCACTCGGATACATTCAACGGTCAGGTAGCGTGCAGCTGCTATGTTGTGTCCTGTTCTATCACACGGACCTCGGACGCTCTACTTTCTCTCTCGCACCTATCAAATAGCTAAAATTCCAAGACTTTATAGCTTGGCAATAATATTTTATGTACGATTTTTTGCAAGCAGGCCCATACGATTGGTTTTGTAATTAAATTATCTTACTTATGATATCAATTTCAATTGGTTAACAGATCGGTGTAGTTACCTATATTGACTCACCTGTTCACATCTGCTTGCCAGGTAGCCATGCACAGAAATAAGTGGGCAAGCCTACCTAGGCATATTCTGTGTGTTAAAAACTATCAGTTGAGATGAAACTCATTCGGTTATCAAAAGAGTGAAGGTGATGAAAGAAAATTGATTAAAATTAATTCAATTAAAAATAGCTATGAAAACTTTTCATAGGCAAGTTATCATGGGCATATTTGTTTATAAATTATATTTGATAAAAAATATGTCTCATCGAGTTATCAGATCAGTGAAGGTCGATCTCCCACGGTCTCCTCTACTACCAGGAGTTAATTTGATATTGTTGACATCAGATTGTTGTCGATAGCTTGCAAAAATTATCCCAACTGAAATTCTTTCCTGAGCAATAAAATATTGATTAGAAAATCTCTTCCTGCTGTGAGTACAGGTAGCCATGCACAGAAATAAGTGGGCAAGCCTACCTAGGCATATTCTGTGTGTTAAAAACTATCAGTTGAGATGAAACTCATTCGGTTATCAAAAGAGTGAAGGTGATGAAAGAAAATTGATTAAAATTAATTCAATTAAAAATAGCTATGAACACTTTTCGATAGGCAAGTTATTATAGGCATATTTGTTTATAAATTATATTTGATAAAAAATATGTCTCATCTAGTTATCAAATCGGTGAAGGTCGATCTCCCACGGTCTCCTCTACTACCAGGAGTTAATTTGATATTGTTGACATCAGATTATTGTCGATAGCTTGCAAAAATTATCCCAACTGAAATTCTTTCCCAAGCAATAAAATATTGATTAGAAAATCTCTTCCTGCTGTGAGTACTGCGTTATAAAAACGAAAACCGGTGATTGTTTCATTAGCAGCTGGAGAACAGGAATTACCTTTTTCAATTAAAGCGAATGAATAGTGATGATGCTCCTGCGAAAGTGGATCTAATGCAGAGATATGAGCAGAGTAATAGGCACTCCGTTCCTTCTGCTATGTGGAGACCCCACACGCTCACTCGCCGACATATTTACAACATTCATTTCAGAGTCCTTCACTTTGTTGTACGTAATGTAGGAGAATTAGAAAAAAACATGGAGAGCAAGTTCGTTTTCCTGAAAATGGGAGAGATTATTCGTTCTTTATGTATAACAAATAAACAACATAAATAATACTGCTTGATGAAAATACGGCTTGAAATATCGGTGTGGGAGAGTCCAATTAAAAAACAAAAAGTTTGAACGGAACAATTGGTTGGAAGATATTCTTTAAAGAACTATTTATGAATGCATATTCCAACATTTTTGAAAAGCAAGGTGGAATTGTCACAGTTCGATAGTTTTCTAGTGAATGGGAACTATTCTTCTTGTAAACTGGTCTTCCCGTTTTTAACGCATTTGGAAATGAACCTGAGGTGAAAAACAGATTCACCAAGTGGAGCAGAGGTTTTATTTTGACCGATAGACATTTTTTTAGAACAAACTAGGAATGTATTCTTTGAAGAACTATCTTTCTTGGAACAATTCATGGATTTTAACGTAATATTTCAGTTTCATTTACATTTTTTTCTTATGTCATCCACTGATAGATTTTCAGCTAGAAACTTACATTTTATATTTCTTATATAAATACTTTGGGTGAATGGTGATTTGCAAGCATTTTTCACAGTTTTTCAGTTTTCTTTGTGGTCGATTATTTTGGTCCTCACTGTCAGATTTTATTTACTTTGATAATTGTGAAGGGAATAATTGCTTCTCACGTGCGAAATTCATAATGAGGAATGAGAGTGATTCTGAAATGTAACCAGTATACTAGTATAATGTTAATGCTAGATACATTAAGGTGGATATCTATTTATAAAGGACAGATTTTATAGAACATCTATGATATTTATATTTAAAATCATGAATAATATGCTACCAAGTTACTTTAACGAATTCATAATATACCGTAGTAAAACTCACGACTATGAAACAAGACAAAACAATAACTTTCACCTACCTAAATGCAGGATATCAAACTCTATGAAAATATTATTATATAAAGGTCTAAGTCAATATAATGAATTACCTCAAGTAATAAAAGAGGTCAATAATATTCATGAATTCAAATCAAAACTAACTGAACATATGAAAAATAATTGAGATATTAAATAACCAATATATATATACTTGTAACTATTATACTTGTAACTATTAGTCATAAGTTGTAAATCACTGTGCAAAGAAGAAATGTAAGAAGAAATGTAAAATATTAGGATGTATACCTATATAAACAATAAACTCATTCATTCATTCATAATCTATATATACCGGGTGGCCCACTCAAGACTATCCACCCGGATAACTCTTGATTTCTAATATTAATTGATATCGAAGATAAAGGAGCATTTCTGGAACTTCCGCTATCAATTCTTTGGAAACAAGTCAAGCAATATGCAACTACGAAACAAATTTATTATCGGGGTGATACATTTCAAATGAGGTATCACGCGACCCATATTACTATGGAAATTTTTGATAAGGTGGAGGAGGAAGCAATGACAGATGACAAATTCATCTTACAAAAAGTCCGCCTACAAATGAACTTTGACGTGTTTCACCTTCTTGTCATTTGACCATTTGTTCAAGAGTTATTCAGGGCGGATCATCTTGAGTGGGCCTGCCCTAATATTTCGAACACAAATGAAGCAATCTGCAAAAACTACACATAGTTATTATCGGTGTGGAAATACCATTCGAATGAGGTGCCACTCGACCCATATTCAAATTTGAAATTATTGAAGGGGTGGTTCTCTAGGGGAGAGAGAAGCAATGATAGACGACGAATCAATCTTCGAAAACGTCCCCCGACAAATGAAATTTGACGTGTTTTAGCATTTTTTCCTTCGACCATTTGTTCCGAGAGTTATCCCAGGTAGATCGTCTTGAGTGTGCCACCCGGTGTATAATTACATGTCCTGACTGACTGACTGACTGATTCACTTCGATCAACGCCCAGACCAAACCGCTGGAATTGACAGCGTATTCCTATGATGACATGGGTTAGCACTAAGAAAGGTTAGAAAGACACTTCTTTGACACGAACAGGTGATCATACAAGACAGAAGGGATTGGACATCATATTATGGACATCAAGAGCAAACCAGGAGAGAGGATCCAAGACCGAGGAAGGAACTGTTGCTGGTATATACAGTGAAGAAATGAGCACCTGACTGGGAATGAATACTTCCGTATTCCCAGCGGAAATGTACGCAATCAATTTTTCAATGCGTGAGAGAAAACAACATAAAGGAAGTGCGCAACGGATATACAAGTGGATATACACGGCGATCATTCGCCCGATACTAACGTATGGATCCATCATTTGGTGGACCGGTACTACAAAGGGCAAGTCCAGAAATGAACTTGATAAAGTACAACGACTGGCTTGTCTAGGAATAACAGGTGCCATGAGGACCACGCCTACTAGAGCTCTAGAAGTTCTACTAGGACTACCACCTCTGCACCTTGTCATTGAGCATGAAGTCATCCGTGCTGCATACAGACTCAAAGGCGCAAGCCAATGGATCGGTACTGAGGCAGACCATGGACACTCAGCTATCTGGAACAGGGCAAAGGAAGGATGTCCAGTTCTATTGATGGAAAGAGACAGCACCCCGCCTGTCCTGGATTTTAGAAAAGGACCCACTATAACCATCCCCACAAGGGAGGAATGGAAAGAAAATGTGCCTGACAGATCTTCAAACCAAGGATCAACCTGGTACACAGATGGGTCAAGATTTGGGGGAATGTCCGGCGCAGGGGTCTACGAAGAAGGAACAAAGAGAGAAATCTCAGTTCCTTTAGGCAAATATGCCTCAGTGTTCCAGGCTGAAGTATATGCTATACTCACCTGTGTCCAGGAAAATCTCGACAATAAAAGTCGATGGCCTACTGCCATCTACTCGGACAGCAAAGCTGCTATTATGGCGTTAGGCGGAAATAGGATTGTATCCAAACTGGTGTCCGAGTGTAGAAACGCCATAGAAAGTTTATTGAAAACAAGCAAAGTTAGCCTCATATGGGTCCCGGGACACTCAGGTGTCCCTGGGAACGAGGATGCTGATAGATTAGCCAAGATAGGATTGGGAAAAACCCCAATTGGACCTGAACCCATCCTGGGAATACCCAGCAGCCTGGCAATCTCAAACATGGAGGAACTGCTACAAAAGCAGTTCCTTAAAACATGGCAAGAGGCGCCAGGCATGAGGCAATCAAAGCTCCACATAAAGGAGCCAAGGAAAAAATGTCGATCGGAACAGACAAGGGCCAAGGGAACCGGGGGGGCCTATGTAGATGGTGCCTGGAAGATGACGAGACATCGTCGCACATCCTCACTGAGTGCCCAGCCTTGGTGCACCAGAGGGAGATCAACCTTGGGAGCATAATTCTGAACCCAGAGGACGTCAAGGAGATTCAGCTGAGGAAGCTGCTGAATTTTGTCAAAGAAATCGGCATGCCCAGCTGAGTTTCTCAGAACAAGTGGGCGCACAATGGGCCCAAATAGAGAGGCCTACGGGTACGTGGTTCTTCGGAACCAGCCCACCTTGTGCGAAGAAGAAGAAGTGCGCAACGCACGGATCGAAACATGCACAGACAGCCAGGCATCACTGAAGGCTCTCACGAACCCAAAAGTGACATCAAGACTGGTATGGGAATGCCGAGAACAACTCAGTGCCCTCGAAGAAACAAAACAAAATGATTTTGATGTGGGTTCCAGGACACTGTGGCATCGAGGGCAACGAAAAAGCTGATGAATTAGCCAGGACGGGCTCATCAACTCCATATATTAGCCCAGAGCCCGCACTCGGAGTAACAAAATCGGCCATCCGAGGCTTCGTACGGGACTGGGTCAAACGAAAACAAAGAGAGCGCTGGAAGGAAGCTCCTCTCATGCACCACGGGAAAACATTTATAATAGAACCGCCGAAACGAAGAACTACTCAAGATAAGAAGGAACCAATTCAGAACAATAACGGGCCTTCTCACTGGTCACAGGCCAATGAGAGGACACCTGCACAAAATGGGGCTGTACAACGGAGAACTTTCCTGCAGACAATGTGGCAAAGGGACAGAAACGGCCAAACATATATTGCCAGAATGCGAGGCGCAAGACCACAAAAGACACGCAATATTCGGACAGCCAAGGACCCCCGAAGAATACAGTAGCCAACCGGTGAAGAACCTGTACAGATTGATACTAGAGTTACGGAGTGGGTGCTGTAAAGCAATAACGCGACCAGACCAGCATCCGAGGAAAAAAATTAAGGTTTCTTTGATACTCCAGCCCTAAAGGGGTGAAATGGGGGGGGTGAGAAGAGAGTGCAACACCCCTTACTTTTGAACCCCAGATTTTAAATTATATGATTCAAATTTAAAAAGGTGAAATCACTTTGCCGATAGGCTGCTCAGATAGATACGGTTAGGCCGTGAGTAAGGTTCAATTAATGACTTTTCCTAGTTAATCAAATTTGTCCACTAAAAAAATTATACATTAATTAACTTGACTAGTTCAAGAGTTGGGCGCCAGACTTGCTAAAGACAAAAGTCAAAGATAAATAAAATTAAATAAATGTTACCTAGCTTGTATGGGAAGGCAAATAAATATGCAATAAATCAACTTAACAAATTTATTCCAGTTGGAATTTTGAACAAGATAAAAATAAAAAATTAACAAATACAGAAGAGTATTGAACTTGAATGGAAAAATTACATAAAAAGAAACCAGTAATTTTGACTCTGATCAAAATTCGAACATTTACACCTATGATTCCTCCAGTTGTTGGTCACGAATTATACCTTCGGGAATCTTGAACGAGATAGAGGAAGGCTAGTTTCTTGAAGCTGGTCCCAGCGGTTCTAGGAGGAACTTGGTTTCAGCGGTTACGATTAAGATGGTCGTGGGTGGTTCTATAGTTGGTTTTAGACCCCCTTATCGGCGTGAATTGAGTTGATCTTCACGGACCAGTGCTGATATTGATGTGCTGTAAGACCTCCCAGGCTACTAGTCCTTCCGTCTCCGTAGATGGGTTCCCTCCGTGGTATATATCATGCGAAGAAGATGATAGGAATCAAAATATGTACAAAAGGGAGAACGAAGGATATCCTTTGAACCTCAAGTTTTATGTTTCAAATTTTAATCGAGAGTCAAAAGATAGATGCAAATGATAGCATACAATAAAAATCTCAATCTATATAAAAGACGAGAAGGTTACAGTGAAAGAACAAAGATAATAAATAGCAATTCAATCTGCTATTCTGGAGTTAAATTTATAAGTTAATTTTAATAATTTAAAAAAATATTAAAAATGAACAAAATTTAAAACCAAACAAAACAAACCTCACCCAAAACGTGGTGTTCAAATTCAGTTAAATTTTGAAACAGGTAAGTTTTGATAAGGTGATTCTATGTACCAGAAGGGTAAAAAAATTCAATGAGGAAAGGTATTTCAAAAGAAATATATAAATTTCCTTGAAATTTTACCAGAGAAAAAATATAGTATTTTAAAGCAAAATACTATAAAATTGCCAGAGAAAAAATCTATTATTTTAAAGCAAAATATTTAAAAGTTGCCAGTACAAAGATATATTATTTTAAAGCAAGTGCCAAAGGAAAATATAGCGTTATAACCAAAATACTCTAGTAAGCTACAAAAAAATATAGGGTTTCTGAACCAAGATAATAATCAGAGTAAAATATACTCTTCAGCCAAGATAAGAAGAGAGAGACACACGTCTTTCAGTGAGCACGACTCTCTTAGAAAAAGATAAAGTGAAATAATTCTTTTTATAGAAGAATTTTCAGAGATAAACCGAAGAGGGAGACCACACGTCTTTCAGTGGGCACGACTCTCTTAGATAAAGATAATGTTAAATAATTCTTTTAATTGAAGAATTTTTAAAGATAACTGAAGAGGGAGACCTCACGTCTTTCAGTGGGCACAACTCTCTTAGATAAAGATAATTTTGAAATAGGGCGGCAATTCCCTTTTCAAATCGATAAACAGGTAATTCTCAAAAATTAGAATGAATCTCCCTGCTCTTGGCGATAAGGTAGTAACTGAAGTGAATTGACTCTGCAACGATCAAAAATCAAATAAGCTACACTGGGAATTGAATGGAGTAATAGATATAAGAAATTTATTAAACGGAAATCAACTTTACGCTTGAGGCATATATTGAATCGAGTGTTCTGAGACCGTTAGGCCAGAGGTACAACTCTCTCGATAAGCAATTCTTTCTCAAGAGAAAAGAAAATTACTCTCATAAACATATAGTTATGAAATAAAGAAAATTGCTTACCAGAGAGCCGTCCTATTAGTCACTCCGAACAATCAAATACGCCCTTCACTTCAATTGGAATCCTTGGAACAAACCGGTGGTTGTGTGAGGTACATAAGCTCTAGTCCATTCAAATTACCAATTAACTGGTACCTAAAAAAATGCAAAAGCGTAGAACTGATTTCCAATGAAAAAATCAGTTCCCAATATTCGGAACAGATGTTACGTTAGCCACAATATGTACTATGAATGATTTGTCAAAATGGCCGAAATATCTATCTTTAACCTTCAAAAATTACCATGCGGTATATCCAAGAATTCTAATATTACAAGCATAAGAAAAAACAAGAGAATGCTAATCAGCTACAACATTAATTGAAAGATAAAGAGAATAATATTACTCAACTAAACTCCAGCAGTGAAACTTATTTAATTTCTAGATCTTACAAATCAAAGCCAACTCACTCAGTACATCTGCCTATCTCGACGTTCTATTCAAGAAAGAGAACGATTATCCTTTCGGTTCGACGAAATCACAGTTCACCTGTTTTTCATTCTCGGTTTCTTTCCTATTTAAAAAAACTTGGAAAAAACCAAACGCTCGATAAACGCGATCGACACGAAAATGAAATGTCACGGTCACACTGTCAAAATACCATTTTCTAGGGACAATAATGAACGTACATTCTTCACGACCTGAGCGCAGTGACTACTGACCCGTACTACCGTAAAGGTAACCGGAAAAGTTATGAGAAATTGGTTATGTGTAAGGACGTAACGAAAAATTCGTTACAAGAGGTGAACGTGAAAGTACCGTTAGTTTTGAAGTTGAGTCACAGAAATTGGTATTTGGGCTTTTCTTCTCAAATAAAGAAACACGTATTTCAGGGTTTTTGAAAATTCAACCCTAAATGGGTCAAAATGGGGGTTGAAAGTTTTATAGAATTAGAAGTTAGATTTTTAAATTGTGTTCATATAAAAATTTGGTACTCCAGGTTTCTTACAAATAAGGAAATACCTGTTTCAGTGTTTTTGGAAATTCATTGCCCTAAGGGGGTTAAATGGGGAATGGAAGTTTGTATGAGGGTTCCGTTAGTTTTTAAGTTGGGGTATTGAACATTGGTGTTTGAGGTGTTTCTTACAAATACTTCACTAGGGGTGAAATGAGGGGGGGTTACAATCAGCAAAAGTGCTCTTTGTTACAAATCAATGAATCGTGTTTAACCTTATTTGAAAATTCCGTCCTCAAAGGGCTGAACCGGGGTAATGAATTCGTAATAGTTGTCACGAAGCATTACTTTCGCTGTCAAATCAATGATGCCATCAAACGAGATAACGGGATAACGGAGTAACGGGATTATGGGATAACAGGAAACGGGATAACGGGAAGCAGGCATACGTTTGATAGCTAGAAATCAAAGACAAACATAGGAAAAAATACAAATTCTATCAGCTATCATACTACTACATAGATATACTACTAGATTCAAATTTAGATTATATATTGAAGGGGACCACATATTGGAGTAATACTCTACATGTCATTCTTTCCATTTTCTTAACAAACGTTTATTGCTGCTAGGGCAGATTGCAGAACTCGCTAGGAGTTAATTATAAAAAAAACTTGCAAAATTAGGCTCAAGCTTTGGATTGAGCTCCGATGTTGGTGATAATAAAAGTTCTTACACGAGGGAATTTTTTAATGTCTCGGAATTGGTTTATTCTCATCCAACATATCGCCAAAATACACTCTCAAAAGTTATATTCAGTTGTATGAAAATCTTCATATACTCATTCTCCGCCTCATATACTCATATACTCATTCTCCGCCTAAGAAAAGACTTCGAAGTATTGATACGATCGATTTTAATTGGAATGATAATTGTTCCATTTGTGGAAATAAAACTGATAAGGTGAAGCAGAAAAAAAAATAGTGTAACCAAATAATTTTTTTTAGGGATGTTCTTACTATTCCTGCTCAAATTACAAAAATAAAATAATGGTTGATCGAGAATAATCACATAGACATTCCAAGAAACCATTCTAGATATTTTTAAATAACGAATAGATGATCAATGCGGAGAAATGTATGAAAAAGTATCTGGCGTACTAGATTTGATAGCAGTTAAGGCTAAATATCACGCAGATTGTTATACCACGAGATGAAGCGAGACGTGAGAGTCGAGGAAAAAATCGACCTCAAGTTTTACAAGTGGACATAGCTATGAACCGAATTTTCAAATACATGAGATTGATTATTGTCAATTCTCATTTAGGAAATAAATAAATTTATTGACAACGGAGCATATTCCTGATGAAAAAACCAATAAGGTCCAGATTATTATTACATTATAGATATAATACATTAATTGGTACAAGGAAAGAATAAACAATGATACTGCTGAAGAAAATCGGATTTTGAAGGCTGCTGATAAAATTATTCGGAGACTTATTCGTTCACAAGTTTATTGTGATGACACATACCCAGCTAGTGACAAAATGTTTGAATGGTTGTTGGAGGAATGTTGTTATATCGCTAGGAACAATCTGTGAACATTATGTCAAATATTTGGGGAATAATTACGACAGAAGCGTTTGCGTAGTATTCAAAAGATACAACAAGGAGTGCACAAAACCAGCTGAAAGAAATTGCCGCTTGCAAAAAAAAACTTCTCCTGAGATTATAATTAACGAAGATATGCCACTCAACATTCTTTGCTGATAATAAAAATAAAAGCAGCATAAAAATGTTGGGAAAAAAATTATCATATCACGATCCAGTTGTCAAACAGAAGCTGATGCCTGATGTTAGTAGTTGAAACGGCTATAAACATTCAAACTAAAAATGTTAGCCGACTAGCCGCGCCATCGGTTTTTTATCATTTATTTTACGTCGGCCCGATTCTGCGACAAGGCCTGATACCGACACCGATGAGCCCACTTCCCCCCAACCGGAAATTTTTCCGAATCCTCTGGTGTTTCCAATCAAAGGTAGGGTTCTTTCACGAACTCAATATCTATGAACTAGGGACCGCCATCTTGACATCCCCTCCGAAGGACGGCTTATTTTTCGATATATCTCGTGCTCATTGATATATCGGCTGCAGCTGCGAGTATGCTACTGAGCTGCAGTTGTACGGGGCTCAATAAGGCGAACGTTCCTTGGCAGTCAGTAGTCACCCATCCAAGTACTGATCGTGCCCAGTTCTTCATGCCTCCTTTCAACATTCAGAAAGAGAGTACTTACTAGTAAAATTATGGCTCGGAAATGATATTTCCAATAGAATGGGGATGGAAGAAAGAAAAAGGATCGTTGAATCCAATAACAATGAAATAACTTTTAGCCCCTGAAAATTTACTGAAAACTAATATAACTCGTGCACGATAGGATATCGAGCGGCTTGTGGATGCAGAAAGCATGGTCTTGCAGCGCAGCCTGTTTGGAGTGCAGAGGTGATAGTTGTTTAAACGCTTCTACAATTTACAAATCTATGAAGTTAAAGACAATAAAATGTTCATTTCAATTACTATTTGATAACAAATAGTTTCAATAAATAATAATAACATTTTCTGTGTCAATCGTACCTTATTATAAAATTGTTATTCGCCAGATTGGTTCCTTTTGCTTAGAATGTTTTACTTTAGACCCCGATTATATTTTTTCAATCCCACATTTTTCATTAAACTATTACATTATTAAGTAGTAATCATTTTAGTACTGGATTTGAGAATAACAATGTAAAAAAGCTCATGAAAATATATTCACTGGAACGATACTCTACTACAAAAATTTATTTTCTTTTCAATTTGTTGGATTGTTCTAATGACAACATTTTTGGATCTTCAAGAATATTAAAAAAAAACAATCTCATCTCTGAAATTGTGTTCAGTTGAGGAAATCAGTTCGGCTCAGTAATAAAGAGTTTTGATGACACCTTTTTGATAAGAGCATAATTTAATACTGATAAGGCATTGAGATTTCAATTAACTCGAACAAAAAGAATAAACGAACAGCATAATTGAAAACATTGTGTATATAGTGTTCCATGTTATTCTGGTGAAACTAACACAGGAGAAACGTCAAGATCCCCAAAAATAAGAAAATCTGAAGAATAATATAAAAATAGAGGAATTATAATATCGAAATTAGCTGAATATATATTAACACGAGCAGGGGCACATATAGCGGACAAAAATTGTTCATGCTTGAACCAAATGAAGGAAAAATAAAATCAAAATGAACTATTTTTTACACGCTTTATATTCCTCTTCTATTCCTTCAAAGATGACGTCATGATATACTTGCAACATTTTTCTTTCAGATACTTAAGCGGTAATATGGTAAAACAGGATATTTGTCGCAGTTTTTTGATATATTGTTTCAATATTCATATAAATCTCCATTGCATTCCCCATACGCTAATTTTTGCCTCCAAGAGCATATACCTTAACGCTGAACTCTGTATCTCTATAGTTATGCAAAATTAATGTTCCTAGTCCACTTTCGGTATGGAAAACTAAAAACATAAATTCTAGTTATATAATCATTTCAGAATATGAGTTATTCAAAATGTCAAGGAAACATATCCATCATCTGCTATCATTCTATTTCAAAATAATGGAAATATCCAGAAATTGCATAATATTAAAAAAAATTAAACTTCCTAACATGAGATGAGCGGATAATACGAAATTCCTAGTAAATGAGAGCAGATTTAATTTTTCATGAAATAAATATGTTGTCCTATTAAAATTTCCATTGAAGCAATATGTTTCGACTTTTGATATACCGATATGTCAAAATCGATAGCATAGTAGGATTATATAATGTTATTCCACTTGATTCCGTGTGTTCCATATTCCCAATGTTGATATTCGTTGCCCCCAAAGTATATCTCCGTTCTCGGGGATTATATTTCAATAAATCAATTTTCTAGCTGTGAAATAATATTTGAAATCAGTCCTGTAGTAAATGAGATCTTTCGTTGTATCTGATTCAGTCAATGTGTATAATTCCTCTCAACAACCTTTCGACATAGTTTTTATCATCTTCAAGTTAAAAACACAAAAATTATTAAAAACATAACACGTTTCTTAACACAATATCAAATTACCTATGACATGTATCTATATTTTTGCTTTGGAATGTTGTTGAAGATGTGTGATTTCGTTGTTATCGGGAATGGTTTACCTTTCATATTTTCCCCCTTCATAAATACGCGGGATTGTTTAGAAGATTAAGTTATATACTATATAAGCCTCACTGTATTTTTATGGCAGCATGTAAAGATCAGTATTCATTATTACTACTATAAACAAAGTTAAAAAAGGTTAGTATAAATCTGGCTTATTATTTCTTTTGTTAATACTGCTGGGGTGTTTTTTTATTTGTATATCATTCCAAGGAATGTTTCATATGTACCTTTCATTTTGCACTTTATAAATCACTTCGTCCGCGTAGAATGTGTATTTTTCCTGGTTTTCTTTATGTGGTTCAATCTAGTTTGAACATTACTAGCTGGTGCCCGTGACTTCGTCCGCGTAGTATTTGTATTTTTCCTGGTTTTCTTTATGTGATTCAATCTAGCTTCGAACATTAATAGCTGGTGCCCGCGACTTCGTCCGCGCAGAATTTGTATTCTTCTAATTTTTTTTTATGTGATTCCATCTAGCTTCGAACATTAGTTTGACAGTTTGTCAGATTTAATTATTTAAAAATGACGGATTTTCATACAAACTTTCATACGTTTTTTCACCACCTTAGGAGTTAAATTTCCAAAAATTGTTCCTAAGTGTCAAAGAAACCCACATGTAAATTTTCACGGTTCTAGCCCAGGAGTTTGGGCTGTGCGTTGATATCTCAGTCAGTCAGATTTTTTTTTATTGTTTTATTTAACGTCGGCCTATTTCTGCGACCACGGCTAAACACACTCCCCCCCAACCAGAAATTTTGCCGAATCCTTTGTTGTTTCAGAGGTAGGGTTCTTTAACGAACTCAACATCTATGAACTCAGGATCGCCATCTTAACGTCCACTCCGAAGGACGGCATATCTATCGTCTTATCTCGTGCTCATTGATAAGACGCCTGCAGCTGCGAATATGCTACTACGCTACAGTTGTTACGGCATTCAACGCGCACCTTCCTTGTCAGGTGGTAACCCATTCAAGTACTAAACGCGCCCGACGTTGCTTGGCTCAGATATCGATAAGACTCTCGTCAACCTGACCAGCCGCCATGTTCGCGGATAATACCGCGATCTATGCCCATTCGTTCCAGAGCAAACTCCAGATTCATCTGGATCGGTTAGTCACACCATATTTGGGGAAGAACAAAATCAAACTAAATCCAATTAAAACGGAGGTCGTTAACTTCACAAGGAAACAAATTAATGCGAAGATCCTTGGGAAGATAAAGATCGAGAATAGTCAAGTGACGAAGAAGCCCTCTGTTAGATACCTGGTAGTGGAATTGGACAAGCGGATGTATCTGCATGGTCATATATCGTTGGCGTTGCAGAGGGGAGCGGCTGCTATCAACCGCACATATCCCCTTATTGCACGCAACTCCAGCCTGTCACAATAAAATAAACTTGGGATATTTAAACACGTAATAAGACCGCTAATGACGTACGCCAGTCCAATTTTTTGCAGCCTACCGAAAACTCAACTACTGAGGCTGGAGAGGCAGCAAAATAAAGCACTCCGTATCGCTACTAATAGCAATAGGTACATCAGACTTGATGAAATCGTAGATTTTATAAACAAGATATCTGAGAAATTTTATAGATACCATATCCCTAGGAGTCCGCTCACGGCAGGTATCTCAAGCATCAGAGCAGACCACCCCAGAAAGAACGGGGTCATTTTTCAAAATTCAGAACTTCATGAAATAGAGCAATAAATAATAAGCACTGTTGAGCAGCTCAATTACAAGAGCATAGATACATGGAGAACCGCAGATAATGGGGAAACATACAAACACACTATCATTTTCTCAAGCTGGTTTTTTGTTAAATATTTTTCCAGTATGTAATCACCATTAGTAACTAATATATTAAGGATAACACTATGTGAATTATCGGAGTCAGGTAAAAACTCAAGCAGACGCATATACAAAAGAAGGAGGCGTCTTCAAAAACTAGAATTTTTCGGAAAAACAAAACTAGTATATAAACTTAAGGACTGCCTACTAACATCAGCAGGGACTGATCCTTCGTCCCCTCGGGAGGGCAAGCTGGCAGCTTGAAAATCCTCCATACCTTGGCCAAAACTCCTTTCCCTCTACGTACCACCACTGGAAGAGGATGAAGAAAGAAGTTTCCAAATATGTATATTGTATATGTATTTTTAGTTTTGTCATTATTATGTAAATAGTTCGAATACATTTTATTGATTCATTGATTGATTGACCAGCCGCTGGTGCCCCAGTCAGTCAGTCATTCTTTCATATATTCAGATAGTAATAATTAAACTCATACTATATCTATATCAGATGGGTATGTATAGATACGCTTATCGGCTACCACCATTATTATCCATTCCACTCCACTTCGAGATACAATAGGCTTTTTTCACAAATAACCATATAATTCCTCAAAGCTATTCCTTTTGGTCCTGAAATAAAATTATTTCATTTATATTATGGTGATGTCCTTTCAACCTTGGGAAGTTTTTGTTTTTCTTCAGAAGGAGACGTTCGGCAATTAGACACTGCAGAATTTCTTTCCGAATAAGAAAACAACGAAACCGGAGTTAAACATCTAATGCCTGTCCCAGACATGTTTTTGCGGCTTGGAACCCCTACCTCATGCTTCAAACTATAAATTCGGCTAATAAGCTGCAAGAACTGCAAGAAGTTTGACGACCCACTTCCAAACACAAAACCTACCAATTAAATTTGATGGGCCACTGCCACTAGTCGACATTAGCGAATCGTAGAAACAATGGGATTTTCAAATATTTCGGATGATTGGATAAAAATATTGAGAAGGGGCATCAATACAGACGTTAGTCCAGGAGAATTGGTGAATTTTTATATCACAGGGTGGGAAAGACTGTGGAAACAAAAACCCAAATTTTGTCCCTAACTGCGATGCAAAACGTCCAGTAGAGTAAGCGAATTTCATTCGGATACAGTACACAGGGATATGTAAAAAAATCCGTGACCTTATCCCATATCTACAAGAATATATTACTCAAATGAGAGTTCCGATACAAAAAATCTCAGAAAGTTAGTTCAATTTTCGTGGATCCAAATGCTCATATTTTTCTAAGAACTAGAATTTTAAATGAAATACAAGGAATGAATTGAAAATTTCGCATGTTTTGTGTGTAGAATAGAGGGATTTTATCTGAAACATGTATCGATAGAATGAAATGTACTATAAAAAAACATAAGAGGGAAATAATAGTCAGTGACTCATCTTAGCTCGATCGTTCAGTGTTGCAACCTCCGCGCCGCCGTCGATAAATATCAGTACAATTGCTAACCTCCACCACGAACTTTCGTTAAAATAGAGGCTGCTTCAAATGCTCCGTAAGATCTATTGCGTGGGCCGAAATAAATTTGGCACCGGTGCGCTGTGTCCGCATTTAAAACAAGCGGCATATCAAGCGGCAAGAGTAGATTTTTATTGTAAAATATTATATCATTTTGCCGCTCTTATTGTGTTGTTTCTGAACTAGTGACTGACGTCACTAACTATTATTTCCGACTCATGGTATAATTATATTTATTTCATTAAGTTCAGTACATACGTTCAGGCACTGAACAGTTGAGTTTGAGAGACACATAATTTTGAGTAGAACCAGTTCAGAATCAATCAGTTGCCATACCCTTTTGGATTTTTTTTCGCTCGACCTTATTTCCCTGTCAAAATAGGAGGCTTCTGCAGCTGCTATGAGCCTCTTCGAAGTAAAACAATAAGTTTCAGTGTATTTCTCCAAGACATCATTTTGGTAGCCTCTTGTCTGGGTTTTGAGTTGTCTTTTGTGCTTACAAAAGATTCTGAGCCCAATAGTCATCCAACAACGATTTCGAATATTTTCCACTTTCTTCAATGGAAAACTCTCCACAATACTATCCACCACAATATCTTGGAATACTTCGAATTTCTTCTTAACGAAAATGACTAAACCGCCATTTTCATGGTTAGTGCGACTGAAGCCTGAAATGAAATTGAAAACTGAGAGGGCACAAAATTTCGGATTATCAGCTTGAATCCAATGTTCTGACACACAAAAGAAATCTATATATTTTTCTCATTATCAAAAAATACATTCAACTCAGTAATTGTATTGCTGAGGCACTGAATGTGTTGATGTATTAATGTTTTGGGTGTTACGAAAATTATACCGTTTCACATCTACTGGGTTCCATGGTGGGAAAAGAGTCTTCCTCTTAGCTGACAACCTGGAATCATTACTGCTCCCCTCCATGCTCGCGCCATTGTCATCACTTGAATGTGCCACATCTGCACCTCGATTCCTTAGGCCGACTGACTCGTTTGACAAAAAATTCAAAATTTCCGACAGCGAAAACCGCCGCACACCAATTTTGAATGAAATCGGACCATAATCACAAAACTCGTTTTCCATCTTGGGGCCGCTATCTTGAATTTATGAATTTCGACAAAAAACTCATAATCTCCGACCCCGAAAACCGCCACATCCAATTTTGAATCGAATCGGACCGTAATCACAAAACTCGTCCGCCATTTCGAAGCCGCCATCTTAAATTCATGAATTTTGACAAAAAATTCATAATCTCCCACCCCGAAAACCCCCACATAATAATGTTGAATCAAATCGTACCATAATTACAAATCTCGTCCGCCATCTTGAAGCCGTTATTTGTTTTTTTTTTCTCTAACAATAATGCATTGTCACCGGAATTATGAACACTTGCCAAATTTTTTATTAATCGGATGACTAGATGTCGATCAAAGTTAACTTGCAAGATTGAACCCTAACTAACTAAGAAGTAAAACCAAATGAAAGCTTGTAAAAAATAGATTATTATCAGCACTGCTCAACCCTTTAATCCCTTCAAGTACAAATGTCTCCTTCCTATCAGTACATCAGTTCAGTGAGTAGAATGTATATCATACAAAAAATAATTTTGTGTACATGTTTGAGACGGGTGAATTTTGGGATGGAATCTTCAGTTGTTTCCTGACTGAAAGTATTGAAAATGATTGACTGATTGTGTGCAAATTGTGCTGGAGAGAAGAATGGGACACTTCAGATGTTTCCATTGCGGAAATCAAGATATTATTATCGGTTTGTCTAATCCTAATCGTGTATCACTGTGATGATCGTTGTCATTTAAGAAAAAGATTACCTCACCCCAATTATCAGTTTCCTGGAAGCGCTACTTCCAGAAAGTAATAAAATTCTCGAAATCTAAACGTGAAACGAATCGCCGCGCAACTGTTATTCATGACTGATAGTAGTAACTGTAAGGAGATGTAATGTTTATGCAAATCGAAAAACTTCATTACAAGGAAAGCAGAAACGGGGTTCACGACACTGACACCATTGCCAGATGGTTGTTGTTGCCCATGCCTGGGCAAAATATTCAATAACTCTGTGACGTCCTCTTGAATTTTTTATTACTTCCTCTCTAACGACACTTCAAAACAAATTTCCCTGAACAAGCAGTAGCGTAGAAGTCTTTGAAATGTCGGGGCTACACTAACAAAAAAATGTTGGTATCCCTAACTCTAAAAACAAAAATAGACAGGAAAAAAACATATATTGCATGTGTGTGACAAGTGTGTAAGTAGCACTGTCTTCTTTTCAAAGACATTGAAACGGAATTCGCTGGATGTGATGTTTAGCATACGAAGCACATTTTGATTCATCTGACATATTTTTGGAACTTTCGGTTCCACAAGAAATAGATCTTTAATTTTTAAAATGGGACATTCTTAGTATTTTTAACCGACGAAATCGAAACCGAGGTTCTCTAGTCGACGCGTGTATTTTTTTATGTATGATCACGCATAACTTTTCACAGAACAGTTCGATTTCGATGATTCCTTTTTCATTGGATACGGTATACTTCGAAGTTGGTCCCATTCCAATTTGAAAAAAAATGTCACCCTTAAGGATAGAAAAATAGGGGATATTTATCGTTCATCCACTGAATTTTTACCCGTTAACCGATTACCACTCATAACTTTGTACTGGGTTATCCTCAGCTATTATTTTGTTTGATGTCAATTTCAATGAGTAGCATTGGTGCAAAGTAAACATACTCAGTTCCACTACTTCCCAATTGTGCAGTGACTTATGGAGCCTCTCACATACTCATTTATCACATTGTAGTTTGTTTCTTCTGAAGACAACAACCTGAATTGTGTTTAAAATAATTCGGGATCCTAGACTGGACACCCTACCTGTGCTTCCTTGTGAAGTACTTCGTCTTCATTCCAGAGCTTATATTTGTGTGCTCCTTTTCACAGCAAAAATCTATTTTAGAGACGACTCCATTAGTTTTATAAAAATATAAATTTCCCTACTATATTATCTCAATATTCTTATTTTTGAATGGAGTAGGAATCTGATAATTGTATGAAAATGACATTTGATATCTATATCAACAGAAATCTTTGGTTGTCGATAGTTGTTTACCTCTGATGCTTCTGGCAATATATACTACAAAACTCAATTTTCAGGTACAAGTGCTTCGTAAAGTTGATAATACTACTATCAGTTTAATCAAGTGAAATCCTTTATTCATGTTATGTTTTTATGGATTTGTGATTGGGAGATTGCAGTGTATCGTTGAAGTTGAAGAGCGAGGACTATATACATATAACGTGTCCAGATTCACGTAAACACGTTCCTCATTATCGGAAACCTTCTCTCGTGAGAGTAGATTTGATTGATTTATCTATCTGATCTTGATGCCCTTCATCTGAATGGTATTTGAATATAACTATCCTGTGCTCTGATATTTCCTTTGAAGGTACTCAGAAATCCTAAAATAGTACTGAAATGTTTATCTGAATATCTTTATTTGAGAAATAAAAGTACCCCAAGAAGAAGACTAATTCTGTCCTAGGTATTTATCGAAATAATATCTTGCATTCAATTGCTGTGAAAATATAAGCTGTTTTTCATGAATAAAATTGAAATACCCCTCATATGTGGAAAAATACAATGATGGAATTGAAGTCCCTGCAGAAAACTCACCTGTTGTGTCTTTCAATATGAATTCGAAGACCAAAATCATATGAGAGATAGATCCATCGAATATCGAAAAAGGTATCATTTCCACCACCATTTTCTTTGACGAAATTGTATATGAATCGACTGAATATTCCATTCATGAATATGAGAACATTTCAACAAGCAAATTGAGTCCGATTTGAACATATTGCTACGAAACTTAATTCATTTTTTCATTGAAATACTCGAATAACTTCAATGTGTGAGATGAACATAGGTGAACTCTACTTGATTCCGTAACACTGCTCCCTCTAATTTTGATCGTCCCGATCAAAAATCATTGGTTCACCATGATAAGGCTTCAGTCTTTCCAGGTGAACAACCTTCATCTCAGTACTAGGGCTGCGCTGGATTCTGTGAACTATGTCGTTGATCCTCTTCTTCAACTTGTACGGTCCTCCCCAAAACGCTGTCAGTTTTGGGGATACACCCTCCTCCCTACGTGGGTTGTACAGATACTTTAATGTACATAACGCTGCCTGGCTCAAATTCTCTAACAAAACAGATGATGCGAGTCGTCAAGCCGAGGCCTTCGCCATCACTCATGGTCTAGAACAACTTGTCGAGCTACCAACCCGCATCCCTGATGTCAACAACCAGTCTGCCAATACACTAGATCTTTTCCTCACCACCAATCCTGACCCGTATAGAATAGAAGTTTGTGCCCCACTTGGAAACTCTGATCACACCCTCATCTCCACAACATGCTCTTTCCATTTACCATCGAGCTGCACAATACCACCCCGTCTCATGTGGCATTACAATTCGGCCGACTGGGAAGGTCTTCGTATGTTTTTCTCAGCGTTTCCATGGAAGAGAGTTTGTTTCTCTTCAGTAGATCCAACACGATGTGCTGAGACAATTTCTGAAATCATCATGTTGGGGATGCAAACCTACATACCGAATACCGAAAGAAGAACATCATCCGATAAGACCTGGTTCAACAGAAACTGCTCTAGAGCTGTGGCTTCCAAACAGGCAGCATACCATCGATGGCTAAAAAATCCGGGCCCTGAGACCAGAGCAGCATATGTCGAGGCTAGAGGCATATGCAAAGAGACAATAGAATGCTCAAAAGATGCCCACAATGCCAAAATAAGATCAAACTTGCTGAATGTCCTAACGGATCCCGTTCATTTTGGTCTTTCGCCAAAGCTGTGGGAAGAAACTTCACTTCCAGCTCATTTCCTCCTCTAACCAAAGAAGATGGAACACTAGCAACGACTGCCCAGGAAAAAGCCAATATCTTTGCGCACCTATTTGCTGGAAATTCCACTCTGGATTCATCGGGAAAACAACCCCCGAACATTACACCTATTGACAGTCACATGCCCGCGATCACTTTTCGCCAACGTACTATCAGAAAGATTTCGCTGGGTCTCAACATCAACAAAGCCTGTGGATCTGACGGAATCCCGCCGATTGTTCTCAAGAAATGTGCCCCCGAACTAACACCTGTTCTTTGCAAGTTGTTCAACCACTCTTACAATTTGGGGGTATTTCCGTCCAATTGGAAAATTGCAAGAGTACAGCCAGTCCCTAAAAAAGGCAAAAAGGCCCTACCTAGCAACTACAGACCTATCGCACTGCTATCTATTATTTCAAAGGTTATGGAAAAAGCCATCAACATCGAGCTCATGAAATATCTGGAAGACTCAGGAATTGTCAACGATAGGCAATATGGCTTCCGCCATCAGAGATCAACTGGTGACCTACTCGCTTACGTCTCACATATATGGCAGCTATCTATTGAAAAGTATGGAGAAACTTTAGCTGTGGCATTAGATATCTCCAAGGCGTTCGATCGAGTTTGGCACCAGGGACTCCTTGCCAAGCTTCCGTCTTATGGCTTGCCCCCTCAGCTGTGTTCTCTGCTTGCTAGTTTTCTCTCAAACAGGTCTCTCCATGTAGTGGTCGATGGAGTTTCATCTGACACTCTCCGCAAGGATCTATTCTCGCACCAACACTATTTCTACTTCACATCAACGACCTGTTGAAAGCAACTTCATGTCCAGTACACAGCTTCGCCGATGATAGTACCCTCCATACCGCTTTCTCTTCCAGGGCCCCTATATCAGCCCGTGAAACCAGAAATGAACGAGGAAGAAATGTTAATAATATAAATATGGACTTAGCAACAATTCTCGAGTGGGGATCTAATAACTTGGTAGAATTCAATGCGAACAAAACACAAGCATGTCTTTTCTCTAGAAAAGCCGATCTCACTATGCCTAACATAACTTTGTCAGGAGTAACCATACCACTGGAGTCATCCATATCGATGCTTGGTATTACTATCAGCAATAACCTTTCCTGGGAAAATCACGTGAGGTCCATTGCCAAAAGTGCATCCCAAAACTTGGTTTTGTTTCGTGCCAAGAGCTATTTCACCCCCACTCAGCTGCTTATGATCTATAAGGCACAGATCCGACCTGTCCTGGAATACTGTTCCCATATTTGGAGCGCGGCACCTAAACATATCCTGAGGCTATTGGATTCTGTCCAAAAAAGGGCAATTCGTCTCGTCGGTGATGCCTCGCTTACAAACTCGCTCACTTGTCTGGAACACCGTAGAAAAGTTGGCGATTTGTCTCTATTTTATAGATATTTTCATGGGCGATGCTCTTCTGAAATATCAACAATCGTTTCTGCTTTGGCAGTCTCTTCGAGATTAACCCGTCAAGTTCAGTCATCACACCCCTTCCTGGTCACTTTGGAGACCTGCAGAACATCACTTTCCAAAGACTCGTTCATCCAACGAACAGCGAGGCTTTGGAACTCATTGCCTAGGGAGGTGTTCCCCGAGGCATACAACCTCCAGAAATTTAAGAAGAACACCAACTCCTACCTTCTTTCCCTTGGTTCCCACGATGTTCTCTGAACATTACAGGATTTCCTTTTTCGTGGGAACCAGAACATAAAAAAAAAAACATAGTCACCTTCTTTGAATCCTCCTGAATTGGCTTTCGAATCATAACCAGCTTTCATCCTGTCACTTCCCAGTATCAACCTCTTCCGAACTGTTTCGTGGATTTTCAACATGCTGCCCCTCAGTTTGTCTGACCTCTTGGTTGCTTGGTGATCCGAACACCAGGTCACAGGGTAATCGTTTCTTTCCGAAAAAAACGCTAACCGGGGTAAGCTTGCTTGAATCGTGGACGACTGCTCTGTATGGTATCAGAAATAGTGCATGTTCCAGTCTTTTTATTTTTTCCACTACCTTGGAAAAATGCTCTTCCGTAGTTCGGTTGAATCTTGCAAACATGCCATCTGACTGGGGGGAAGCGCCGTGGTTCTGGTCCTGTTGATACCCATCAGTTCACAAACTTTCTTGAATAATATTGTCCACCAATCACTAGGCTATTGTTAATGCTTTCTGGTCTGGAATGGCATAGGCTTATACCATGTGCTGAAATAGTCCATGGCAACAAGGATGGGTGGCAACAAATAGCCACCGTCCGTCACAGGAAAGGTTCCAGCTACATGAATGGCAATCCGTTCGAATGGTGCGCCCACGTTGTATTTCTTCATTTCACCCCTGGACCTTGTCTTGGGACAGTTAAAAGCGCCGCATTCTGGACATATTCTGCATCGTCTCGACATTGAACCCAGTAAAACTCTTGCCTGATCTTGTCCGAAGTCTTATTGACTCCCAGATGTCCTCCCGATTTTCCTCCATGAATTTCCTCCAAGACTTCACTTATTATCTCCTTGGGCAAAACCAGTTGGGAAGTTCACGATCTCCCATCAGCTGACTCTATATTCGTTGAGTAATCCATTTTTCACATTGCCATGAAGATGGGATCTTCCAGGAAGGTCTGCCGGTTCTGCCAGAATATCTCCAATGATTGGATTGGTTTCCTGGTCCTGTCTCGTTCGTCTGATGTCGGCAACTCCTTCACGGTAACTTGTTCTCTGAATATGTATTCTTCGTGAATAATTGTAATAATTAAAAAAATGCCGTATTGCGTAAATGTAGAAACCATTGGTGAAGCGATCATTTTCGCATTAGCTAGCTTCGACTGTTAATAATTAGATATTCTCCCAATCATTATTGCTTCGACACTTCCACATCTCCGTCTATGTCCAAACTGAAGACGATTCATCGGCTACGTCTCATATGTTTACAATTCTCACTCATCAATTCGCCATTATGCTAATTTGCGTTTCTACACCTTACCTCACACGTTAATTCCTATTCAATTATTTCCCGTTTTGTATACCATAAATCATCGCGCAAATCTTATGTGCATATCATGCCGATATAATTTGTATGTCATCAAACATGTATTGAAGTAATCCCTGCATATCTTCGAGGCGAGAAGTGAAGTTTGATTAGCAGGGGGGTTCATCCACATGAACTGGGTTTGGGTTCATAGTTTGCGCATAGTGGCAATTTTATTATTAATTTTTTCCAAAATTTTTTATGAATTTGAATGAATATACTCTGGTAGACTATAACCATATTTTCTCTCTCTTCTTCTCTCGTCTCTATAAAAAGTTCTACAGCGCTGGCAACAGCAGCAATTCTTTACCATCCATTATTGGCATATATTATCATACTGTGATGAGTGCAAAATATCTCTTTTTTGGTTGCGATAGTCTCTCCATGAAATGAAGAGCATAATGTACATTTTCAATTGGGAATTTTTCTACACAAGCAACAAGTTTTCCATGAATATGAAATAATTTTGCCTTGCAAATCCATAACTCCCCCAGTTTGGATTAATTTTATCCTAAAGATCGCCCGTCATTGTTCGCCACACGAATACAACTATATATATATATATATATATATATATATATATATATATATATATATATATATATATATATATATATCTCACCCGACAACTTTCCTTCCAAATTTCTATGTTCCCTAAAATTTTTTCCCAAAACTCTCCCCGTAGAATTTCTTTTTTTTTTCCTTTCCCGTTTTTTCTTTATCCCGTTATCCCGTTTTCCCGTTATCCCCTTATCTTGTCATCCCATTATCCCGTTTTTTTTGTTATCTCGTTATTCCCGTTATCCCATTTTCCTGTTATCCCGTTTTTTCTTCATCCCGTTATCCCGTTTTCCCGTTATCCCTTATCCTGTTATCCTTATGTTTTCCCGTTTTTGTTATCCCGTTATTCTTTTCCCTTTTCCTGTTATCCCGTTTTTTCTTTATCCCGTTATCCCGTTCTCAATTTATCGTACTACAATTATTATATTCGATTGCCATCTTGCAACCCTATTGCGGATCTGTGGATAAAATAAAATAAAAATCGCGATGGAAAAATAGGGGTTGATCTTAGAAGGGTGAAAATTTAGGGTGTATGTATTTTTGAATGCTGTATCATTAAAAAAAAATATTTTTATCTAAAAAATAAAATAAAAAATTAAGGGGTGGACCACCCTTAACATTTTGGGGGGATGAAAAATAGATGTTGTCCGATTCGCAGACCTAACCGATATGCACACAAAATTTCATGAGAATCGGTCGAGCCATTTCGGAGGAGTTTAATTACAAATACCGTTTCACGAGAATTTTATATATTAGATATATATATATATATATATATATATATATGTACTATTTTCTCTGATATTTACTGAAATAATCAGAAAAAAACGTTTTTTTTTCTGGAATTGATTTTAAACTTTGATAAGTCAGAAATATATCATTGCATTTCATCTAGATGTAAAAACTAACTAATCAGGTTAACTGTTGATTCAGTTAACTCAACTGACAATATGCTTATATTCAATAAGATGATAAAAAAGTCATGTTAAATAGATTTCTTGACAGCCCAATTCCATATTCTTTAAATTCTGTCTCTAAATTCTAGAAAAAAAGAAGTGTTTAAAATAAAATTCAAATAATAATTTAAAATTAATTTCCACTATTTCTATTACATTGATGGAAACGAAACGCAGCTTTCCATTCAATCTATCAGAATCGATTTTTTTTATTCTACCGCAGAATTGGCGGCTTTATCTCTGTCAACTATTTAACGAAATCTTTAAATCTTAATGAGTTCCAAATGCTTGGCAAGATACAATTCTCACGTTATTGCATGAAATAGGTTCACTGGATGACCCGCTTGATTATAGTGTCATCGCGCTAATGAATTGTCCAGCAAATTTTTTACCCTCATTTTACTAGAAAGATAAACATTCTGGTCTGACTTACCAGAATCTCAGTTTGGTGATTTGAAACGAATATTCAGATGATGAACGTCTATTTTGTAAGAAATGTTATCATAAAGATATGCCGGTTTCCCAGTTTTGATCAATTTGTGATATAAACTAGAAGAGTGGAGAATTATTCAATTTACCATATTTAGCCACCCAATGTCTTTCAGATGTTAGCTAATGTGATTTCTACTACTCAAACCCCAAATAAGTCGAACACATGAATTCTAAACGAGTTGCAGCCGATGCAAGTTGGTTATGGCATGACCATAAATTACATCAGCATAATTAAGATGACTAAGAACAAGAGCCTGGCATAAAATTATTTCACTATTTTTATCAAGTATATTCCTATTTGAATGTATTAACTCCAGATTACAGAATGCCCTTTTCAACGTGTTGGTCATATTTGAACGATGGGTCCATATAGAGTCCGAGATTCTTTGTGCATTCCCTTTTTGGGATCGCTACATCATTTATTTTGATATCTAGTATATTCAAACTTCGAGTTCTAGCTTTTTTCCTACCGAATAGCAGTATTACGAGTGACTTTGATGGATTTATACTCAAGCAAAACTTGTTAGAAAGGTCCAAGATTGTCTCCAAATTGGAATTCATCTTAGAGTTCGTCATTAACAAATCCGATTTTGGGAAAGAGAAATAGAGTTGGTGTCGTCCGCATAGTAGTGACTTTCCCAAAATTCAATTTGTTTACCAAATCTATGTGTATACATGATGAATAACGTTGGTCCTAATATAAGGCCTTGTGGAACACCGTTTTCCGATGGAAGAGAATTCGAGTAGACTGTCAACAGTAAGAACATAATATATATTGCCTCAACAGTGTAAAATGGCCAATATGATTGATTCTCTCAAACGCCTTGGAATAATCCAGTAAAAGCAGAGCTAGCTTCTGATAAGAATGATCTCACATTCTTATAAGAAGGTAGAATGCTCTAAAACCAGACTGATGAGATGGTATCAAATTTTTACTAATATTTCATACGTGACAAAATAATTTTTTCAAATGACTTCGATATAGCACAAATAATACTAATTGGTCTGAGATCTTTGTAGCCCGTAGGATTAGACATTTTTGGGACAGGTAAGATGAATAATTTTTTCCAAATGATGGGATAAACACTATTTTGAAAGCAAAAATTTTAAATATGGCATATTATTGGCAAAATAATTGGACACTAGCGGATAATCATTTCGATGCTGATTTTATCATTATTAAGTGCTTTTTATTTGGTACATAGGATTGTCTTACAGATTTCATTCCCATTAGTAGAAAAAACACTGTAGTTAGCCACAAGTGGTTGAATGTTATTTGCAAAATAATTTATTGTGCCTTCACGTTGATGAAATAATCATTGATTAGTGAAGGGTTTCTCAACTCTTGTGGCATCTGACGATTCGTTGAACAAGCAAGGGCCTTCATATTCCGCAACTCTTTTCAAAAATATTTCTTGTTTTTATCAGTTCTCATTTTGAAACTCTCCACCTTTTTCATTGCAGTTGCATTGAGCTTTGTCCCTCAGGGATATCATTACTCGAATTGTGAATTGTGAACTTCAACATATTATGTACCGTTCTGCAACTATAAATCCTCACTGCCACATTTTCGGTTCATTAAAATAGGAAGAACATTCAAAATTTCATCAACAGCACACATTAAATACTTAGGAGTCATCATTGATTTTCACTTGAGATAGGACTGTCACATGAATTTCATTGTAAAAAAAATTGAGAAGTATTCTTTTTGAGTACCGACAACTGAAAGATAGGCTGGACCTAAAACAGAAAAAAATGATTTATTATAATCTAGTACAAAGTCACTTATATTGTATAATCGGATGAGGTGGGATATCAAAAACTCACCTGCTTCCATTAGAAGTACTGCATTCAATTTCCTACCAGAGAATCTACAAACTACCGAGTCATTTTTCAAACAAAAAAAACAAATAAATGGATTCATATCAAGTATTCCCCGTGAAAAAATTTGTGAAATATTCGATCGGAGAAAAGAGGTTAATGCAACAAATTTGCGAACTAAATGGTATACATTTTCCTAAATGGTATGAGTGTGTTATATATCTTATGTTTTTATCATTCTACTGAACTAAATTGTGTTAATTTTTCGAAATATTATTAATGTGATATATATCTATAATTATAAAATTATATATTGAGTCTAACGTCAATTTATTTTATGTTTGTATTATTTTACATTTAAATGATTTTATATATTGAAATTTTATCTGCTTTACATACACTCCATTAATTTGATCTTTCTGTGATTCAAATTTTATTACTAAGTAATTTTATATGGATATTTAGGTGAGATTTTATTTTATGCATATACTTTTCTATAATGAATATCAATACTAAGTGACTTTTAGATCACCAATGTATTAACATATATTTTCCTATCTCATACAAGCAACATCTGATGCTTCTGTGGTCTCTACCATGTTTATTCACATGATGTACAATTTTCAGTTATTTTTTGTTATCTGAATCTGAATAAACATTATTATTATCAATCCGAGGCACTTTGGTTCTAGTGATCATACATTTTTTCATAATATATTTATATATTTATTTTTCCATCGATATCATTCGACTGATATAGTACAGAAAAATCAGTGTGTTTGAGATCATAGCTAAAATCGTTCTCATTTAATTTTGATGGAATCTTAACAACAGCAATGGTTATTTAAGTAGAAGATAAACTTTTATAATGAAATAAATAAAGTACTGTGACAAGTTTTATATCTGTCTTCAACATATCATATGTACATAACTACAAAAACAATAATCTACTATCTAGATATAAAAATATAAATTCTGCTTTCCAACATTCCCACTAGAATTCATATTTTCCGGTCTTCAAATCTTAGTCCCATTTTTTTCGTTTTGTTTTGAAGACCCATTTGGTTCCTATGACCTTCCTGTTCTGAGGTAAATCTGATAATACCCACGTATTATTTTCTTCCAGTTGCCCCATTTCTATTTTCATTGCCTCTATCCAGAAATCTTTGTCATCCCTGTCCATAATTTCATCAATTGATGAAGGATCACCCTTTTCATGATGTTCCGCTTGATAGCACACAAAATTATCAAATTTTCTGGGTTGTGCTGTAGATCGACTTGAACGACGAAGTTCCGAAGGTTTTTCTTCATTATTCACTTGAATGTCACTTTGTGTAGAATTGCAATTCATCGGTTCGGATTCCTCGAAATGTGTTTCTTGAATTATATCTCCCTCTGTTTCGTTATTTTCATTCGTGAAAATTGGTGAAAATTCAGACGAAATTAACATAGGAACTGACTTTTCCTCTGACGTTTGGTTATCAAATTTATTTTCAAAAAAAATCACATCTCTCGATATCATTATTTGTTTCGTCTTCAAGTTGTATAAACGGTAACCTTTTATATTATCGGCATACCCCACGAAAATACATTCTTCACTTTTCTGATCCCATTTCCGTCTTATTTGTTTTGAAATATGAACCATAGCTTTACATACAAAACTGCAAAGATGGTTCAGATTTAGTTTATTTCTGGACCAAATTTAATCAGAAGTGATGTTTCGGGAGTATTTTTGTAGGAGATCTGTTGATCAAATATACAGAGGTTGAAACTGCCTCGGCCCAAAATTCTTTTCCAGTCCTGAATCGGCTAGCATACACCTTGATTTTTCAACTATAGTTCTGTTGAATCTTTCGGCTATTCCATTTTGCTCTGGCGTATAAGTGACAGTTGTTTGGTGTTTTATACCAGATTTTCGGAGGAAATTTGCAAAAGATCGATTTTTGTACTCAGTCCCATTATCAGTGCGAATCATCTTGATTTTCTTTCCACTTTCATTTTCTGCATAGCGTTTAAAATGTTCGAAAGATTCCAGCACTTGGTCTTTTGTTGCAAGAAAATAGACAAACACCTTACGGGAGAAGTCATCGATGAATGTTAAGAAATATCTTGATCCGCCAATTGATTTAACTTCCATGGGACCACATAAGTCAGAATGTACAAGCTCTAAAATTTCTGATGCTCTGTTCCCAGAATATTCAAAAGGAAGCCGGTGTTGCTTACCTTTTAAACAAGAAATGCATGTTTCATTGCTTGTATTTTCGAAATTTACACCATGTACAATACCGTTTTTAAGTAAAATCATACTGTCACTATTTAAATGTCCTAATCGTCTATGCCACGTAGTTCTGTCTATCACATTTCGCGAAGATGTAACAAGTGCAGTGTCTATCGGTGCACAATCAAGTTCATACATATTATTGCTCATAGTTCCGGTTGCAACCAAAAATCCGTTTAGGTCAAAAATTTCACAACCTTTCGCGTCAAAATACACTTTATGTCCGTTTTTAGTGATTTGACTAACACTCAATAAGTTTGTAGCAATGTCTGGTACGAACAAAACATCTTTCACAACCACTGTGTCTCTAGAACCATTTGCATTCACTTCTAATGTTATTATTCCTGTCTTCAGTACAGGTATCCGTGCTTCATTGGCAATAACAATTTCGGATTTATTAAAATTGATTTTTCTAACCAATCTTCTCTTCTGGTCATGTGCGCTGTGGCCCTGAATCAATGTACCATTTTTCATTATCAAAATTTCGACTTGTTTTTGTAATAGTCTTCGTCTTGATCGAATCACCTGTTATGCTTTGTGCCTGAACTTTCAATCCCCATAATCATTGGTCTGTATTCATCTGTGAGGCCAGCAAGCAAAAGAGTTCCAACCCATTCCTCACTAACTCGAAATCCAATAGCATTCAGTTTGTGAGCTGTTGAAATGATCGTATTGACATATTGTTCAACAGTGTCCGCATTTTCAAGTTGGGTTGTGATCAATGTTCGGAGAAGACCTACTCTTCTGGTTAAACCTGAATCTTCAAAAGCTTTGTTTAACTTCTCCCACGCCTCTTTTGCAGTTGTGGTTTCTTGAATATGAACGAAAATGATTGGATCCACGGACAGAATTATTTTCGATCGTGCTTTCGTCACTTTCTTGGTATCGTTTTCTGTACCAAGAACACATTCCCACATATCCTCGTTTTCGAGATAAGACTGCATGGCAAATTTCCATGTTGAGAAGTTCTCACGACCTTTCAACTTCTCGATTTGAAAATTTGAACTTGAACTTGTCATTTTCTCTGGAAAGTTTCTTCTCGGCAAAATAATTTCAGCACTCTGCTGGGCCCATAACCTGATGGAATCTTAACAACAGCAATGGTTATTTAAGTAGAAGATAAACTTTTATAATGAAATAAATAAAGTACTGTGACAAGTTTTATATCTGTCTTCAACATATCATATGTACATAACTACAAAAACAATAATCTACTATCTAGATATAAAAATATAAATTCTGCTTTCCAACAAATTTTCTAAAGTCTCGAAATGTGTAATAAAAGGACTCATTAAATTGATTGGTACCAATAGAACAAAATATCAAACGGTTATCTGATATTCCTCGCACGGATGCCACCTTAGTTGATTTGACCGAAACATTATCAGTAACAGATATTAGATCTAAAGTTTGAGCACTCGAGATAAGAGCATCGATCTTAGATAAGAAAGTACAGATAGATGTTTCAAATTTAACCAAAAATGGATCAAGTGCTCATTAGACAGACAGAAAACGAACATATAAATTACTTCATTCTCGACTTTTCGATGAACGGCAAAGATTTACCAGAAATTGTTTTCGCAAATGGGCATAAACATCTGTGAGTTCTCCTCCTAACACCTTGAACAACTATTTCTTCTTACATAGTATCAGTGGCTTGTGATGAGTCATTCAAAGTGCAGAAGAATCTTGCTGATTGTATCAATAGGAAATGTTCTACAAACAGTTGAATGTTGAATAATTACGAATAATTCTTGCTATAATGTCAAACATACCTTGACTCTTCAGACATGAACTTGAATCAAATCATTATGTATACAGGTTTATCGGAAAGTCATAAACTGGGGTTCCATCAATGTATTATGGTGTTCTGGTGAGAATGTTCATAAACGTGACAGTATTTCATAATTCAACGGGTAGGACTCTTGAGAAGTCGATAGTCTGACGTTGACAATTCGTACAAAAAATATGTGAAATCTGCTGAAAATGACATAAAAGACAACCCAAATAAATTTTCGGCATTTATAAACAACAAAAAAGGATCAACTGGCATATCTGACAGAATAACCTACGAAGGACAATCTTTTGTAACTCCTCAGGACATTTTCAATAGATTTGCTGATTTTTTCTCCAAATCATACAATATTAGTTCTCAAACTGAATTAAGTGATGGTGATCCTCATTCACAAGTCCTGAACATTCCCTACTTCGAAGAAAATGAAGTGTTGGCAGCTTTGAAACAGCTAAAACCGAAAATGACTACGGGTCCCGACAGCATCCCTGCACTAATGGTCAAAGACTGCGCTTATGCCCTGGCTAATCCACTGACAAGCCTGATAAATATCTGCGTCAAAACTAGTACCATTCCAGACCTATGGAAATTGTTTAAAGTTCGCCCAATTTATAAAAATGGGGATAAGTCTGATGTTGAAAATTTCAGAGCCATATCAATAATATGTAATTTCGCTAAAGTGTTTGAAATCCTCCTGTACAGCAGGTTATATCTTCATCCGAGCAATAAAATCTCATCACTTCAACATGGTTCCATGAAAGGTCGTTCGACAACCACCAACCTTCTCAACATCACTCAATATATTGCAGAGACTACTGATAGGAGATCCCAAACCGATGTCATTTATACCGAATTCTCGAAAGCGTTCGACAAACTTAATCATGGAATACTACTATGGAAACTGTACAGGTATGGCTTTTCTCATACCCTCATCGAACTCTTCGTGTCATACTTCACTGACAGGCGTCAGTATGTCATATTCAATGGCTTCAAATATATTTAATATGCAGCTACCTCAGGTGTACTTCAAGGAAGCAACCTTGGTCCATTCCTCTTCAACGCTTTCCTAAATACTTATTAGGTTTCCAATATTTTTTTCAATTATCCCTTAACCTAAAAGGCATTGAGCAATGGTGCTTCCGTAATAAGCTTCCTCTTAATGCAAGTAAATGTAATGTAATGACATTCACATTGAAAAAATCAGGCACTTTTATATAACCTGGCACTTTTATAAACAGTGAATCAATAAATAAATAAATAAATGATGGAGATCTGGAGCTAATCTGATGATGGAGACAGAAGACAGTCGAGAGAACTCCTCAACGGATCACAGCAGCTTACTCGTGTTTAGGGTAATTAAAATATATAACAGTTGAAGAAGTCTTTGAACTTGTTTCTTTAGTTTCCGTAATCCTGAATGACAATTTTGTAATTATTGTTAGAAATTTGTTAGAAAGTTATGAGAAAGTGCGCGTTGAAAAGGGTATCCGAAAGACAGAAAAATAATAATTCAAGAAGCCGTGAGGAAACAAAAGTCAGAAAGCAGAATGACAAAATTAAGTAATTTTGTCGTCCATTATCAAGAAGATTGAAATAATTAACCACCGAAGGATGATACTGGATTGATAAGAAATCAGGAAGAAACAACAACACATATCTTTCAAATTGTATATAGTAGTAGTAGTTTATTGACATGTGTATATAAAAACAAATAAATCTTTTTGATTGATTGTTTGGATTGATAACAGTCGAACAGTATGCCAGCAATGATTGGAAGGCATAATAAGAATCAGGTACATTTTATAGCTATTAATATAACGAGATTATTATGCGATTTATAATAGTCGAGGACATTGCTAGGTGACGAGGCGACAGCCGAGTCACCCGCAATATCCGAGACGGTGTTAAATCGCTGATAATCGAGTAACATTCAAAGCTTTATCGTATCATTGACAACGGCGATGCGAAAATAAAAGCAACAAGGTTTTATGTCATTTCATTTTGGTATTTCAAAAAGTCATCATTAAAATCATGCAAGATTTTGATATTCCTGACGATATATTAGCTGCAGCCAACACTATAAAGTTGAACTTGCTTCCGGACAAATCTAAAATTTATGAAAAAGAATATCGGCAGTTTTGTAACTCTCTGATGATCGTGGACGCTAAAGGCAAAGGTATATCCATCAAATTTGAAAACTGTCAAAATATTGTTTTACATGTTCATGAGAACTAGTTCTAATATTATTTGGTATCTAACGTATTATGCTTTCGTAACTAACGTATTAAATTATGGTTACTAATGTATTATGAGTAACTAAGGTTTTATGTGGGTTTTGGTACGTTTATGATGTTTATCGTATCATTGAAGATTAAGACATTTTTATATGAAATCTTCATTAATAATTATTAACATCATAAACGTACCAAAACCTACATAAAACCTTAGTTACTCATAATACATTAGTTACCATAATTTAATACGTTAGTTACGAAAGCATAATACGTTAGATACCAAATAATATTAGAACTAGTTTTCATGAACATGTAAAACAATATGTTGACAGTTTTAAAATTTGATGGATACACCTTTGCCTTTAGCGTCCTCGATCATCAGAGAGTTTTGCGAAATACCCCAGCAACACCGTTTCTTCTGCACCTTGAACATGTACTTTGTTTCGCCACTCACAAAACTGCCGATATTCTTTTTCATAATGGATTTTAGATTTGTCCGGAAGCAAGTTCAACCTTATAGTGTTTGCTGCAGCTAATCTTGCATGATTTTAATGATGACTTTTTGAAATGCCAAAATGAAATAACATAAAACCTTGTTGCTCTTATTTTCGCATCGCCGTTGTCAATGATACGATAAAGCTTTGAATGTAACTCGATTATTAGCGATTTAACACCGTCTCGGACATTACGGGTGACTCGGCTGTCGCCTCGTCACCAAGCAATGTCCTCGACTATTATAAATCGCATAATAATCTCGTTATATTAATAGCTATAATAATTATTAATAAAGATTTCATATAAAAATGTCTTAATCTTCAATGATACGATAAAATAATTTTCTTGTCAAAGAACTGTCATCGAAACAAATTTTATTATTTCCTGTCAAACCGCCATAAGGAACTCGAAAGTGCTCGTTTTGGGAAGAAAAATTCAACGCGGACTTACTCAAGGGGGGACTAATTAAACGTAGTTGTGTAGTTTAAGTTTGTTGTTCTGAATATATATTCTCTGTGACAATTTTCCTCATTTCTGACGACCACCATCACCCATTTTAAACAAACCCCAAAGAGGCTTGTTCACAGTTAATAGTTGAAGTAAGGTAGGTGAGTAAATATTTCAAAAGTTATCAAAAATTAAGTAGGTAGTAAATTAGTAGATTTTAACCAACCGCAAAAAAAAATGAAACCTACGAAAAAAAAAAGAAAAACCTTTTAAGTCTTGATAACTAAGCACCTAAACTAATGTGAGTAACTAATTTTGTATCGGCGCCAAATAAACAATCAACGAAGATTACTTTAAAGAAATAATCAAAACAAAAAACACATAAAAATGTATCTCCAGTGATAAACAATAACATTCCAAAAATGCGCTCTCCGCACGACCACTCGCAAAGACATGTGACCTCACGTTTGTGCCCGTTCGGGTAGTTGTATGATACTAATTTAATAATCTGTCCATTATGCCACAAATTCTTTTTTCATAATTTCCCACTTTCACATTATATATTTGGCTAAATCTTATCAGTGGTTGGAGATCATCTTCCTAGATCTTCCACTGAAATCGTCAATTCGACGATGATGTTGGGTGACTAGGTACCGGGTCTCGACGGCCATTGATAAGTACGTTCGATTTTCGATTCATTCCAACATTCACATTAAATTAAGGAAGTGAAGTGTTCGCGAGTGTGTGTCGATTCTTATAGCCTCGATAGCTCAGTGGTAATAGCGTGGGTCCGGAAAGCATAAGGTTGTGGGTTCGAGTCCCGCTTGGGTATGCTTTTTTTCTTTAATTCAATAATCTGTCCATTATGCCACAAATTCCTTTTTCATAATCCTATTAGTATGCAAAAATATGTCTGTTGCTTTCCTGTTTGATGTTTTTTGTGAGCCTTCTACATACCATAATTCTAAAACGTAGCACACTATTCATTTTCTAAACTGATTTACTACTAACTGACTAGTAGTGTTACCCAACAGCTTGTATAGCGGTTGAACAACACATCCTTCACACCACCAGACCTCTGGAGTCATACGTTGATATCTCCTAGAATACCCGCCAGAACTCCAGAGCCAACTGAAACGTTGAATAGATTCCTCGAGTTCCGTTGCTAATATTCTGATACGCTGTAGATATTGTAGTATCACTTTTTAGATGGAATTGTAAGGGTAACTTTAGGGAAAAGAATGCAGATCTGAAAACTGTGTCCAGAGATAAAGCAAATCCAGCTATTTCAATTTTATTATATCGAAAAATGTTCCAGGTATTTTCCATTTGATATCGAGGAGTTAGATAGATTGTAGTTCATGGAACCAATCCTTTTTCTGATCAAAAACATTGTTGTTTTTTTAAAACGGTTTCCAAATCGAAGCCGAAACTTTGAAATCTTCAAATTATTTACGTTACCAATTTTTGGTTAGCGTAATGCTGTGATAATACTCTATCTCTTGTTTGCATTTCTCAGAATGTTTATTTGATCTTATCTTCATAGCAATATGAATATAACATCAATAAATTACTTGAAGCTCTTTAAGGCGATAAATTTGATCAATATACTTTATATCGATGTACAATCCGCTAATTTGAATTAATGAATTTAAACCCACTTATTCTTATTAATGAATTCAAACCCACTTAATCTTTGGAAAGATTTCAGAGGTTTCCTGAACTTTGCGCACTGATTCATTTGAAAATAACGAAGCTAAGGTAATATAATGAGTTCAGAAGAAATATTTGATTATGTTTCTGCTTAGAAAGTATATAACGTGAGTAAAAGCGAGACATGTCTAAAGTTTTAATGCATTCGATCCATTAGTTAGACTGCATCATCAATATTGAACATTTTTATAACCTTATGGATGCAATATCTATTAATAGTTGAAAACCAGGTATTCAATCTATGAATCCGGATATGACGTACACGTATTTGATTCTCCTTTTTATGCTTCAATAATTGATTATTCAAAGTTTCATTAAAAGTCATTCTTTCAAATATTCAAGTATATCTGTTGTGTTTTTTCAGAAATTCTGTATATTGCGTCAAATAATTCAATTCTTCTTGCCATAATTTCTTTGGGTTCATCATAAAATGTGACCCTTGACCCATTCACACCTTATGTGACGTTTCTAGTAAAATATGTTTTTTTTTATTTCAAACATTTTCCCAACCATCGTATCTACACTTGAAACTTGTTCACATGTTGAAAAAATGAAATGAGATGAGTTTTTTCTAAAAGCGGATAACTATGCTCATCATATTTATTAAATCAAAATATCATAACTATGACGCAATCCTACCAATTACGTTCGAAACATCCATTACAGACCATTACATAATTCTAGCGCAAATAGTTCTTGAAAATAGTAAGGGTGTTAATGAAAATAGGGTAATATACTATAAACAAATAAATGAAAAAAGGTTTGTTGATAATATTAAAAAAGAAAACTGGGCTGCCATCTATCATTGTGACGATCTTGACTCTGCAACAAATGAATTAATTAAAATTATAAAAACTAACATTGATAAATGTACGAAATTTATAAAGATCAACAACAAACAGAGAAAACGGAAAAAGTGGATGACCAAATCCCTCGTCAATTCGGTGAATAAAAAAAATAGTATGTACCATAGATTGAAAGGTGATCCAAATAATACCGCCCTTTCTGAAGAATATAACAGATATAAAAAAAATCTAAATAAACTCATAAAGACTACCAAAACTTCATATTATAGAGAACGTCTAAAAGCAGAAGGAAACGATTCTAAAAAACTTTGACAAACTGTGAATGAAGTATTGACTAAAGAAGAACCTGCACCAATAAAATCGATCATAACACAGAACAATGAACAAATCAATGAGAGCGTCGAAATAGCGAACAATTTCAACGAATACTTTATATCTGTAGGTGGAAAGCTAGCTAAAAATATAAACAGAAATCTAGATTATATGGAAAGGAAAAGTTTATGCGACCACTCAATTTTTCTACATCCTGTAAATGAAAATGAATTGATAGAAATAATATCACAACTCAAGAATAAAAAAGCCCCCGGCATTGATAATATCAAATCAGAAACCCTCAAAGCTATCTCCAACTATATAACAAAACCACTTTCTTACATAGTCAATAAATCGCTGGAACAGGGGTATTTCCCCACAGCATTCAAAACGGCCTTGGTGACACCGATTTATAAAAGTGGAATCAAAACCGATGTCGCAAATTATAGGCCTATTACTTTGATAACATGTCTGGCCAAAATACTGGAGAAGGTTATTCAGAAAAGGTTAAATAAATTCATCGAAAAATACAATATAATGTCAAAATCCCAGTATGGATTCAGAAAAAACATGTCTACACAAGATCCGATAAAAATATTGACTCAAAATATATATCAATGTTTAGATGAGTCTAGACCATCAATTGGTGTCTTCATAGATTTGAGAAAAGCTTTTGATACCGTGGACCACTCTATATTACTCAAAACTCTAGAAGATATGGGGATAAGAGGCATACCACATAACCTCTTCAGAAGCTATCTACTGAATAGGCGGCAAAGAGTGAAAATCGATGACAGTGTGAGTGATGAAAAAACTATTTCATGTGGTGTACCCCAAGGAACAGTCTTAGGACCAATGTTATTTAATATCTACCTCAATAATCTCTTCTTATTGAGTACCCACTCGAAAATTATCAGCTTTGCCGATGACACAGTCATATTCTGCGAAGACGATGACTGGTTCAATCTGAAACTCAAGTTAGAGTGCGACCTACGCGACATAAAGAAGTGGTTTGACTATAGATTACTATCAATAAATTTTGACAAAACGCACTACGTACCATTCAGTAGCTATAATGTATCATTGCCAGAATATGACATCGCAATATCCGACACGGCCGTCATCAAACCTGTCAAAAAAATCAAATACCTCGGCATTATTCTAGATACCCATCTAAGATGGGACCAACAAGTATTACATCTTGTAAAAAAACTACGTTGCATTCTGTACAAATTTAGAAAAATAATCAGCATACTCGACCACAAACAAAAAATAATTTTGTACAAAAGTTTGGTAGAATCTCACTTGAACTATGGCATAATTGGGTGGGGAGGAGTCTCTAAAACACATCTACATTCACTTGAAGTCATTCAAAGACGGTTCTTAAGATGTATTCTGCAAAAAATATACAACTATCCTAGCAACCTCCTCTACTCGGAAACTGAAATATTTGACCCAAGGCAACTATTCTTCATAAACATAACCGCAGTCCAATATAAACACAAACACGAATTGATCACCTACAGTCATAACTATAGCACCCGCCACAAAAAACGTATCGTAATACCAGTCATGCACAAGTCAGTCGGTCAAAGGAACTATTGTTACTTGGGCCCTAAACTTTTCAGCTGTCTACCTGAAACACTGAAATGCGAGCCAAACCCTAGAAAATTTAAAAACAAACTCAAACTTTTCGTTCAGCATACTTCCAGTGCAGAAATACATGAGAAAATTGAAAACTAAATGCAAGACTTGACTCTTTCTCATATACGATTGTCATACACTTATATATATATATATATATATATATATATATATATATGTGTATGTATATGTGTATATATGTATATGTGTATATGTATGTATATATATATATATGTGTATATATATGTATGTGTGTATGTGTGTGTATATGTATGTGTGTATATATATATATATATATATATCATTTTATAGATTTATTATCACTATTCGTTTTACTTCGAAATCTTTTAATACCTTAGTTTTATCTTGTGACAGTTATATACCCTGATTTTTACACCATTTTCTTGTTGTCTGTATTACCAATCTTATATATCATTTTATAGATTTATTATCACTGTTCGTTTTACTTCAAAATCTTTTAATACATTAGTTTTATCTTGTGACAGTTATATACCCTGATTTTTACACCATTTTCTTGTTGTCTGTATTACCAATCTTTTAATATTGTATACCTTCCATAGTTAATTATTTATACTCAAATAATGTTTATTATTGACAATTTATTAATCTTACATACAAGCAGGCATACCCTGCTTCGTAAGTATTTTCTTAAATTTATTCACCATTCGCCATTCCAAGAATGCAACTACACTGTGAAATTATAAATTATAAACTTGAGTGAATAAAAAATTATGAAAAAAAAAATTATGATATTGCAGCACAGATTTGAAAAAAAAGTGCTGAACTACATAACTGTTTATCTCCATATTTCGACTCTAGAGACACCGGAAGAGATTGAAATGAGTAGGTCATCTGTACATATCATAAACATCACCAATTCAGAACTAAGGCAGAATTATTTTGAAAGGGGAACGGCATTTATCGCCCATATACACAGTGGCCACTTTTTAATGGGATTGTATTGGTAACTTTTAAACCATAAGAGTTAGAAGGTCGGTCGAATGGAGAAAAAGTTGCATTCATAGAAGCATTGTCAAGCAGTTCAAACAAATCGAGATTATCAGGGCCGGTTATTGAGATATCATAAGAAAAGTAAATTCTGTCATTTTGATTTTTCTTTTTTTCCCACTTTATTTCGAATATTATCAAAAAATGTCACAGGAGTTTTTTATTCGACAGTGAATTATCCTCATTTTGACATAATCAGATTTTATATCCAACGTTTCGTACGCTCTGGGCCACCCTTAACCTAATTTTTTTCGATACGGACCTGCATATTTTATGACACTTTTCGAAATAACTTTTAACGCTGAATTCAACGATATATCATACAATGTCATTCAAAGTTGATTTTCTGGTGATTTTGACCCCTATCCAAATTTCTTGGGGTCGGATCTGTATTACATTTAGGTACCTTTAGTTTAATTAACAACATGCAATACATTTCGATAAGAAAATCAACTTACTCATCTTCAACTGAATGGAACGTAACAGAATCAAAGCAAGAAACAAGTAATAATTATTTAAAAATTTCAAGAGGTGAAAAACCTAATTCATAATAATTAAACGAAACTATCATTTAATGAAAGAAAAATCGAATGATTATTCGAAAGTAAATGATGAACATTAATGAAGTAAGTGTTCGAAATGTCCACCATTTTGTAAAATGCACTTTGCGGTTATGGAACCCATACTTCTTATACATTTGCTTATTTCGTCTCCTTGAATACCTTCCAATACATTCTCAATCTTCTCGCGAAGAATCTCTATTGTCGGGTTCGTAGTATCATAAATTTTATTTTCGAGATATCCCCACAAATAAAAATCCAGCGGATTCAAATCCGGAGATCTGGCAGGCCATTCTACTAGACCTCTTGTTCCAATCCATGAATCGGGAAAAGTTCGATTTAGATAGTCTGTGACTATTCTTGAGTTGTGTGGACCACATCCGTCTTGTTGGAACCATGGACGCCGATACCGTATAGGAAGATCATCCAACATTTCTTCTATAATTTCTACATATTTTGCTCCGGTTAGGTTGCCGTCAATTAAATAGGGTCCCAATAATTTATTATTCAACAAACCGCACCATATGTTCAAAGAAAAACGATATTGATGTCTAACTAACTTCATGAATTAAGTGAGGATTTTCTGTGGCATAAAAATGTTCGTTCCTTCGATTGAATATGCCAGAATTTGTGAATGTCGTTTCGTCTCCCCAAATGATATTGTGCGCAAAATTGTTGTTATTCTGCACCTTCCGTTGAAACCAATTACAGAATTGCAACCTTCTCTCAGGATCATTGCGATATAGTTTCTGCACGGCTTGGTATTTATAGTCATGGTATCCGTGTCTCTTGAGTATTTTATATTAACAACACTTTTTGATAAATTGCATTCACTGGCCATAGTTCTCGATCCTATTCCTGGATTTATTCGAATTTGGGCCAGAACATTGATGTCATTGATAGGCTCGTTTCGTCGTACATAAGGACCTCTAGGTTTGATGAATGAATTTTGTGCAAGTAACGTTGTAGATAAACGTCGAAACATTTTAATATTTGGTGTTGTTCTTTCAGGATATAATTCACCATACCTTTGTTGTGCTTTGAACGAATTTCTATCTAGTTTTATGTACACTTCGTACATATCTCTCTTCTCTTCATTTGTGTATCTCACCATATCGAATAAGTTAAATTGAAATTACTCAGAAAAGTATTCAATGACAAGTTCTTGTGACACAATAATAAACGAAGTGACAAATAATATGACATTTCTTGTTATGTTCTTTTTTATCCACGGCCTACTACATTCAATAAACCTAGAGTTGTGTGTATGTAAGAAAAAACAAGTCTATCAACGATATCAATGTTCTGACCCAAATTCAATTGAACCCAGAAAAAAAATCGAGAACTGTGGCCAGTGAATGCAATTTATCAAAAACTGCTGTTAATAAAATAGTCAAGAGACGCGAATACAATGATTTTAAATTTGAATACCAAGCCTTGCAAAAATTATATCGTAATGATCTCAAAATAAAGTTCGATTCTGTAATTTGTTTCAACGGAACAAATGACAAAACCAACAATAATAATTCCTCGCGAGAAGATTGAGAATGTATTGGAAGGTATTCAAGGAGACGAAATAAGCAAATGTATAAGAAGTATGGGTTCCAGAACCGCAAAGTGCATTTTACAAAATGGTGGACATTTCGAACACTTACTTCATTAATGTTCATCATTTACTTTCGAATAATCATTTGATTTTTCTTTCATTAAATGATAGTTTCGTTTAATTATTATGAATTGTTTTTCACCTCTTGAAATTTGTAAATAATTATTACTTGTTTCTTGCTTTGATTCTGTTACGTTCCATTCAGTTGAAGATGAGTAAGTTGATTTTTTCTTATCGAAATGTATTGCATGTTGTTAATTAAACTAAAGGTACCTAAATGTAATACAGATCCGACCCAAAGAAATTTGGATAAGGGTCAAAATCACCTGAAAATCAACTCTGAATGACATTGTATGATATATCGTTGAATTCAGCGTTAAAAGTTATTTCGAAAAGTGTCATAAAATATGCAGGTCCGTATTGAAAAAAATGAGGTTGAGGGTGGCCCAGAGCGTACGAAACGTTGGATACAAAATCTGATCATGTCAAAATGAGGATAATTTACTGTCGAATAAAAAACTCCCGTGACATTTTTCGATAATATTCGAAATAAAGTGGGAAAAAAAGAAAAATGACAGAATTTACTTTTCCTATGATATCTCAATAACCAGCCCTGATAATCTCGATTTATTTGAACTGCTTGACAATGCTTCTATGAATGCAACTTTTTCTCCATTTGACCGACCTTCTAACTCTTATGGTTTAGAAGTTACCAATACAATCCCATTAAAAAAGTGTCCACTCTGTATAAGTTTCAACTGACAACAATCCATTATTTTTGCGAGAATCACTTGAAAACCCTAATTCTTTACCAAATCTTATCGACGGTATTTCAACAATTATAATTTCTATAAAACTAACTCCCTGTAAAACATATTATCTGGTGGAGATGAGATGGCGGTTCACCACGTAAAAACAGAATAATAAGATAATTTTTCAACCAACATTTCCCAAATCGTTACTGGACAGAAAATGCCTGTTAAGTGTCCAGCACGTTCGACAAATCTCACCACCTTAGATTTTCGAGATCATCTAAAAAACTTGAGTTTCAAGAACCACATCTCAACGTGAAGAATGATTTACAGGCTTGTAATAACCCAAATCCTTATTGGGTAGGAAATAGGTTCACAAGATATTAACATATTTGTTAGTTGTTCTCTCTGTATTCGATTATGAGGCGAGTATTTCTTGCACTTGATCTAATTTTTTTATCGTTATTGCAGTTGTGTCTTTCTATTCATCGTTTCTTCATTAGACCTCGTAAACGATGTAGATCATAACCTTGCATCGCGGATTGCGAATAATCCATCATATCACTTAACATTTCTATTGCAGACTGGTATTCGAATGAAATTAATAATGTTGTTTGACGTTGTTGGTCGTTTTTCCGTCGGTAGCTATTCTTTATTTGTCATTACTGATGATTAATTTCTGATTGTCGTGAATGTGCCCAGCGTGCATTCATTCTTGAATCATCTGGTTTTAAAAAACGAGCAAATTCTATGTTCATTCCAGTACAGTGGCGTATTAATTCAAACTGCAACTTTCCGCTTAGAATCAATGGTTGGTTCAGGCAATCATCATTTTTTTCATATTACCCGCTATACTCAAGGAAATATTAATTTTTCTATATACTCATAATCGGCGGCATGATGACTTGAATGACCGGTTGATTTATCAACGTAAATAAAAAATTTATAAAGCAAGAAAAAATAAATTTAAAGGATAATTGCAATCACGGTGTGAGTACAAGAATTTTTCGAAATTATGATTCGACTGGTGAAAAGGAGTGAATTGCTAATTTTTGAAATGTTAGTCTCTACTCCCAGAGGGTGCAGAGGGTTGAAATGTATTTTAATATTTTGCCACACTACACGTAAGTTACTGCAATAATTTTAATGGAAACTTTGAAACAATTTGATGTAAAAATATCGCATTCAAACTTTCCTTCCTGTTTCCTTTTTCCCGCAAGATATACTGCAGTTAGGATTATGGCTTCTTCCCATCTCGTAATCACATAATCTCCTCCTCAGATTCCTCTACTACCACATAAATAATAATCCAAGAAACCCACTGTTCTTATAATCTTAACGAAACTTTGGTTCGAATTTTGATTTGCTACTGAATACGACTGATATCATCACTTAAGTGAACTTCATTTTCAAAATCGAAACATAAATCTGTAATCCGTGATAGTGAGCCTAATTCACAATGAAACATGCCCTGTTTCAATCAAAGCTGCTCACCACTAGATATTGATACAAAGGTGTGTAGTGAGTCAAACATTCATCAGAAACTATTTTCCGGGCTCATATATTATCGAACATTGGATTACAGTCGATGGAGAAAGAAAATTACTTTTTATGGAGACCTATTAATCAATTCTGGATGGCCAACTGTGTGTGTGTGTATGTGGAAGAGGCTTGGCATTGGATAATCGTGTGCACAGATAATTATTAAGATATATATGTTTTAATTTAATATGTTTATTCAATTGGATTTTTCTTAGGAAATTTAACAAACAGTCACATTTTTATTAGCGAAACTTAGTAAAGAGGTTAAATTTATGGGAAGGGATATATTATTTTGAAGTAAAGTTAAGGTTTTGACGCGATTTTGCTGATAAACATGCGAAAAATATACAAAAGGAAATGTTTGTTTTCGCAAGATCAAATTTTCAAAGATGCGAGGGAAACTTGCCATGGTTTAGTTTTAAAGATGTAATAGCTATGGAATATGACCTAGGCACATTGAAGTTATCAATGTGAGGGACTTGTCTTGGTAAAGTTGGATGTATTCTAGTAAGGTGATTATTAGATATTTCAGCAAACAATTTCGAATTAATGATGTCGTTAAATTCCCATCTATTATTTGTTAATTCCAAAAGAGTTGTGGCTTTTTTAGCTACGAGGTCTACTTTTTATTTTCCATATATACCTTCGACCCATATTAAATTGGCAATTTGCCAGTGTATAGTGAGTTTATGGAGGAGTTTCTTGATGTAACATGTAGGTACGGAAGTAGAAGAGTTGTTGTGCATATTCAATGGAGATGATTTCATGCTGGTCTTGGGATATTTATCAGTACAGGGTTTGTCAGGAAGACAACTAATCTCCTAATGAAATGATAAATCTTCATCAATATACTTCTCACTACATGGAAATAACCACTAGCTAACGCCATGTCGACTTCAACTATTGCAACTAAAGCACCACTCTGAATAGAAATATGTAATCAGTGACATATGAATAAATATTCTGATTGAATTAAGATTGCTAACTGCTAATAACTTATACGATAGGCTTGAAAATAAGAATTACCGGCATATAATCTATACATTTGAGGTTCCTCTGAAAAATCTGCTTGCAGTTCTGTACACAAAAATGCTCTTTCAATTGACCTGGATGAGAGGAGAGCCAAACGGTAATTTTTATTGAGTTTTCACTGAGAGCAGATTTCTGACGTAACCATTTGGTCTCGGGGGTCATAAAATAAGTGTTAAAACAAAAATCATTTTCAAATTACCGTAGGCAACTACAATGTAGAATTCATTTGTAAACGAAAATGAAATCCTGAAATAATTGAATTGAATAATAAGTAATTGTTACCAAGTAAAAATTGTGGCGAAATATTCGTATAAAAATTATGAAAGTAATCCTCACACCATAAAAGTATTATGATAGTATTTGAAATGGAACATTTGTATATAATAGTTAAAAAGTTGTTCGTGCGCTTGTAAGATTCCGAATAGCAAGTTTTGTTACAATATATGTCATTAGTGGAAAGAAAAATAAAAAAAAAATCAACCGCCTAGTTGCCTTACTAATCCTCAGAAGTTGTAATGGAATATATTTCAGTTGAGATAATGGATGCCCTACCCTACCTGTTATAGTTGAATCCGGAATAACTATTTGTTTTCAAACTTAGCAAAGTTTTAGCAGTGCACAAAAAAGGTGACGAGTTAAATATAGGCAACTACAGCCTCTTGAGCATTTTTTCGGAGATTCTGGAGAGATTTTTATATATATATATATATATATATATATATATATATATTGCAATTCCTGAACAAACACAAAATACTAACTGAATCACATGGCTTCAGAACTGATCGATCTTCAAAACCGCTATTTCACTTTTCGCAGATTTCATATATAAGTATTGAAAATTGCCAACCTCTAAACAAGTTAAAAATGAAACTGAAATCTCTACTATGCTCAAAAGTATACTATTCACTTCAAGACTGAAACCACATGAGATTTCATATTCCCTAGCAAGAGTCTACATTATATATGAATATCTCTAATATGTATCCCAATAACTGAAAACTCTCCTAATATACTGTATTTCTTTCATTCTTTCCCATGTGCCCGTCAATAAATTGTTCTCAACGTTATTGCCCACTCCAAATACTTAGTAATTGTATCATATTCATACTTTTATATTTTTATATTTGAATATTTATACACTTTCCATTTGTTCTTTGTATTTATATTCATCATTCTCAATTCTATTTACATATACCATCATGCATTTACATAAGTGTTGACATGTCCTATAACATCAAATTGGTTTCACGGATTAGTCAAGGAAGGAGGGAACTTAACTACGGCATTATCTGAAGAGTATAATTTTTATTATTTTATTTGAATATGTTTTGTGGAATATGTTTTTCTTCATGCTTTACTAACAATTGAAGTGTTCTTTATATTCCCATTTTCAAAATTATAAAACGCAGTTACGTACTGAGACATATTCATTAACAAAAACCTGATAATCATAATAACTATTACCACTCGGAAAACAAGAAAGGGAGCAAAATGTTGCCGACATGTACACCACTGCTTGTAACTCAGAAGTTGGAGATAGCAAAACGAAAAAACCGATATTTATAGCTATGTAGCTAGAGATAATCAGATATGAACACCTGGATAAATAATTAAAACAAGCAAGTTATGGTTTTAATTCCTCCTATCTCACAATTATATTCTGCCCCGCTAAATCTATTTCACCCTGCTGGTTGATTTATGTGAAATTTGTCGTATTCTTCTAAATTTTATGTGGAAAGCAAGATTTGAAATTTTGATTCTATTGGAAAAGTTTTGTCGATATACGTGATTTCCTTATCGAAATAGAGTTGTGTTTGAAAATACATCTAACATATTCATTATGTTATTCATTTTCAGTTTAAATATTGTAATGAGTATATTATTCCTAGTTTTCGTCTTATTATTTGGAGTGGTTTTTAATCGATTTATTTGACTTTCGATTGAATTATGATTTTTCAAGCCATTTATGGTTTGTTTTTCTCCTTTTGAAGAAATATTCATTAGGGGTTTTATCGCTCAATTTTTTTTTTCAAATTTTCGAGAAAGCATTTTGCCAGGAAATTTTGCTGAGTGCGATACGGTTTTATTATCCGATTAAACCACGAAAGGGCGCAAATTGTACGAGTTGAATTTCTTAGAGGCAAAATGTTTGAGGGAAAATTTAAAAAAAAGTCCGATAAAATCATCTAGCCTGAATGATATTATTTAATGAGAATATTTACTGAATCGCATTAAAAACTGAATAAAACTACCAGAATTCATGTAATATTTAGTACTCAACACATTTGTAATCCAAAATAGCAAAACGCAGTAATGTAAGATACTAATTTGTTCTTCATGGACAGATATCTGATTTTTTATTTTCCGGGAGAGAGATAATCGAAAAAGTGTAGAGTAATATTACTATGCTTCCCCATAAAAACATTTTGGCGTGATTCCGGAAGAAAATGACTAACGAGGCATGTGCGTTGAGGAAAATGAACTGTCGTTAAATAGCATCTAATTAACATGAACGATCTCACCTCAAATAAAAAGACTTTAACAATAATTAACACCGATTTCCTGTTTTTGTATACGACTTAGAGAATTACTCCTCAAACAAAAGTGGTGGACGTATAATTTGCCAATATTGGTATAAATATTTGAGATTTTTTTGCAGTTTTGCATAGTCACAATCTTGGTGTTTTTATGTTGTCGTATTGAAAATTCTTATATTACTTTTATACCATCTTATGGTGAAAATGGCCTCTAGCACTAGTGATTATTAATTTGCTTAATATTCGTGACGGATATTACTAGCGTGTATTATCAATATTGTTCAGTCGGTCTGTACTTTAGGGTAGATTTCATAGAAATATTACTATTGATGTTTTTCAATGAACTTTTGTAGGTTATCTTTTTTTAACACACATAAATGACCAGTCTGTCTATTTCCCAAATTAAATATTATAGAAATTTGTCAGTAGTATATTTTGACATTTTTTGAATTCGAGTTTAGCTTTTTATACAGTGAGTTTCAAAAAGTTTGCACCATATGGGAAACTTTTTTATTATCCATTTGTCAGAAATTTTTATTGAGTTGTTAAAATTCTAAATTTCCAAACGGTGTACAGTGGAGAACAAAAAATAGGAATGTTGATCAGGAGTAAACTACCCTTATTTTCGACATTATCAAAAAAATTCAATAAAAAAAGTTGTTAAGAATTAGAAACAATATTCAGATTTAAAATCACAGCCAACAAAACATGGTTCTAGCCACATAAAGAGTACTAGTATCTCATATACACCTTAGGCGTCTCCCTCATATTACTATAATAATATTTTAATGCGAAATTTGGTCCAATTTATAATTTTTACTAGAATATCGACGTTTGTTGGAAATGCTTTAAATTTTTACTAGCTTTTTTGTTCAAATTTTGAATTTCACTCTGTATGTATGTCCAGAACAACTCGCACTATGATTTAATGGAAGAAAATAACAAAATGAATCAATCAATTCATTCCTTTAACAATCAAGTAAAACAAATCTGCAAGTTTACGATCCCCTTAATCATAGGTTACCTCAAATGGTAGTCCTGATTTATGTATCAAACATAAAGAAAAACCAAATTACAAACCTTTTATTGTTCGTGCACAAAATTCTTTCAACGTTTATCGTACAATATTAGAAAAAATTTCATATTTCACATGGGAAATGCGTCTATGAATAACTAAAATCGCATTTACTTTGACTTTTTGACATTTTAGGCAATAAACAATTGTGCGTATCTTAACTATGGATGTTTACATAGCGAATTTTATCAATAGGCGATATCCCATTTTTTTTAAATACCACAATATTCAGAACGATGAGAAAAGTGGTTCATTTTTTTTCAATTTTTTTTTTCGTAGTAATTTTTCAAAAAAAAATCCCAAAGAAATGTTTCTGTTTGAACACTGCGGAAACCTCGCCAGGATGTGACGTAACACTTTCAGAACTATGGTCGATCGCCTAGTTGCCAAGCGTTATTCATGTTTCTTTACAATGTAAGCAGGCTGAAAAAGTAATGACATAGCACTGGGTATCCATAAATATTATTTAAGGATAACTAAACCAAGAACAGCTATCAAATACGAAGTCTTCATTTCAATATGACACATGTATTCATAGGATAAAACAGAATAACATATCCTCAGAAGTTCCGCTAAATAATGACATTGGCAACTCGCCTATCACCGAGAATGCCAGGATTTACAGCGTTGCCAAGTGTTATTCATAATATTCATTTACAATGTGAGCAGGCCAAAAAATTAATGACATAGCACTCGGTATACATACATATTATTCAAGAATAACTAAATCAAGAACGGCCATCAAATACGAAGTCTTCTTTTCAATATCACATATGCTGACACAAGATCTGTTTTATTCATAGCATAAAACAGAATAACATTTCCTCAGAAGTTCCACAAAATAGTGACACTGGCAACTCAAGTAAATGCCAAATCATTGGACATATGACGTCAAAAGAAGCGGCAATAACGATGTGTTTGAATGTCTCACTGAATTTGAGGGTTTCAGAGCAGCGTTACTTTAAATATTACACAACATCTTCTAGGAAAAACTATGCACACTTAATATTTTATCACAATATTTCAACTTCAAGCATATATGAGGCAAATTTACGAGTTCGTGATCTCACCTATTAGAGATTTGTTCGTATACATAAATTAGAGAAATGGGATCAATGGGGGGAACTCGTAAGTCAATCTCCACGAAAACAATATCTATGTAGTTTACTTTATTTTCAAAATGTATGCATTTCGGAAGTTAAAACTTCCATCATCAGCATGAATACAACAAGTTCAACAAATGGTCACTGTAAATAAAATAGCAAACAAATGGAAAAAAGGACAAATTTCGTCATCTATACTTTAAATATATGTTATTATTATCATTTTGTCTATAACGATGAGAATAATAAAAAGAAAACAAAGTTTATCACTACGCCTCGTGTGAATACGATGACTTTTTTTTTATCTTTCTCATCGTTATATACAAAATAATAATAATAACATATATATATAAAGTGTAGATGACGAAATGTGTCCTTTGTTCATTCGTTTGTTATTCTGTTTATAGTGACCATTTGTTAAACTCTTTGTATTCGCGCTGATGATGGAAGTTTTTACCTCCGAAATGCATACACTTTGAAAATAAAGTAAACTACATAGACATTGTTTTCGTGGAGATTGACTTGGATTGATCCTATTTGTCTACCCACTCCACTTTGAATAATATGGACCACTTCTACCACATAAATAGAGATTTGTTCACAATGCTGAGTGCAAATGACAAAATTGAAATAATTCTCATTCATGGAGAGAATAAAACAAATCGAGAAAAAGCAGAAATTTTTAATCTGAATCATCCAGAAAATCCGGTATGTCGCAATACTGTAAGAATAATTTATAAAAAAAATGGCCACGAACAACCACAAATTCAACACACAACATGCTGAATGGGTAACTGGCAACAATTAAACCGAAAAGTAGTCCATAACAGACATGAGTAAAACATCAGCACAAAGAATATTATTGAAACCTAAATTTATACATACGTTGAAAGAAGGATATTACGAACGTAGATTGGAATTCTTCGCGTGGGCACAAGGAGAGACAGAAGAATATACAAAGTTTGCGAAGTATGTGTTGTTTTCTGATGAGGCAAGTTTCACCTCAAATGAAGTAGTGAATTCGCAAAATTACCGGTGGTTGTCCGACGAAAACCCTAATTTTAAAATAGAATGCAAGGACCAATATTCCTTCCAAACAATCGCCTGGTGTGACATGTTCAATACTAAGTTAATTGATCCAATATGAACCGTGAAATGTCCTTACATTTTTTTGATGTTTGAGAATTATTGATCAATTATCAGAGCAAGAAGGAGGAACGGTTATGGCTATGCCATAGTATAACATTAATTAAAGAATATCCCGATGACAAATTGGACAGTGAATGGATTGGTAGATACTCAATATATCCATGGCCTGAAAGGTCTTTCGAGCTCACTCCTTTATATTTTTTTCTATGGGGGTACCTTAAGGAGAAGGTGTATGCTCGAAGACCATTCCAAAATATCCATTAATTTGAAAATGTTATTAGGGAGTTTGCTTGAAGGTTGTAGACGATGTGATAACTTGATTACTCTCGTTTTGGACGTACATCGTTTCAATGGATTTGAAAGGTTTCCAGGACGTTTCGAATGCTTGTATCTGCAATCGTCTTCAGGTGAATAATCTAGTATGCATTATTCACCTAAAGACCATCGCAGATACAAGCATTCGAAACGCCGTAAAAACCCCTTTCAAATACATGGACGTCCGAAACGAGAGTTATTAGGGAGTATTGTGCCAGTATACCGAAATCTTAAAAATAATGTCAATACAGAATTTGTGCCCAAACAATAAAATTTTTGGCGATGGAAGGAAGACATAATATACAAATTTTGGATTCAATGATTGATTATTCAGATTTCGGAACGTTTTTATAATTTGGTTTTTCTTTATGTTTAATACATAAATTGGGACGTCTCTTCAAGGTTACACTATGATGAAGTGATCATAAACTTGCAGATTTGTATAATTTAATTGTTTAGCATTAATCATTCAGCCATAATTTATTCAATTATTTGATTCCATTGAATCCTACTGATGGTATCTCTCAGGAAATATTGCTTGGACGTTTCGATTCCAAATCACGTCGAACATATCATAATATAATTTTCCTGTTCAAGCTCAGCAATAACAAGTTGAATTTTCCTCAGATACTGTCGCTATCGAGTATCTATGAACCTTAAGTGCCTACACGATCACATAACATGTTTTATTTGCCAGTTCCAAAGACGACCTTACTTATGTTTTCCCCAACTCATCAGATATGTCAACATTATAAAATTTCAAAATGAAATATTATTCAATACAACAATAAGTGAAATTAAAAGAGTTATTTTATAGCCATCACTTCTGTATCCATTATACATGTGACTCTGTTTGTAATCTTTTTTCTCCTCCAAGTTTTTTTTTAGTTCATATATAGAGCTGCATGTCCCTGTGTAGATCTTGTCAATTATTTGTATAAGTATTGTATACTATTCACTTTTCATTCTAATTAGTGCCTGCTTAAGGCATTAGCTGTTAGGGTGGTGTAATACTAAATAAAATAAAATAAAATAGTTATCATGGATATACATACAGCGTGAAATATCAAATTCACACCAAAAATCTAGTAAACATGTAAATCATTTTCTTCCATTAAATCATAGTGAGAGTTATTATGGACATACATACGGGTAAAACTTCAAATTTGCACAGGAACTAGTAAAAATCCAAACCAATTTCAACTTCAATATCTAGTAATACAGTGCTTCTCAAAAGTCGCCTCCCCCCCTCTTATTTTTGGAACGATTATACATAAACAAGTGAAATTTGGAAACTGAATATCAAAGGTTGTAAACTTCCCTACTAGTGATGATAGATGACGAAATCGTCAAAGATGACGTCACAAGGCCATTGTGACCAATAATTTTAAATGGAACCCTACGGCAAGCGACACCTCTTTTAGAAGGTATCGAAAAAACCTATTCAATGATACTAATTTTGTTTGTGTTTATGGCAGTTTTGATGGCTTATTAGTAAACATTAAAATTTGAATTCCATTCAGTATGATATTAATTACAGATTTAAGAATCAGTATCTACTTGAAGAAATTGCTCGAAGTGACCTCCATTCACTTCCTGACAGTGAAATATCCTATTTTTAAACTCTTCTCGTACTTTTGCAAATGTGTCTGCGGAAACAGCCTCACATTCTGCAACAATACGTTGTTTTAAAACGTCAATATTGTCAGGTTCAGTGGCGTAAACCTTCGATTTGAGGTAACCCCACAGAAAAAAATCCAAAGGTGTGAGGTCCGGTGATCGAGCTGGCCATTCCGTTGAACCTCGTCGTCCAATCCATCTACCACGATACTCCTCATCCAAATACCGTCTCACTGCACCGTATTAGTGTGGAGGAGCACCATCCTGTTGGAATGTTATTTCCAAATTGCCGAATTCATCTGGATTATCTTCCAAAATTTAAAGGATTAACGGTTCTATTGCGTTTCGCAACAGCTCCAGATTAACCTCACCAGTTAAATTAGTATTCAAAAAAAGAGGCCCAACGATGTGGTTTCCCAGGATACGTGCCCAAACATTCACCTTCTGGGAAAATTGGGTATGTGTTTCACGAAACAGGTGAGGATTTGCGTCACTCCAATAACTCAGATTCTGTGTATTTACATTTCCATTTAGATAGAAAGTACTTTGGTCACTAAAACAAATTGTTTTGACATAGTCTGGCTGTTGGTTAATTTTAGTTTCCATATTTTCACAAAATTCTAGTCTTCGGTCTGGGTCGTCGACCGAGAGTTGATGAACCATTCTTAATTTGTATGGATGAAATTTGCTTTTTTTCAACACAATGTGTACTGTACTTCGGCTGACTCCACAGGTAGATGCAACGTGAGTTGTTGAAGAAGTAGGATTAACTATTACTTCTGCCAGTATATCAATTTTTTTCTCATCAGAAATTTGTGGTCTGCCAGATCATTTCGCATCATTAATACTAGCCGTTGTTTCAAACTTATGGAGAAGCTCCCTTAAATAAGTCCTCGAAACGGGGCGATCAGGAAAACTCTCATTAAAAATGCGTTCTGCTGCATGAATATTTTGTCCAGTTTCACCAAGAATTAGGATCGCTGCTACTTCATCACCTAAAGCACGTACCATTTTGCTTCTTGAAGCACTTAAACGTTCGGCTCACAACAGTTTAACAAATTATTTAAATGTATGAAAATATTAAAAGTACCAAAAGCTGCTAAAACAGTTAAACGTTCGATCAACAATACACAAATTATCAAATGTACAAAAACTTGGACAATTACAAAAACGTCGAATAAGGGAGACTAACAAAAACGTCAGCTTATTTGACAACTATCCAGAGGCGGAGCTTGAATTTGGAATTTTAGTATTAACTGATTTAATTCATCACAGCTTTGCGTTTTTCAAAAGCGAGTTGCCAAAACTGCCAAAACAAAATTAGTATCATTGAATAGGTTTTTCCGATACCTTTTAAAAGAGGTGTCGCTTGCCTTAGGGTTCCATTCAAAATTATTGGTCACAATGACCTTGTGACGTCATCTTTGACGATTTCGTCATCTATCATCACTAGTAGGGAAGTTTACAACCTTTTATATTCAGTTTCCAAATCTTACTTGTTTATGTATAATCGTTCCAAAAATAAGAGGGGGGACTTTTGAGAAGCACTGTATAGTGTGCGGCACCGAAAACGGAACAGATCGAATATCTTCAAGTTACATGTGTTGTGAAAAAAATGCAAAAATACGTCGATTTGTGAGTCAATGGGGACATCTTTCTATCATAACCTCAACTGTTATACCTCCCTCCCCACCCCTTGGACACTATCACCCATACGATTCAAATAGGGGAAGTACTAAGTGTGACACATCATCGAAAAGGTAATTTGATAAGAAATTCAGCCATCTGAGTGTTCGCTACGTTACTTTTTATTTTGGTGCCCTCTTGCGGTAAAAAATAACTGTTCCGTATTCCAAATTATGATACTTCATTTGAAAGCTACTTTGAACAATTCAGAAAAAAAGAACAAAAATTTAAAAAATGGACATTGTATGAACTTAAAAATTGGAAAACCTTCCATAAATTCAACTCCAATCATTCCAAACTACATTAATTCCCAGTAGCTGCTCTAAGTGTTCCATTAACTGCCATACATGAGTATAAGTTAGTCTCGAAACGTTGTCTGAAGTTTTGGAGCATTTCTGGAGTTATTTGACGACATTCAGTAATAATACGTTGACGTAACTCTTCTAAAGAGCCTGGCTGAGTGGTGTATATTTTACTCCTCAAATGGCCCCACAAAAAGTAATCCAAGGGGGATAAATCGAGAGATCGGGGGGGGGGAGGCATTCACTGAATCCTCTCCTTTCAATCCAGTGTCTAGGAAATATATCATTCAGGTACTGACAAACTGCTGCAGCAAAATGTGGAGGAGCTCCGTCTTGTTGGAATATTAGGTGATTTTCAAGGTATCGGTTATCGTTTTCTATTATGTCTGTTAACGTTGGATCAAATACATGTCTCCAGTCAAATTACCTGGTGAAAAAAATGAACCAATAACACGATCGCCCAAAATTCCAGCCCAAACTTTAACTTTTCTGGATGTTGAGTATGTACTTGATGAAACACTCTTGGATTGGAATCTGACCAGTACCGACAATTATGACGATTGACAGTCACGTTGCGATAAAAACTTCATTCATCCGAAAAACAAATGTTTAAAAGGAAATTTGGATCTCGTTAGCACATTCACTCATGATTTCACAAAATTGTAAGCGACGATCAAAATCGTCGTCGTTAAGTTCCTGAACCAGTTTAATTTCATAGGGGTGTAATCTTTCAAAATTCGCCCGACGGTACGTTGACTTACTCCAGATAATTCTGCAAGCTTTCGTGTACTAAGAGTTGGATCCGCAACACCCTGTCCTAAAACGGCTACCTCTAGTGCTTCGTTTCTCACTGGGTTTTCAATTTGACGTTTTTTATTTGCTACAGATCCCGTTTGTCAAAATTTTGAAATTAGTTCCAAAACGTATTTACGATTAACGTTTTTGTTTGGGTGTTGCTCATTGAACATTCTACTGGCTGTGTTGGCACATTCATTATTTATCAAATAATATTCAGTTATTTCTACCCTATCCTGAATACAATAAACCATTTTTATGTTTTACTCGTTAATAGACCTGAAGTACTACTGACAATAAATTGGCACAAATAAGCACTGAAACAAAAGGTTTATTATTTTACCAAAACATAGGCGTAGTAAGTCAATTTTTATCCAAAGGTACGAATGTCGTCAAATAACTACAGAAATGCTCCAAAACGCCAGACAACGTTTCGAGACTAACTTGTAACTCATGTATGGCAGTTAATGGAGAACACTTTGAGCAGCTACTGTGAATTAATGTAGTTTGGAATGATTGGAGTTAAATTTATGCAAGGTTTTCCAATTTTACGTTCATACAATGTCCATTTTTTTAATTTTTTTTTTCTAAATTGTTCAAAGTAGCTTTCAAATGAAGTATCATAATTCGGAATACGAAACAGTTGTTTTTCCCGCAAGAGGGCGCCAAAATAAAATGTTACGTCGCGAACACTCACATGGCTGAATTCCTTATTAAATTACATTTTCAATGATGTGTCACACTTAATACTTTGCCTATTTAAATTGTATGGGTGATGATAGTGACCAAGGGGGGGGGCGAGATATGACAGTTGAGGTTATGATAGAAAGATGTCCCCCCTTGGCTAACAAATCGACGTGTTTTTGCATTTTTTTTCACAACACATGTGTCTTGAAGATATTCGATCTATATCGCATTAAAATATTATTATAGTAATATGAGAGAGACGCCTAAGGTGTATATGAGATACTAGTATGTACTCTTGACTGTGATTCTAAATCTCAATATTGTTTCTAATTCTTAACAACTTTTCTAAATATAATTAGTATATGAGTAAACTCTTGTATTTTCAGAAGTGTTGAAGATATGAATTTTTCAAGTTTTTGATATCTTCATGGAATTTTAGAGTTGAATCAAGCCGAAAGGCGATCAGTTTGGTTACACTTTTCTTTCGATTGGAGTTAGACTAAAAGAAATATTAGGTAGGTTCAGGCAGATTCGAAACTCAATTTTATCGTACAGTTCAAAATATACAGAAAAATAGGAATGCTGTTTCTGTTTTCCAATAAAAAATATGCCCCATAATGTGTCCACTTGATTGATTATAATTTCAAAATCTGTGTTAGAGCTGCTGTTGGTCATGGATAGTAAGTATGCGTTATACACTTTCCTTTTTAAAAATAGTAAACATATATAGGATGTAATATATCCTCTAGCCTTAAGACCCAAGAAAAAAAATCTAAAAAAAAGTATCCCCTACCAAAACTCCGCTGTTTCGCGGTTCCCAAAATTTAACTGAAATATATATTTTTTCCATTTTTTTCGAATTTTCAATCACTGTAATTAGTTAAAATATGGAATTATACACTCGTCATTCACAGGTGTGCGAAAGGTTAGATAACAACATGTGTATTGATAAAAAGAAACAAACATAGGTTATAATCAGGAAATATCTTTTTTTTAATTCACCAGGATGGGACAACAATCAAAAACGTTATCAAATTTTCTAGGACTAAAAAATAGGATTGGCAGGAAATCGAACACCTCGTAGTGGAAATTCATTACACAGATTTATTCAATTTGCATACTCGACCAGTTATGAAATACCTGAAAGTTACCAATGCGGAAAGGCCCGAAAAAGAGACAGGTTGATTTTGAATATTTCATAACCTGTTCCAAACCAGATTAATCTCACAAAGGTTACTTGAATGATGAATAGATAATATTGAGTAATCGATTACGAAAAGACGGGAGACAAATATTACTTATGATTATATTATTCATAAACTAATGCAGAAAGGCTCGAAATTTGAATGGGTGGATTTTGAATATTGTCCTGTGTGAAAGCAGATTCATCTTAGAAGGTTACTTGAATGGTTAATGAATAATCTGCCATTCGGAATTCAATCGAATGAAATACTAGAAACCAAAAATTATTACATAATTCGTTCAATGACGAAATATTGTGGTGGACTATCATTTCCATGATGGTTTCGTTGGAACAGCGAAGGACTGCTTCAGGTTCCTGCAAATATATTTTGAAATATCTTGATAGTCGTAATGGTTTATAAACTTTAATTTCGAAATTTCAAATCTACTCCAATATATTTTCAGGTTTTTTGTCTTTTGGGAAGTTGAGAATTGATTAGAATCTGGTCTGTCTGTTCTCGTGATACTTTAATTGATCCAGAAAGTTCTAATTGGAAACCATAACTATTTTTACTCTTCTTTGGTAATAAATTGAAATCACAAGAACTCTTGCTGATCATTGGTAATAATTATCAAATGAACTTTAAAGACTTACTAGTTGGTGCGAAACTAAATTGTTTCAAGAGTATGTTTGTCCATGCTTTATTTTATATCAAAGCTAGTGGAAAAAATAGGGAGTAGAAATAGCTTCAGGAACATTAGAAGTTACCAATGAAAAACATATTTTTCATTTCTACTTCACTGATAATCTGTCAATGTTGAACAGAGTTCCTTACATAAAAAAGTCCACTGATTTATTTGTTGGAAAAATATCTATCTATCCTTAGGAAAAATGTAAGACCTGACCTCAGTTCCAAACTAGATTTCTGACAAAAAAAATACTCCAATATATAATCAACATCATTTGTAACATACCCGATTATAAAAAAATTAAACTACTACGCAATAGAGGAAAAGGACAATTTTGTGTCAATCGAGGCTTGAACTGAATGTTAATGTATCTACAAGGTCTGGCGATTTTGTTAACTCAATCAATCAATTGTCACTGATTGATAATTCAATCGTACTCCCTCGTGAAGGAATCGATTCAGTTTTTATCCTATCAAGTTCAGAGTCATAAAAAATACGACTGAGTTCAAGATGTTGAATAATTCAAAATCTAGTTGACATTCGTTGAAGAAAAAGCTGGCATAATTATGACGAATAATTTTGATCCAAAAAATCTACCATCTTGGACATTGTACATTTATTTTGGGTAATGAACTTTCACAAAAAAATATGATATTTATTTTTTATTTGATAATATTCATATTTATTGGAAATAAATATATTTCTGAAGGTTTTTCTCTTACAGAGTATGCAACAAATGTATTGGGTTTAACTGGTGTAAAGTTTGCACCCGATGCCATTTTCATAAACTCTACTCAAAGAATACGTATTAAGAATAAGCAGTAGCTCGTCACGGACTCGCCACAGCAAAACAGTATTCTATTGTATTTTGTAGAAACTAGCCGACGAGGGAAACCCAGAATTCCTTTATTCATTTGCTTTTAATACCAACTAATAGTAATTTTATTGTACGGAGGACAATTTTCATAGTAATACATAGAGAGATTGTACAATAAATAAGATACCCAAAAAGAATTTGAGAATTCTTGTGCTGGTTGAAACTGAATTAAATGAATCAATACATTTGAATATATCTTATACAGTAGGGTCTAGTATAGTTCATATAATAGAATACACTTTTGAATACATTCTTATATGTTTCAAGAGCAACAGAATAATTGAGACTGATATTTATTATATAATAAGTACACTCTTGAATTTTATGAGTGTCGACTTAGAGTGGTGACAAGATTTTTGGGAAATTTATTTACATTAGATAAGGAAGTACAGTAATTATACAAACACAGTTTATGAGTGAAGAAGTTAATAAGATAATAGTCATGGGGCAGATGTGGTGGTTCAGAGTAGGATGAGACGGATGTTAGAGGAATATTATCATCAGCATTAAAAGATAGTATGTATCTGTAGAACACAGAAGTAGAATATAACACAGTTGCAATTATGCAATTACTTTTGAGTTAAAACTTGAATGTAATTACGATGATTGTCGAATTGTAATGTGGCATACGAAGATCTTCAAAGATCAATAGTTAGGTATGAGCTTGGATTTAACATAGCACGTGATTGTCAGTGTACGGTTCTTATGAAGTACTTATTAGATTTAAAAAAGAATCATGCAGGTAGGCGATATAAATAGAGCCTAATTCTTATTATTGTGTACATGGATTGTCTATCATTTGATGGATAGTTTTTCGAGGTAGTGTGAGTATATAGCTTTTCACTTATTTCTTATAACGATGAACATTTGTGATTTCGCGTATAAATGACGGTAAGAGTCTGTACAGTTAAGGACCTAGCAACGAGAAGTTTCTTTGGCCAATTGTTTTATTGATCTTCGGTGTTAGGTAGTTGGAATTCCTATTGCGAGTATTGTGGGTGTGATCATTTATTTTCAATTTTGTTCGGAGTTTGTGTTGTTGTATATTACTAGAAAGTAGAAATAATTGTCTGGGGTCGAAAAATCCAGTTTCTCTGTAGAGGTTGTTTGAAGGGTAAGTTCTGTCTCTAAGGTTTTTTTTTTAATATTATGAGACTGTTAATTAAAATAATATTTCCATACGAAATGTGAGATTGAGCTAGTGCGTAATATATCATCTTCAGTTCACTGTTATTCAGTATATTCCTCAGATTGTAAAATGTATATATCAGAAATTGCAGTTTTTTGTCAACATATTCGATGTGGAAGTTTCATTTGAGGTGATTATCTAAGATTATACCTATATATTTGAATTTGTTAGCTGACTCAATAATGAAGTCATCTGAGACATGAAGCGTATCATAGGTCGGTAAGGTGGGTTTATTCGAGCACATTGGAAGAAAAAATGTTTTTTTGGAATTGATGGTGAGAAGTCTGCTATTGAACCACGACCTTATGCTTTTCAAGTCATTTTCGGCTGTGGATATCAATGTTACCCAGTCTTTGTCGCTATAAAATATAGCTGTGTCATCGCACAGCTGCGAGTGTCAAACAAGTATTGATGTATACATTCAATAAAATTGGACCAAGGACTGTGCCTTGTGGTACGCCATATTCTATTTTCTGTTCTATGCTCAGCTCATCATCAACTTTAACAGAATGTTCCTATAATGGGACAGGTACATCCACTTTGCATTCATTATCCTTCATAATAACAATTTCGAATTGTATTGGTTTTACCTAAGAAGTAAGCAAATTTTAATTATGGGGTAATAACTAGAACCCTCATTTTGTAATAATGTCCACTTCTTAAAAACGAATGTACAGTCAAAGTGTATCTCGCGAATTTCCATCTAAATATTTTATTTTGACCTGACTATTTACTATAGTAATTGTGCTCAAATATTTACCTCAATTCCTTCATAATAACAAGTGCTGAGGGGAATAGGTATAAGTATTATTATATATTCATTTTGTAGGTATTTAACCATATTCTCATAACTTGCTCTTGAGTAAATCCGTGTTTACAGTATAAAAGTTCGTAATAAGTATCATTGAATTTCCGTCTTACAGTTTGGTAAGAAATGTAACGCCTATGATTTATGTTTATTTTATACCTGAGAACACGAAGTCGTTCTGCCAGTGAACAAAGGACAGAGTATAATTAATCCTTCTCGGCTGTTCTTTTTGCTTCCGAAAATTCAAAATTTGCACGACAATTGTGTTTTGGTCATTCGACAATTGTTAAATGTATTTTCGGTTGTAAGAAAAATTGTTCAAGTGATATGCAATGAGCATTGTTGAAAAAATTGGAATTTTAGAATTAATCATGGTTTACAAAAAAAAATGAAAATTCGAATGGAAAATTGTTATACACTTTTATTTTGCCTTGCACAAATCAGATGAATTATATGAATACAATGTTGCCGAGTACTCAAAATTTTCACGGACACCAGGATATATCCATAAAAAGACGTATATTTTATTTAAAATCTATTTTAGTACATTTTCGTTATGTTCAATGGATTCCGACATAATTATACGACAATTATCCATAACAATATTTCTGAAATTCGACTTTTACTAGTAATTTTCTGTAGTGGCACAGCCACCCCCTATAAAAATACTAAATGCGCGATAAATTTTTGTATTCACGACAAATATTGGCCTCAATTTTTTCGTTTTTGCTAACTTCATAGCGGTGATAAATTTTATAGTACCAGCTGGAAGGAGTGGCACGGCATACTAGAATTGATATCTGAACAATCCGATCGATATCAAGCGCGGGAGACAGTTAAGATCTTCCCGACATTTTGAGTGATTTGGCTGGCTTGTGTTTCATAAGAAATTGTCCAAGAATGACATGTGTACCTCTTGTTATCTTTTGACGAATTTTCTCGGAGCATAACTTCAGATGCTTCTTTATTTCTATTTGCGTTGGCGCCTTTGTGCCGTCGCGAAGAATGCCTCTTGTCCATTCATAAAATAGGCGTTCGTTTGTTTATTTAAGTCGAAAGACGATTGGAAAGCGAGTTAACAAAGATTCGCGGAGCATAAGTTCAATTGGAATGCTAGATTAACTTTTTCGCTTCGTTACTTTAATAGGAATATAAATTCAGCTAGTTCAAAGAGAAGATTCCGAGAATATTTCATTAGATGCAATCGCACGTGTGAGTCCAGTGGAAGGTACGGAATCGATTTCTATGCTATGGAGATAGTGAATGTTTTGATTGGATCGATGAAATCGTACATCGTATTTGAATTGAATTTAACAAAAATATGTATCTGAAGAGTTCTTTTGTTTTTTTCACAAACACTATTTTCTGTGAATCTTTCTCGAAAAATCTAAAATTTAAACTTTGAAGTGTTGCAAATATACGTGAAAATAATTACGTTATTGCCTGCCTTTTCCTTTCGGCGCAAAATTTACTATTGATTTCGATTCTGGAAATTGATATGAAATGATTATTCATCTTTATTATAATTATAAAGATTTTCAGTTAATTAGACAGTCACTAATGTGTGGATAAAATTATAATATACAGGATGTTATAGGTAGACTATTCATTAAAAGTTTTTCAATTTGTGGATCTGATATACAGTTATAATTGACCAACTTCATTATTTCAAATAGGAATAACTTTTTTTATTCATCGTTTTCCCTTTGACAACTTGGTGTGTATTTTTTCCTAAGAACTCGATTCGTACATGAGTTTACAAGAAAGAAATAAATTATTGTTTGTACATGATGGATGTCCCACTCGTTCTGCTAGAATTGTTTCTGAATGGTTAAATGGAGAATTTGGTGATAAATGGTTAGGACGAAATACCGATCCTTCACCATAAAATAAATCAATTATATTAATAACGCTTGATAATGGAATAAAGAAGAACTCGCATTCCTAAAGAGTGTTGAGTTAAACCAATCAATAAAAGTGTACCCTCTATTCACTTAAACTTCTATAATTTGAGTGGAAGAGTGCTGCTTCTCGACTTTTAGTTGATGAACAGCGAACTCTGCCTTTTGCCAAAAATATGTCGATTTCATTGTTTTTAACAACTATCTTTGGCAATAAAATCTATTATTATTATTCTTATTGATATATTTTGATATATAATAATGAATAAAATAAGTAGTGTTTCTCAAATAAAAATTTTCGAAAATACAAGCCGCTACTCATCACACAGAGCCGTCAACTCAAATAACAGCAAAAAGGGTGCTGACAATGATTTCGTCCGTTCTTTCGCCAGAATTTTGAACATCAGATCCTTCGTCAGATTTTCGAATATTTACAGTTTAATAAAATACGTTATTTTTTAACTATTAGGTTTGGATTCAACAATTGAGATAATTTTTAAAGATTTCTCCGGAATTTTTCACCTACAGTGGAAGTGAATTTTCAATTCATCAATGGCTAAAGAGTATGTTGAGGAAGCACCATGTTTTTTATGTGTTTTTGGGTTATTAATAACTTTTCCAACTGAAAATGAGAAGAATTGCTTTAAACACTCGAAAATATCAATTCCACTTCTATATATGTTCACGTATTACCTTGTGGATATTTTTTCAAAATAGTTCCCTTGGCTCCCATGTAATAGGCAGTATTCATGAAATATGCCTTACACTTCTTCCAAACTCCAAAGTGCCCTCTTTTACCAAGAAATACATAACAATATTTCAATAGAGCGAATTTTGCCTAGGAGAAGAAACCAGCGAAAAACTCACAATACCACCGGGAATTGATTTAATATTCATATTTTTTCTGGTAATCTTTTTGACAGATCTTTTCTTACCTTGATTTGCATTTTCTTACCATGTTTTTATTTTCATTTTCTTTCTGTTATACTCCATGAACTCTGTTCTCGTTATTTTCTAGCAAATGTTACTGGACTAGACTTAGCTTAACATTTATCAAATGATTTACTTGAGGAATTATATATGCGTTCATCCCTTGTGCCCCCACACCCAGTAAAGGACTTGTGCAAGGCGCAAAATGACTCTAACATCGAACAACAGGCAAGATACAGTGGGCCAGCAGGACCAATTGTCATCGGAGGTCATGGTATTTGCTTCTGGGGCTTGTGTTCGCAATATCTGTTTGAAATGGTCTTCATTATGCAGAAAAGAGCCATCAGATATGCATGCAAAGCCAAACATCGTGATTTCTGTCGACCACTGTTCATTGAACAAAACATCTCAAAACTGGCATGCCTTTTCATTTTAGAAACAGTGTGTCTAATCCATAAGTAACTTAAAAAAGAATCAATTACCCCACCAATATACAATATGCGTTTATCACATCAAGCTCCACCCTCCACCCCTACATCATCTTTAACTCAAAACTCATTCATATATAAGAACAAAAAAATTATTCAATCACCTTCCTACTGCAATAAAAGAAATAAGCAATGTGGTCAATTTTAGAAAAGAAGTGAACAAGCTTTCAGTTGCGAAGGCCTATTATTCTACGGAGGAATTCTACAATGATACATTCAACTAAAATTTTAAACAAAAATCTGTTAGCGTTGAAATGTTATCTTTCATCTTACCTATCTACATCAAATTTTATTGTATATACTTATATTAGCTTTATCATCACTGTCTTTTATATGTTTCATTTTACTCTGTACTTTGTCTACGAGAATGTACTTCTTCAGACAATAAAGTGTACTTTGATTGATTGATTGACAGACGAGCCAACTGGTGGAGTTTTCAGTGGGTAAATCGGAGGTACAGGAGGCACATAGACCCCAAAACTCAAGGACTACCGTAAGGTGTCCATAAACGATTTTGTCCACCCTAAAAAAAACCCGTGCGCCAGAGTGAACAAAACTATATGCCGCCTTTGTTATTCAGGCCACCCACGGGTATCCTGAGAAATGGACAATATGGTTCTCCGCAACATGTGAAAGAATTTCGAATTATATATATATATATATATTTATATATACATAAATATATTTATATATATACATAAATATATTTATATATATACATAAATATATTTATATATATATACATAAATAATATATATATATATATATATATATTGTTATGTTATGTTATGCCAGTTGTGAATTTTAAAAGACTAAAAACCCACAAAAAGAATAATTACTAGATGGTTAATGGTTTCAAGAGTGTGTTTGTGAATAACTTTTGAAATTCTATGTATATTGTTAGCCTAGGTAGAATATGGATATATAAAAATGTCAAAATACTATAAAACAATCAATTTCATACACTGTCAAAATTATTATAACTCATAATTGCTCAAAAGACAATAAAAAGTCTAAATTTACAAAATTTTCAGGAATAAACAGTAATCAACACATTTATAAATTTGAAACATACAGTATATGAAACTGTAGCTAACAAAAAGTAGCCAATGATAGAACAGCAAATGTCTTTATAAAAATAGCCAATCAGGGAATAGATGGTCAGGTGTAAAATCGGAAATTGTGGGAGAGTAGCAATGAGATGGTATCAGAAGCAATTATTATTGAAATTTGTAAATAATGATAAGAGTGGAAAAATAATTGTATATATAAATTATGCAATATAAATATAAACAGTGAAAAGTGACAATTTAGTGCACCAATTCAAAAATTCAAATGAAAAAAACAAGGAAAAAAAGATGTATCTAGGCGATAGAAAAACAAAGCTTCAGGGAGATCGAAAATAAACTTCCAAGCGGATGCCACGCAAAAATTTTACTAAAAGAAAATTGGAATAATCCCATCATTTGGTAAACAAAACCAATATTACCTTAATGATAACATATCCACGGATCCAAATGCTGATTTCCGCATCTATATAGTTCCTGATTCATGGTATTGCAGTCCTGACAGCGATTGGAGAGAGGAGACATCCTGATTCATGGTATAATTAGAACACCAACAGTTCCAACCAGGTATAAAACTTTAATAGTGCTCTTCCGGTCCTGAACTATTTCACCAATAACATATTTCACATTCGTAGAACTTTATGTCACCCTATTTTGAACAATAACAGAAAACGTCACTCTCACGGAAAAAGTGAGGTTCTGTTTATCTATCCATGATCTGATTTATTATATTATCCGTGAATATTTGTTTGATTCACCCTAGTATAAGTTATTTCTCGTAGGCCAGGTATTATTAAGTCTTCCTGAATAAAGGAGATAATTGCTTTTTGATATTTTGTTGTTTGTTTTCTCACAATGATCAATAACATACCAAAGACCATTCAATAAACTGAAGTTAGCCAGCAGTGGCAGTGTCTCTATTGCCTTGAACCGGCCACCTTGAGATAAGGGCGTACCAACTGTTGCTTAGCCGTGGTGAGGAAAATATTAATTGTTGGTAGCGTGACGAGAGAACAGTGACGTTCGCTGGCAATTATTATTACAGCATACAATACAGGGGCAAAAATATTACAATATTATATTTAAAAAAATTCATCATTATATATATCGTAGATTTTCGCGCGTGTAAGGTGTTGAACTGCTTTCTCTCCACGTGTTGTGGTATATTAGAAGGTCTGAATTCACGACGTTTCGTCAAAATTACTCTTGTCATCTTCAGGTGATGTCTAGTTGATGACTCGAACTCGACACTCCGCAATTCATAGTGGTGGTTGGTCACACCTAGATACGCAAATCTGTCCGGTCTGATAATACTTCTGCGCGCCTCGCTTTGTGTATAACCGGAAGAACTCATAGACGCATCCATTGTTGCCGTATTTTCGTCCTGATTGGGTCGTTGTATTATTTTATATTTCACTCGTTGGTGGACCAAGATAGTTCTCCACTATGTTGACAGTTTCTGGCCGTCATCCCTTTCATTTAGACTATGAGATCGTTTCTCAATCTAGATGGTTTCCCTCCAACAATAGCTGGAGAATATGTTTGCGCATCTTTTAGAAGGTACTCACCAAAATTGCAACCATTTTTTACGTTCAGTTTGTTTGACAATCGTTTGAGTGAGTCGATGTGAGTGTTTTTGTGAAAATGGAAAAAATTGAGTATTGAACTGCCATTAAATATTTGTTTTTGAAAGGCAATACGCCTATGCGAATCAAAGACGAGTTGGACGCTGAGTACGGGGACAGCTGAATTCAAACATGACCGTACCAACCTGGGAGACGATGAACGTTCGCTCAAGTTCACCAAATGGTGCTAGACGACCATCGAATTAAAGTAAGAGAGACAGCAAATGCTATGAATATGTTTGTCACATATTGCATGAAAAATTAGGCAAGAAAAAAGCTGCCACGTTAGACAAAAAACGTGTTCGAATGATCATTTCCAACGCTCTTTTGGATACACCATTATTCCCGAGAAATAAAAATACAGTCAAAACAGCGGACTGCGAAGGAGAAATCGGCGAAATGGCGACTGATGTTTGGGATAGTCATGGAGATATATCAATCGATCACCTTCAAAAAGAAGAAAACCATTACATGAGGATACTACGCATCATTACAAGCTGATTGCGGAAATTGCGAAAAACGATCACATTTGTATGCCGAAAATCCACGAATTACGGTTTGAAATGCTTAACCACCCTTCTCACTCACCAGATCTAGCCCCAAGCGACATTTTTCTGTCCCCCAAGCTAAGAGTTGTGTTGTGTTTTCGTCAAATGAGGCCATCACCTTCGTAAACTATTATTTTGCAAAGAATGACGCCGAGTACTACTTGGAAGGGTTAAAGAAATGGGAGCGTTGCTGGGAAAAGTGTGTAGACTCACAAGAAGACTATGTAGAAAATTAAAATTAATTTGAAAAAAAAATGTCTTGTATCTTTGTTGGTTCGGAATGTTTTCAGTCCACCCTCGTATACAAAATACGTAACATTGTTTTGAAATTTCGATATAAAAAATATTTCAAATACACTTGACTATTGGGACACACGGTATACGTATTTCTTTCCTTACCTTAACGACATACCTCCCCGATAGAATTCAGAATGGTTTGCATACGAAGCCACGACCGAATGGCATGTGTGAAAGACTAGGATCGGCCTCAAGGCCTCTGAAGGTCGCTCGATTGGTCGGTCGGTGAGGCGATTTTTATGTCGTCCGCCGTTGTAACACGTGAAAGGGGCAAATGCCGCGAATACCCACTTCATAAATATTGTCCTGTGTCAAAGACTTCGCCGTATGGAAGCTGTGAGAGGAGAATTGGCTGAGTAGTTTAGAATTAAGGCGCAAAAACTTTACAAATCGTGTTACCTCGTTTACAATATGTTTTGGAGTCCCAGTAAATTTAGAAAACAAATTTATCCAAAGTTTGTCGAAAACTTGCACTCGTTTGAAAAATTTTCAGTGGACAATGAAATTGTAGTTATGAACAGAGATCAATATATGGCGATGTCAAATGATCTCATAGTGGGCGACGAATCATACATTGAGCTTCGTTCTGATCCAACCTCATCTATTCAATTGAATAGTAACAAATTAATAAAATTGGGTCATATGAATGACGAAATCGATGAGTTAATAAGAAAGAAACATCGTACAACTCAGTTTCACCAAAATTTTATTCACAACCAAAAATACACAAACCGACGTTGTCTGGTCGGCCAATAGTGGCTTCAATAGGAGCACCCACAGAACCTATTTCATCTTTTCTTACTGACATATCACCGAAAGCATATGACTTTGATAACCAATTCGCTCTCTGACCATGGCTTGGGTAATATGTGGCGTTCCCAGGTCGGAGGTAAAGTAGATGTAAATTGTGAATGTCCGCAGTGAAAGATATTACAAATTTTGTGAAGTCTTATAAATAGTTAGTGTATGAACCAGCCCCTTTCTTCTCTACGCTGGTAACCAGGCCAGATGACAACGGATTTGTCGGAAGAAGGGGCACAGGGGTGTGATATTGCCTACAGCAAGACCCATCGCACCCCCATGACTGCAATTGGACGGAATGCGCCTATAGGAAGCAAAGTCCATTAATTTAATGAGAGAGACTTTGATAACGAATATTACATTAAGGATTATTTTCAAGTAAACAGTATGTTCAATAAATTCAAACTACCAAATAATTTTGTACTGGCGAGCCTAGATGTGGTTTCTCTGATCAGCAATGTGTACTTACAGACTTGCCTAAGAGCAATAGATAATAAGTGGAGCGTCATTGGTGGTTTTCACAGTTTGACGAAAGACACTTTCATAAATTCAATTACCTTCCTTTTCAATAATACATATTTCACATTTTATAATAAATATTATAAACAAACATTTGGTACACCAATGGGTGCAAAAATAACCCCCATATGTTATGGATGATTTGTTAGACAAGGTCACATATGTTCTCCCATACAAACCACCATTCCTTAAAAATATGTTGATGATATTATTATAGCAATACCTATAGATTCCATTGATGAAACATATATCTTCAATAGCTACGACCCACACTTACAGTTTACAACAGAAAGAGAGAATGAATATCAGCGTGCCTTTTGTAGACACGTTATTCATCAGATCACTAGACAATACCATACTCATCGATTGGTATAGAAAACCAATGAGCTCTGGCCCTTACATCAATTATTGGTCGTAGCACAAACAGAGCATGAAGGCCAATCTGATCCAACAGATGAAAACAAGAGTAATCCGGATATCTGACAGTTACTTTCACAATAAGAATCTTAACATTATTTACAACCTATTCCTACAGAATGCATATCCGCTTCTTTCCTGAAGAAGATTTTGTTTAATACTCCATCCATAGAAGACACAACTAATTCTCATCTCATTAATGCACCATCAATTCCACCAGTCAATATGCAAATTGCAGACCCCTCTCTTACATGTTCTTTTTATACTTCTTTACCTTTCATTGAAGATATCACATCTGGACTGTCCAGAAACTTCAAGTCTTTTTCAGAAAACATTAAAATAGCTAACACAAATATTTTACCTATCAGTAGAATTTTGTCAAAATCAAAAGAAAAGACCCCATGCAACAGCTGTACGGATGTAGTTTACTGTATACCGTGTCAACACTGTGATGAACAGTACATAGGACAAACGTATCACCGCACACAAAAGTGACAGTATATATATATATATATATATATTCATTTCCAACGATACGACTGGGTTTGCAGTCTTCTTCAGGGTTTATTTTTGCTAACAGTTGACTACTTATTTTAGACCCTAAAGAAGACTGCAAACCCAGTCGAAACGTTGCAAACAAATTCCCAAGAATCAACAAAATTCATATATATATATATATATATATATATTATTTGTGCATCATCAGATTATTGATAGTGACACCTATAATCTGTGCGGTGAAGCTTAAACCTAATATCGTGGAATTTTAAAGGCACGAAATTTCGTGCATATTAACAGGTCACCAACAAATGTATCAGATAGGCCTACCCACGATACCAATAGTCGTACTCTTCATGCGTTTAACGCAAACAAATATCAAAAATAAGAGAAATCTGTTTCGAATCCAAAAGAACCCACCATCCGTCTACAGCCTGTTTCATGGTTTCCCAATCATCAGGACCATATTAGGTTTAAGCTTCACCGCACAGATTATAGGTGTCACTGTCAATAATCTGATGCAGTTCACATGTTTGTATTGGCCTGAGGCTATTAACCTACGAGAAATCTGATACGAATTTGAAAGAGACCACAGGCCGTCCTGATGATTGGGAAACCATGAAACAGGCTGTAGACGGATGGTGGGTTCTTTTGGATTCGAAACAGACTTATCTTATTCTGGATATTTGTTTGCGTTAAACGCATGAGGAGTACGACTATTGGTATCGTGGGTAGGCCTATCTGACACATTTGTTGGTGACCTGTTGATATGCACGAAATTTTGTGCTATTAAAATTCCACGATATTAGGTTTAAGCTTCACCGCACAGATTATAGGTGTCACTATCAATAATCTGATGCAGTTCACATGTTTGTATTGGCCTAAGGCTATTAACCTACGAGAAATCTGATACGAATTTGAAAGAGGCCACAGGCCGTCCTGATGATTGGGAAACCTTGAAACAGGCTGTAGACGGATGGTGGGTTCTTTTGGATTCGAAACAGATTTCTCTTATTCTCGATATTTCTTTGCGTTAAACGCATGAGGAGTACGACTATTGGTATCGTGGGTAGGCCTATCTGACACATTTGTTGGTGACCTGTTAATATGCACGAAATTTCGTGCTATTAAAATTCCACGATATCAGGTTTAAGCTTCACCGCACAGATTATAGGTGTCACTATCAATAATCTGATGCAGTTCACAAGTTTGTATTGGCCTAAGGCTATTAACCTACGAGAAATCTGATACGAATTTGAAAGAGACCACAGGCCGTCCTGATGATTGGGAAACCATGAAACAGGCTGTAGACGGATGGTGGGTTCTTTTGAATTCGAAACAGATTTCTCTTATTCTCTTTCTATATATATATATATATATATATATATATATATATATATATATATATATATATATATATATATATATATTTCAACCAAATGAAACCGTATTCCGAACAAAAATACTTATAAATATCTCAGTTAAATTCAGAGAAGGGCCAAATTGCTCTGGTAGTTTCTAGTTTCAAAATGGCTGTTGTTGAAAGATATTCCACAACTTTCATTCGAAAAGTTTTTCTTTAAGATGTACGCACAAATAAAAAATCATTGATATTTTTCAATTAATTGATCATTCTTTTCTAATCTGAATATTGAGCTTTATGAAATTTTGAATCAAACCGAAAAAAAACCAGTTTGATTATACTTTGACATCGATCTCTGTATTTTACAGATATTTTTTCATGTTAGGCCGCTTACTTGTTTTTCTTACTCTGTAATTCTTGTAAGGTTGATTGCCAGCTATTCATTCCTACTTCTTGGTGGCCTGCTGCGGAGCCTAGTACCTGGAATTTTATTGGTCCTGGCTATTTTTGGTATCCTTTCTTGGCTCACTTTATGATCTTGTTGGTTCCGCTCTTTTCTTCTCTAACTCTTTCTTCTGATAACGTCATATACAGCACATAATTCTCTAATATAGTTTTTTGATATCCTATCTCCGTGTCTTCTTCCTATCTCCGGGTCGACTAAGGCTATGAGCTTATTAATTTATGTTCTACGATCATTGATTGGCTCCTTTTGTAGTACTTCTCCATTTTTTACGAGAATTTTCGATTAGCATGGCTTTAGTGCCAAATCCACCAACATTTTAATTATAATAATTTTAATACTTTGTATATTTGTGAAGCGTTTATTAAAGATAAAGATCACATTTCACAAGTTTAATTCTTCACGATGGTCTCTATCTTCTACTTGAAGACAAAAAATATAGAAATGAAAAGAAGAGTTAGGAAATGAATAAAAACAACTCCTTCATTTGAAATGAAAGATCATAAATTTACATATTGCCTTGGGGTCCCAATTGACTTCTGGCTGACTCATGTATAGTTTTTTTTTGGTATATACTGTTTCCTCCCAGAAGGCATGTAAATTTTATTTTATTTCATAAAATCTGAATTTTTCGCTTTGAAGCTAATTATCGTTAAGCATTGAAAAGCTCGTGGATGTAAAATTAATTGCATGAAATCTTGAATTTCGGCAATTTCTATCGCATACTCCCGAAGAGATCTGAGTGATAATATTGAAAAATGCCAGTCGAACAAAAACATAATCACCAATTACTCATGAGCGTTTCTCTGAAATACAACTTGTTTTTTGACCTTGTTCAAGAATGTATCATTTGATACCTACATGTTTGTTGGGGCAAGAAACAAAACATGTATGTCTGGAATGAAAGCACAATCGATTATTGTCCCATCTATACTGTTCTTCAAGGAATAATTGGAAGAAACTCAAGAAAAAAACGACTTCCCATTATGGGAAACTGTGAAAAATTATGTGAGACCGCGAGGTTTTCTTCTTGTCAATGAATACTTTTGATTTCTTCTAATAGCTCTAGTGGAGTTAATGATTGTGATAAAATCCATAGAATTTTTTATGGTTATGTGGAAATATGTTTGAAGAAATATGTAAGAAACAAGTGCTCCATCAAATAAATATTTGGGAATGAAAATTATCTTGAATTATTATAATTAAATCTTAGAAATAAAAGCGAAATACCACTGACTCATCGTCTAACGGTGATCACCAGCCTCTGTGATTCTTTAACTGATGTTGTGATTTGAAAGAATTTTCGAATTTCAAAAATTTGGTGAAGTTGAAGATATAAGGTCATTTGAAAGAGATGGAGAAACAGAAGTTTGAATTTATGTTGATGTTTTTTAATGAAATACAAATTTTGGTTTATTATTTTTTGTAAACTTGTAGAGAAAAACAAGTGCTATGAAAGTGTTTTGTGCATACTTCCATTACAGCTGCAGGTAACTTTCATTCACTACGAACGATCTTGGTTCATTTTATACAATCTGCGTAACGCTTGTTATCGGGCGTCAATCATCATACACGCGTAATAAAATTATAGTTTGAACAAACTAAAACAACACGCATATATATGGCAATAAGGACTGAACAGTTGAAAATAATAAGAATAAAGTCATTGACCAAAAAAATTTATTTTATGTAAAAAAGCGTGAGGTGCTTGATATCAGTTATCTTAATATTATTATGAAAAGTCAGTGAAGAGCTCCCCACGCTTTCTTTACATAAAAGAAATTTTTTTGGTCAATGACTTTATTCCTATTATTTTCACTCTTTAGTTTTTTTAGTTTTTTCAAAATATAATTTTATTTTTCACTTTTTGGTCCATATTACAGAGGACTAAAAAATACTACGGCAGAAAAACTCTTCGATTGATTCATGGAATTTATTAATAACTAAATTTTGGCGAATATGCTGGGAACTAGTGCATTCGCCATATCTTTGTATTTTAAATTATGCTGAGAACAGCCACAGTGCATTCACCATATTTTACGTGTAGCCAATGAAGAATTCCACTATACACCTCCTGGCTCCATCATCAAATCAGCTCCAAGATACCAAATTATAGTATTCCAAACTACATATATGTGGAACATGCCACTATACTATATATGACTTGTCTTCATTTTAATTTTTTGAAGAAAAAACTAAATTCTAAAGAAAAACTATTTTGCCGATAATTCTTAAAAATTTTCCTACCGAAAAATATATTGAAAGATTTGATAACATAATGGAATTTCCCATACTTACTTATATTATCTCAACTCCTCGTGTAAAGAATAGTCACACTCTCTTTGTCCAAAATGTTTCTACGTATAATATTTACATATTATAAGGGCAGCTTTGTCACCAGGGTGTATGTAGATTATTGGATTTTTCTACACACAACACCAATTTTGATAGGGTGTTTCTTTACTATAATGTAAGGCACTGATATTTTGGTTTACCACTAGTCCGTCCGACTTGGATTCATGCCTTCGGCTTAGTATGCGAAGGTCTTGCTTTTTTATATAAAAATTGGTACTTTTTGTCTTTTGTCTCAAGGAACTTCTATTCAAGTGATAATATAACTCACTAATTGACTTTTGCCTCTCAATTAAAATAATCTGATTGAATTCAATTTCCCTTTCCTCAATTTCGGTTGAGAAAATAATACACAAAAGTTAACTTCAATACATCTATTAACAAAAAAGGTAAAAACTATAGTACATCTCGACGCTTGTCGAATAAAAAAATGGTAAATCATGATATATAAAATGCAAACAAAAAAAATCAATCTCCTTTAGAGAATAAAAGAACAACAGAACAGTTTGACAATATTACATATCGGTTCTAAACAAAAAGGGGGTTCATATTTCCGATATATATAGTGATTTCCTATTATCGAAATATAGAACCAGTTTCTTTCCGTGGCTCTCATAGTTTATTGTTACCCGCGTAACTGACTTCTGTTCTTCCCAAAATTACCAAAAAATTGTGATAGTCTTCGGTTAGTCTCAAATTTAATAGACGAACTCCCAATACACTCTGTCATGTATACCCCTAATCTGGTATTAATTGTGCATGAAGTTCACCCCGTGAATCAATAGTTAAAAGCTATGCATCAAGTTAGATTTTCTACTTAAGCCAGCGACTTACCCCTATACATCCCATTTTCCTCCCAGTCTCGAATATAATTCCCATTTCCCTCGTAGCCGTCTGTGGACACTCGAATCAGATTTCTAATTTGAACACAATCGTCTTCCGAACTGACGATTGAAATAAAGTTTCCGACATCTACCCGCGATAGTTCCTACCGTGAAACCATTATATATCGAAGGGCGATTTTCTTCGATATAGTTTCTGGTAAAACCAAAAACTGGAGCCGATCCCGGGGGACTCACGCCGACGGCGGAACCCAATCCCCTCGAAGTTCGCGAACAGACTCCCTCAGACCTGTTGATCTTTTTCCATTCCTAAAAAGAAGCGAAGTGCCAAGTCGTAGTCTGATTGGCTATTCAATTTCATTCGTGTCGAAATTATGGTTCAAAGTCCAATTTGTCGTTACAGAGATTATATTTTGCCTACCGTGTATATTGTCAATTCGACAGTTTGCCCGACTGTGTTGAAACAATGAGGCTCTGTTTAATATTTCCAGACTAAACAACAGTAACAATGTTACATATCTGTAACTGGCAAAATGAATGAACTTGTCTGCTTGGCAGAAATATATTTTTTATATCCGCGACGACCCATTTATGCATTTCAAAGTATGAGCTCCCTGTTTCATATTAATTCCATCCAAGAACTGGAATAATGAATTATGAATCATGAATTGAAATAACTTACCCTGGGACCAATGAAAAAACAAAACAATAACACCTACAGGATGTTACATATACATACCAAGTTTCATTTTGATTAGAAGTAGGTTAAAATTGACTTCCAAGATTTGATTACATTGTTTGTTAGTTACAAGTGAAGCTAATAATAATTAATAAAAAAAAACCTTTTTAAAACAAGCTTTTATTCAAATACCCTAAAAAGTATGAAATAATTGCTTTGAATGTGTGACGTAGGTTATTCCGTGAGTTCTAGATTCAAGAGCTTGTCGCGCAAAGTTTTCATTTCGAATACAGATGCGACAAGCTTTTGAATCTTCAACTCACGGAATAACCTACGTCACACATCCAAAGCAATTATTTTGTACTTGTTAGGGTATTTGAATGAAAGCTTGTTTTTGAAAAGTTTTTTTTTATTAATTATTTTATTTTGTGCTTTTTAGTGAGTACCCCTAACACCAACATACCAATTTTGAATCGAATCGGACCATAATTACAAAACTCGTTCGCCATCTTGGAGCTGCCATCTTGAATTTGTGAATTTTGACAAAAACTTCATAATCTCCGACCCCGAAAACCCCCACATACCAATGTTGAATAGAATCGGACCATAATCACAGAAATCGTCGGACATATTGAAGCCGCCATTTTGATTTTATGAATTTTGTCAGAAAATTGATAATCTCAGACCCTGAAACCCCCACATACCAATTTTGAATCGAATCGGACCATAAACACAGATCTCGTCCGCCATCTTGGAGCCGCCATTTTGTTTTTTTTTCTCTAACAAATGCATAATGCATTGTCACGGGAAATATGAACACCTGCCAAATTACACGTTAATCGAACAACTAGAAGTAGGTCAAATTTAACTTGCAAGATTTCATGATAAACATCGGGACAGGTTAATCTAAATAAAAGCTTGTAAAAACGTGTTAAAAAAAATATTTTTTTCTTTCGCGTCGCCGGGTTGTCCCGAAACAGCAATTATATTCATAACTGATTTGTTAGGCCATGTTTAAATGTAATTAATTCACTCATTTCAAAATTCTAGATTTCATTTTCTATTACAGAAAAAATATCCTCCTAAAAAAATCATATTCACGACCGACGATCTGAGTTGTTGGACGAATCGCATATGGTGTTTTTTTCTGCCAGATACGCGATATATTTTTATCAATGTCCACCAATGCCTTGAAGAATCAACATTAAGTTGCCGTTTTCTGCATTCAAAATAATCATTTTTATAATTATTTTCCGTTAATTTCAGAGTTACGATCACAACAACCGAAGACGATTATCGAGTCCAAGCCCGAGTCCTACGAGGGAACCCCAACGAAATGGAAAATCTGAAACCACCCATGGAAGTTGGTTCAAATCCTTGGATCGATTGTCGAGAAAAAAGACGAAAATGGTAAGTAATCAAAAGTTTCCTAATAGGCCACATCATTTCGTAGGCTATGACATTTTCTTTATATATTTATTATAGTCCGCTCGAAGCATCATTTTATTTATAAAACAATAAATATTTCAGAGCTTCATTCATAAGACCCAGAATGATTCTTGAATTATAAAAGCATAACATTTTTCGGGTAATTTGTTGTTTCACCAATATTTTGTTTTCTGTCCCCTACAAAAACAATATTCCAGAACTGACAAATCGTTTGTCATTTTGACAATATCAATCAAGTGATACAAACATCATTTTTCGTATTCATAATGGAAAAAGCATACTTTATTGGGAGAAAATCGTGAAGAAAAGTACTAGTTTTATGGTTAGCAACACTTTTATCATAGATCAATATAATCGCCCCTAGTATACGACATCCAACAGATAGACAATTCTAACCATAAAAATAAAATAACTAATAAAAAACTGTTTAAAGATTAGCTTTCATTTAAGCCGTGTACTAGAACGTATAAAATAAGTTTGAGTCATCGCTCATGGTTTAATTATTTTTTGTTGAATTATTTGGTTTCAAAAAGCTTGTCGCGCGAAGTGTTCATAAAAGTAGGTACCAATCAATTTGATTGGGCAGTGATTGGTTGGTAAGTAAGAACTTGTAAGAGTATTTAATTTTTAAAAAGTATTCATGAAATTAGGTACCAATTAATTTCATTGGATAACGATTGGTTGATAAGTAAGAACTTGTCAGAGTATTAATTTTATTACATTTCGCGCGACAAGCTTGTTGAAACCAAATAATCCAATGAAAAATAAATAAATCATTGTCAGCGATGACTCAAACTTATTTCATACGTTTTAGTACACGGTTTAAATAAGAGCTTGTCTTTAAAAAGTTTTTTCATAAGTTTTTTTATTTTTTGCTTTTTAGTTAGTGCGCCTTAATCTGTTCATTTCTAATAGAGGATCGTTATCACAAGGTCTCTTCCCTGTAAGTTTTGAGCTGAAAGAAATCATGATTTCCGACCCCAAAAACTCCCACACACCAATTTATATAGAATCTGACCATAATCACAAAACTCGTCAGCCATCCTGAAGTCGCCATCTTGAATGTATAGATTTTGACAAAAAATTCATAATCTCCAAACCTGAGAACCCTCACATACCAATTTTGAATGAAATATGACCATAATCAGAAAATTCGTTCTCCATCTTGGGGCCGCCATCTTGAATTTATCAATTTTGACAAAAAACTCAAAATCTCCAACCGTTGAATTTTCAATCGAATTGGACCATAATCACAAAACTCGTCAGCCATCTTGAAGCCGCCATCTTGAATTTAAGAATGTTTACAAAAAACTCATAATCTCCGACCCCTAAAAACTCACATACCATTTTTGAATCAAATTGGACCATAATTACAAATTTAATCCGCCATCTTGGAGCCGACATTTTGTTTTTTACCATAATGCATTGCCACCGGAATTATGAACACCTTCCAAAATTCACTTGCAAGATTCGATCCAAACTAACTAACAAGTGAAACTGAATAATAGCTTGTAATAATAACTTGTATTATTGTTTGTATTTTACAAGCTTTTATTTCTGTCAAAATTCATAAAATCACAATGGCGGCTCCAAAATGGTGGACGATATCTTTGATTATGTTCCGATTCTATTCAAAATTGGTATGTGTTTTTGGCGACGGAGATCATGAATTCATTGTCAATATCCATAAATTCAAGATGGCGGCTCCAATATGGTGGACGAGTTTTGTGATTATGGACAGTTTCTATTCAAAATTGGTATATGGGGGTTTTTGGGGTCGGAGATTATGAATTTAGACGAAGATTATTGATTTTTCGTCAAAATTTATAAATTGAAAATGGCAGCTCCAGGATGGCGGACGAGTTAATCTCCTCATTGAAGAACTAGATAGCTCAAAACTTACAGGAAAAACGCCTCATAATAATGATGCTTCAACAAAAATGCATAGATTACGGCGTACTTACTAAAAAGCACAAAATAAAATACTTTAATATAAAACCTTTTCAAAGAAAGGCTTTTATTCAAATGTAGTAAGTAAAGAATAATTGCTTTGGATGTGTGACGCAGGTAATTCCGTGGGTTATAAATTCAAAAGCTTGTCGCTTTTGTATTAGAACTGAAAACCCTGCGTGCCAAGTTCTTGAATCTATATCTCTCGGAAATAACCTACGTCACACACCCAAAGCAATAATTTTTTCAATTTTGGCGCATTTGAATTAAGCTTGTCTTTAAAAAAGTTTTTTATTAGTTATTTTCTTTTTTCTTTTGATTTGGATGGTTATAGATTCGATATAGCTCCAGAAACTACCTTTAAAATATCATAACAATCGTCTTTTACGTGATGCATTTTGAAAATGGAAAAATAATTGTTTGTTTACTCGTCGTTATGATGTTTTGTTGTTAGCAACTAAAATTCACATTTAATGTCACATGCACTTCCATACTTGATTAAACTGATTTATTTATCTATCGGACAGATGTCTATCTGGCGGATGTAGTATACGAGGGGCGACTATAATGATGATTTTCATTTGATTAATTAATGCTTTTCCATTAAAAATGCGAAAAAACAGCGTGTTCAACGCGTAAGAGAAGTGAGTTTTCTATCTCGTGGATATTTCCATTCATTAGAAAACTATCACTTGTCTTCACTTATTCTCTGTGTGCAAGACTGATAATGCCCTCTAGTGACTGGATTGCTGAAGTTTTCCTGTTTTATTTCCAATACTCACTATGTTACAATTTAATTTTTTAACAATTTCTAAATAATCTACCACGATGTAACAATTTTGTCCTCACTACTAGTTCCAGATGAATCGAAGTTTTTTCTGTCAAAGAAAAAAGTAAGTAAATGATAAAAAATATTTGTATTGATACGATAGTTCACCGCATTTGGAGGTTATCCATGTCAAGTTATGATATTTTGAATATCATAAAGTAATGCTACTTTTGTGTACTTTTAGATACGGCAAGTAATGGGCTTGCAGGTTAGTTTATTGAGGTCTTGAGAACATGAAAAAGTGAGGGAGCCAACTAGTTTAACAAATTTAAAAAAAGTACCCTCATTACCCTGGCTAGCTTTAACCTGACGGGAAACCACTAAATAACATCAGATTCAACACAAAACTATTTAATTAAATTCTCAAATAATATAATAATCAGAAAAGGAATGAGGTTCACAATTTTACCTGAATATGGGATTCCACTTCTGCCCTTGCAAGGATGTAAGAACGTTGAACGGTCCCTAAATAATACAACACGTATAATTATCAACAAAATATTGCGTATTGCTTATACAGTACAAGTAACGATATTTACTCTTAGTACTTGAACTGCATTACATTTAACATTAGTTCACATGTAAAGCCAATTGCTTTCGTAACCGAATCCAGTTCATGAAAATTAAAACACAAATAATCCTCTGCGAGGTGCTCTGTCCTGATAGAATGCCGTGTATGATAGACAACTCGGAAAGACATTAAAATTATCTCTGTCCCCTGTTCATAAGACTGATTAATCAGTTCATAAGACTGATTGATCAGTTTACAACACCGTCCAGGCGTTCCCGAACTCGCAGATTGCTTTTCATCACCGGTGCAACACCGTCCCACGGAACTTGGTTAATACTTTTACAATCCACTTCTAGACGATCTGATAGGAAACGGAAAACATCTCAAATATTTATCGAATGAAAACCTCACGTCCCGAAATTAGAGATTGAAATATCGTAGAATAACAGAACACTTATCTCTTTGCTGCAGTTTATGTGATGCAGTTGGAAATCTATAAAATTTACACGTACTATTTTTGCAATCGACTACACAGCAATAGCGAGGGCTCATTGTTATTATATGTATGTTGTTATACTACCCAACCGTGACCGTTGCCACTACGATAATAATAATGTTTATTCACCTGGAGTATGGTACAATATTTTTAAGTGATTTGTGAATAAACGCGGAGACCTCAGAAACTGAAAATTTTGAGCTTGTGTTTGTGATTACCAGGATCATTACCTACTTCTGCCACCATGGGCTCTGTCATAGTTTCATCTATACCCTCCAGCCTAATGCACACGGCGAATAGAACAATATACTATTTTGTAATAATGATAACTTTCTCAATGGAGAAGTGTTTTTGAGATTTTATGGGTGATAACATACTAGAAATTCGGAAAATATACCCAAGATGTACAAAAATAATAATAATAATAATATCGATTTTTCATAGGGTGAGAAGGAAGGAAACTTCACGAGCGGTACCGAGGACGATCTTCCTCCGAAACCGACCCCCACGAAAAATCTCCGATTCTTCGGTGATTCCGACATCGAATCGAACGACAGCGTACGCCACAAATCAGCCCTTAAATTCCGATCGGGCATAACCTCAAGGACGAGGAGTCAATCGACTCGGGATCTTCATAACATCTCCGAGGAACTCCGAACGCCCGACCTAAGCCCGAGAAAGAGCTCGCATAAGTCTATGACGAACATCGCCGAAGTCGACGGAGCTCCGCGAAGTACGCGAGTTAATGTCAAGCCGCCAATGTCACCGAACCATGGAGTGCCGAGGAACCTGTCGAGACAAGAGAAGGATCGCGGTAGGAGAAGGAAGAATGAGGTGAGCTCGGTGGAAAGCTCGACTGAGGGAGATAGTAGTCAGCAGTCGCAGAGGAGTATCGTATACTTACACGCTGCTACAGGTGAGTTGATTGAATATTGTGTGTATTTGGTAAATCTTCCTACTAGCGTCTAGCATCTAACCCTCATTATTGTCCACGTGGGAGCAGTTTCCGTGTCGACCAAGCCAAAACTTATCAGGCAATTAGCAAGGGAAAAAATAATTGTAGAGGGTAATATCATAAGTGCTAGGGGTTTTATCGCTCATTTGTTTTTTCGAGAAAGCATTTTGCCTGGAAGTTTTACCGAGTGCGATTTGCGGTCTTAGAGCTCATCCAGTATTGAAATGACCACTTTGGCCTTCCCCCACCTAACAACCAATTTTTATCGAAGATACCCGAACCATTGTCTAACTATGGCTATTAATAGAAATTCCATAGGCGTACCAAATTATTTGGTATAGGCGATTCACGAGACGTAGAGAACTTACACTCCTATAACTTTCCTAACACTCCTATTTATTTTTCCGCTACTGAATAGTACTTAACACTGGGCATTTTGGCAAGGTAACGAGTAAACTATTGCAAAGTTGAATAAATAACTGCACTACCTATTTATTAATTAAACAAACCTAACCTTTCAAACGCTTCATGCCAAGACACTGGTGAAGATTCGCCGTAGTACAGCAAATCGTGTCCACTTGTGTTTTCCCCCTCTCTACCTACCAAACGGTCGTTTCAATACTGGATGAGCTCTATCTGATTAAACCACGAAAGCGAAGATAAGATGAATCACTCATCGCATTTATGAATGAAGTGGTAAATTTCAATTCTGGTTGCATTTTGGAGTCGCCTATCACTGTGCGGGCGTTTTCGTGCTAGAAATATCAATATAATATAAAGTATTTTTTGATAGATTGGCAAATTTTTTAAAAGACAGGAATATTCAAATTAATTCTCGTGCACATTGCGAACTATTTCCTGATTAATTGTTAATTGAGATCTTTCATTCACCAGCCAATCAAAAAACACTATTAGAATCTAAGAAACTTTCGTTTGTAGACAGCTTTGTAAACCGTGCATGCGAGAATCTTTCTTGTTCAGTTCACGTATTCTGAATCACTACAATGGTCGCGAAATTATTTTTAAAATAATATTCAATTGTGAATGTTTCTCCCTTTTCAATAATGTTTGTGTCGTTTGTTTCTCACAAAGTAGAGTATGAAGTCAACTAGTTCTGACTTCATCACCAGTTTGGATATAACAAGGTTAGTTGTTTTCTTCACTTTGAAATTGAATATCTATCTCAGGCAGCCTGCAATGTGTACATTTACCACACAATCAGTACAACATTCTACATTATTCAAATGTCGAGTTAAATGTTTATTGCATTCGGTAATTGCCAAAGTTTTTTCCTTAGCAGGTCATCTGAAATTAGGCGGGTGGTACTACCCAAAATTTTGTCGAATTATACAAAGAACAAAACATGTTCATTTTTTTTTATGTTAACCACTCTAATTCGTTTTGAAATGGCATTATACGCCTTTACGCGTGTACAAGAGATTAGATTAGATAGTATATATGTATATGTGACTATTGGCAATTAGGAAATATGAACAGGATTTTCATAAAATCAGATGTGAGATCATCTGAACTTTTTTTCAATCGTCCAAGGAAAGCTCTTGGGATGCATTCATTCAGTTTGAAAATGAAAACCATTCTCAATTGAATATTAATTAAAAGAAAGATTCAAAACTCTAGACATTGAACTACATCTGATCATATATTGTAAAATTATTCTAACTCAAAAAAATAATTAAATATGAACATTTGCATTTTGTTTCTTTAATCAAGTCTCAACTGAGAACTGATATAGGTAGCTGAATAAGAAAAAGAAGAAAGGAGTATTTTCATTCTTTTTTTTTCGTTTCGCTCCACCCCGTATTATCTGTTATATTCCTTTATTTGCATTATGTACCTCAACAAAAATTATTGCACTCATCAAAATATTTTGAATACATATTTCAATGAACTATTTGAATTTTTAAAGCTATCATGTTGCTCAACCTGCTTGAAGACTTAGGCCTAATAGTATATATCCAAGAATCAAATAATGAAATCTCAGAAAATTCGTTGATGACCCATTTGCATAAGTGATACTTGTCCTTCCATGGTTTTTTCCAAACGAAAATGTTTTACTTTGTTTCAGTTGGCGATATCCCTCCCTCCGGCTACCTGAAAAACGTCAGAAGAGCTGCTTCCCGAGAGGAATTAGCCTCTAACGGATCCAGCCGAATGCAGCCCCAAGTTAAAACACTGAGCAGATCTTTTTCGGTTCTAGCCCCATGGAAACCACGTCATGCTCGGGAAGGCATGGACATCGACTACACCCAGTACCCCAAACCAGTGAAAAACGGGAAGTACGAACAGAAAGTTGCAAAGAGTACTTCCAACAGAAAAGATAGCTCCTCGACACTCAAGAAGAAGGCACAAGAGACGAGAAAGAACCAAGCAAACTCGACGTTGACCAAAATGTCGAAATCGAAAGAGAACCTGTCGTCCCAGACTTTAAGGCGTTCCAGAGAGGAACTACCGAAGAGCTCAAGCTCAACGCTGTACAAGAAAAAAGACCGCCTTCCCAGGGAAAACTCCCGATATACTAAGGAGCGGGACGAGAAAAAAATCGCCTCCAAAAGCCTTTCAGTGGAGTCGCTAGGTAGCAATGGAAGAAAGTTCAGAGTCGAGGGCAGAGACAGAGATATTTCTAGATCCGTTTCTATGCCTAGAGATCCCGAGAAATCAGCAGGCTGGTTCAAGATGTCCAAGAAGAATAAGTTGTCGGGTAGCACACAAAGACTGTGATTTATTTTAGATTGTAGATAGATTCTAAGCACTAAAGTGGCGTATGCATTGCTTTCACACGTTTTGAATTTTGAATATACGGTGTTGGAAAAACGATAGTCAGGATATATATCCATGAAGATATGGAAGTGATAATTGTCGAAATATCTACGAGTTATGGGCTCGTTAAAAACGGTGATTTTCTAGTTCTGGAGTGAAAGAAATGGTGCCTAAATTTCGAAATATTATTTCAAACATGTTAATAATTTGTATTCCAGCCAGAACAAATCGTTGGAAGAGTGAATGATTGGCACTGAAATTGAATTCACCGGCGAAAATGTTTCTTTGAAAAATATTTTTTACGAACTTATAAATTTTCTGACTCAAATAAGTACAAAATACATATTTTTCATCGATTCCCATGATCCAAAGGAAAAATCATCTGACTATTGTTCAATCAACATCGTTTGTAACTAACATAAATAAAGAACTAGAAGGTAATTCAACACGTATGTTTTCGCCTTGTCGAATAATAGCAATGTGAAATCCTCATTTGCACCTAGAAACCTGAAGACGACGAAATGAACGATACATTTTCATTTTTGATTTCCGTCTTCTTAGAGCACTGTTTTCTATTGATCTTGTAGATAAATCAAAACAATACATTCATCAAACTCCAAAAAAAAAGAGAAAAATGTTTTAAAATACACCATTTGGTTCATTTTCCATATTCAACGGCCATCTTCATTTCTCATTCAAAACGGTTTTCTAGGACATGATTTATTGGATTTCGGGATGGATAAGTGAATTCAAAGATACGTCACTGATCAAACAGAGTGCCATCCGTTCAAGAAGTATGTTCTCTCACATTTACTGGTTAAATTGTGTCCGAGATGAACCGAAATTCATATAATCAATTTTACTCAATTCAAAATGTGCCTCATAGTTTTTAAGCACCAAATTCGATATCTCTTTCGTTACGTTTGAATCCTAGTGAAAGGGAAGTCGAATTTGAGTTGTCATACAGCAATCGATTGAACCAGCCATGTTGACAGCATCGCTAAGCATTTTATCGATTTTTGACATATCCATAATTCGAAATAGATCTTCTATATTCAATGTGGATTTTGTTGAGCCAAAAGTTACCTTTTGCTCTGACCAAACAAAATAATTTTCATAAATCAATGAAAGCATGGCTGTGCGATGTTGCCAAATTCATTATCATGGTTAGTTATATGGGAGGTTGCTGTCTTTAATATTAGGTATCACTGCGGCTTTAATCAGAATGCTCATTTTCTCACATGTATTACTCTTATCATATCATTTACACTGGTTTCATTTTAACCTCTACTGTAAGGAAAGGAATTCTCTCGACTTTTTAACACTATTTCAATCCGATTTTAGACAGGGTGTTCTCGAAAACGATGTGTATGAAACTTTCTCTTCATCGTATCATGTACTGATCTTTCTCACCTGCAAATATCAAATTAAAATGCGATGAAACCCAGTTTCTATTCAGAATCATACCACTGATGAAATATTCGAGAACACCATATGTGCCTAATGCTGATAAAAAAGAATATATTGAGAGTTGAATAATTCTAACATTTCAGGATTCACTGAAATTACATTGAATAATATGGTGCTATATTAGTTTGTAATATTTTTTCCATTCTATAAAACGGTGTAAATAACAATGTTTTTGTAAATTATGGGTAAGTTAGAGTACAGTTTCACTTTCATATGCAATTGTTTGTTACCAAAACGCCTAATCTGACATTTGGACCTTGTAGAAATGTTTCGTATGAATTATATTAAGTTTTAGTTGTTATGTTCCCACTAAACAATGCATTTTGTAATTATATGTGCTATATTAAAAATAAATCGACCGTAATGCAATTTTCATTTTTTATTGAACCTCAACCAACACGTATCTGACAATGAGATAATTTCATGATTGTTTAGCAGGGAATTATTTTCAATAAGTTTATTACAACTGAAACAGGTCGGAAAAAATCGATTGAAAAAAATATGGATAATTTTCAGCGGCGATATACATTGCCATTTCATTTTGAAAATTGGAGATCAAATTGGAACAATCAAACCTAATGAAATTCGATGATGATCGTATAATGCCAACAGTTAGAAAATATATCATTAATAACCAGGTAGTCCACCCCTGCGCGGCACGCTATCTACAGTTTGAAGTGAATCAATCAATCAAAATATACTTTATTGTCTGAAGAAAATAGTACCTATTGACAAAGCGTTAAAATTGCTAAATACCACTCACACATAATAAGAGGATGACATTTTGAAGTTTTTATATATATATATATATATATATATAAAAAACAAAAGTTAATTTAAGTAAAAATCAATTAAAAACTATCCTAGTTATACCTTTCAACATGTTTTAAAAATAGTTGTGTATTTACATGCACAGACACATAAAAAATTATCACAGTATCACAGTAATATGAAATGAAGAAAAAAACGAATAAAATAATTAAAGATAAATAAAATGGTTGTCTCCATCCCCTACACCTGTGGTTTATCAGAAAAAGTGTGAAAAATACTTAAACCACATAACATTAAAGTCAGCCACAAAAGTTCGAAAACCCTATCCACAGTGTTTTCCAAATTAAAACCTGAAATCTCCACAACAAAAAAACACATATTATATACCAAATCCCATGTTACCATCCCTCATGCAATAAAGTATACATTGGTCAAACCTCGTAATATCTTGAAAACCGTTTAGAAACTCATAAATACTCAAAAACTGCAAACAGCACTAAAAACCAAAAAAAACAAATCACGATTTCAATTACACCAAATAAAAAATATTGGCCACACTAAACACTAAAAAAGGGAATTTCTAGAAATGATCCACATTAAATAAAATCCTAACAGCATAAAATCAGCAATTTGAATAAAATATATTATAACATCATTTGAATATCCTGCCGACTCCCCAATTCATCACAAATTATATCTCACTACACCATCTACCCCATAAACTACGAAGGCGTAGAAGGGCCAACAACAAAATATATTTTTTTAACATTTGGAATTGCCACTTTGGACTGACAATTGTCACTTCGAACTGACAATTGTCACTTCGAACTGACAATTGTCACTTCGAAAATTCACTTCGAACTGACTTTGAAGTGACAATTGTCAGTTCGAAGTGACAAATGTAACTTCGAAGTGACAATTCCCAGTTCGAAGTGACAATTGTCACTTCAAAGTGACAATTGTCACTTCAAAGTGACAATTGTCAGTTCAATGTGACAATTGTCACTTCAAAGTGGCAATTTTCGGTTCAAAATGACAATTGTACCTTCAAATTGACAATTGTCCCTTCAAAATGGCAATCAATTCCTCTATCATATCTACGTAAAAAAGCTACCCTTGTTACAAGTCGCTATAAGCAACCGTTTTCTAGATATTTGGACTTGAAAATTTCAAGTCGATTATTTGGTAATCGATGCGTGTTGAAGTTATTACCATTATTTTGCATTTTTCACACGAATGCTTAGGAAATGAATTTGACGTTTCAGTAAGTAGTTTTGGTAATTACATGTGACAGTTAAACGTTTTGTTGTTCTGTTAAAGTTTCTGTAAGTTTTAAAACACTAATTTTGAAAAAATGGATTATTTAAACAATAATGCTCATTTAGCCGATATGCATTTCGTTTATGGCCTTGCGATTTCCTAATCGAGTACTGCCTTCAGCTCCAACATCTACCAGTCACCACCGTCGTTTGGCAGAAACAGGTCGCTTTAAGAGGGCAGCTGATATTATTGAAAGACCACGAGCAGTCCGAACCCCAGAATTGGAAGAAGCTGTTTTGAACGATCTCGAGGAGAATCCAGAAACAAGTACAAGAATAATTGCTGATGCTCCCAATTCTACTCGGTCCACAGTTTGGAGAATTATCCACGATCAACAATTCTATCCAAAAATATTCAAAGGGTACAGCTCTTTTGCCACGAGACTTTACCCAACGCATTACTATGTGTCAGTAGTTTTTGAGAAAATATGCTGGAAATCCTCAATTTTTAAGATATGTACTCGTCACGGACGAGACAAACTTCTCCCGAAATGCTATCACAAACTTTCATAACAACCATGTTTGAGCTCTGGAAAATCCGCACGCAGTTAGTGAAAGACATCATCAGTATCAATTTTCTGTAAATGTATGGGCGGCAATGATTGATAATTACTTGATAGGTCCTTTCTTTCTTCCGTTCGACTGAATGGCGGAACTTACAGAGACTTTTTAGAAAATGAATTGCCGGGACTACTTCAGAATGTACCATTAGAAATTCGTATCCGCATGTGGTTTATGCATGATGGGGCTCCGGCCCATTTTAGCGTTGTAGCCACTGTTAACACTGTCTATTCAAATCGATGGATTGGTAGGGGTGTAGAAGAACCTAACCAGGCGTCGGCACCAAGGTCCCCAGATCTAAACACACTAGATTTTTTTTTTTGGGGACATTTGAAGTCACTAGTTCATAAAACTCCAGTAGCGAACGAAGAAGATCTAAAAAACTGAATAGTAGACGCCTGTGAAACAATAAGAAACACACCAATAATTTTTGAGCGGGTACGAGATTCAATGACTAGAAGACTGAATGCCTGTTTTTTCGCTGAAGGTGGACACTTTGAACAATTTATTTGAATACAATTTGGTTTCCTTTATTTTATTCGACATATTCAAAATTTCTTGAAATGAAATGTTGATATTTCTTGCAAATTTTATTAAAACAAATACAGATTTTGCACCCTTGATACAAAAATAACTATTTCAAACGAGTAAAAATAAATAAAATAGGTGGCGCCCCCTACAAAAAACCAAAACTACTTAAATGTCAAATTCATTTCCTAAGCATTCTTGTGAAAAATGCAAAATAATTGTAATAACTTCAAACGCATCGATTATCAAATAATCGACTTGAAATTCTCAAGTCCAAATATCTAGAAAACGGTTGCTTATAGCGACTTGTAACAAGGGTAGCTTTTTTACGTAGATATGATAGAGGAATCGGTTTTTTCTACTGAAAAATGTGATAGAAGTACGCTTAAAAAAGTTATGAATCTTCAAAGAAGAAAAAGACGTGTAGGTAACGCCCCCTACGAGTAAGAGCAATAATAACACCAGGTTCGAATTCGACACCTCAAAAAACCTCTTAATATCAACTTTCGTTTAATTAAGGTCAGTATTTCGAAAGTTATTTAAAAAAAAAACGAAAATAAAAATAAAACTTTTAACACCCTGTATCTTGGAAACGAAGCGTTCCCGGAAATATATTTATTTAGACAATTCATATTAGAATATTGTGAGGAATCACCTCTTGGAGTTTGTCAAAGTACTTCTGACTCACCCTGTATTACATTTCCAACGTTTCGACTTTGACCACAGTCTTCTTCGGAGATTTTTTTTCGGGGCTACAAAAATGGTTTTGTTGGTTGGACGAAAGGTTACAAGTTTTTTTAGACTTACCTAAGGATATTAATGAATGGAACTGAATCACTATTTTGAAAAACAATGACAAACAACTACAAATACCATTGCGTATAATATGCGAGAAAGTTTTGTTTGTGTGGCACACATTATTGAAATCACCTTTCTCAGCACTGCTTTATTTGGGTACGGCGATAAGGTGACTTAAACGGCTGGGAATTGTTGAAAGATAGATGGTTCTGACATTGTCTAAACAATGGTTCTGATGTTATTGTTTTGATGAAGATCGCTTTCTCCACTGAAATGGCGTTTATCGGTTTATTACGAAGGCGTAGAAGGGCCAACAACAAAATATATTTTTTAAACATTTGGAATTGCCACTTTGAACTGACAATTGTCACATTGAAGTGATACTTGTCACTTTGAACTGACAATTGTCACTTTGAACTGACAATTGTCACTTTGAAGTGACAATTGTCACTTTGAAGTGACAATTGTCACTTCGAACTGAGAATTGTCACTTCGAAGTGACAATTGTCACTTCGAACTGACAATTGTCACTTCAAAGTGACAATTGTTGAAAGATAGATGGTTCTGACATTGTATAAACAATGGTTCTGATGTTATTGTTTTGATGAAGATAGCTTTCTTCACTGAAATGGCGTTTATCGGTTTATTACGAAGGCGTAGAAGGGCCAACAACAAAAATTTTTTTAAACATTTGGAATTGCCACTTTGAACTGACAATTGTCATATTGAAGTGACACTTGTCACTTCGAACTGACAATTATCACTTCGAAGTGACAATTGTCACTTCTAAAAACATCTGGAATTGCTCTGAAGTGACAATTGTCCATTTGAAGTGACAATTGTCATTTTGAACCGAAAATTGCCACTTTGTAGTGACAATTGTCACTTCGAACTGAGAATTGTCACTTCGAAGTGACATTTGTCCCTTCGAACTGACAATTGTCACTTCAAAGTCAGTTCGAAGTGACAATTGTCAGTTCGAAGTGACAATTGTTGGGAGATAGATGGTTCTGACATTGTCTAAACAATGGTTCTGATGTTATTGTTTTGATGAAGATCGCTTTCTTCACTGAAATCGCGTTTATCGGTTTATTACGAAGGCGTGGAAGGGCCAACAACAATTTTTTTTTTAAACATTAGGAATTGCCACTTTGAACTGACAATTGTCACATTGAAGTGACACTTGTCACTTTGAACTGACAATTGTCACTTTAACAATTGTCTCTAAAAACATCTGGAATTGCCATTTTGAAGTGACAATTGTCAATTCAAAGTGACAATTGTCATTCAAAATGACAATTGTTCATTTTGAAGTGACAATTGTCAGTTCAAAGTGACAAGTGTCGATTTTTGGAAGTGACAATTGTCACTTCAAAGTGACAATTTTCGGTTCAAAATGACAATTGTCACTGAATGTCAATTGTCACTTCAAAATGGCAATTCCAGATGTTTTTAGAAGTGACAATTGTCAGTTCAAAGTGACAAGTGTCACTTCAATGTGACAATTGTCAGTTCAAAGTGGCAATTCCAAATGTTTAAAAAAAAATAATTGTTGGCCCTTCCACGCCTTCGTAATAAACCGATAAACGCCATTTCGTGAAGAAAGCGATCTTCATCCAAACAATAATATCAGAACCATTGTTTAGACAATGCCAGAACCATCTATCTTCCAACAATTGTCACTTTGAACTGACAATTGTCACTTCGAACTGACAATTGTCACTTCGAACTGACAATTGTCACTTCGAACTGACTTTGAAGTGACAATTGTCAGTTCGAAGTGACAATTGTCACTTAAAAGTGACAATTGTCACTTAAAGTGACAATTGTCAGTTCAATGTGACAATTGTCACTTAAAAGTGCAATTTTCGGTTCAAAATGACAATTTTCACTTCAAAAACAATTTTTTATGACAAGTGTCACTTCAATATGACAATTCCAGATGTTTTTAGAAGTGACAATTGTCACTTCAAAGTGACAATTGTCAGTTCGAAGTGACAAGTGTCACTTCAATATGACAATTGTCAGTTCAAAGTGGCAATTCCAAATGTTTAAAAAAATATTTTGTTGTTGGCCCTTCTACGCCTTCGTAATAAACCGATAAACGCCATTTCAGTGAAGAAAGCGATCTTCATCAAAACAATAACATCAGAACCATTGTTCATACAATGTCAGAACCATCTATCTTTCAACAATTGTCACTTTGAACTGACAATTGTCACTTCGAACTGACAATTGTCGCTTCTAACTGACAATGTCACTTCGAACTGACAATTGTCACTTCGAACTGACTTTGAAGTGACAATTGTCAGTTCGAACTGACAATTGTCACTTCAAAGTGACAATTGTCAGTTCAAAGTGACAATTGTCAGTTCAAAGTGGCAATTCCAAATGTTTAAAAAATATATTTTGTTGTTGGCCCTTCTACGCCTTCGTAATAAACCGATAAACGCCATTTCAGTGAAGAAAGCGATCTTCATCAAAACAATAACATCAGAACCATTGTTTAGACAATGTCAGAACCATCTATCTTTCAACAATTCCCAGCCGTTTGAGTCACCTTATCGCCGTACCCAAATAAAGCAGTGCTGAGAAAGGTGATTTCAATAATGTGTGCCACACAAACAAAACTTTCTCGCATATTATACGCAATGGTATTTGTAGTTGTTTGTCATTGTTTTTCAAAATAGTGATTCAGTTCCATTCATTAATATCCTTAGGTAAGTCTAAAAAAACTTGTAACCTTTCGTCCAACCAACAAAACCATTTTTGTAGCCCCGAAAAAAAATCTCCGAAGAAGACTGTGGTCACAGTCGAAACGTTGGAAATGTAATACAGGGTGAGTCAGAAGTACTTTGACAAAACCATTTTTTCTTTAAATAACTTTCGAAATACTGACCTTAATTTAAATTCTAATATGAATTGTCTAAATAAATATATTTCCGGGAACGCTTCGTTTCCAAGATACAGGGTGTTGAAAGTTTTATTTTTATTTTCGTTTTTCTTTAAATAACTTTCGAAATACTGACCTTAATTAAACGAAAGTTGATATTAAGAGGTTTTTTGAGGTGTCGAATTCGAACCTGGTGTTATTATTGCTCTTACTCGTAGGGGGCGCCACCTACACGTCTTTTTCTTCTTTGAAGATTCATAACTTTTTTAAGCGTACTTCTAGCACATTTTTCAGTGGAAAAAATCGATTCCTCTATCATATCTACGTAAAAAAGCTACCCTTGTTACAAGTCGCTATAAGCAACCGTTTTCTAGATATTTGGACTTGAGAATTTCAAGTCGATTATTTGATAATCGATGCGTTTGAAGTTATTACAATTATTTTGCATTTTTCACAAGAATGCTTAGGAAATGAATTTGATATTTAAGTAAGTAGTTTTGGTTTTTTGTAGGGGGCGCCACCTATTTTATTTATTTTTACTCGTTTGAAATAGTTATTATTGTATCAAGGGTGCAAAATCTGTATTTGTTTTAATAAAATTTGCAAGAAATATCAACATTTCATTTCAAGAAATTTTGAATATGTCGAATAAAATAAAGGAAACTAAATTGTATTCAAATAAATTGTTCAAAGTGTCCACCTTCAGCGAAGAAACAGGCATTCAGTCTTCTAGTCATTGAATCTCGTACTCGCTCAAAAATTATTGGTGTGTTTCTTATTGTTTCACAGGCGTCTACTATTCAGTTTTTTAGATCTTCTTCGTTCGCTACTGGAGTTTTATGAACTAGTGACTTCAAATGTCCCCAAAAAAAAAAATCTAGTGTGTTTAGATCTGGGGACCTTGGTGCCCACGCCTGGTTAGGTTCTTCTACACCCCTGCCAATCCATCGATTTGAATAGACAGTGTTAACAGTGGCTACAACGCTAAAATGGGCCGGAGCCCCATCATGCATAAACCACATGCGGATACGAATTTCTAATGGTACATTCTGAAGTAGTCCCGGCAATTCATTTTCTAAAAAGTCTCTGTAAGTTCCGCCATTCAGTCGAACGGAAGAAAGAAAGGACCTATCAAGTAATTATCAATCATTGCCGCCCATACATTTACAGAAAATTGATACTGATAATGTCTTTCACTAACTGCGTGCGGATTTTCCAGAGCTCAAACATGGTTGTTATGAAAGTTTGTGATAGCATTTCGGGAGAAGTTTGTCTCGTCCGTGACGAGTACATATCTTAAAAATTGAGGATTTCCAGCATATTTTCTCAAAAACTACTGACACATAGTAATGCGTTGGGTAAAGTCTCGTGGCAAAAGAGCTGTACCCTTTGAATATTTATGGATAAAATTGTTGATCGTGGATAATTCTCCAAACTGTGGACCGAGTAGAATTGAGAGCTTCAGCAATTATTCTTATACTTGTTTCTGGATTCTCCCCGAGATCGTTCAAAACAGCTTCTTCCAATTCTGGGGTTCGGACTGCTCGTGGTCTTTCAATAATATCAGCTGCCCTCTTAAAGCGACCTGTTTCTGCCAAACGACGGTGGTGACTGGTGGATGTTGGAGCTGAAGGCAGTACTCGATTAGGAAATCACAAGGCCATAAACGAAATGCATATCGGCTAAATGAGCATTATTGTTTAAATAATCCATTTTTTCAAAATTAGTGTTTTAAAACTTACAGAAACTTTAACAGAACAACAAAACGTTTAACTGTCACATGTAATTACCAAAACTACTTACTGAAACGTCAAATTCATTTCCTAAGCATTCGTGTGAAAAATTCAAAATAATGGTAATAAATTCAACACGCATCGATTACCAAATAATCGACTTGAAATTTTCAAGTCCAAATATCTAGAAAACGGTTGCTTATAGCGACTTGTAACAAGGGTAGCTTTTTTACGTAGATATGATAGAGGAATCAATTTTTTTACTGATAAATGTGCTAGAAGTACGCTCAAAAAAGTTATGAATCTTCAAAAAAGAAAAAGATGTGTAGGTGGCGCCCCCTACGAATAGGAGCAATACTAACTGCAGGTTCGAATTCGACACCTCAAAAAACCTCTCAATAGCAATTTTCGTTTGATTAAAGTCAGTATTTCGAAAGTGATTTGAAAAAAACTAAAATAAAAATAAAACTACAACACCCTGTATCTTGGAAACGAAGCGTTTCCGGACATATATTTATTTGGACAATTCATATTAGAATATTGTGAGGAATCACCTCCTGAAGTTTGTCAAGTACTTCTGACTCACTTGAAAAAAGATCATTTCGGATATGAATCAAACTCCCAAGAAACAAGAAATCTAATTTATATTCCTGGTTCAAGAAAATCACATCTTTTATATATATATATATATATATATATATATATATAAATATATATATATATATATATATTTATATATCGACCCCAACTTTGGAATTTCAAATTAAACACCCTGTATATTTTCACTTTTTTGGAATCTAAGAACAATTCTGACTACAATTTGATTTTTCAGAAGTAATTTTATTCTTGCATCTAGTGTAACGAAGCATTTTTTCCAAGCTCCGTTACTAAGAACGGTTAACCAAAAGTTTGAAGTAACTTTGGTACATCCCTGCCTATTTGGGGGTTTAATATTAATTATGGATTGGCAACAAAATAATGCCCTGTTTTGAAAATAAGTGTAAATAGACAAAGCTACTGGAACGATCACAAAACCGAGCAAAAGAAAGTTCTAATGCCTTTTTGCACTATACAAAAAGACTAAAATACTTTTCTGACTGTTTTTACCATTAGGGTAGAAAAAGGTAAAATCATATTAGTAAAAACGTGGTATGCTTTTTCATAAGGGAACAAAAAGATAAGCTGCTTCTTGGTCCAGTTCTTATGTCAATCAGAGAAAAAGAGGGTCTTTCTTATTACGGTTTTTGTCCGATATTTCTTTTAAATCTGGTGGATATAAAAGCCGAGATTTATTAAGGATCGCTATCTTTCCTTCCAGCTCGAGAACAAGTAGTTCTGCGAGCCGTCAACGAAAGTAGTTTCGTAAAGTATTAGGTATTATTTATTCATATATTTATTTATTCAGCCACATTACAGAAAAAATTTAATCCAATTGTGGTAAGTCAAAACAGAGCAGCAAGTATGTATGGTGGATGTTAAAATGGACATAGACATACAAACGAGACTAAGTACATTTTAAAATAAAACATTTTTTTTGAATTAGGTTGGGTGAAGAGTGGTCCACAATGGCATTTAGAGGTTATTTATTTATTGTTAATGCGTCGTAGTTTCCATGAACACACATTAGCCTCCAAATACTCCCCCGCCGAGTAGAAGCAGTGTGATAGCAAATAATTTCGAATTTGTTTCTTGAATAAGTGGGTAGGTAACTCCTTAATATGCTGTGGCAATTTATTATATAACTTCACATCTATAGTATTGCGTTCAGAAGTCTAGTAGGTCGAATCAAGTTACAATTTCTTGTGGTATAATTGTGAAATGTATAATTTTTTTGAAAGTTTTCTTCATTCTTGTAAATATGTCGCAAACAATTGAGAATGTAAATATACGGAAGGTGAGTATTTCAAAGTTTTCAAAGATGGGGCGGCAGCTGTCTCTATAATTGGCTTTAGATATTATTCGTAAAGCTCGTTTCTGAAGTCTAAAAATTCTACAGGTCTACCTTTCCCCATAGAGTTATACCGTAATTAATGTGGGAGTGAAATGGGTCAAAGTAGGCTGTTTTCATAACTGGCAGGCTAGCGAGTCTGGTCAGTTTCCGCAATAGGAAGATGGCTGAGTTCAATTTTTTACTTAGGTGCTCAATATGCGCTGACCATTTCAACTTGTCATCCATAACAATTCCAAGTAGTTTAACTTCAGATTTGTTAGCAACAGTATTGTTGGTTGAGAAAACAATGTTTTGAGTTTTGTTTTTATTGAGTTTCAAGCAATTAGAAACCAACCATGTTTCGGCTTTTGCTGAAAAATTCTGGGATTTTTTTCCCAAGTAGTCTAGTTTTTTGTCAGAAACATAAAGAGAGGAATCATCTGCGTGACAAACACATTTGGTTGGACACATATAATAATATAATAATAGATGATGAATAACAGTGGGCCAAGGATAGAACCTTGAGGAACCCCAAAGTGGATGTTATCAATTTCGGAATAGCAGTTATCTATAAGGACAGCTTGTTTCCTGCCATTCAAGTATGATTCAAATAAGTTCCAAGCAGTGCCACGTATACCATAAAATTGGAGTTTGTCTAAAAGTACTGTGTGAGAGACACAGTCAAAGGCCTTGCTCAAGTCACACATAGAGACCACCGTATGTTGACCAGCCTCAAAGCCCTTAACTATGTCCGACACAAGTCTTTGTATTGCTTGAACAGTGGAACAGTTTTGTCTAAAGCCGAATTGACCTTCATGTAGCGTTTTGTGAACAGTAAAGAATGGAATTAGGTGGCCTTTTGAGATATTTTCAGAAATTTTGCCGAATATCGGTATTATCGTATTGGTCGGTAGTCGCCAATGGTGTTTTGTCACCTTTTTAAAAATTGGTATCACCTTAGTTAGTTTGAACTCATCAGGAAAAATTCCATTGGAGATACAATGATTGAAGAGAATAGTCACAGGTTATAAAAGAAAAAAACAAGTACTTTTCATTACTTTGCTTGTCATTTCGTACATATCAGGACAAGCTGAATTTTTCAGTTTTTGAATGGCTACAAGAAGTTATTGGATGGAGAAAAAGAGAGTCTTTGGGTGATTTCAGTGGGTCGAGAAAATGTATTGCATTTTGATCGCAATCAGGTAGTGAACTTATAATATCACTAGCAATAATAATAAAAAAGTCAATAAACTCGTCAAGAGTTATAGACACATCTTTCATTGATTATTTCTTACCTCTATTGCATTCAGTATTTATCAAATTCCAGCAGGTTTTTGCTAAATTGTCAGATACCAATATCATCTGATTGTAAGCTTCAGATTTACTTTTAGTTATCTCTTGATTGTAACTCAATTTGAACTTGTTATAAATTTTTTTGAAAAAAATGTCATAGTGTGGTGACCGTAAGTGAAACATTGTGTATAAATCTTGGATAACCTGTTTATTTGATTGTATCAGTAAGACACCTTGATAACCATATTTTGCTGTCGCATGTATATGTTCCCCTTCTGTGTTTGGTAACCGTTTGAGTTCATCAGGTTGGCGAAACTCCTAATTGATTTTATTTCGTGCATTGTAAATAGTGCATTGAAAGTTAGATTCTGCTGTGGGAATAATTTAACCGCACAAGTGTAAAATATCCCAGTCCCGTGACTTTCACGATAAATCAAGTTATGCATTATTTGTTATTTTGGATTGATTTATGTGGTGAGATATTTTGTTGATTCTATAATAATTACTGTAAATTGGAAATGTAAATCTACAGGTATTGAGAGTGTAGAATGATACATAGAAGTTTGGTATTGCATTGTTCGTAGTATATAAACTGATGTATCACATCTATACGTTTTTCTTGTGTGCTGAGACCCATTTACGGGAGTTCGGTGATTCGCGGTTGTCCACCTAAACTCTGGGTTTAAGTCCGTGTTGAGATTGGAATATTCTTTCTTTTTTTTTCGTTATTATGTCAGTTTTCACGGGGGCTATGATTCTGGCATTGACCGAGTGACAGCAATCGTCGGGAAAGAATTCAGAATATAAATTATCCTCCCAATACTTGTTCAGCAAAAATCTGATATTTCGTAAAATTATTATATTGAAGATATCATAAGCATTGGCAATAAATTCAAAATTGTGAAAATTGACTAATTTACTATTTAAATAAAATTGTTATATTATGGTTACCTTTGAAACTTCTATGGAAAGTACCTTTCCCTTTTCAAGCCTATAAACTATAGGATCAGAACAGTGTTTAAGTTAAGATAACGACAGTTCTGTCTGAATGTCTGTGCAATCAAAAGCAACCGGAATCCAGTCCCAAGGGCTGTAATTGAAGCCTACAGACCTTTGGAGATTTCAGTTATGTCAAAAGACCAGACCCCTGGACATTCCGTATCTCCATCTGTTGCTACCCCTGGTAAGTGAAGTAAACCACTATAAAATCTGGCGCCCGAGAGTAAAATTTAGTTTAAAAATTGTCCGAAAAAGTGTCTTGGCGTCACATATAACGTAATGATTCTAGGGATAATAGTTATTATACCCGACCCTAGAAACTCGCATTACACTAGAGTGCCCACTTCAACCAAGCTGATGGACATGATGATGAGTTAAAAATATTATATGACAGTTTTTTCTGCCTAGGTGAGTACTGGTTTGATATTTCCAAAACCACTAATTGCGAAAAAAGACAATTTTTTCATATGACATCTTTTAGACACACATTCCCTAGAGTCTAATTTCCATGACGAATCCATATTGATGGTTTCGAATCGAAAATCGGATGGATAGCAATCCTAATACACTAATTATTTGTCGACAAATTTTGGGGAAATTGGGGAATATCGCTCAACAAGTATGCTGTGGATACAAAATTGAACGAAACCAGATTCATAACTTCAATTTTACTATCATTACAAAAGGTATACTTATTTAGCGAACAAATAAATTTTTGAATAAGTCACTCATGTCGAAGGCACTTTCACTCGGAACTTAATCAAACTTTAGAATTCTTATCGTTCGGTAAAAACTTTAAAAATCAAAAGTGTGCCATAGAAACAAAAATAACTTTGACAAGAGAGAATAGTGTAGGTACATCAATATATAAGTTCGTAAACCTAGTGTGCTTTAGGTCATTAAATTTTCCAACAAACATGTATACAAGAGATGCAAAAGTGAAAAAAGGGGGAGACAGTTAAGTTAAGCCTGAGGAACAAAAAAACATAGGCACAACACCACCCCCCCAAACCCAAAGACGAGGAACCCGAAATAGCAAGACTTATGAGGGAAGATGTAAAAAAATACGAAGAAGGAATGGAAGAACGGAAGCAATGGACGAGATTGAAGGAAAACCCCCCGGTACATAACAGAATGGAACAAAATGTAAATATTGTAAAAACAAAGGAACCGAAGAAAGACACAATATTAGAACAACCTTACTGAATTATCTAAAACAAGCCACAAACGATAGAAATAGTACTCACTCCATGGCAGACGAGGACCACATGGAAGATAAGTATTTTAACTATCTATCAGCATCAGAGTGTAAGGGTAACATAGGCCAAACATACTCACCTCAAAAAAGAAAGGAAGAACAAAGGAACACCGAACACAAAATCCCAATCAAACCCGGAAGGAAGAAAATTGCCAGGGAATTGAACATCCCAATCATCGATGAGAACCAGGATTACTCATATATGGGGAAAAACACGACAGGAGAAGGCTCAAAGACAGCACACCAAACAAGCTGTACTTGACGCCTGACAACACAACCACTGAAGAAAAAGATCAGCAAAAAGATGATGAAAACACAGAACTCCCCGCAAGAACGACTACCTGGAAGTGAAAAATTTTCCAACAGGAAGCTATCCAAACACCGAATACAGATAGAAAAGCCTACGTATTAAAAGGGCTGGACCACAAACCAACCAAAGAATATGTTAAAAACATACTTAGAAGCAAAGAAGAGATTAACACTACTGAAGTTTATATGATGAAGAAAACCCCTAGACCATATTACTTAGTCATATTGGATAATGACATAAGTATACAAGAACTGAGGAAAAAAGTGACAGAGCTAGATAACATCCATATCACATGGGAACAAAGAAGGAACAGCAACAGTATAAGCCAATGCAGGAAATGCCAAGGGTGGGGACATACCGCACCACGATGCACTCTCCCACCCCGTTGCCTGAAGTGTGCAGGGCCTGACAAACCTGACCTGACAAACATATGCCAGAAAACCCCCAACACCCCGGCAACCTGCGCAAATTGTGATGGAGAATATCCTGCTAATTACAGGGAGATAACAAAACAACCCTCGCAACAATAAGCAAACAGAAAATCAAGAAGATGAAGTCAATGGAATACATAGCCGAGTCTTCTGGCACGCAAACACATCGAATTCTTTAAGAACGACCTCCTACCCCACGGGAGGCCAGGGCAGGGGTGCAACAGACCCAATCCAAGAAATACAGAACATGGAGACGGCCCAAAACCACATTCAAGAAATAAAACAAATGATCAAATCATTACACGAAACAATGACAAAACAAAACGCAAAAACTGAAAACAAATTCAACAAACTAGAACGAACGATCAAAAACTTCGTCACAACAATTACGCAATATGTCGGGTATTCTCCCCAACCACAAATCTTAATCAAGACAAAGAAAAACGCAAATTACCAATCACAAACTCATTTACTAAAGTCAAGCATTTTCACAAACAAAAGCATCCAAACACCATTATTACAAACCAACCACAAGCAAATAGAAAATGCATTTCAAAAAGCTTACGAATCCCCTCCAAAACGCATAAAACAAACATAAAAACTTCAAGCACCCCACACAAACCATTCACAACTCAAGCCTACAACAAACAAACTTCAAATACTCCACCCCAAACACACCCAACTTCAAACATTCAGAGACATATATATAATTATCTTGAGCTGGTTTTTTTATGGTTCACGAAGTTACACCTCGTGCCACCCTTTTCCAGACACACAAGCAAGTCACAAACAAGCAAGTCACAAACGGAATTACAAAAAGGAATTGTCAAATTAGAATACAGGAAAGTACTCCCATAAGCATTACTGCAGGAGGGGAGTTTTAAGCAGAACTTTCAAAATGACATGAATCTGGTATTTACTATACCATCGCGCAACCGGGGGATTGGACTTCGCCCTACTGTGTAGGACAGGCCCATGCTCATACATAAGTTTTCATTCAACTATGTATAGTATATAAGTGTAAATATTAGAATAAGTCAAATGTATTAGAATTATTGAAAGAATAAATATTTTTGGATTGGACATATGCTATCAATTCATGGCGAATGCAAAAAAAAATGCGAGGAACGCATCAAACTTTGAATGTTGAAAGGTATCTCAACAGACATCATCCATGTCTGTCGGCCTTTCTCGGACCGAACGAAGCCTGCTCCCCTCCACCTCTCACCAAGGACGAACTAATCACGGCCGTCAAGAAAATTAAACCTGAAAAGGTCCCTGGCCTAGACAAAATCTTCCGGAGACGGTGAAGCTTCTAGTAGACACAATTCCGGAGGTCGTGCTGGGTATCCTGAATAAACTTCTCGAAGACAGCGCCTTTCCAAAGAGTTGGAAACAGGCCAAAGTAATTCTGCTGCCGAAAGGGAACCCAAACGAACCGGACCCTAAATACAGGCCTGTTGGACGTACTAGGCAAGCTATACGAATACCTACTCAAGGCCAGACTGGAAGAAGAGCTGCTCGAGAAAGGATGTGACGCCCGTGATTAACCAGGTTGTTTTAACGTAAAAATTGTAATGACCTTGACTGAAGGAACGTGACACAAAAAGGTGAACGACTGTTTCCCTCCGTCCACTATCAACTCAGACGGCAGGAATGCGGGGTGGTTTCCGACATAGAAGTAAAATCTCGTAGATTATTTGATATGATACACCACCCCTCAAAACGCATCATAAATATGAACATTCCTGTTACGCTGACAGCGACGACTTAAAAGTTAAAACAGACCGAAAATAATTACGACAGGACGGTTATTCATATTACTATTGAGCTCCACACCGCGATAGATATTAACGATTCTCCGACAGCCGAGATGAATTATTAACGCGCAGGGATTGCCCAGACACATAAAATATATTTTATGGCAGCGGCGGTTTTCTTTGAACACCGCGATATATATAAAAGAACCGCCATAACCAAGAGTCGAATCAAATTTCATCAAGTGAAGATGCATACCCATCTTCTGATAGCAGACTTCGTAAATTATTGATAAAGTAGCCAGTTTATTAAAAATATGCCGAAAATAGTGAAAGTGTAAACAGCAGAAATTGTCTCAGTAAAAACTCAACGAATAGAACTAAATTTTTTTAAAGATGCTAAATAATCATATTTTGAACCAGTAAACGCGTGAAAATCGGTTAACTAAAATAAAAATCATTTAGCATTAAAACGAGGTATTGTTCTCCAGTCGAGGGTAAGAAACTAAACGGGTTATTTGGCAAGGTATAAATATATATTGTAATAAGGAACCATTTATCTATTTGATTTCATAATAGAGTCAACTCTTGATTCGTCAAAAAGACATATTGTTAGCAATAGCCAAAGTAACTTTCAAAGTTCATTCAAATTCAAAGTTTATTCAAAGTCAATATGTTATACATTTATAGGTGGTCATAATATGTTCATAGTATAATTTTACAAGTAATGCACCTAGGTGAGTTAACACCTGTTTGTGAAACTGAAGAACAGTTATTCTACTAGGCATACTATAATTGTTTTACTATCAAGTATATCTTATTTTCAAATTCATTCTGACGTTCCATACATTTTTCTCCTTAAATTATACCAGGTGAATAAGTTGTTGTTGTTATTCTTTAGAAAATACATATATATTATTAAAATTCAAGTGTATTATTGTTTCTGAATCATCTGAGATTGGTAACTGTACTGTCAAATTAAGGCTCCACGTTTCATTATATACTGAGGGTAATAACTTTCCAAGCCGCTCTGGGAGGTTGTCCAGTTATTGGTTAATAGACTAATAACGCCCAGTATAGTTAAGGCCTAGCTTTAACAACTAACGAGAAGTCATAACAAAGAGGTGTTTCGTATGCTCAGTTCGGATTGAGACCCAAGAAATCTACGGTAACGGCAATAAAATACGCACTAGCGAAGGCCTACAGACTGAACGGCGACATGAGGCGCAGTAATAATGATCGACGTCAAAAACGCCTTCAACACGGCCAAGTGGGGCATCATTATGGTGACACTGATCAGCGGATATCTATCAAACGCAGTGACAAACTATTTCACAGACAGAGTTCTAAAGTGTGGGACTTACACACAAGATATGACACAAGGAGTACCGCAAGGCTCCATTATAGGTTGTACTGTATCTTACTGTATAATATCATTTGATTTCCAATCTGGCTCATTCGATTTGGTCAATAGACAGAAAGATGGAGAGAGAGCGAGGGGCGAATAACAGAGGAAAAGAAAAACAACGTCTGTCATCAACTTGTCAATATAAGTAATTCTTTATTCATTGTCATTTTTATATACGAGAATAAATATTCGTATTGTGAGTGTTGTCTTACATTCATAATCAATCAAGCATAAACATCATCATCCAATCAATCATAAACATCATCATCCAGCAAGCATACTATCACACCGCAAGCAATCCAGTAAGTCGAGTGAAAAATCTCATGAGACCGAACATGGCCGCTTCGAGACGGATATGACTCAAACAGTTTACTCAAGTCGAAGAAGCATTCACATCAACTCAGGTCCTTCGAATCGTTCAATTCAAACAAGACATCCCAATTACATATCAGCAAACTAGTCAAGTTAGGACTTGGTTCCAATAAACAATTCCACTTTCCTGTGCCAGTTCCGTTGGAATTTGAAAACCAGACAAGACAACCACTTAGCCATTCAGTGAAAGGTAACTGGGGATACATCCAAGAGTAAGTCTCGCTTTCCTTAGCCAATTATCCTTCTTTGTTCTCAACTTATTTATCGCTGTGGGTTCTCATCGGTCAAAATGACCGAAGAACGAATCAAAACTTTGCATTACAAACGAGGTGGTATCAAAGCACATCTTACACGTTTCTCAAAATTCTTACAAAACATAACAGATGATTCTCTATTAGAAGAATTATGTACACGTTTAGAAAAAATGGATCATATATGGAATGAGCTACAAAATATTCAAACGGAATTAGAATTGACAGACAAAAACACCACGGTTGAAGATCAACTGAAAGAGAAGAACTTGAAAACTCTTTTTTCAAAGCTGTTGGTCATGCAAAGCGGTTGGTAAAACAATTTACACAACCCCCAATCATTGTAAACACCCCTCCGAATCCTCAAAATCTTCTAAATAATTCAGTTATACAAAACACGAATTCAAAATTGCCAAAATTGAATTTACCTGAATTTCATGGGTCATACGAAAAATGGCTTCAATTTGCTGATACCTACAAAGCCATGATCCATAATTGCCAATCTATAAATAAAATTCAAAAATTTTGGTATCTGAAATCTTGCATCAAAGGTGAAGCCGCAAATGTCTTAACGGCTTTGGGAGTATCTGAAGCAAATTACGATAAAGCGTGGGATCTCCTCTGCGAACGGTATCAAAATAAGAGGGTTATAATTCAATCGCATTTAAACGCAATATCTGATCTTCAGAGTGTGCAGAAAGAGTCGCAAATTTTGCTCAGAAATATAATTGATACTGTAAATCAACATTTGAGAAGTCTTGAATCTTTACAATTACCTGTAGACAAATGGGACACTCTCATCATCCACATAGTTTCATCCAAATTAGATGCGACTACAAAACGTGGGTGGGAGGAACACGCATTGAATCCTCAAATCAGATCTACCTACATTTAAAGAATTCACTTCATTTCTAAATAAAAAGTGCCAACTATAAGAGGGTTTACATTCGAACAAGCAAGTTTGTCATTCAACGCCAAAACATTTAGTTAAAAGAACATCTCACAATTAAAGTATTGTGCATGTTGCTACCACAGATCCAGTGTGCATTTTTTGCCAAAAGGATCATTTTATATTTACATGTGAAAATTTTCTGAAACTTAGCATACCACAACGTATTAACGAAGTCAGGAAACTTAAGGCATGTAAAAACTGTCTACGAAAGGGACACTCATCAAAGGATTGTAAAAATCCACATTCTTGTAAGAAATGTTCTCTTCGTCACAATACTCTTTTGCATTTAGAAAGAGAGCAATCTTCTACTGTCACAGCCTCGGCGCCTTTGCCAAGTATTGAAGGTCCTTCACAATCTGTTTCTAACATTTCACAATCAACTTTTACTGCTTGCTCGCCGAAAAATGCACACTTTGAATCATACGTAATGCTTTCTACAGCAATAATATGCATTAATGATAAATATGGTGAAACTCATAAATATCGAGCTATTCTAGACAACTGCTCACAGTCAAATTTCATCACTGAAAGGTTATTCGAAATTCTACAACTTCCTCTATCAAAGGTTACACATTCAGTTGAAGGTTTCGGTTCGAATATAACGTCCATACTCCACAAAACACATGCTACGATTAAATCAACAACAAATTCGTACGTTTTACGAGATGTACCCTTTTTGATATCTAAGAAAATCACAAGGGACTTACCTGCATTTTCATTTGATATAAGCTATCTCAAAATTCCACAAAATATTGTTTTGGCAGATGAAAAATTCAATGAACCTGGTCCAATCGACCTGCTCATTGGAGCTTCTATTTTTGGGATTTGATTTGTGTCGGACGTATAAATTTACTCAATAATCATACAGTTTTACAAAAAACAAGGCTTGGTTGGATATTGTCCGGACCTTTGCCAATGTCATATGCAAATACTTCAAGTTCAGTGTGTAATCTTACATTACAGAACGATAATATTCAAGATTTGTTAGAGCGCTTCTGGAAAATAGAAGAATGTCAAACATAAGTAAAATATTCTCCAGAAGAAGCAGAATGCGTAGAACATTTTATTAAAACCACAGTTCGCAATGAATCCGGTAGATTCATTGTCAGTTTGCCTATTAAGGACAACATGAAACAACTTGGTGAGTCTTTTGACACAGCTCTCAAGAGGTTTTATGCGTTAGAGAAAAAACTATTAAAAAACCCTGATTTCAAGCAACAATATGTCTCTTTTATGAACGAATATGAGGAACTCGGACATATGTCAAAATTGAATACTAAAAATGATTCGTTCAGAAATTTAACATACTATTTACCTCATCACGGCGTACTGAAACTGGACAGTACTACCACAAAGCTCCGTGTCGTTTTTGATGGTTCGGCAAAAACTTCTAGTGGGATTTCACTGAATGATGTTTTAAAAGTGGGTCCTACCATTCAGAACGATTTGTTTACAATAGTGACCAGATTCCGAACCCATCAGTATGTGGTAACAGCCGATATAGAGAAAATGTATCGAATGGTGATTATACAACCCGATCAACGTGATTTGCAACGCATATTATGGCGCTCTGATTCATCTCAAGAACTAGGTCACTATCAATTGAACACAGCCACTTATGGTACTGCCAATGCTTCATTCCTTTGTATTCGATCTTTATTTCAATTAACTATAGAAAATGAATCAGAATTCCCTCAAGTTAGTGAAATTATCAGGTCCAGTTTCTATGTAGATGACTTGCTGACAGGTTTCAATTCTATTCAAAATGGAAAACAAGTTTTATCGAAACTCACTCATATTTTAAGCTCAGCCGGTTTCAATCTTAGAAAATTTGTCTCAAATAACTGTGAGCTTCTAGAAAATATTTCTGGAGTCCAATCTCAATCATCACAAACTTTTATTTCCGATGACAAAGTCACAAAAACTCTGGGTTTAACATGGAACTCAGTAGAAGATATTTTCAAGTATACTGTTAGTCATGATCAAGCATCAAATGTCACAAAGCGCACAATACTATCTGCATTGGCGCAAATTTTTGACCCTTTAGGTCTCATTGGTCTTCGTACTATCAAGGCCAAAATTATTATCCAAAAGCTTTGGGGACTAGGTCTTCATTGGGACGAAAGCCTTCCTGTCTCTTTGCATTATTCATGACTCGAATTTTCGAGTCAAATACTTCATTTAAACTCAGTAAATATTCCTAGACATATTATTTGTTCCAATCCTATTTCCATTGAATTGCACTGTTTTGGAGATGCTTCAGAAAGGGCCTATGGAATTGTTGCTATCTACGATCAACTGATCAATTCAATAAAATTCATGTTCATTTAGTTTGCGCAAAGTCCCGAGTGGCGCCGCTCAAAGTAGTAACACTACCCAAGCTCGAACTCTGCGCAGCTCTACTAGGTATTCAACTCACTCAAAAGGTACTTCAAGCTATTCCTAACAATATCGAATACATTCATTATTGGACTGACTCAACTATTGTATTAGCATGGATTAACACTGAGCCACATCAACTCAAGACGTTTGTGTCTAATCGAGTCACTGAAATACAGCAATTTTCAAATAAAAATCAATGGAGTCATGTTTCCTCTGAATCGAATCCAGCAGATATCATATCACGAGGTCTCAATCCAAGGGAATTGATAGAATGCAAAATGTGGTGGACCGGTCCTGCTTGGATGTCCCAAGAGAAATATTTCTGGCCCAAAGCTTATATTTTGCCCAATTCAAAAATTCCGGAGCTCAAGAAAACCGATCTTAGTCTAATATCAGTGATAGAAACCCAAGATATCAACATCATTGATCGTTTTTCCTCATTCACAAGACTTCAAAGAGTCCTAGCTTATTGTCTGCGATTTGAACAACTCAAAAATCTCAAATCCTGAAGCTCGCCCTTCAGGTCAATTATCAAAAGCAGAAATTGACAATTCCGTTAATACAATTTGTAAATTAATTCAAGGAAACTCATTCCCAATAGAGTTGAAATCACTTAATAAATCAAAGAACATATCTCCAAATAGTAAAATTATGTCATTAAATCCATTCTTGGATAATAACGGTTTAATCAGAGTAGGTGGAAGACTGAAATATTCCAACATTTCATATAACCACAAACATCCGATTTTATTACCACATCAGGGTAATTTTACGAAATTGATAATTTTGCATGAACATTTAAGGCATCTTCATGCAGGTGCTCAAGCCACTCTGGCGGCTGTTCGATCAAATTTTTGGCCAATCAACGGACGTAGTGCCGTTCGAGGAGTTTTACGCAAATGTGTAACTTGCTTCAGGTCTAAACCAATAGAAAGTCGATATAAAATGGGAGATATTCCACATTCACGTCTACAACCGCAACGCCCGTTTGCGACAACCGGCACAGACTTTGCTGGCCCATTTTACATCAAAGATGGTAAAACCAGGAGTAGAAAAATCGTCAAATGCTATTTATGTATTTTTATATGTTTTGTTACAAAGGCGGTTCATTTAGAGCTATCTGACGATCTTTCTTCGGAATCATTTTTAAAATGCTTAACAAGATTTGTGGCAAGAAGGGGTGTTTGCACCGACATTTATAGTGATAACGGTACCAATTTTGTTGGTGCTGAGCATGAATTGAAAGTTATTTTATCAAATCTTAAAGATAATAATCACTTCAATGAATTTCTTACTTTAAACAAAATAAACTGGCATTTTTCACTTCCACATGCTCCCAACTTTGGAGGTCTCTGGGAAGCGTGTGTTAAATCCGCAAAATTTCATTTGAAAAGGATTGTTGGTAATTCCCACTTGACTTTTGAGGGCCTATACACAGTGATAACTCAGGTTGAGGCAGTCCTCAATTCCCGACCATTATCCCCACTGTCCAACGATCCCAATGATATTTCCCCTTTAACACCTGCACATTTCCTAATTGGCAAGCCATTAACTACTCTACCTCAAGATGACGTCAGAGACATTGCAACCAACCACTTATCCCATTTCAAAAATATTCAGCGACAAATACAACATTTTTGGAAAAGATGGTCGTATGAATATCTGAACCATCTTCAAGAGAGAACAAAATGGCAACAACCTCACCCGAACCTCGAAATTGGAGCATTGGTTCTTCTTAAGGACGACAATACAGCACCATTATGTTGGAAAATGGGCCGTATCACTGAAGTGTTTCCTGGTAAAGACAAAACAGTTCGGGTAGTGAACGTTAAAACAGCTAATGGAATTTTGAAAAGACCAGTGTCTAAAGTTTGCGCTTTACCAATAAACTCTTAAAAAAAAACAGTTCTCATTTAAAGACATTCATATGTATTGTTTTTGAAAGCCGATCCTTTCAAGGGGGGCGGCCTGTACTGTATCTTACTGTATAATATCATTTGATTTCCAATCTGGCTCATTCGATTTGGTCAATAGACAGAAAGATGGAGAGAGAGCGAGGGGCGAATAACAGAGGGAAAGAAAAACAACGTCTGTCGTCAACTTGTCAATATAAGTCATTCTTTATTCATTGTCATTTTTATATACGAGAATAAATATTCGTATTGTAAGTGTTGTCTTACATTCATAATCAATCAAGCATTAACATCATCATCCAAACAATCATAAACATCATCATCCAGCAAGCATACTATCACACCGCAAGCAATCCAGTAAGTCGAGTGAAAAATCTCATGAGACCGAACATAGGTCCTACTCTATGGAACGTCCATAGGATGCCGTCCTGCAATTAAATTTCACGCCCGGGTGTCACACGGCGGCCTTCGCAGACGATTTGACCCTGATTATCAGATCTGAGGATAAGAGAACCCTGGTAAACAAGGCAAACAAAGCACTTGACCACAATGAACGTTGGCTAACAGAGGTGGGCCTAGAAATCGTACCACATCAAACAGATGAAGGTCGAGATACACAGACGCAGGGCCTTATCAACCCTTAGGAAAATGCTTTCCAGAATGCTGTCTGCGTACAAGACGGTATCGGCACACACCCTATGTGTGATAGCCGGCGCTACCCCCTTCGATCTGATGGCCAAGGAAAGATGCCGGATCGCTGTCGGAGCGGAGGTCACAGAGGAAGTAAAACGGACCGAGAGAATTAATACTATCGCAGAATGGCAACAACGCTGGTCAAACAACACGTCGTCCGCGCAATGGACCAGAAGAATAATCCCCCACATGTAAACACAGGAAAACGGACTATTACATCACACAGGCACTAACTGGCTATGGTTCGTTCAGATCTTTCACACACAGAATAGGGAAAACCATTGACGATCGGTGATGGACGACGTGGAGCACACCATCTTCATCTGTGCAAGATGGAATAGGGAAAGGCTACAACATCAGGCAAACTCAGGGCTGATAATAACCCCTGACACATATGTTAACAAGCAGCGAAAACTGGAAAAGGACCCCACTATTCCTGAGGGACATTATGTGTTAAAAAGAGGATGAAGAGAGGAAACACCAGTTAAGAGAAAGGGGAAAAGTAGGAAACTGAATACACACTATAGTCACCAGTCGCCGTTTGTACCTGAAGAATATCTTCCGGAGAGTAAAGGTTGAGGCGAGTGTCAGTCGGAGCAGGAAAATAAATCTAAAATTCGCCGTTTTCTAGAATTTTAATTTCCCCCCCCAACCAGAAACTTTTTTCATTGATGAGTTGACATAAATCAATGTTTATAAATCGTAGAAATGAATTCTGCCGCTTTTACTAGAGAAAGTATTATCCATGAATTACAAATTGGTCCCGAGTCAGCAAGAAATTTTTTGAAAAAGCATAGGTACAGGTCGTTTAAGTATCAAGTGCACTAGCATGTGTATAAAAATGATGGAAATCGAAGATTAGTTAATTGTGATTGGTTACTTCAGAACAATACTAGTAATCCCGACTTTGTTCCTTCGATATTGTTTTCCGACAAGTCAAGATTCACGAACAATGGAATGTTTAATAGACAAAACTGCAGATATTGGGCGCAACAAAATCAGCATTTAATGAAGGAAAGTAATTTTTAGAAAAGATTCGGAGTAAACGTAATCGGAAGTAAAATAATTGAACCAATTTTATTTCAAGGATCGTTGACAGGGTTAAGGTATCCAGAATTCCTTCAGATGTTGAAGAATTGTTATTGGACTTACCACTTGCTGTTCCTGAAAATGTCAGGAAGTTGCGGAATGCACTTCGAACATCTAATTCTCTTCATGAAATCCTGGTTTTATGGCTGGTTATTTTTTGATGGAATGGATTATGAACTTTTGTTATGTGGATGTTTTTTAATTCAGTTTCATTCAATTTTGTATCCACAGCATGATTGATGAGCGATGTACCCCAATTTCCTTATAATTTTTCGGTAAATAATTAGTGTATCAGTATTGTTATCCATCCGATTTTCGATTCGAAATCTTCGATGGATTCGTCGTGAAAATTAAAATCTAAAAATTAACTTTTTTGCAATTAGTGGTTTTGGAAATATCAAACCTCCATAGCTACTCAACTAGGCGGAAAACACTCTGTATTTTTTACTCATCATTCATATCCATCAGATTGGTTGAAGTGGGTCAAACGCATTCTAAATGCAAAAATAAAAATGCTTCTGAAAAACTGTGATCGTACTCAGAATCGTCCCTACAATCCAAAAAAATGAAAATAAACGGGGTGTTCCATTTCAAATTCCCAAGTTGGGGGCATTTCCGGTGAAACGGAAAGTAATGGGAGGGTATGAAATATTTCAATTTTTGAATCCAACACCCCTGCCGAGTTTGAATCTCATACCCTTGGAACTCTGGAAACCATGGGCTGCCTAAAGAATACGTTGATTTTTTTTTTTTTTTTTTTATGTTCCGGTTCCCACGAAAAAAGATATCCTGTAATGTTCAGAGAACATCGTGGGAACCTAGGGAAAGAAGGTAGGAGTTTGTGTTCTTCTTAAATTTCTGAAGGTTGTATGCCTCGGGGAACACCTCCCTAGGCAATGAGTTCCAAAGCCTCGCTGTTCGTTGGATGAACGAGTCTTTGGAAAGTGATGTACTGCAGGTCTCCAAAGTGACCACGAAGGGGTGTGATGACTGAACTTGACGGGTTAATCTCGAAGAGACTGCCAAAGCAGGAACGATTGTTGATATTTCAGAAGAGCATCGCCCATGAAAATATCTATAAAATAGAGACAAATCGCCAACTTTTCTACGGTGTTCCAGACAAGTGAGCGAGTTTGTAAGCGAGGCATCACCGACGAGACGAATTGCCCTATTTTGGACAGAATCCAATAGCCTCAGAATATGTTTAGGTGCCGCACTCCAAATATGGGAACAGTATTCCAGGACAGGTCGGATCTGTGCCTTATAGATCATAAGCAGCTGACTGGGGGTGAAATAGCTCTTGGCACGAAACAGGAAACCAAGTTTTTGGGATGCACTTTTGGCAATGGACCTCACGTGATTTTCCCAGGAAAGGTTATTGCTGATAGTAATACCAAGCATCGATATGGATGGCTTCAGTGGTATGGTTACTCCTGACAAAGTTATGTTAGGCACAGTGAAATCGGCTTTTCTAGAGAAAAGACATGCTTGTGTTTTGCTTGCATTGAATTCTACCAAGTTATCAGATCCCCATTCGAGAATTGTTGCTAAGTCCATATTTATATTATTAACATTTCTTCCTCGTTCATTTCTGGTTTCACGGGCTGATATAGGGGCCCTGGAAGAGAAAGCGGTATGGAGGGTACTATCATCGGCAAAGCTGTGTACTGGACATGAAGTTGCTTTCAACAGGTCGTTGATGTGAAGTAGAAATAGTGTTGGTGCGAGAATGGATCCTTGCGGAACACCAGCATTTATGAGTAGAGTGTTAGATGAAACTCCATTGACCACTACATGGAGAGACCTGTTTGAGAGAAAACTAGCAAGCAGAGAACACAGCTGAGGGGGCAAGCCATGAGACGGAAGCTTGGCGAGGAGTCCCTGGTGCCAAACTCGATCGAACGCCTTGGAGATATCTAATGCCACAGCTAAAGTTTCTCCATACTTTTTAATAGATAGCTGCCATATATGTGAGACGTAAGCGAGCAGGTCACCAGTTGATCTCTGATGGCGGAAGCCATATTGCCTATCGTTGACAATTCCTGAGTCTTCCAGATATTTCATGAGCTCGATGTTGATGGCTCTTTCCATGACCTTTGAAATAATAGATAGCAGTGCGATAGGTCTGTAGTTGCTAGGTAGGGCCTTTTTGCCTTTTTTAGGGACTGGCTGTACTCTTGCAATTTTCCAATTGGACGGAAATACCCCCAAATTGTAAGAGTGGTTGAACAACTTGCAAGGAACAGGTGTTAGTTCGGGGGCACATTTCTTGAGAACACGGTATATATATATATATATATATATATATATATATATATATATATATAAATATATATATATATATAGAGTTTGTAGTCCCAAGTCAGTCTAGACTCGCAAGTGTGTGACTTCATAGCTTTTAGTGCTGCCTTTTCAGAGAGTAAAATAGATATAAATCCTCTGGAATCTTCAAAATACAACAAAATATTACGATTCCTAAATGAATAAACTTGTTTCAGATAGTCATCTGAACAATAAGAAATAAAATCTCCATATTAGTCAGTTTCAGAATATATTCACATTTTTGCAGAATATGTATTTTGTACAAATACCTTTATCTTCGCTCAGTCTTTGTTTTCTAATAATTGTAAGTATTTCACCTTCGATTCTTCACATTCGTATCTCTTCGAGGGAAATATTTCATTTCTATATGTTTTCGAAAATATTCTGTTACAATTTTTTTCTGATCTGCTGTCCATTCCACCAATGTTCTTTTACTGCTCTTTTTTTTTCATTTTTGTTTTTCTAACCTCGGTCACACTATGGATCTCATTATCTTCTGAAGAGTATTCTCCCATTCCTCCTCACAAAACTAACAGTGAGTAATATTATCTTTTTTGTTGATGGAACCTTATGAGGTAATCCAAAAAAAAAATATTCTACAATGAAAAAGGGGGAATTTTTGTGGCAAATTTTTAAATTAAAGAAAAAAAAAGCATCCTCAAGTGGGAGTCGAACCCACGACCTTATGATTTCTAGCCATACGCTCTACCATCTGAGCTATTCGAGGACATAGGAATCGACACACACTCGTGAACCCTTTTTTTCCATAATTTAATGTTCATGTGAGAATTGAATCGAAAATCAAACGTACTTATCACTGGCAGTCGAGATTCATAACCTGTCACCTAACTTCATCGTCATTCGAAAATTTCAGTAGCAGATCTAGGCAGATGATCTCTAACCCACTGATAAAAGATTAAGCCAAATATATAAGGTGAAAGTGGAAATATTGTGTCCGAAATATATAATGAAAAAGGGGGAATTTTGTGGCATAGAGGACAAATTATTAAATTAAAGAAAAAAAAAGCATCCTCAAGTGGAAGTCGAACTCCCGACCTTATGAGTTCTAGCCATACGCTCTACCATCTGAGCTACTCGAGGACATAGGAATCGACAAACACTCATGAACCTTTTCTTCCATAATTCAATATTCATGTGAGAAATGAATCGAAAATCAAACTGGCCGTCGAGATCCATTACCTGTCACTCAACTTCATCGTCATTCAAAAATTTCAGTAGCTGATCTAAGCAGATGATCTCTTACCACTGATAAGATTTAGCCATATAAGGTGAAAGTGGAAATATTGTGTGCCAAATATATGATGAAAAAGGGGGAATTTTGTGGCATAGAGGATTAATTATTAAATTAAAGAAAAAAAAAGCATCATATGTCCTCGAATAGCTCAGATGGTAGAGCATATGGCTAGAAATCATAAGGTCATGGGTTCGACTCCCACTTGAGGATGCTTGTTTCTCCTTTAATTCCATCATTTGTCCTATATGCCACGAAAATCCCCCTTTTTCATTATACATTTGGGACACAATATTTCCACTTTCATATTCCACAATATTCAGTTATATTCCCGTTAGTAGATATATTCTCATTCGGATTGTTATCTCTGGAGTGGAAGGACGACTGTCAATTTCGTCATTCAGTCTTCCAGTGCTTCTGGGTGTAGAAGGTAGGGTTTCGTTTCGATCCCTTGATATTGGATTCTCGTGGGTAGAAGGTAGTTTCTCATTGTGTTTGCTAGGGCTGGACGGAATATTCAAAAACTCACTGGTCGTGATTAGAAAGAAGTTGAGAGCAAAGATCGAAAACGATTGTTTTTTTCACCTGAAAATAAATGATGACGAAATAATAGAAGGAAAAATGTGGTTTTTCTGAGATGAGTAGGATCCAAATGAATGCAAATGATACGGGATGAATTAAAATATGAACTTAATAACTTGTCTTTCGTATTGGGCTCAATGTTGGAGCTGCATCGGAGTCGCCCACATGAGAATAATGCTTTCCCAAAACTACCGTCTGTGGCGTGAAAAGAAAGAGCGTCTGTCCAGTTCACTTTTGGAGCATGCCCGGCCTTCAATATAAACACTTTGGAAAAGACTGCATTCTACATAAAAAGTTAGAGTTACCACCTCACAATGCTGCAATCAGTCAACCAAACTATCAAAAAGCAATTTGTGAATTTTCACACATATGTAAAGGTTCTGAATAATTCAATTTGTTGAAAATTAATAAAAACACTTGCAATTCTCAAAAACTAATAAAAGTTATTTCTGGCGAACAAATGGGGGAAATTGATGTAATTTACTATTGCATTCATATATGATATGTTTTCCTCCTCATAAATTTTGAATTTCTGTAAAATCATATGGAAGTCCGGTAAAAAAAAGAAGTTTACTTACTCACGAAGGAAAATCGCACCAGAACTTCGCACGTGTTTGCACATGAAGATACTGACCAAAATGTATTTTGGTACATGGTTGCCAGACTGAGGACGCATCATCATGCTACAGGTGAAAGAAGTATATTCAATGTATATTAGCATTCACGATTTAAAGCGCCCCCCAAACAGAAATTGTCTGAACTAAATGTATACTGGAACTTTCAAAGACCGTATAATAGTACGTCCTTCATTATGTTTTTCTGGTGTACATAACTCGCATTTGATAATGAATGTCTTCTGTTCTCATATGCCATGGGAGCTCTGGAAGCGGAGTACAATATACGAATATATAATTCGATGGTTCGTTCAAAATAATGGAATTATTGTTGAAAAACAATACTGCGTCCGGTATACGGACGTTGTATCATTAAGGACGCGGTAGTGTATGGTCGGAAACCCACGTACGGACGTAATATTGTACGCGGGATAAATATATATATATATATATATATATATATATATATATATATATATATACAGTAAAAACCGGATATAATGACATTGAAGGTACCGTATACTTCGGACGTTATGTCCGATGTTGTTATAAGCAATATACACAAGTATGTTATGTCTGTTTGTAGTATGGGGATAGGTTATGCATATGAACTTGTTTTCAAATAAAATGTGAATAAAAGAAATAAATACGACATAGTAACGCGTAAACACACGATCTAAACCAGAAGTTTTAAAATCAACCTGTAATTCACGCGGTCAACTATCGCACTGAATAAGTCGTAAAACATGCAAGGTCAAATGGCAAAGAGCGGGAAAGAGGTTCGTTCGGATAAGGGAGAATAATAAACCTTCTTAGGCTTAATAATAAGCCTATAGCAAAATAATCCTTCATATTATTAGTATAAAGGTGAAAATTGTTCGTAATGTTTTGTTTTGCGCGAATAGGTAAACGACTGGTCGTTATAGCCGATGAATATCGATAATAAAGTTTCGTCGTTTTAAGCGATATGTCGCTGTATCCGATGTCGTTATAGGCGGTATGTGTACTTATTAGTTTATATAGATTCGGCCGGGACCTTGCCATTCGGTTTTGTTTTAACCGATCTGTCGTTATATTCAGTTTTTACTGTATATATATATATATATATATATATATATATATATATATATATATAAACAGTATATTTAGGAGAGATCAAAATTTCAAACAATAGGACCACTCATGTTTTTATTGAAGAAATCTTGAACAAACTCACTTGCTGTCCCCCCCACCCATATATCAACCCATCTCACACTTACACAACTAAGTTGCTTTAAAAATAACGCAGTTGTGTGTTATTTGTTAAGGAGGGGGTGTAATGATATATATTCGGACTGTGTGTCACATTACCAATCCATCAACCATGTGATGTGAGAAAAAGAGAGCCCAACATTTTTCGAGCATTCAAACAGCTTGCCAGTTTTCAAGTGTAAACACAATTTTGCGGAGAATTTGAAATCTACTTCTAATTCACTCCTTTGGTTAATTAGTGAAACCGTTCAGATATAGTGCTGTCGAATAAGAATCCTAAAGATTTAAGTATCGAAAGCATAATCTAGATGGAACAACACAAAGAAAAACATAGGAAAAACAGAAATTCTACGTGTGGACAAGGGTCTTCAGAATTTTTCTTTAGGAAATAATGAAATTTGGACAGGACAACGTTTGTCGGGTCAGCTAGTTATATAATAAAAATCATACTTTGATGTCATCTCTAAATATTGTTTTCCAGAAGTCTATATAACTTGTCTCGAATAAAATTAAAATTAAATACTTACACATTTCTTGTAAATGAATTCTTTCCGTAACAACACCGTGTAAATATATAATGAATATTATGTCGCCACAAAAATTAGCAACTTCAATTCAATAAATTTTCTACGACTATTTTCAAACCGTGAGTATTGTGTGTTTTAACTTGACGACGAGCGACTACGAATATGGCATCGCGGACGGTATGTTTTGTCGTCTTAAAATGACTGCAGCCAATTCCTTATCGAGAATAGATCTTTACATAACCGACATAAAATGTTGCTTGAGAAATTATGAAGTTTTTGGTGAAGAAAGAATTTCAGTCCGATGAACTATGGGTGACTTTCAGCGTGTTGAAAAAATAAAATTTTATTGAAAATTTAGTCTCGGCACCAAATAATGCTCATTTTCGGAAAAAAAATTATTGTTTTTCGAATTTTCTATGACCCATTTCAAAGTAGGAGAATAGGCCTTTCGAACAGTGGAATAATTTTTAGAATAACTCCATTATACTAGGAGTTATAGCGCTTTCATGTTGGTTTTTGGAATATTCCAATTTTTTTCCATGTAACTTTTGTCACGACCACGCTGGCGTGATGTACTTTTCCATTCCATGTGTGGAATAACATAAGAAATCGAGCTGCAAAGGTCCCATTTTGATACACCGAAAAAATGGGTCATTGAAAGATAATCGCTCCCACCGGACTATTAGTTTTGCACGAGCGTTTTGTCAGTTTTGGGTACAATCAATTTAGATATTGTAAGTCATAAGAAATGGGATGTATACAGGTTGATCGAGCAAGGTTGAAATCCAACCTTACCTTCACGTGGTAAGGGGTGAATGGGGCAGTTTGCGTGGTCGCATGGGCGACCGCGACTTGACAAACGAGGCTCTGGCAAACAGACCTACATCCAAGCTGTGAGCGCCGTGGCGACGGATGTATGGCATCGGGGTCTCAAAAGAAACGGTGCCGCAACGGAGCCTCCGAGAAACAGGGCGATATCTCGGAGTAATCAGCCTTAACCCTGTGCAGGGGGCACCAGAGAACTGGACCAACCCCTTCCCCCTCACTCACTCGCGGGAACAACTGACCAATGAGACGAAATACCGGAAGGGAATGAGGACAACTCTTGGCCTTCTCGGTTCTTTCAAGGCACTGGAGAGGATACGGTTCCGAGCGTTCTATAGGATCGGAAGGGAACTCTTCAGGGTACTGAACAAATAAAAGGGCCATCCAGATGCACCTCCAACACTGCAAGATAGCCACGACAGTACTTACAGTTGCTAGAAGGGACCTCGAAGTGGCCCTCAATAGGGAACCATGGATGGGACATTGCGAAATAAATCGTATCAGGTAAGATACAATAGGTCAACGGGCTCAAGTGTCGTTACGAGTTGGATGTTTAAGTGGGTAAATCTGACCCTGGGTACACCCACACTACCGCAAGGTGTCCATAAAGTATTTTCTCCACCTTCTAAAAAAAAGGGAATAATGAACTCTGAGGGGGAGAATCAGAGCTCAAAAGAGAAAGAAAAATATAATTTACTAGAGAACGAAAGGGTTCAAAAATAAAAACATTTTCTCGAAGAAAAAACAATGAAAGAGGATGAAAAAAATTTACCCACTCAGAGATAGACCAATCATAGAGATTTTTTCGTGACAAAAATACTACCAGCAAACCGAATGTGCCATCATACTTATATGCTGTTATATTTCCTACTCCCAACTGTCATTGCTTAATTTGTTATACAATTTTTTTTAAATATTTTTTATCGTTTTTGACTTGACTTGAAAGCTGATGAAGCAATCTCGATACGGACGAATTGTAGAAAATCGAAATGCAAAGAAAATAAGCCCAGGCACGACTCGATCAGATTATTAGTAACGGAGAAAAACCGGAAAAAATCTGCGTTTTTTAAAAAATTCCCAACACCGCCATTTTTCAAGTGTTGAAGCAGAGTAGATATGCTATACCATTACTGGCCCACTTCCATCTGGGCCAGAAATGGTATAGCTCCACACGCTCTCCGGTTACTCCCGCCACATGGCACCGCTACTGGTTTGGGACCTGTCACTGAGGTCTGAGACAGTTGGGAACGGGGGATCGTTTTGGGGCCCAACCATATATAGAAAAAAAAAACATGGCCTGCGCTAAGAGAAAAAAACATGGCCGCCTATAATTGGAAAAAAAAAACATGGCAGGTGTAGGTTAGGAATTTCAAGATGTTTGTTATATGGGGGTCTGGGGGTGTTTATTGACATCGGTAGACTACCACGGAGGTCTGAGACAGGTTGAAGATAGCTGGAGGTAATATGGGGGCCCAACGATGTATATAGAAAAAATATATAGCGGCTGTAGGTTAGGAAATTCAAGATGTCTGCTATGGGGGGGTAACGACTGGGTTCTTCAGCGGTATCTGGAGTCTGCCACGGAGGCCTGTGACAACTGGAAGCCGCATTGGGGGCCAACCATATGAAAAAATACTATAGAGGTTGAGATTTCGAAATGGGGCCACTTGATAGGGTAGGTAAGTGTGAAAAAACTTATGTTATGGGGGCCGACCCGCCTAGAATGTTTAACGGTCTCGGTTGACTACTACGGAGGTCTGATCATTCATAGAAAAAATATATCGGGTTAAGTGTAGGAAAAAATGTCTGTTATTGAGGCCGAGGAGCCCTGTAGGATATTCAGCAGCCTCTGGAGGTTGCCACTAAGGTCTGCTGGCGTACGTTATGAAGGGGGCCGTATTGGAGCTCGCAGTCATAGAGAAGAAAAAAGTATGACGGTTTTAGGTTAAGAATTTCATTATCCGTTATGGGGGCCGACTCGACTAGAATGTTTAATGATCTCGGTTGACTACTACGGAGCTCTGAGATATGTGAGGTTAGCATGTGAGAAAGCCGCATTGCGGTCCAATCATCCATAGAAAAATTACGGTTTGAGGTTAATAATTCCACTAATATTCAATATTGGAAGACTGACCCCGCCTGAGGGTGTTTAACGGTCTTTGGAGCATGTCACTGATGTCTGACGCATTCATGGGGGTCTGGGACTCAACCATATATGAAAAGAAAAAAGATGACCGTTCAACGTTAACAAAAAACATGCGATAGCCGCCAGTCTCTCCATACGCTGACGTTTGATATGTTTGAAAATACTTCTCGCGGCAAATGATTGCATCACAATTTGACCTTGACTGTGCAAAATATTCCACGGTTCGAGCGTGCCGATTCTAAGAATTTCCCATCTTTATTGCTTCTCGGAATTAGCTAACGATTGAAAAATTCCAAGAATTGGTGTCAGCGAATTTCTCAGAAATCCATATCCGCCAACACCTGAATAAACAATCAATTCCGAGAATTATGTCTCGCCACTGATTCTGAGAAATTAATTGCGTCGTAGTTTTATGTTTCTGTTCATCATTCGAAAATTTTCATAGTACAGTCAATCTCAGACATTTTACGCAGCCGAATTTCCTAATTTTTTTCCCAATGACAAAGAGGTTGGATTTTTTCCATTTTATCTAAATATAGTTCTTGTATCATTCACTAGGTGGCGTCACTATCGTTCAACCTTACAACCTACCGATTTGTGTTTTTTGAGAAAATCGTATTTTTTTCCATCTTGTATTACTATATGGAAGCGCTCGTGAAAAATTACTTAAGTCTTTTGCCCTGTTCAATTGGTTCATTATTATTCCGGACGTCAAAGAGATAAGACGTTTCACTTCAGAGCAACTGTGTGATTGAGAAATATCACAAAATGTATGTTTCCTATACATGTACAGGATGTTGGCGATCGTTATGTTATTTCATTGAAAATTCTCTCAGATGGGGATATAGGAAAACCAAAATGCAGCGCTGCGACACATGTCAACGTATCACATTATGGATGATAAATGAAGAATAATCAATATGGGAAAAATGGACATTATTGTTTGGAATATAGAAGAAAGTAAAACATTGTAGAGTGTATTCTTCCAAATTAACCCAACCTAACCAATTTCATGCGTCCAATGCTATTAAACAAAAGAATAAGTTCTGCAAACATTGAAAACCGACTATGGTGTGCTAAACACCTTCGAAAAAAAAACCGAAATCCAAGGAAAAATTGAGCTACTTCCAATAACTAAAGAAAAATATATATCTTTCACTAAACATATCGAAGGAACAAACTTTCATTTAAGATTTATCGATTCTTTCCGTTTTCTAAATTCCTCTCTAGATAAATTAGCATCCTATCTACCAGAATTTCCAAGCCCTGGACTCGAACCAGGGCCCTCTAGATTATGAGTCTAACGCTCTACCAACTGAGCTATTTCGGCTTACAATCATATGCATACAACAAAGTATGACAACCATTCATATGGTTGCAAAAAAAATGTTGAGTGACTATTAGCCTGAAAGGTTATGGGCGAGGGGACAAAATTAAAACTATTTCGAGAAAAAGTATCTGAAATCTAGGAATTTCCATAATCCTACAGGAAACTCATAAGCTGTGTTTAGAGAGGAGGAGATAGTGATTATTCTCTAGATCAGGGAAAATATCAAAAGGTAAAAGGGAACAACCACCCACCATCAGGGCGGGAAGCTGAGCAACAACAAGTGTCAAGAAAAAGGTAATTTGACCAAAATAATAAAATCATTCCTTGGGAAACCATAAATTTTTACAGACCCCAGTGAATATAACCGTAATTGGCTATTAGCTTGGATTGGGAAGTTGACATCTGACCAATGAAATTTGAATCCTACTTTTTTCTCTTTAAACCCAACGTTCCTTGAAGATTTATTCTCCTCAATACTCTAAAATTCAATTTGTCGGGATCGACCTGTCTCGCGGATACCAACATCATTTACTGGATTTTAAGATTTCTTTGGGAAATTTCAAAAGATAGGTAAATATTGGACAATCCTCGAACATTGAACGATTCTGTATTATTACCACTGACTCCCTCTAATATTCTCCCCCAATACTCAAAAATTCAATTTGTCTGGATCGACCTGTCTCGCGGATACCAACATCATTTCATGGATATGAGATTTCTTTGGGAAATTTCAAAAGATAGGTAAATATTGGACAATCCTCGAACATTGAACGTTTCCCGATATTATTTCCACTGACCCCCTCTAATATTCCCCTCAATACTCTAAAATTCAATTTGTCGATCGACCTGTCTCGCGGATACCAACATCATTATCATGGAGATGGCATTTCTATGGAAAAAATTTCGTAAGAGAGGCGACGTTGGGCGATCCTCAAACATTGAACGATTCCGTTTTTTTACGGCTAATCCTCGAACACCAACATGAAGACTGACTCACAGCATGACATCATGTTAAAAGATTTCAGCTGAGGTTCGATGGGGGGGGGAAATTTTTTGAGATTGAGGATGGTTGAAGGGTGTTGCCGGGCAAATAAGCAATGTCGTGATGTTTGCAAGCAACGTCAATGGATTGATACCGGGATCGCCTCGTGCAAGTTCTTGTAGCCTTGTTCCAGCTGTAATATTTAAAAATAATAATAATTAAATGCATTGACCCGAAATAAAAAAATTGTATCGATGACCGAAATACTATAGGTATATAGAACTTACGTCCACAATACTGATAGCCGCCAAGGAGATGAGCTTCGAACGGGGGCTTGTTTATCAGACTGTTGAGCACACCTTCACCCTCGTACACCAACATGAAGACTACGTCCGGAGCTCACTAGTTATATAGATTTCGGCGGGGGTTCAAAGGTGGCGTTTCTCATATTGAATTGGGGGGGGGTTGGGGTTTGGGGTTTGGGGTTTTGGGGTTGGGGTTGGGGTTGGGGTTTTGGGGGGGGGGTTGGGGGTTTGGGGTTGGGGTTTTGGGGGGGGGTAAAGGGGGGGTTAAAGGGGTTGGGTTTTGGGGTTGGGGTTTGGGGTTGGGGTTTGGGGTTGGGGTAAGGGGGGTTGGGGGTTGGGGGGGGGGGGTTGGGGTTTTGGGGGGGGAAAGGGGTTGGGGGTTGGGGTTTGGGGTTGGGGGGTGTTGGGGGGAGGGTTCCCCTATAAACATGATTTAGTGAGGAGGTCAGTTGCGTTAGACGTGAAGGAAACATGTCCCGCTAACCTGATAACTTTTGGCATTATTTTGAACGGTTAAGTATTTCTTGGAAGCCATAGTTTGGGGGGGGGGAAACATTAAAGCTGGAAGGGATTTTTGAACTGCGAGGTTTAAAAGAACTCACAAAACCCCCAATTTCCAATAAAAATTTAATATAAAACATTTGATGTACAATGAAAAAAAACCCCAAAGGAAAAAAAACCAATAAGTCTGGAAATAAAAAATAATTTCAAATTTTTCCCCCAAAAAAAAGGGGTCCAAAAAAGGGGAAAAAAGGACTGAAAAGGAAAAAACACCTCGGGAAATAAATAACATCACCCTGTAGATTGGGATCAAACATGGAATCGTTCCAAACACCCCTTCCCATCAGAACTTTGACGTTTACGATGTCATAGAGGGGCGGTGGTGATGGAGAGTAAACATGGCAGCCTACCCCCAAATTCCTTCCGACGTTATCTTGGTCCCGGATCGGGAAAAAAACACCTTTTGTCGTGCAAAATAAAAAAAGGCCCCCAAATTCGAAAATTTCCCGTCATTCGAAACCCTTTTAAGCCCTATCAATTCTAGAAAAGGCTCGTTAGAAAGGGGGGGTTTCCCTGAACAACATAAAAAATCTCTATGGAAGATGCTGTCTCATCTATATTCATCTTTGACGATGTGGTGTGAGGGCCCCACAGAAAATTCGCGAATATTTCTAATGTGAGGCAAAACATCATCCATCATCTTCGACTTATTCAAATCCCCAAACAGCTGATACGTGACAATTCAATATGATTGGCTCTTCAAACAGGACGAAATCACCACACGCGATGGGTTTTCCCCACAATTTCCAATTCAAAACGTTTCAATTTTTCTCGAAAGGGTCCCCCCCCCTGGACTTTGATTTAAAAGGGGGCCCCCCTTTTACAAAAAATTTTTTGTCAAGACCAGAAAAAAAAAAAGGGCAAAAATTTTTTTGAGACCATGGAAAAGTAGTTTCCAAAATGGCAGACATTCGTTGCACCGGGCCCCCAAAATTGGAAAAATTCCAACAAATGATATGTATTTAGTGATTTTTTTCCAATTAGAACAAAATTTTAAATTTATGTTTTAATAAAAATGTGTTAATGACATTGAATTTTTTTTCCCCTCTACCTTTTTCCCTTTTTGGGGGTACAATGATTAAAAAAAACATTTTTCCTTTCAAAATTTAATGTAAATACTGGAATTTCCCAAGATTTTTTTTTTTTTCAATTTATTTTTTTTCAAAAGCCCCAAAGAATTTTTTTTGGTTAAAAACCCCCCATAAATTTTTCACTTTTTTTTTAATACTTTCGTTTCAAAATGCTGAAGGTAGACCTCGGTTCAAACCATTGAATTCATCCAAATTGATCTTTGCAAGGAACATTCAATTTGTGAAAATTAACTCATACTTGATTGTTTGATCATTTTTGAAATATATTTAATATAAGCAAGGAAAATTTTCATTTTAAATTTATGTTCCGAGCATTGAATCAATGAAATTTTTTTAACTGGATTTTGGTGAAATGATGAAGTAACTGGTGGATAACATCATTCAAGATTTATATAAATTTGTGTACAAACCCTTTTTCTCAGAATCTAAACAGATTCTTTTCCCAACGTTCTTTAATAATTATACAATTTTTGATCAATGTTCATCTGTGATAAAATAAGTTTCTTTTTTTTAAAGGGTAATGTAAAAGTGGGGTTATGTTTGAAAAGTGGGTTAGAATCCCCTCATTTAAATTTTTGAGTTATGGTTCCTCTAAATGGGGTTATGTTTAAAAAAAGAAAGGTTAGAATCCCCCCCCTTTGAATTTGAGGTTAGGGTTTCTAAAGGGGTCAAAACAAAAAGCATGTTCGAGGTGAGACTGAATGACGTCATCGTTTCTTCGACTTTTCAGAAAAGTTTAACAAGTTTAAACTTGTCTAACTTGTCTGGACACCCTTTTTAAAAAATTGAAGGGAAGTGATGAACCGGGCCCATCAATTCTAGGTTCTTATAATAAAAAAAAAATCAAAGTCTTTATACACTTATTTTATTGATACATATATTTTTAAAAAATTTATTAATGGATATAATAATATATTGGCTTTTTCTATATACAATGGCATGTAAAGGGAGAGGATGGAGAAAAAAAATTCATTTTCGGTTATCACGCTAACACAATAAATGGAAATTTGGAGAAAGTTTTAAAAAAATTTGGGTTTGGGGGGTGGAGGTTGGCTATTCATTCATGATGCTATAAGGGCCCCCAAGCAAGGTTCGTTCGATCGGGATGAGTGTTTTTTTATTGTCAAAATTTTTGGAAACTCCAAAAAACAACGGTTTTTTTTTTAAAATGGGATTTTTCCCCCTTTTTGGATTTTTTTTAACACATTTTCCACCCTAATTTTATAGGTGTAAAATTTTTGAACGGAGCCCACAAAACCCCGTCATTTCACCCGCCTTCATTTTTCATCAAACCGGGAATTTTTTGTTTACCTGCGGAATCCTTACGAGTTTTCGCATGGGGTGCTCTATCAATTTTTTCCAAGTTCCCCCCGTTAAATCTCAAACACATCATCCATTTAATTTCTATTGGGAAATCCGATCCGTGTACATAAACTTACACTGATTGGTCTCGTTTTTTTTCCTTTTAATTTATAGTGAAAATGTGACGAAATTTTGGAAATATCTAAAATAGCCATACCGTATAGGGGGTTTATTGAATACAGTTCAGACTTGTTTATTTCATGCCATCAAGTTTTTATGGTGGTTCGGTTTGGAATTTCGTTTTCATTAATTTTTTTGCCCCCTACCTACCCTCCATTTATTGACCATTTTTTACCACTCTTGCTTCCTAATGTTTTTCCCTGGGCTTTCCGAAAAAAACTGTTTATGCAAATTTTTTTGGGTTTTTTTTCCAAAATGGTTGTAGGGGGGGGGAATTTTGTTTTAATTAATGTAGGGTTGCAGCCATCCGATTGTTTGAACTGCAACCCCTGTGAACTTTTTAGAAAGGCCGTTTTCAAAGCTTGTTTAATATTCGATAATGTACGACATGTTTTTTTTTGTTGTACAGGGTGGCTTTTTGGGGAAATTTTGAAACCCGGGGAGTTCGATTTTGCAAAAGTGGAAAATCTTTATTTCATCATTATTCCTTCGGGGTATTTCCCAAAACAAATTAAGATTAGCCGTATGAGGGATCCGACACCTCCCAAAAGTTAAATTATCAAATTTTCGACCCCTTTAATAAGGGTAAATACTCCCCCATAGCCCATCCATAGAGTTATTTACTCCAAAATTTTTAATAAAAATTTGGGGGGGTTGAGGATCATACCTCTCCCCCTATATTTATTATTGCAGAGAATCGTTTACAACACGACTTATCCGCCCCGAATCCTTTTCCACAAAAAAGATGCGACATCTTTGATAATCCCAGCTTACACTTTGTTACTTTAACATGCTGCCCTAATACCCGGCATGGTATGGGAAAGCGGGGGATCCCTAAGTGTTTGGGCCAATTGGCGGTTTTTTAAAGACTCACATAACAAAAAAATATCGGTTTTCTGTAATGGTAGTCCCCGTGTTGAAAAACAAGAGCCACCTTCGGGGGTGGGTTTTATTTGGGGGAAAATTTGCAATCGTTCAGTGATTGTGGAAATTTTTCGATATCTCGCTTTAATCTCAGTTTCTCCATGGAATCCAAAAGTCGTGGGGAATCCCTTTGCGGTGATTAGTGAAAATTGTTATCGTTTAAATTTTGAAATTCCCCTTTGTATTACAAAAATCTTCCCTTGAGCGTGCGCACCAACTCTCCCGGCTTGCGCCCATGAATCGAAAAAAAATAATGAAACGGAATTTAATGTCTGTCTGTTCGTCGTATTGTGGAAGATATATATTTCCTTTGTTTTTGGAAGACTCACCCCTCTTTCCCCCAATATCTCAATAATGAAATGGCTGCGTAGCCGCTAAGATTATGGAAAACAATAGGAAACCCGTTTTGGTAGTTGAGTTGCATGGGGGGATTATGGGGAAAAATCTAAATCACCTGTGAAATGATTATGGTCGGGTACAATTTTTTTTTTTTTTCAATGGGTTTTTTAAAAAAATGGCATATGGAATCTGTACGAATGGGATTGACAGGACATGGGACGATTTTTTAAAAATTTTCCCCAACGAAATTGGGGATGTTCAATTTTTTTCCGGAACCATTCCATCGAATCCAAAACCCCGATGGTATGTAAATTAAAATTTCTAATTCATTTTAAATATAAGCCTGCCTATAGGGGAAAATTTTTTATTTCGCCGTTTTTGGGCTTGGTTTCATCATCAGTGAACGGTTCAAAAAACGATTCAAAAACGCATATATCCCAAATGGGAAACCCTTTCTTTTGTACAAAGTCCTTGAACTCGACATTCATATTTTTTTGGGGAAGGAAATTTTTTTAATGATTGGGTTTTTTACAATCAACATATGATTGTCTAATTTTCCCCGACTAAAATAATTTAACACATCGAAAGAATTTTTTGCCATTTCTTATTTGGGAAATTACAATCGGGAAAAAATTTTAATCCCCAATAATGGGAAATTAAGGGCTGTCTGTTCTGTCTTCGTCAATTTCCCGGGGGTGCCTCGTAATCATTAATTTAAAGAATATTTATTTTTGAATCAGAAGGTTACATGTCGAGCAATTTTTTTTTTGTAAGTCTTGTCTACAGTTTGAAAAAAAAGTTGTCCATCGTCATCGTTTTCGCTGATGATTTAACCAATTCCCAAAAAATAACAACCAAATCCGTTAAATTTTTGTTTTTTTTGGCGAGGTTATGGGAAATTCCAACCTCCATATTCAGAAGGTTGACCAATGAGGGTATTTTGTTGTACGTGATTTTTACGGAAAAAGCGAAGACTCCCATCCAAAAAATTCGTTGTCGTTGGTATTTCGCACGTTAATACAAGCCTTTTTTACAAGCTTGTGGAAGTTCGATGAAAAATGAACCCCCCCTTTTTCCCAAAACCCGATTGATTGATATTTACTTAGATTTAGATTTTTGTAATGCCCATTTCTTTCCCACAAAATTCTCCAATTTTTTTCCCCCAAATTTTTCTACAACAAATTCCTGGGAAACCCTGTAAACCCCTTCCCTATCAATCACTTCGTTTTAGTATTGAGATATTTAAATCGAGTTTTTTCCCATCCAAGCCCCCTTTTACGAATTCCCCCAAAAAAAGTATTAAACCTTAGGGGGAATTTTTTAAATTATTTATTCTACGTTTTTTAAAAAAGGGTGAAAGGGGTCTTTGAAAAAAATTTATCGGCTTTTGGCAATTTTTATTACCCTGTACGAACTCGTCCCCGGACGTCGACTTTAAATCTTCCCAAATGACTTGCTTTTAGATTTTTCGACAGCCCAAACCCCCGCCCTCCACCCCCAAATTTTAATGAAATTACGCATGTTTTTAAATGCCCAAATTTGTCACCAATTTCCCCCGTGACCCAAAGGAACTGTTGGCTGAAATTTTGATGCCCTTTTACATAGTCAATACTACGTTTCAAATGTTTTAGCCATGTTCGCGTTCCATTGGGATTTTTTTTGGGTTTTGAACCTCCTTTTTTAATAATCATCTCATCGTGAGGCGGGAATTTGTTCAAATTCATGGTTTTTTAAAAAAAACGAGAAAAATAATCTTTTTACAAAAAAACAAGTTTTTCCCTCTCACCTTAATAATAATACAGCCGTCCCAGTTGTCGCGTCGGGGGGTGGGGCCTTATTTTTTTGAGATGGTGAAACTTGTTCCAGTTGACACTGGTTGGTTTAGTTTTTTTATTTTATGAGAATGCCCTTGTTTTTTTTGGGTAAAACGGTTTTTGTGTGGATGGCTTTATGATTGAATATTCTCAGGGGTTAACTCGTGGATTTACCCCAAAGCTCCCAAACTTTTATTGGGAGCACTAATAAAATTTTTGGGTTGGCTGGGCCGCACTTTTTTATTGAAAAAAACCTATAATATAACGAAAAAATATGAATTTCAAAAACTCTCAATCATTCCCCAAAAAAAAATTTTT